>JAGQAX010000003.1:40595406-41795406 GCA_019142605.1 Cephalopholis sonnerati | reverse complement strand
CCAAGAGACAGAGTGCCG
Organism: Cephalopholis sonnerati; assembly: GCA_019142605.1. Classification (NCBI taxonomy): domain Eukaryota; kingdom Metazoa; phylum Chordata; class Actinopteri; order Perciformes; family Serranidae; genus Cephalopholis; species Cephalopholis sonnerati. The sequence continues at coordinate 41,795,388 of JAGQAX010000003.1, read as the reverse complement.
AAAAAGCAAAAATATAGTGAATGGAACGCCGAACGAGTGACTCTGAGGTTGGCATTGCTTTCACTTTCATGGGGGAGGGTTAGGGTTGTTTTCATGCATGTTTGTGTTTTTTAGCCAAAGTTTTTGAGACTGTAGTCCTTCTAGTTTTGTCTCACATGGACATCAACATGTTTAACTACTACAGATGAGAGTACATTATCAACAAAAACAATAACCTTGTTAAAGAGCTACAGAGAATAATTGATTACTTGTCAAATTTTAAATTAATCACCAACTAACTGGATAATAAATTCATCATTTTGAGTAATTTTCAAAGAAGAAAAAGTCAGAATTCTCTAATTCCAGCTTCTTAAGTATGTATATTTTCTGTTTTCTTTACTACTCTAGGTGACACCGCGCTGCAGTAATTAGCATTGTCACCTCACAGCAAGAGGGTTCCTGGTTTGAACCCAGGGTGTGAGATTTGAACCTCAGGGTGGGGGAGCCCTTCTGTGCAGTTTGCATGTTCTCCCCTTGTCAACATCGGTTTTCTCTGGGTACTCCAGCTTCCTCCCACAGTCCAAAGACATGCAGGTTAATTGGTGACTCTAAATTGTTCGTAGGTGTGAATCTGAGTGTGAATGGTTGTCTATCTCTATGTGTCAGCCCTGTGACAGTCTGATGACCTGTCCAGGATGTACCCCACCTCTCACCTGGCGTGAGCTGGGATAGACTCCAGCCCCCCCACGACCACTAAAGGGATAAGCAGTTACGAAAAAATGAATAGATTAATTAACTGCTCTATGTCATCTTGGGCTTTGGAAAAACACTGATTGACTTGTTTTTTACCATTTTTTAACATTTTATAGAGATACCCTATCAAGAAAATAATCAACAGATCAATTGACAATAAATATAGTTCTCAGTAGCCAAGCTTGTTGGACATTGTTGTTTCTTTTTCTCTCATTCTCATTCTTCAACCATTCTCCTGAGAAATTTTCTTAAAAGACACTTTTAATGCCATTTTCACGAAGATTCTGACATTCACTAATGTTTTTTTGTTTTGTTATGTTCTGATTTTTTTAAATGTGGGATTTGTTCTTGTTAGAACAAATTTTCTTCATATCTACAGGTAATAGTATTATAGGATTTATAGTACTATATTAAGAATTTATGACACTTTTGATTTTCACTTTTCATTATTTTACAAAAAAGCATCATGGTCTTTTAAAATAAACACTACAGTAACACTTCAAGTCACAGCAGTTATGTTAATGGGACCCATGCCATATAATATATTAGCGATTGGTTATGCCAGAAAATATCATGGGCAGCTTGGGCGAGTGGGCCAAAAAGTGACAAACAAGCATTCCAAGTGAGTTATTAATACCTTAAAAAAAGCTGTGAAATAGTTCAATTTCCACCTTCTTAAGAGCACGTCATGAATCTGACTTAGACTTTCAAAGAACAAGAAAACCTTAGGACCTTGTTCATAAGGCAAATAAGGCCCATTGTTCTCTTACATGAATTTAAAATTTGCTCTAGATGTTTCTCTAGATTTCTGTAAGTTGAGAGATGTTGAAAATTTTCCTCTGGCATCCAACAAGTATTCAAATTAAACTCAAAAGTTCTGAGTGGAAAATACTCCTGGTGGAACTTCTCGGCAGCCACAGACACACGTCTGCATCCTGTGATAAGCACTAGTGTAGGGACTGTCTCTGGATAGACTTTAATATCTTTAGACACCTGCAGTGTTGTTGACAAATCGTCAGCTCCAGAGCCAGTAAAGGCAGTAAGCCTTGAGTGAAGCCCTCACACATCTCATCTCATCTGCCAGCTATAAAGGGAGCAGAATACACCTACTGCTGCACCTGCTCTCTGGGTGAGAGAATCAATGTGCTAATCTGACTACTTTTCCTCCAGACCTGGCAACCCTGTCGCCTTTATCTATCGATTCAGATCTGGCGACCCCTGTCCCCTGATATCGATCGCAGCCAGCAGCATCGCTGGCGTAGGCACTTATCCCACCTGAGACACAACTTCTGTTGTTGGCTTGTTTCTCCTTTTGTTTGTTTGTCTGCTTTAATTCTGCTTAGGTGCACTTGTTAGAGTAAACACACACATATGCTTACAGACACACTGATATACACTACACTGAAGCCTTAACAAGGCGCACATATGCTCACACGTTCACACATGCACATATGCAAACTTATCCGCAAACACGCTACATGACACTACCAGAGATATGGCCTAACGCGAGTACACACACCGCCAACACACACAGCCCTTGCTTGACAGATGGCACCTGCCAGGATGCCAAAACACAGCCCTGGGGCCTGGCTTCCCTTAAGTGGCTATCAGCACGCAGGGAATCGGGTGAGTGAGCGAGTGGATGACTGAGTGATTTTTCTTTCATGTTGCTTTCAGGGGCCTTTCCACTAGCAATGCACTGAAGGCTGGAACAAAACGTAATAACACAGACAAACACAGACGAACACACAGACGCACACAACTTGGAGCCCAGAGTCAATAACACTGTCTACAGAAAAAAAAAAAAAAAATGGTTTGGAGGAAACACACAGCAACATCACTTTAACAAGCCATTTGTGAAACCAGTAGACAGCAGTTTTCTCTGTGTGAACAGACAAATGGTTTGACTATGCAGCTTGCTGTTCTCCCACGGTATCAGGACAGAGCCGGTAACGTTTGCTAACATTTGTTTTCAGGGCCATTGGTCTTGCTTGTCGACTCATCTCTCCACACTTGGTTTGTCTGCGCTTTAGTGCTGAACAAACAGGCTTGGAAGAAACACTTTGCCAAAGCAAACCATCACAAGTACTGACACATCCAGAGAGATGCTTCCCGCTTTGTTTTCTCACTGAAAGGTTAAACTTTGTTGCACATTTTTGGTTCAGATCAATTCCCACTGACCAATATCAAGTGGACCATGGTTTTAAATAAAGGTCAATGGGTTTTACATCTCACTTGTTTATTGGAAAGACTTTCCACGAGGCTGGAGATGTTGGAGTAGAGAATCATATTGGTCCATGTGGACAGAAAGCCGCAGCACCTCTGTAACTATCAGTCCTGACAAAACAAGTAGGGCTGTGCCGAATAGTTCAGCGGTTTGAAGCTTCGTTCATAAAGTTGACGTTCAAGTTCTAAGGCTCAATTCCAACAACTACATCCCTTGCCCACTTAGCCCTTACCCCTCTTTTTTGCGTGAACATGTTTGGGGGTAGGGTGTCCCGAGGCTTGTTGGGGTAGGGGGGTAGGGTGAAGTGTTAGGGCGACATGGCCCCACAAACAGAGGTATTCTAGGGGCACACTATAAATCAAGTGTTGTGAAAAATCATCAACGAGATGGGCGACAAGGCATTTAGCATTATCGCCTCAGAGCAAGAGAGTTCCTGGTGGGGCGTTCAGATACCACCGTGGGGTACCCCACAGGATGGGGGGCCCCTCTGTGCAGAGTCTGTATGTTCAACCAATGTCAGCGTGGGTTTTCTCTGAAGACATGCAGATTAGTTTAATTGGTGAAACTAAATTGCCTTTAGGTGTGAATGTGAGCATGAATGGTTGTCTGTCTCTATGTGTTAAATTACTTAATCAACAAGATGGCTACACAAGGAATAAAAGAACCCACAAATGCATTTTCTTTGTTAATAAAGATTTCAAATTATGATAACAAGCATGACAATAAAAAACACTGGTAATATGTTCTCAGTAGCGAACTAGCGAGCTAACATTGCATTGTTGTTGCTGATATGTGCAAGGCAGTTCCACATTTGGACATATTTCCATTTCGTATTCCCCATTTTGATGGCAGATGACGCCCCTAATTTAACTAAAGTCCAGCAGCAAAGTTGCTTACTTGTTACCACTCTTCTAATCACTGCAGACTGGCAGGGTGGGACCACAGGCTGCTAACTTTAGCCTACAGAGCACTGCTCCAATAACTCCACCCAAAGAGAGACAAGCACCTGTACTAATGGGGTGATTTGAGAGCAATCTATCAGATCAATGAATTTACAGCACATTTATTTTTTAAAAAGTTCAAGGACTAACTTGTTTAATCCAAATGCATCTGTGGGGATCTTTTATTTTTATTATTATTATTATTTTTAGGGTGGTGACATCATAAAAAATGAGCACAGACAACATTCAAACCTTCATTCAAAAAAACCTCAAAAGAAACTATGAATGTAAAAAAAGTACAAAAACAAAATGATATCTGGTACAGCTCTAGAACACGGGGGTTGTCAGAGCTGAAATCGTCCACTCACTTGTTCTGAGGGGAGAACAGGTAGACGGACCACTCCTCTCTAGTTTCACACCAGTCTGGCTTGTACACCTCCATCATCTTTTGGATACGGAAACACAAACTCTGGAAGAGGGAGAAGAGAAACAGCAATAGAGATAAAAAGAATAGTGTGTGTGTGTGTGTGTGTGTGTGTGTGTGTGTGTGTGTGTGTGTGTGTGTGTGTGTGTGTGTCAAAAGATTAACAAGAAACTAGCATTTCTGCTTTCAGCTCATTAGAGCATTATTAGCTCTTTGTATGAGCATGATCCGGCATTCGCTAAAAGTTTCACAAGGCTCAACACTCACTAACCACTACAGTATATACAGTATGATATTTATCTTTCTTTCAGATAGCCCTTTATTTGATCCCCATTCTATCCATAACGTAAATGCTATTAAAATGATTGAATGTGATTTCTGGCGTGCTTTGAAATTTCATAAAGTGACTTCAAAGTCACCGCAGAGGTTAGATAAACCACTACTGCTGCCTCATTTTCACAACAGCTCCCACAATGATTATGATTTATGCTTTGTTTTGGTTTTCAGTATTATCTGGGCATGTCTGAGAACCAATAAAGAATTCCCCATTTATGCACTACCAGCAGCATCCCTGAGCTCCTCTCTTCTTTTGACACATAAACAACAACAATAAAAAGATACACAACTGCCATTATAGCATCTCTCCTAAAACTAAAGTATCTAGTTTAGCACCTTGTTGCTATAGCATTAACAGAGTAAAGTGGAAACATCTTTAGAGGTGATGATTTTTCATTTATTTGTGGCTTTAATGGCATTTTGTCTTTAGTGATTTATCCTGGTGTATAAAGGAAGACCCACTACAGTAGATCTGTGCCACTCACATAATCTGTCTCTTCATCCAGGTCTGCTCTGTCCTTGCGTGCATTGACTTGAGGAAAAACCTCAGTCATCAGCTGAGTGTGGGGACCCGGTGCCTTGCCGTTACAATCCCGATGGTCCACTCCTAAACCACTACCAGCCCCAGACCCTGCAGTGATGGATCCCCCAGCCCCAGACCCAGTCCTCCTCCCGTGGTCCGGGTGGACAGGAGGCAGGGCCGGGGGCTGTCCACCTGCCCGAAGCAGCTCTGGGAGCTCCAGGGAAAGAGCCCGTCGATCCCTCCTTACAGCAGAGTGTCTGGAGAGGAACAGCGGGGGTGGAGGTGGGTGATGAGGGGGTAGAGCATGATGAGAGTGGAGTGAGTGGGAGAGAAGGGACTCCTGCTCGGCGGCATAGGTGTAGGAGTGAGGGGAGCGGGTGCTGTGCACGCGGAGGCTGCCCCCCACCAGAGGAGCCCCACCAAACCCGTAGCTCCTCCGGCCTAGACTGTTTGAGCTAGACCTGCAGAGCAGATTGAAAGTACAGTTATAAAATATTCAATATTCATGAACAACCTTTAAAGTATAAATAAAGTGTAATCAACACTTTATGTTTATGACAATAGTTTAGTCATGAAACTAATAAGAGCATAAAACAACAAGAGGGGTTCCATGCGGGTAATTAAGGCTTAATGAAAGTATTAAGAATTCATTATGGCAATAACTGAAATCAATTGTAGAAAGTAAATCTAATTGTCTACCTGCGGCTCCAGGCTGACTGTGGAGGGAAAGGGCGCCCCCAGTTGTGATAGTTGGGACTGCGACCATGACGCTAGAACAAACAAACAGCAGTTCATAGTAATTATCATCAGTTTGCACACAGTAAAAACAAATCAATCCAAGCGTCAAAGACCAAAGCAAAGCAGTGAACAGAGACGGGGCAGGGAACAAAGTCTACATGAATATATCAAAATAATTCAATCAAAAATGGTTGAAACAGCCATGTATGTGCACACATTAAGGCATCCCATCCCTGTGGACATCTTTACATTCCTCTATCTCACCATGCTGCAAAGAAACCCAACATTTCCCAGTGGATGTGTGTGCTCTAATCGTGTATGTGGGCGTGCTAAGAAGATGTTAAGAAACAGGTACATATGGATAAATTGACTTGTATAGGGCTGATTTTACTCTGTATCTTGCTATATGTGCCGTAATGTCATTTTCCTTTTGATTTTGTTTCATGTTTTCCTTCAACATCAATCTGTAGATTTGGTATATCATCTGATTAACTTCACACTTCACAGGTGTATTGCTGAGGACCAAAGGAAGTGCAGTGTTGAGTGCGAGCTCTTGAGATCTATGGTACATATTGATAAGTAGTGTGTATGTGTACACACTGTGTATTGAGAGGGGACACATAGAAACTGTTACTCTGCTGAATGGTATGCTTGGTACAGCTTGCTCGCTACAGTACATTGAAAAACAAATGAAGAGAGACCACAGATGTAACATTCGACTCAAACATTTCAAGCATCAATGATGCAACTTTTGAAATAAATGCTTTGGTTCCTGGAAATACCCTGGTCACAAGCTGGCTGGCTGGTCAGCATGGGTTTTCTCCGGGTACTCCGGTTTCCTCCAACAGTCGAAAACCATGCAAGTTTGTGACTCTAAATTGGCCACAGGTGTGAATGTGAGCGTGAATGGTTGTCTGTCTCTATGTGTCAGCCCTGTGATAGTCTGGTGACCTGTCCAGGGTGTACCCCGCCTCTCAATGTCAGCTGGGATAGAATAAAGAATAAACGGCCACAATGTTAAGATGTCTCATAAGGTAAGAGACATGACGGGTTAAACCATCAGACAGGTTGGAAATTAAGTCTGGACTTAACCAAATTATGAGGGTGAAACGTAAAATTAATATACAAACTGTTAACATGCAACACACCTTATGGACCAACTTCCTGGTACAGCTTTGACCGTACTTACCATAGGTCTGACATCACATTTTTCCATTGCCATGAGAGATTGCTATTAATATTTTGGGTGCACTCACTTTGGGTGTTACCTCCGAATAGAGTGGTTTACATACAGTGTAGCAGTATCACGATATCCGATTAACGTAATGAGTACAAAGTTATCATTACCAATAGCAATAATGCCTAAACTAAAACAAATATAGGATGGTTCTTTAATGTGCATTGTCCTTAATGAATAAATAAATAAACTTCCAAAGCATGTTTGCAACTATAATCTGAATGTAGCATGTCGTGGTTGCAGTACAACTCCTGGATCTATTGTTAACATACTCTTCTATGGTGTTAATGTTTTCATTTTAATGCATGTGGGATGGGATGCATTTCAAGCCATGATTCACTCTCAATGATTTTTCTGCTGTGTAGCTCACTCCTAGAGATTACTGCTTGTCTTTAAACCCATCAAAGGTAAATTCTCCTTTACTTGTTAGCCAAATGCTCTTAAGCAATCATCTCCCACCTGCCACAGCAGAGCTGCTTAGTGGATGCCAGTGAAGGAGTGGATGCACTGGCCAGCATCAGTATGTGAATAGGCGGCTATAGAGATAAGTGGAAAAGAAGCACGCCTGCTACTGTAGGTTAATATTTTATTAATAAATAATTATATAAGTAAATGACCGAACAAATGGAATATCAACTGGGCTTTTCAAATGAAATTGCAGTGCACTCAGCAGGCTGTCATTGAGTTTAATGTGCATACCCCTGAGTGCCAGTTCCACTTAGAGGAACATAACCAGTTCTGTTTGTTTCCGCATGTCTAATCTTCTCACTGTGATAGACCTAATTATGTGTTTTACCCTTGGTAACGTACATGTCGCCAGTGCAAGCCTGAGCCAATTCCTTATAGCGGGGACTCTATGCATCCGTCTCTATAGAAACTGTAGTGAAGCGTGAGCGCTAGCTGTTAAATAACTCCTCAGTCCACACAGAACTGCACTGCGGATCACTCAAGAGGAACACTGAGTGTGTGTGTTTGTGTGTGTTTTGTGTGTATTACTGTCAAGACAATTTGTTCCACACTATATAGCATAAAGCACTGACAAAAAGCTGGTACTAATGCACCGTTTATTGTGTAGTCAGGCTCTTTCTTTGCTGCCAGACATACTGAAACTGCTACGACTTTTTTCTCCTAGAAAATGTAATTGAATGTCAATGACTTTATCAAATCAAATGATCATTACATCAAACCTACTGTTTATCTCCAGATATACTGTAGAGCTTTGCACCAATGCAATGTGTTATTGAGGAAATTGCTTTTTTTCCAGTCAATGAATTCTGCTTATTGTGCTATAATTTCTATGGATTTCTGTCTACTGCTCACACTGAACTTAGGCTAACTACTGTACTGAAAAGAAATGCCCCCATTATGGGTCATGTGGTCATTAAAGGAATACTTCACCCACAAAATGATCATTTGTATGTTAATTACTCACCCTATGTTAAGATGAATCCATGATAATAACTCTGCTTTTCTTGTGCACCTCCAGTGAACAAAGAATCCAAAAACTGAGGAAATTCCTGATCAGTTGAAAGCATAGCTGAACACCTTTAGCAACAGCAAAACTAGATCAAAACATCTGTTTATAAACTTTCACACAACTCCGGCAGTATAATCCAAGTCTCATCTGTTCAGTCGTATGCTCAGTACTTCCCAAACAGACAACCCTTTCCGACAGGGAACTGCAAAGAAAGTTAAATGTATCTATAATATACTTAGTTTGTGTTGTTTTGTGAATTTGGAGTTTTAAATTGTTAGTTTAGGTTCATCAAAGTCACACAATAACGCAAACAAATGACTGATTGAGGCATTGGTAGACCTGCAGCTCCCATGTTCAGTGAGGGAAAATTATTGATTTTGTTAACAAAGTTTGGCTTTGAAAAGAGCATTCACTTTTCGTTCAGCTCCCTGTCGGAAAGGGTTGTCTATTTGGGAAGTACTGAGCACATAACTGGACAGATGAGACTTGGATTATACTGCGGGAGTTGTGTGAGAGGTTGCAAATGGATATTTTGATATAGTTTTGCTGTTGTTGAACACAAACCCTTTCATCAGTTCATCAGTAATTTTCTCAGTTTTTGGATTCTTTGTTCAGCATGGAGGGACGCGAGAAAAGTTTTCTTCATGATCAATCACACTCAGGTGTGCACCAAAACAACCGGACCTGAGACCTTCTTGAAGAGGTGGTCTCAGTCTGGTTACAAACGAATTCTGGTGCGGTTCGTTTGTGGTGAGAACGTGTTCCAACCTCAACCCAAACCAACTGCAGTCACATGACACATTGTTTGCGTTAAACATGAGCATGTTACAGTCCTGGAGGATTATTAATGTGCGCCTCCTCCTGTACTGCCTTAATATGCACATTCAGCACATCCAATGCATCAAAACATTGTTTTCTAGTCGGAGCCGCGCCTCGTTTTCAAACTGTATGCTTTGACTCAAATGAACAATGACAGCAATATAGTCCACAATGAGCAGCGCTAAAATCAACCTGCGTAGTTGTCCCTCCATTGTGACATAAGAAAGTGTCACGTTTATCTTGCAAGTGTACTCTTCTTCACTGTTTTGTTTACCTACTGGATTTTACCACATGGGAATCCTGACCAATCAAGTGAAGCTTTTTCCGCGCAAGGCATTTTATCTGGTCCGCTTGTAAATGCTGCCGTAAGGACAAACACCAACTCCCTGTTTCAGACCAAAGCAGGACAACTCTAGGTCTGAAAGCACCCTCTAGTATGTCTTACACATATTAGGTCACAAAATATACTGTATATTTATACAAATGTTACAAATGCATACACTATAAGTGCCAAAAAATAAAGAAATATCCTTTGAGGTGACCCTATCAGTGAACAATTCAACTCTGGATTAACTTTTTTTTTAATCATGTTGACTTGTTTTTGTGACTTGTAGTTGATTTCAATTATGTTTTTGTTTTAAAAAGGAAATCTTTAATTCCACGGTGTTCTTCTTTATCCCAGATCTTTATGCATCATCATCCAGATTTCATCAGACACATGGACAAATACCCCCAACTAAGCAGCACACCCATTAGACTGATGAAATTCTGATTGTGCTGCAACACAATATGGCAATGCATCACTGGCCCCGAGTTTCATTTGAGTCCAATCAACAGTGTCTGATATACTGTATAAGACAGTGAAACAAACAAACCGCCCAACAAACAGATGGAACTGATTCATAGCTCCGAGTGTGAACTCATCAAAGAGGGCCAAACGTTATCAGAGTTGCTGATAAAACTGCAGCAAAACTTCAGCACAAATCATGACACAACTTTGTTGACTGCTTATTATTTCTGTACTTTTGTTCCAAGTGATGTAACATGTGCCTTCTGATATCAATTACCTTGGAGTGTTGTGAAGGAAGAGGAGGAGACTTCACAGTGAAGTGGATGTTTCACACCCACTGTGTTTAACATTATAACCTCTGAGGTGAGAGCGTTGCTAAACGACAGCTTATCATCTCTCTGGTTTTCACTCCCCTCTATCTTCCTGTCACTGCATCGCCATCTCTCTGTTCTATTATACCCTCTCTACCTCTCCCTCATTCTCTCTACTTCTCTCAGTTTCTCTGTGATTAAATAGAAGAGGGACACAGACAATTAATATAAGTTGTCATGGCAACTGGATGCTGAGCCGAACCCTGTAAGACTGTTTCAGTTTCTCCCTCCAAAGGTTTGGGTTCAGTTGGTTCAGCACTGATACATTCCTACTGTGTTTGTGTGATTTAGAATCTTTGCATACACCAAGCAGCAACCCGAAAATAAGGCCAGTGCTGAAGTGCCAAAAACTGCCATTCCTCTGATGTCCTCTTGAGGCTGACTCTAAGAGTGAGTCACTCCCCATAGACCCCCATGTTAAAATTTCCCAATTTTATAGCAGAAATAAACATGTTTAAAGCCTGTAAAGGAAACAGATTTGGTCTCCATAGCATATTTCATGACAGCTGTATAGAGGATGTCATCCATTTCAATGTTATTAAGGCTTAAAGTTATGTATAATAATGGGCGTGGCTACAGTGAGTGACGGGTGGGTATCGTTCGTTGACTAGCCATAACATTAGTTAGGTAATGTAACCATGGTGTCGCCCCAGATCAACAGAGTATAAGGCATAGCTGTGGGTATTTCAGTGTGTTTCCAAAAGTTAACTGTAATCTTTTAGTCACCTACAAAAGTCAGTGTTTGGTTGGACTAAAACACCCTCTATGCCAATGGTTCCCAACTTGTGGGTTGAAGTCCATTCTGAATGGACCGCAAGTTACTTGCCAACCTGTCAAAAAAAAAAAAAAAAAAAAAAAACAACAACTTTATTTTAAAGTACAGTCAATTTCTGGCTCAGAGCTGTTACTTTTAAGTGCTGTTTCCTGCTGTGGAGTGAGTGACAAACGGACACCTCCTTGACAGAGACAGCAGACTAACTGGACAACATGGCCAAATGCAAGTGTGATGCTGAATATATTAAACTGTGTGGACCTTGAACTAAAGACTAAGGAGAATTCTGGACCCTAGTGCTGGACCCCTGGGAACCGCTGCTCTAAGGAGTCGGATATTCCGTTTTTCCAGTAAGTACATTTATTTTTAATGGTTTTCAACCTGATTTTTTTGCTAGCAAAAAAATAGCATAAGCATTGACATAGTTAACCATAGCTGTAAATGTATTGTGCTAACCAGGCTCTGCAGCTAGCATCAGAGTTACCTCCACTCTGTCTTCCAGGTATGGTCACCTCTGGCTCAATCAGTTAAAGATGGCCAAAATGCCAAACTTGAAGCTTCAAAACTGGAGTACACTAACCAATAAGTGACACCAGGGTGGCTATGTCCATTATTTTATACAGAACAGAACAGAAACTGCTAATTATTAGTGGCAAGATAAGCCATCGGTAACTATTCCTGTTTAGTTATAATTTTTTGATCACAAGTTTCATCATCATTATATGCTGAAAATTCTTTTAAAGTGTTGATTTGAATGCTTGGAAAATGGTTGGCAGTGATGCAAAGTATACATATCATTTGTCGTGAACAGGCTGACATCAGAATGGTCCCTTAACTTAATGTTGAATATTATTTGTATGAACATATTTTGAATCGTAACATAAGCCACACAAAAATCCATGCTTTGAAACCCAGCCCAAATATCATGTTGACTGTTACGTCATGTCAGTGGATAAAAGTGTGACTGAGTACCAGAGAAAGGGAGCGTCTCTCCAGGCTGCTCTTGCCCAGGCTCATCACACTGCTCTTTCTGGACTCCATGGTGAAGCTCCGCCTCTCTGAGGAGTAGGATCCCCTGGGCCCTGAAAGAGCACCCAGCTCCAGGTGGCCATTGGGTGTCAGTGTGCAGATCCTTGGGTCTAGAGGTATTTCAACAAAGAGAGAAAGTGAAAGAGTCATTTTGTTTGTTTATCCAATGTTCCCATGTGGTGTCTGTCGAAAGAATTATGAAACCTCATATGCTTTTACACTGTAAGGCATCATCAATCCACAATTTTAGTTCATTCCTTTGGTGCTGTCATAAGATTACAACTATTTTATGCTCTTTTTTTGCCTCAACTACTCTCTATCAAGCTGTGTTGTCTATCTTTACTTTACCTAGTAATTTCCCATATTATTCAGCATGGCTTTAAACAACCCCGAGGCTATGGGTTAAAGTCTGCTCTAGGTTATAGATGTAGAGAGCCATTGCAGCAATAACACGGTAAGGCTTTTATAAATTGAGAGAGAAGACAGCAGGTTATGGAGGTTAGGAAGTCGGAATAAATTTGGGCATTGCAACTATAGCAATTTAAAGACAGCTATTAGATCGGTTTTGAGTTTAAAAGCGCTTTTCAGTCTGGTCTTTCAAAGCTCCTCTCAGCTGAAAAATACAAACATAGAAATCTAAAAAGATAGCTGTTTCTGAGACACTGACTTCAGATTTTGCTTTCAGTTCATTCTCATGAATTTCTCAAGAAATAAAATTCCTTGAAATGGTTGGGATGATAATGCCAAAATCCGCCCCACAGCTGAAGATACTCCTCAAGTGGAAACACAGAGAAAAAGTAGAATATTACCCTTGGCTCACTTCTTAAGCTTCTTGAGACAAAAGAGAGATAAAAAAGATTTCTTAAAATGCAGAGAGAGGCTGAGAATGACAACTCACTGCCCACTCAAAAAAGGAAAAGCCAAAGAACCAAAGGTAATACCTCTGAGCTGTGTAAGTGGACAGACACCTTGTTGGATTTCCATCGATATAGGAACAGACTGCAGAGTTTCATCTTTTGCTTACAGTGCACTGCAGAGATCACATCTCCTCTGCAGCAGTAGCCCACTCACACTATATAGAAGTGATTCCCCCAGTCTCTGAACTTATGTTTAATCCTCTCTGAACTAGATTGTTTACTGGGTCTGTTGAGGAGGGCTGGAACAGGTTCATTGTGAGCTCTGGATAAAGATAGAGCTCATTCATATTTCAAGACTGCTGGCTATTCTCTGAGTTTTTGTAAGCCTTTGGCGCATAGTTCTGTCTTACTTTTTGGTTTTTTGGGTTGAGCACATGAATAAGCCTCGCTGGGAAACAAAGACTACGAGCTTAAATGTGAGATGCAAGCAGATTGCTGGGTATGTTGTTCAGTTTTGACATAAATGGGAAAATCTGGGATTTCAATATTGGTATTAGTGGCGAATCAAACTTATGGGCACAACTTACAGAAACCAAGGATTTGGATTCAGAAATCCTCAAACCATCAGTTTAGAGTAATAGCTAGTACTATAAACAAAATTATTTGCAAACTACAAATTACTTTTGCAAGCTGTGCATTCAGTTGTACTTAAGAATGTAGACATTTGTCAACACCTGAAGACTGTTTGGCATCCACCTGGATCCATATTTCTATGTATAATTTTATCAGCCTGATTGTCCCTACTGTAGCCCCACTGTAATTTCATGATGTTGGTTATTGTGGCCACATGACATCTACTGCATGTACAGCTTTAATGGTCAATCAAATAATCCAAAAATGTCAACTATTAAATAAGCTGCCAACCAATATGGTAATCGATTAATTGGTTTGAGTAATGTTTTAAGAAAAATGTCAAAATTCTCTGATTTCTCCTTTACAAATGTGAATATTTTTTGGTTTATTTACTCTACTGTGACAATAAACTTAATATCTTTGGGTTATGATCAACATTTTTTCACCATTTCACCATGACATTTTGTAGGCCAAACAACTAACTGATTAATCAAGAAAATAACTGACAGATTATTGATAATGAAAGTCATTTTTAGTTAGTTGCAGCCCCAATTGCTTGTCTGTCCACCCAGGGAGAGGAATCCCTCCTCGGTTGCTCTGTTCTTGAGGGGTTTCCTTATCCAATTCAAGTTGGTTTGGTGTGTCTGAGCCTTAAGGACAGAGATATCGTATGCTGTACAACTTGTAAAGCCCCTTGAAGCAAATTTGTGATTTGTGACACTTGGCAATATAAATAAAATTGATTTGACTTGGTTGTTAAATGAGATCAAAAATTTAAATGTATGAAAAAACAGATGCTGGTTTTTATTATAATGACATCCAAAGCCTGTCATTATCAGGCTAGGGATAGAACCTCTCAGTTCATATTTTATTTCCACAGGGCAGCATCAGTGGGCACAACCCAAATGCCTCTGCACGCAAGTGGATACACGAGAGCAACAGAACGTGACCAACAACCAATCAGAGCAACGATTGAACTCTCACTTCTCATATTACAACTAAACAGTACACTAAAATGCGTTTCTGAAAACCTCTGAGGCAGTAAATAGGCAATGCAGTAACAGAATCTTGATTCATACTCAATCAGTACTGCCTGGTTTGACAGTTTGACCTTAGTCGAGCCTGGTGCACTGAGTTGGACAGAGCAGGACTGGACTCAATTACAACCAATCAGAGCTGGACATACTGGAAACGGTTGTGACTGACACAGGCCAGGATGGCTATTAATCTGTCTGAACAGAAGGGGGATTGGAAACATCTGTCAGAGCAATTAAAACATGTTTCATATTTCATGGTTGGAAAAAACTCTTGCTGTATTTCAGCTTGGTTGATGGGATATAATTATGATTTTAGACACATTATGTCACAACCTACAAGAGATGGGTCAATTGTTTTAACTCAAGCTACTAACCGATAAACCTCAAATAAAATACACTGTAAGAGTGAGATGAAAACATGCCATCCGCTCACCAGACAATTTTATGGAGTCATGTTTCTCGCTCTCGTCAAAGGAGGAGTGGTCATCATCCGAATAAGAACGATTGGCATCACCCTGGAGACAAGAAGAGGGGCGTGGGACAGACCAAGGAGAGAAAGAGAAGAAAAGAGACAGGGAATTACTCAGGGTTCTATGAGGGGGCTCTAGAGTGCATTGTAACTGATTTCACAGATTTTGTTTGACTCAGGACCTTGAATCTCCTGCGTGACACCAGTCAAAGCCACGGACTCTGCTCTCTAACATATTTGAGGTTATCAGGGTGGCTCAGATCTGTGTTTTGTCTTAAGATTAGATCTAGAAAAAACCCTCAAACTACAAACACCCCACTCCCTGACAGTAACCTTAGAGGTTTGGTTAGGACCAATGGGAATTCCCATTTGGTCTCCACAATGAGAAAATCTGGAGTAAATTGGCTCAATAATTCCTAGTATATGGCAGTAATGGACGAGCGTTGGAAGGTGAAAGAGCCAGGGGGGAGAGACCTTCAGCGAGAGAAGCAGAGAGAGACAATGAAAGGCAGACAGTGGAAGACTGATGACTGCATTTTGTTTTGGCATTTCAGAAAGATCAATCAAAAGCCTTGTGATTTGTGTCAGTGTTTTCCCTTCAACTCACACATGCCATGAATATTGTAATCCTTTGATCCGTGTAGGAAAAATCAACTGGATTACTCAACCGCACTACAATTTTCCAATGATACATCTGTGAGTTTGACAGTTGATGGCAGATTGACAGAATCATTTTCCAGTGTTTTCCTGCTGAGATGGATGGCTTCGGAAATTACACTGTTGTGTTGAATACACCATTATTATGTTTTGACTGCTGGTACAGCCTCAGATAAATATCATAATTTTGACCAATACTGTAATTATTATTTCTGCTGTATAAAACAGATTTTAAACCCTTTGAAACGCAGGCTGTGTTTGCTCAGTTTTAACTCCTGATACAGTATTCACAAGCTCATGGCATAGTTAATACATGCCTAAAACTTGGTATGCAATGTATCATTATTTTTATTCTAGTAGTAGCACTAACTCTATGCATGTCAATCTGCTGAGTTCTTTGATAATGAAGATATGCCAGGCACAAGAGCCCGGGCTTATTTTAGCTGTAAAGGTCACTGCAAAAGGTTAAAGTCTTTGAGAAACACAGACAGATGGATGGACATCAGCTGCCCATAGGGGATGACTCCATGCACAGAATGCATGGATGGAGACAAGATAAATATAGAAGAGATGTCAAAGTTTGAAAGCTGACTTTAATAAACTGTCAGCCCATGTTTTGATAATAATTAATTTCTAAATATTCACATTAATTTCAAGGACTTTTTGAAGACTTTCCAATCCAATTCCCTCAAATTCAAGGACCCAACACGGCATAGTTTGAGACATGGATCAAGCTTAATTACTGTCTAAACACTTTTTATAATGGGAACAAGCGGCCTTTACAGAAGCTCACAGTCAATAATTAAAAAAGGGACAGCCTTGAATATGTGAAGCATTGCAGTGATGGCAATATTAAAAGAAAATCTATTTCTAATCTTAAACAAAATATATAAATTCAAGCATTTCAAGTACCTTTGCCTATTAATGTCCATATTCAAAAACTTCCAATGCCTTAATTTTTTCTTTCAAGATTTCAAGGACACATGGGAACTCTGATATTAGAAATCTGGCACTTGTTTGGAAAAAGTCATTGTTAATAATTGTGAAGTAAGAGCCTATCTCAGAATCCGTTATCTTTCAGATGACAACAGGGCCAATGCCCAATATTTCGGGTGTTGCCTGTGATATCTGGTCCAAGACTTCCTCTTCTGTGCACAGGTCATTTTGGCTAATCTCTATAAACTGAATAATTTTTAAAAAGCCAGAAAAAAAGCTAAATAGTTGATGGAAAATAGCCGATAGGTTCATTGGACAATCTGCTACAATCTAATAGAGTGCAATTCGGCAGATGCGTTGGGCCTCGTTTTGTTCTCCACTGGGGACTATTTACCTGTTGCTGTACTACAAATGAAAGAAAGCACAGAATGGATACCAAAATCTTGTCCCCTTGGCTACAGATTCTGCATACATATGCAAACATCTATTTTTAGAGATCAGTAAGAGCCTTGTTAAATAAGGATTCATTTTCACAATATTACAAATTTGGCACTTGGGGGCAAATTATTGAGTTACTGTGAGGTAAGCGCTTGTTAAATTGCTGCAATTCTTTGGTTGCTGTTAACGGGCAATGCATATCAGTGATCATTTTGAACATTTCACCTCTCCTGATACAGGCTGAACCTAATTAATATTTTCAAAAGGTTAGTAATAAATAAGATCAACAAACCTGGCCTGGGCATCCCAATCAACAACAACTAAATTCAAATGCAGACATCAATTTACAATAGAAACAAGCTTACATTCTGCAAATTGAAGCCAATACTTTGCAATGAGTTCTCTCACCTCTGCCTGAAAGCCTTCAACCAAGATGGCCACCAGCAGGTTGAAGAGGACATAGTTTCCAAACGTCATCAGGGCCACGAAGTAAAGAGCAGCAAGTGGTGAAGTGGCTGCCATACCATTGTACAAAACCGCATTCCAGTCCTCCTGAGTCAGAATCTGGAATAATTACATGGATAAACACACACATACAAAGCGTTAAGAGGACACAAGTAGACCACATCAACAGTTTCATCAAATATGGATACAAATACAACATATTGCCGTTTACAGAAAATGTACCTTATGTTTCTAGTCAGTTTTTGCTCATAGATTATTACAGATTGGTGTATTAGCATTCAACATGCCTAAAAATGTGAATTACAGGGAACTCAAATATTGATTTGCAACCAATATGCAAACTTGTACAGCATTAGGATGTTAGATGGCTTGATTTACAGGTTAATGATCTATGGAAATGTGTGCAGAAACATATCAAACTATAAGAAATACGTGCAAGTCGTCTGCAATTATAGAGATAATGTATGTTGAAAGTGGAGCAGATATGTAGAGATGTGTATGAGTGTGTTTTCTGCATGCTTATCCACACAGTGATTTGCTGATTACCTGGAAAACAGTGACAATAGCCCAGAGCAGGGAGTCAAAGTTCTTCCTGTCTGGCACGGTGTCACCGGTCTCTGTCTTGAGACTGAACTTACAGCCAAAGATGTGCATCCCCAGGATACTGCAACACAACAGCAGAGCTTCTGATGATATCAACATACTGTACATACTGAAAATAAATTATCCACTGTACCTAAATGATATTTAAAAGTGGATCTTTTCAGATTTTTTGAAGCATGAGCCATGTCAGGCTTACTTTTAAGAGTTATCCATGGAGAGGCTTTGGGTTGTTAAGGCTTTTCTCTGTCTCCGCTGGTTGTTATTTTATAAATGCTGCCTTTTGTATGCAGTTCTGTTTGTTATCAATTGTTTTTGTACTCTGGCTGCAACCGAACACTTTCTTGGCTGGGATAATGAGGATGAATGTGAATATTTGAATGTGACTGTACCCTGAAGAACTGGTTACATAAAATGTCATCTACTCCAATGGTCTTGTTCTTACTGTTAAGTAGTATACTAAACACTTAATAGTAATGGAAGTGGTCCTTTAATGTGTGGTTAATTGTACACAATTGTTATAGATATAGACAATAACTCCTTGCAGGGAACCCAAGAGCCTGTTTTGTCTAGTACCAAACAGTGAGAACCATTAGAAGTAGTGCTTCTCTGAATCATGCCCAAAGTAATCAGCACCGAGGACAGCATTGTTGGGGATACTATTTCTAAAAGTCAAGGCAATTAAGATGGAGTTAAACTGACACACCAAAAATGACATGAACAAATGTTAATGGTGCAATGTTGCCAGGATGTGATGTTTTAGGCGGACACTTAAAAGTGACAACAACACACAAAATACAACCCTGGCGTGATGTAGCAAAACACATGTTTGCACCTACAACTTGACCTTGTTTATGTATGTTTGTGTCGGAACACACAGGAAAATTATTCTCGAGTATGTATTTTAATTGCCTCAGGGTAATTTTTTCACCTTAGAAAGCAGAACTAAACAAACTGGCTTGAGTGGAAAGCACCGCTGAGAGGGAGGGAAACAAAGACAGTGAGCACCGCAGCCATTGATCATCCACTGAAAGACCTTTTAAGCCTTCAGAGGGGCTGCTGTGTCAGTGCTTGAGCATCTACAAATGTCTGCTTGTTATGTTGCTCCAGTTCTTTAAGTGTCTGCTTGTTAAATTCTAACCAGATCTTCAAGTGTCTGCTTGTTACATTTCACCCAGGGTTAATAGCTGCAGCGAAAAACACTGTGACCCTCTGCGCTTCAATGTCAGCTGTTAAGCAGGTAAGAAGGACTTTAGAAAAGACAGAAGCCAGCACAAACAAACACACATAAAAGCAGAGGATGAAACAATGTCTCTCTTAGCCAACTCTCTGAGGGACAAAGCAAAAGAAAACAAACAAAAAAATCACTATTTAAAAAAGAAAAGACTCTGTGCCTTGTTGTCAGGTAATGAGGAGCAGGAGAAGCATGGACAGACTTGTCTTGTAATCTATAATAGGCATCATGACGAGACACAGACAGAAATAACATCTATATACAGCACATATACGTATCACCTTACCTGAAGATGAAGATAAAGAGCATCAGCAGCATGCAAAAGGTAGCCACATTGTCCATGGTCTTCATGAGGACAACCAACTGTCTCCTCAAAGCTGGCATGAACCTCACCAGCTTTAGCACCCTCAGCAGTCTAAAGGTCCTCAGCACAGATAAACCGCCGTCAGACTGGCCGATGATCTCACACACACTGAGAAGACAAACACAGACCACATAAACAGCTGAGATTAAGAGACAGAGCTGCTAGATTATGACAAATTAAAGTAACAAAAGATGTCATTCAAGCAGACTGACTTCTGAGTCTTCTCTTGGCTCTGTTTTCAGACTTAAGAAAAGCTAGCCCATGACAGGGGCACTTTGGACAATCACAGATAGTTTCTGTTCAAGAAATGCAGTTGCATGTGCACGTGACTTCAGTAAAAGATTCAATGGTGAAGAATCCTGCAGATAATGTTGCTATTCCGGTACTGACAATAACTGCCACATGGTGAGGCACCCCAAAAATGAAGACAGGCCTATCAAAAAGAGAGTCTAAAAACAAGTCTGACAATAAACACAATAAAACACATATTATTATCATTGAAGCATTTTAGAGATGGAAAAAAAATGTTGCATAATGTAGTTTTCTGCTAACTGGGGCTAAAGGCTCACGGCTTCAAGTTGACAAGAGCCTCAAATTAGAGTGTGTCCTCCTCTTATTCCCCACCACTACAGACCACCTCGCTGAAAGGACCGGTAGGCAGCACTTCCAGATCGGCAAAATGGCTTTTGCCGCCATAGCACAGGTTGGAGCCAGTGCTGCTGCTGAATTTGAGCGGCTACAGCCACCAACCTAATGCCCGTCTCTAGAGCCGCTGCCTGGTTAGCTAGCTAATTCTTGCCTTGTTTGTGATCCGATAAACAGAGAAAGGCTGAAAAATGAAAAATTAAAAAAGAGAAAATACAGACTGGTATATGTTAACACCTGCTCTACTCCACCACCATTGTTACAACACCACAGAGAAAGGGTTAAACCTAGGAGAAAGGTTTTACATTTGCTTCTAAATGCCACATGTCACAATTCTCATCTCTATCTCCAGAGATTTGGCCCATAATCATAATTTCTGAAGCCCTGAATCAAGTACAGGGATTGCTTATTTTTAACATCAAATGCCACTTTCCACCAATCCTGCCAGGTAGTGGGAAAGGGAATGACAGTGCTTTTAATAAATTAAATAAGGTTAGAATTTGGCAAGTAAAAGACTTGGTTAAGGTTAGAAATAGATCATGATTATGGTGTTTAAAAAAATGGAAATGTAAAAAGTGAATGGTAATTCAATGTATGTGATGGGCCAGGACAGTCTTCTGCGTGAGTCAGCTATGTGCCCATCCACCATCCTGACCTTCACATCCTTACAATCTGCCTTGATTCATATAATACTCAGTGCTTCATGCACTGGCACTAAATGTTGGCACTGGACGCAATGCATGGATTCGGAGGTGAGGATTCATCTAATATGAATGTCATTCCTAGGATACTGGGCTCCGATCCCAGATGTCATCTGTTCGCAGTAAGCCAGCTTTACATTTCTTGACAACAGGTGGTAACATTAATTAAATTTCAAAGAAGTGGGTAGCCTGAGCAGCAACAGCCAGAACGGCTGCAAAGAGTGCCTCCAACAGGGAGAAAATCTCCAAACTTTCCTGACTTCAAATTAAAGTTTAAGAAAGACACACATAAGGATCAGAAAAAAAACAAGGACAACTGTGTTTCAGTCGTGGCCCTACTGACAATCAGGTAATCTGTGGTTTTAGAACACATAATAATGCTGCCTGATGAAATTAAAGTATAAATCTTGGTTCCTTAGCAATCTACAATCAAGAGTTAGTGGTATCAAACTCTCACTGTTAAATGTGAAGTGCTGATTTATTTCCTTTGAGCTCAGGTATGTATTTATCATTAGCAAAGAGTCAGTCCCTATAGTGGAAAATCTGGCTTTAAAGAAATTCGTCCTCTAATGACGGTGCCTATCAAAGGCTCGACTCTGCACATCAAAATATCATCACAATAGCATCAGCTCTGCATTGGCAAAGACTGAATGGGGGCACTTTTACACAGCAGCTCTGCATGAATAGCTGAGGACATTCAGATAGATGAAGAGAGGGAAATTGGTAGTGGGGCGAGAGATAAGAAGACAGATGTAGATATGTTCAATCAACATGTATCTTCTGTGACAGGCTGCACATTTGATCTTGTTCAGTTTTAGTAGCTTTGATGTGTATTTGATCTCGGGGTTATAATGGGGATCACAGACAAAGGTGTTCAGCCAGATGAATTTGAAAAAAAACGCCAGCAGATCAAAGGCACAGCCACTCACCTGAAGCTCCAGGCGCACACAACAAAAGACAAAACCTGTTTGCTGCTGTCTGACGCTTTGGCATCCAAATACATACAGGTGGTACATTTCAATCAAGTAGAATGCTGATGACAATTTGACAAAGCATTGCATGAATAATTGAACTGCAGGATCTCTTACCAGAACAGCCTGGCACACCAAAAAAGTATCCGACTGAATTACACCAGTCAGTATCTCAGAAACATAATATTTTTGCCCTCCAAAAGCCGCCTCTCTTTTTCCCTTCTCTATGCCAAAATATCATATAATAAGTATATTTATGATTTTATATTGTGTAATTACCTTATGATGACGATGATTCCATCAAAGACATTGTAGGGGTTTCTCAAGTAGTTGAAGGAGCCAAATGCAGTGAGTTTGAGGATCATCTCCAAGGAAAACATGCTGGTGAAGACAATGTTGCAGATCTCCAGAACATTAGTGAGCTCCTCTGGCTGAGAGAGCACAGTGACAGACAACAAGAAGAGAAATAGGATAGGAAGAGACATAAGAGAGAAAAGGAAAGGAAGGGACAGAAGAGAGCAAGTTAGAGTAGAAAGAATGCGCTAAAAGTACATACCCTACATTACAGACCCTTGTAGCTGTAAGGGTCATTACACAAAAAAAAGATGCATGAGCAGACTAGAATGGCACATGGAGAGTGCAGATCTCTGACAAGGCTAAAAGCCCTATCTCACACTGTTAAAGAAAGTAAAATAATCGTTTTATGTCTGCCCCATGATTTAGATCTGTGTCCTTGGCTAATGCGACATCCTTCCACCAAGTTTCATAAGAACCAGGCCAGTAGTTTTTCCATAATTCTGTTGACAAACAAACAAACCAGCAAACAATCAAACCAAACAAGAAACATAACCTTTCTGGTGGAGGTAATAATGATACAGCTTCATTTACATCCTGACAGCCAGTTCAACAAAATACACACTTTGTCTGTGGATGATTTAAAACTTTAGGTTACTTGAGTAACCCTGGTTCTCAGAGTAGCATGAGTGAGATGTTTCACTAAACCATAGTGAGGCATCGAAACAAATGATATGAGTGAGAACTGAGATGACTAAACTCGTCAGGGTGAGTGTCATAAAACATCGTTCAGCCTTAATCCATCTAAGATCTACTTTGGCAGCCTCTGATTTGCTTTTTGCTAAATTAGAGCATGCCATGTTAAAATGCTAGTTAACATGCTATTAGCATGCCCTGTTAGCAAAATTCCAGCCTGTAAGCTAACATTTAGAACACTGCTATGTTAACATGCTTACATGCTAACACTAATATACTAATACTAATTATGGATCCTGCTGCTTTTCTTGGCAACACATGCCCTTCGTTGCATTAAAGCAGTAGGGTTGGCCAGGTGTCCATCCTCAATCCATGCCGGCAGGTCATGTCTTTCATCTTGTGATTTGGACAGTGGCTTTTGAGGTAACTTGTCACAAAGCAAAACATTGGGTGTGTAGTTTGACCTGTTAGTGGTCAGGCCAACAGACCAACCTACCATGTTAACCATGTCATTCTTTTAAGCACTAGCTAAGCTATAAATTAGAAAGCTTGATTAGCATTATGAGAGAAAAAAGAAAAGGCAGAAAGTTTACAGAAGAATACAGTAACGGGATCCTCAAACTGCAAACAGTCCTAGTTGATCGATACTTGGAGGGCATAAGGCTATCATTTAGTGTCACTTACTTACACACACATATGCACACACAGTGTGCAAACACACACACAACAAAACTAGCTTGCTTAACTATATTTCTGACAAGAAATGAAAAAGCCAAAGGAAACTACACATGGCTGAGTTCTTGCTTTTTTTCTCCATCCATCTATTGGTCCGTTCTTTCTTTTGCTTTCTCATCGCTTTGTCTAGTTATCAGCCGTTTTACTCACCATGGATCGAATGCTCCAAATTGATTGGTGGAAAGGGCAAGAAGAAGGACAAAAGCTTTTACGCACAACTGCACACACACACACACACACACACACACACACATGCTTTTATGCCGGTAAAATGCATGAGCAAAGTGTACTGGTTAGCTGCAATTTTAGAGGATTACTGACAAATACACTGACAAGTGGTAAAATAGCAGGTATTGTTGTTCAAATATTGCTCTGTGTGTCCACATCGCTACTGTCTGCTTCTCGCCAGCACAGCAGCACGTAGCAGGCAAACAAAACATAACACATTTTGCCATCAATTATGGATGGTGGAGACGCTGCCATGAAAAAGGTCCAACATTTTACTCCTTCCACCATGGAGACAATCCGAAAGGCTACACTTTTGCTCCACACAATGGTCTAGGAAGCTATGATATAATATTGTGTGTCTATTCAGTCCTGACAATTACACTAAAGCATTTGTTAATGTATTGTTAGAGTGATAAAATTAGCTCTTAGACACACTGCCAGTATTTAAACCAGTCTACTCATTCTTTTTAATGCGTGAACATTGGCAGGAACAGTCGTATGAGTTTATTTTTTGCCTTCCACCGTATGCCTTTACATTCCGCTGTCTTTTACTTGCTGTCAGTCTCAAGTTCTTCATCAATTTCTATCTTTTCAGCTGTCTCTGACACTGTTTGAGTCCCTCTCTCTCGTTCTGTCTTACTGCTTCTGTCTGGCTTTGCTCAATACAAGGAAGAACACACACATGCACGCACACACAAAGGGCTAAATTTGGCACAATCATGATTTCCAGCACATCACTATTCCACAGAGCTCGTCTGTAACTTCAGCAATGACACTTCTGACATTTTGTCGCCTCTGAATCAATGAGCACTGTGTGTTTTGCATTTACATGTCTATCCATGGGCATGTGTGCGTCTGTCTGTATCGCTGCATGTATATATGTGTGTGTTTGTTGGCAACACTAATGAGTGTTTAGCCGTGTGAAAAAACGGGCTAATGATGCGTGCCCACCAGTGTCGGTAACGATGTGACGGCTGACCGCTGTTTGCAGACCAGCCAAACAGTGTTGGAAGCCCCTGGAGATCCATTACTGCAGTCTCATTACTGCAGACCTGGGAACAGATCTAAAGACTTGTGTGTTTTCCAGTCGGCTGATGTATGGAACAAAAAAAGAGGAGCGGGGATTTGACACCATATTAAGGACAGTTGATTCAGGAGAGTGAACACTTTGTACTTGTAAAGTGAACTAAAAAAATAAAATAAATAAAAAATGAGAAAAGCAACCTCAGTACCTGATGTGAAACAAAAGCTAAAAATATAGCTACTGCTAAATTCTAAACGCTTAATATTAGCAAGCACAAACTTATGTGTGAGTGGCTCCAGGATCTGAAAAAGCAATGCAGCTCTTTGAACCTGCCTCTATACATACACACGTGAGTGACAAACTCTTTACCATCCATGGATAACCCTTAAATGTCTATCAAGAGTAATATGACTGATACAAAATTAGCTTTGGCATGGCTTTTAAAATGCAGAGGCACAAAGGTAATTCGGCCCACCAAGCAGCAGTACTGTATTAACAGCACATTTGCAAACATGCATTACTCGGCAGCTGTACAAACTCATAAGCAGAAGTCAATTGTGCTTCTCTGATTTAATTAGTATCAAACTCTACTGAGATTTGTAGGTTAGTGTAAGTGAATGTGCTCTGGTCTGTTACTCTGCCAACATTAGAAATGTGAAAATCAGACATCTGAATTTAGAGTTTAGAGTTTAGTTGAGTTTAAAAAAAAAAAAAAAAAAAAAAAAAAAGCAGCATCTGTTGTTTGTTCGACCTAAAAACCACCTTTTTTTTTTTTTGTACGTCTCTGGTTGTGGGCACAATATGGATTTTCGAATCAGAGGCACTTTTTAATATTCATGGCTCTAAGAACCCTCCTTTTTTGTGACCCTATGAACTAGGAACGATCACAGTTCTTAAGATGCCATTTTTGGGGCTCCTCTCTTTATTTCAGAGCAAACACTTTATCAGCACAAGAGGAACCATGAGTAACATAAGTAGAGGTCGACCGATCCATCAGTTTGGCCAATTAATCAGCACCAATAGGACTTAATATAAACTACTGTTAATGGCGGAACAGGGCTCAGATAGTGGCTGACAGCAGTACCCCCCACTTGTCATGTGGGTGCAGCCGTAAGGCTTTTGCACGGAGTACCCCACATGCAAATACAAGGTAATGTGTGCTTTAGATAATTTGTATGATTTAAATGAAAGTTAACTGTAGGATAGCTTTACTTCTTTATCAGGGACATAATAAGGTTGCTGGCTATAGACTAGCTTTATGTGCTTTCTCTGTTTTGCTAACAAGCATGGTTGTTATAATTTTGCTAGAATTAAGTAGCAAGCCATTAGCAATGTTTGTGAAATTCATTTCTGATAATCTAAACAACTATTAACTCATAATTACTGGGCTGGCACTCAGTGTGCTCCAGCCATGAATGCACAGATAGCTTCTAATCTCATTTTTCACTGTACATCAGATTTTTTTTTTATTTATTTATTTTTCAGAGAGCAATTATCCCCACATTTGTTCTGGTGATATAGAACGTGACTCAAATTATTTGCAGTTTAATCGGCCATCGGCTTTTTCCAGCTCCATCGTTATTATATCGGCTGGTGAAAATTCACTATTGGTCGACCTCTACACATAAGTGTATGGAGGTATATGGTTCTTAGGGCTTGAAAAGACCTAGTGGCTCTCTCCCTTAGTAACGCTGTCAAATATCTTATTGATCAATCAGCTAAATGTTTCAGATATATAACAGTTTTAAAGTAACCCTTCACACACACAAAATGACCATGTGTCTACCAGTTAATCATGATGTGTTACCTTGAATTCAAAGAGAAAACTTTGTTTTCTTGCCGTCTCCATGGGAAACAGCAAATGCTGATTGAAGAGGGACCACATTTAGCTACAGCTAAACTATATAAAAACATTTTTACAAACTCTCACACAACTCGTGCAGTGTGATCCAAACCTTATTTATCTAGTCATATTCTCAGCACTCCCCAAAGACATGCATTTTTGCTAAATCTCACTATTTAAACTAAACTGAAAGTGAAACGTATCTATTCTCTCTTCAAAACCAGACTCCAATACTATTTTGGCAAAAATGCACGTGTTTGTGAAGTACTGAGCATATGACAGATTACATGGACTTGGATTATACTGTATGAGTTGTGCGAGTTTGTAAACTGATGTTTAGATACAGTTTTGTTGCTGCTAAAAGTGACCCCCAGCCAATCAATAAATCAATATGTTTGCCATTTTCCATGGAGGAAATTACACCTGCACAAATCCCAGGTAGCACAGCATGACTAATTTACAAATGGTCATTTTGTTGGTGAAGTATTCTTTTGAGGTTGACACAAAACAGCTGTACGTGACACACATCTTAACATCCGCTCACATTGTTTTCCGTGGACCTGACACTCTAGGAAATAACAGGAAATAAGCACTTTTGTCAAACCCTGACAATTTCCTCTGTGTGTATGACGAGTTGGCTGTGTGCTACACCTGTTATTTGGTGCTCGCCAAATTACATGATGCTCTGCGACACAGCAGGAGTGTTGCACTTACACAGGAGGTTTTGGTGGATTGGTGTACAGAGTGTTTGACTTGAAGCCAGAGCCCATTGTTTGTATCTATTTCCTGTCACAGGTAAAGTAGGCTCCTTTTAACCATGTCTGGGACCCTTCCCTTACCTTATCCAAGTAGTTGACAACCATAAAGCTGGAGGATCAGAGATGTGATGATCCTATACATGGACAGTTTTATAACTGTTTTGCAACAAGTTTAGACCTCTTACTACTCCAATGCTTTTAGCATCTGATGCACAATGTGTCTGACCCCTGTCAGTGCGACACCTCCTCACCTGTCTCATGTGATCGTTAACAACCCAAAGCCACTCCTGTGGTATCATGCATAAATATCAGTGATGTGATAATGGAAATCATAACAAAACTAAATGTCTCTCCATGTTTCAGTGCTATAAAGGGGTGTTGTTTGATGTAGAGAATGATAAAATCTCTTCAACAAGAGCCTTTTCATGTTTCAACCGCCACTTTGGTTAATGCAGATATCCATCTTGTTAAAGCTTGTCCCGCTGCCTATTGATTCTTCAGTAATCCTCAGGTAGGGTTGGAAGGTTGCATTTATTCACAACACACATTTTAGATGCAGTGTTTCAGAAGCTCAGTTGCTCTCATTTTCTATTCTAAGACATCCAGCTGTTTCATGTGGTTGATTCATTGTCCTCCAAAACCCAATTATGATTTTATTTTTGAATTTTCTGACCTACTTGTGCTTTTGATTACCAAATAGGTTTGGTTACTGCTGTGATTTTAATTTGCATGTGACAGCCATCTCCCCAAATATTTGAAAGTATGTGGGTGTTCTTGAATATTTCAACTGTGGCCATGGCTGCTCCTGTAACATCAATCTGGTAATTTCCTTGGGTTTTAATCTTGACATTTTGGCAGAGAAAGACAATCATTCAGCAGTGTTGTTTGATCTCCATCCATCCCTGTCAAATCTTCAAAGTGCCCATCTCGCTGCTGCATTATTAATTCCCAAACAGCTGTTAAAGTCTCTGAAGTGTCTCCTCGCTCGAGCAATCTATCCTGCTCAATGGGGGATATTGCCTTGTATTTTCAGTAATGGGCATGATGTCATTGTATCTAATGTCCCTTCCGAGACAATGACTGAGTGGTCTGATGACTGTATCACAACAATTATGATCATATTTGTGATGTCAAGAGCAATTCCAGTTGCACTTGGCACTGATGGAATTCATTTAAACCAAGACATTATCTTGATTGTACAAAATAACTTCATCTCAGAATGTCAGAACATTCTGGTTCTGATCTAAAAAGTACTACAGTATTAATGTAAATGAACAGAAATTGAGTCATCCGCACAGCTGCCATGACTGCAAATACCCAACTGTTCTCTAAGTCCCTACCCCATTAATTTCTATTGCTACACCTGCTTCTGATTCTTGCTAAGCATGTAATGAAAACAATAGTAGATTTACTGCTAGAAATTCCTCATTATTTTTGAAACACTGGGTCCTTCACATCAGAGACGGACAAAAGCAGGCATCTGATTTCTGGACGGAAATTGCCAATTTTGTTGGTGTAATGTCAACTTGCTAATAACATTAATGAACCCCATGAGTTGGTTGAAAATGCCGTCTCTGATTGACTTCTTTAAAGGGACAGTCCACCTAATAATCAAAAACACATATTTTCCTCTTACCTGTCCCGCCATTTATCAATCCAGATTGTTTTGCCAAATTCAACAGAAACGTCTCTTTCATGTCATGACTTCATGTCATTACTCAAAATAATACACAGACCTTGTTGTGAGCAGTTTCATGTTGGAACTTTTTTTGTTTTAATGGAGCTTGACCTGTCAACAGTATCACCACTAAGAAGGAACTGTGCATCTACTCATGGACAAGAGGCTTGTGTGTGTGGTTTTTAATGCAAATGTATTGCTATCTTGGGTAATGAACACAGCCCTATAAAGTCTAACTAATAGTCTCAATGAGCATTCATTGATATGATTTCCCACAAGGTGGCTACTGTGCAGGGCACAATTTATGAATATTTGGTACTTTAACTTTGTCGAGCTGGCACGGAAAGCAAACAAATCTGTCCAAGGACTATTAAATTCTCTATTTTATTTTGAGACTTTAACTTTTATGGATTCGGCATCCATAGCTAACCAGCTAGGGAGACTCAAGACTAGACTGGTCATTAAAAATTTGATTTTTTTTTTTTTTTTTTCTTCTTTTTTTAAGCATATTCTTGGCATATAACAACAATCAATGCAGGAACACAGCACTGAAGCTGTAAGAATACATTTTTCATTTTATGGAGACTTTAAGGATGCACTTGGTTACTAGTGTCGCTAGTAGTATAAGTAGTTATATTATAGTCATAGTAATATTATTGTCATATTTTATAGTTATAAGAATATGCTAACAACTGTAGCTCATGTTTGAGCAAATAAAGATAGCAAGTAGAGCATATGATGGATTCCTATACACTTGTGCTGTTGTTGAACATCAGTATATGTTCCAAATGACTAATGTATCGTCCCAATTATCAGTATTGAATAATAAATATTCAAACAACAAACTTTTTAAAGTTTGTTGTTTTTTTTTTTGTTTTGTTTTTGTTTTTTTTTACAAAATACACTCTCCAACTTGTACCTGGTTACCTGCCAAAGTGGCTGTTGGCCTAAATCATACCTACTGCAAGTATTTGGCTGGCATTTCCCCACACTACTTATCTGCTGTTCCCACACTGACATAACCATGGACCACAGGTGTATCAGGACAGGTGGAAGCACCTCTACAGGGCGAGGATCAGAGCGATGAGACAGATTAAGCCTCTGATACCACTGTTCAAACAAGGGGAGGCATGACTCCAGTTTGCTAAACAGGCGGAGGAACCACAGACGCTCACTATTTCCTCCACATTAAAGGAGCAAAGTCTCCCTCTGCCTCTCTCGCTCTGTCTCTCTCTATTTTTAGCCACCCCTGAGATGAGAGACGACCCACCACTGCGGCGGTGGCAGGCGTCAGTGGGCGATGGTATAGCGAGAGCGAGAAATATTGATAGGAAGACAAAGAATGTACAAAGCAGAGCGACAGAAAGAGACAGGAAACTGGGAAAAAAATAAGATAAAGTTGAAAGAAAGCACGAGGCAGAATTTTGTATCGCTGAGAGATCCTGATGAGTTTGATCCAAACCAAAAGTGAAATCATGTTCTGGGGCCTTACCTATACCCCGCTGCCTATCCTGAGTGCAGACATATCTATCCTGTTGGCTGTGGAATCATATTATACAGGCGTTATAAAGGCAGATGAAGGAAAAGGCATATGAAAAAGAGAGATGAATTTGCTGGAGAGCGCATACAGAGAAGTTTACATTGCGGAGGAGTGTGGACATTGAGTGACAGGGAGAGACACTGGAAGAGACTGTGGATTCACACTGCAAGCAACATGGTTGTCAGTTCACTCTAAAATAACTCGAGGCAACGAGAGAGAGAGAGAGCAGCTCATGCATCTACAAAATACTAAACAACAACAAATTCTTTATTTTTAACTGCTATGAATTCCCCCATTCATAAATGTACATTGCTAGCTCGCTAGTATATCCTAATTGGGTAGCAATAACTGAAGATAACGAGACAACAAGTACACATTCATCCCAACATTATCACTAATGAATGAAACCTCCCACCAAACATTGTTAGATTTGTGTCTTACAACTAAAAGCCGTAAAAGCTTCGAAATCTAAGAATATTTACATTTATGTTCTCACTATTTTTCCACTTAGCAGCCTGAAGAGTTGTTGATAAAGTAAAATCACAGGACAATGACCATGGAAGTCAAACGTTCAACCAAACACATCTCAGCTGAAAATCTTGTAAAATATTTACAAGTCCAACCACATCCAACAGTGAATTGATCCCACTAAAAGTGTTGCCTGTGTGAGGAAATCCTGACATAAAGCCACTCCTTTATGCTATAGGGTCTATTGTAATCCATACAATAGGGTCCACCATTCTCACCAACACATTCTCATTCCAACCTTGTCACATATCCATGTATGGTCAAGGACTTTCCACGTCCAGATACGACATGCAAGGAACCCTGGTTGTGTTGGTTGTTGATGTTTGGGAATGCTGCGTCAAGTTCTGCCTGTTACGTGCATTGTCTTCTTTCAAAATACACTTCTGTTTCTACAGGAAATTCAAAATAAACGCACTACGTCCATGCAATACTGTGAATTGACTTTTTTTTTCCTCCAACAACAAAAGCACATGGTTGTGTTAAGGAAAAAGAACAAGGTTTGGTTTTATCATCTTAAGGGATGCAAACACCGCTCTCCCAGGTGAAAGTCGATGTTGGTTGGACCCATCCAGCCACCCCACTCAAACTTTTGCTGCCTTAACTTTCTTTTTCTCCTACCGCATTTCCCCTAATGCCGCCGGGCGCCATTACCCTATAATGGTAAAAGACCGTGTATTATGCCAATATTGACGAATGCCTTATTTCGTCTGCGTCTGATGGCGCATATCACTGCCCTAGCACTGGATTTTGATGACTCTGGGGTGAGACTGGGTTGTCCATACACGCTCCACTGTTGTCCAAAAACTATTAAAACTTGTCATGAGCTGCACCATTTTATTGGGCGACATGTTTCTTTATTACTAAGAACACAGACACTGTTTATTTTGAGTCAGTTCCACAGTCACTGTCCTGCTGCCTTTGGATCCCTCAGATCAAATCCAAGTCTGAAAGATAAGTCCCAGACAAATGGACAGTTTATTCCTGTTTGACTAACTTTGCTGAAAACTGCAGGGCCCAGTTGTCATTAATGATTTAGGCTTAAAAAATGAAAATAAATATTAGTGAGATTCATGTCTTCAGTTGGAACAAATGGACTTGAGGCTGAGTGCCATAAGGAGGTCTGAAAGTATTGAGATATGGACTAATGCATTGTTGGTTTTGGTGTTTTCTTGGATATGTTGACAGTAACAAAAAAATTGAATTGAATAATCTGTTTCCCTTAAATATGAGACAAGTTTCACTGGTTATCTGTTGGATGTCTAACTGGAGTTTGGCTATGCTGATGACTATGTAACCACAGAGAAACCAACCCGGTCTCACTCTAAAGTCGTCAAATACAGGTGGTTGGTCAGTGAGTTATGGCATCAGACTCCGATGAAAAAGCTGTTCTTGCACCTTGGCATGACATGCAGGTGGTCGCCATTATCCTGTGATGGCAACAGGTGGCATCAGGGGTAAACAAGACCGGACAACAACACAAGTTGATGGAGCTAAAGTCCCAATAGGGTGGGCAGGAGGGGTGGTGTATGAGTACAACAACCATCAACTTCCACCCTGGAGTCTGGTGTTCATGTCGTTGTTTGTTTGCCTTTGCTGTTGGAGGAAAAAAAGGTCAATTCATGGAGTTGTACCAAAATAGTGCTTTTATTTTGAAAGAGACTGTATGGAAACTGTACATGTCCTGTGAAAACTGGAGTGTATTTTGAAAACAGACAACACATGTAACAAGCTGAAGTTGTGACGGCATCCCCGAATGTCTACAACCAACGCACCCAGGATACCTTGCATGTCATATCTTGACGTGGAAAGACCATGACCAAAGGTCAATATGTGACAAGGTCAGAGTGAGAATGTGTTGGAGAAACAGGCATAAACAGAATTATTGTATTTTTATTTTATAATAGTGTAGATATCTTTGGTTGTTTTCCAAATCAAAAAGTTCTTATTGAGACAAAAGTTTTGTTTTTTTTTTTTAATTTAAAAATGAATATGTCAGGAAATGGATTCCTCAGAACTTTACCCCATATTTTCCATTTTTTGTGGATGAATCAATATCAATATCAATATCAATATGTGTTACATTGACCAATAGACCTTAGTTCACTGTTGCAAAATCTGTTCTTCCTCCTGCATACATTGCTGTCATTTGACGTGACAGTGACGTAGCTGGAGGCAGGAAGACCCACAGCCTATT
This sequence comes from Cephalopholis sonnerati, assembly GCA_019142605.1. Lineage (NCBI taxonomy): Eukaryota > Metazoa > Chordata > Actinopteri > Perciformes > Serranidae > Cephalopholis > Cephalopholis sonnerati. Next base: position 41,761,447 of record JAGQAX010000003.1, on the reverse strand, counting down.
TCAGCCACCGGGTAGTCGAGGGTCATGCTCTAGATGCAGCTGAAAAACATAATTTTCTCTTTCTCTTCACTTGTATTGCAAACTAGCTATGTTCCAACAGTGAAGGACGTTATGGACGAGGATACATTTTATACTGTTTTTGCTGACTCTGTTATTCAGCCGTATTTATTCAGGGCCAGAATATACACCGCAAGAAATGCAGCAGAGAGAGGCTGAGGCTGCGGCTGCATTAGACGTGCAGGAGAATATGGCCAACAGTGATGTCTTTGCTCAAACTGCCCCCTGATGCCAACAGAAACTGAATCATTCTGGTGCAGTGAATTTCAGTGTGGGCTGTTTTGTTGGATGTTCTCGCAGACGCTAACCCTGAGAAAGCCTGTGTGTGTGTTACTATGCATTAAAGTTTTACTACATACTTGGATAGAGGTGTGCTGGAAATCTCCTTCAAGATCATAAAGATAAACTGGAAAAGACGAGCAGGGCTGAGAGGGCAGATGACTACAGGTGAGTATTTCTGTCACCTAATGCTATGTTTCGAAGTGCAGATACTGTCGCCATGGTTCTGTCAGTACAGTATGCACTGAGGAATGTATTGTTTCCATTGGTTACATTTAGCTTCAACACTGATTGACATCCTTTTAAAAGATGCTGAATTTTCCCTTTAAAAGATTTGTTAAAATCAGTTTGCACATATATTTTCTTACTGTTGGGTTGATGGCAGGTGTTATAATTCTTTTGAGTCAGGGCTCATGGCTAGGATTTTGGCTGTATTTTGTCCCTACCTCTTCCAACACAAAATCACATGGTAATATTCATAAGTATATATTAACTGTCATGCAATCACAATGGAACTCACATAGGGGAGGCCCGTGGTTTAAATGTTTCTGGGTGACTGTGCTGGACAATTCTTTAGGAAATTTTCAAAGTGCTTATTTAATTTGGTGTGTAGTTATACCGAATGAGTTGAGCAAAGCCTGGAGAGTACTTCCTGTGTGCCAAGACATCAATATTGACAACAATGTGTGCTTATTGTGAGTGTGAACACATCTGAAGTGCTGGAAACATTTAATTAAACTGATGAATAGCCAGACGACTGTGGAAAAGAGACATAATGAGAGAGAAAGAGGAGAAGATGACACCAATTTTGCAGAAATGAAAGAGAATAAAAAAGAGGTGAGAGACTAAAGTGCAACAAATAGACCAAGAGAAACACTTTAAACATGAAGAGAGTTCTGCAACATGGAGGGGAGCTGCAGCTGTCTGTACCTGCTCGTGGTGCTCGATGCCCATGCTAATGGTGTTGATCAGGATGGCGATCATGATGCCTCGGTTGAAGTACTTGCTCTCCACGATTCCCCACAGCTTCATCCTGATGTCATGCCACAGCTCCTTGCATCCTTTCTTAGGGCGACAGCCTCCATGGCTCCCTGCACCTTCCTTGCCTTTCTCACCTGCCTCTTTACCACCAGATTGCCCCCCCTCCCTGTCCGCTTCCTCTACAGCTCCTTCTTCTGCTTCATCATTTACTGCACTGCGAGCTGGTCCTACCCCATCAGCAAGCGACAGGGCTGCAGCACACTGAGGGCAGCCATCGGTGGCAGAGGTGGTGGTGAGGGCCATGGGTGAGGCGTGGTCAGGTCTGTTATGGTGGGGACAGGGTGGACCTGAAATGTTGCAAATAGAGGGTGTTAAAGAGTCAGTGAATAAAGCATGCATCTAAATATTACTGCATATATTTTAAGCGACATACCATGCCTCGTCACTGCTCTCCTCTCACGTCCTCCCCTCCCATTGGCCTTCCTGTTCCTCCATTCTTCACCTCCTCTACCTCTTCCGACGCCCCGAAAGCCGCGCGGTTTCCCCCGCAGGGTGTTGAAAAGGACGACAGTTTGTCTCCTGGCCTTGCGGAGGATGTGACATACCAGCTGGAAGAGTTCCTCGTAGCAGTCCCCCGGTTCACTGGCCAGGGTGGAGGAGGACGAACACTGTGCTCGCTGCTCCTGCATCAGCTGGTGCTCCCTCTGCTTTGTCTCTGAGAACTGGGTGGCGATGACCACGAGGCACAGGTTGATCATGAAGAAGGAACCAACCTGGGAGGAAGACAGCCATACATGAAAATACAGTTTTTGAGACCCAATGAAAAGAGGAGAAAAAAAAAGATTTACTCCAGACTGTTAAATGAGTTCCAACTGAAAACACTGTCAGGAAATTGTCTGAGCTATTAGCGGTCAGTTTCTGCCAGCTAGTCACACTGTATAAAGAACTATCAGCAAGATGGCTTGAGGCCAGTGGAGTTTCTCTGCTGCTAACTGCAGCCTGTTAGCCCACTTGGCTGGACAAGTCCAAACATAACACATTGTACAATATGGTTGTAAAGAAAGCTGCAGTGTTGTCACTGAGAACACTGAGGATACTGAGCTGTAACTGACTTTAGAGTAAGAAAGCATTTTGCTAATAAAACCAACAAAACACATCAGTTTAAGGACAGCCACTATTAACCCATTAGGAGAGCAGAGCGAAACCTTAACCTCCTTAATAGCTTTTGTAATCCATGTCCTAATAGTTTCTTTGTCTTTTTTTTAAACCATGAGAGGTAAAGCTTATATTGAATCCCATTTACTGACCGTTATGCACCAACAGTCAACGTTAAAATATTCTTGCAGGTATTTTTTAAGGTATTTAGTAAAAAAAAATATCATGATATTTTATTTTCTTAGTATCGCTCAGCCCTATTCACACAGGACAAATATTATCGTGGAACTCTGTGATTTAGGGATACCTAAACGTCCCAAAGACTTTTTTTCTTTTATTACTAAAACATGACTAACTGTAAACAAGGCAAGCACTGCCTCTATAGAGCTGCAAAGGAGGAGAAGCTATTTGGCACAGCCCTGGTTCAGTGTTAAAAGTCCCATTCACAGTGTGGATGTTAGATGAGTCACAGTTGGAGTACTTCCACAGATTGGATGAAACTCTTATGGTTGAATCATCAGAACAAAAGATGAACTGTATTAAAGAATATCTGGATCTTTGACAAAGAAAAAAGAAAGACAGTGGAAGGACTATGTACATAAATGTGTAAAGTTACAAGTTTTAGAAAAACGTCTGATCAACAAGCTGCAACTATGCTGTTGACGAAACTGACCATACAGTCTGCAGCTCGAATTAATTTACTTTAGGATGTGTTTGTGATATTTGGATGAATTTGGCAACTGTGGCTCTTTGTTTCATTCCTGAGTGCAACAATAAAATGTTTTGAATACACTACAGCTCTAATTTGCGCTCTGACTGGCATTTTGTCAATAGCAATAGCAGCCAAGGCCCATGGGTATTGTAGTTTTTACAGCCATTTGCCACAACAAACTAGCAGTTAAAAAATAAAAAAAAACAACTCTTAGACTAGAAGCTGAAAAAAATTCAACCTGATCTCAACAAACATTGTTAAATATCTAGCAGGTTCGCTTGTTTCTATGTATAGGAACATAGAGAATATCATAAAAATAAAAAAAAATAGTGAAACTACATGCAGAAAAAAAAATACTCCCACTCTTCAACTCCATGGTCTTAATATCTCTTCCCCTGAAGAGAAACAACACAGAAAAACAGAGTAATCCTAGAAAAAAAAAAATCTTAATTAATGCTGATTTACACAGGGGTAATGTTATCAGATGACCTTGGTGTTTGGAGAAATATGGTCAGGGATTTGTGCTGGAATTTTCACATCACAAATTATACACATGGTAGATTCCAGTGGAGGAAATATAAGCAGGGCGATGTGTTCCTTTTGATAGTAATGTACAAAAGGTCAGAGGAAATATTAGCATTTTGGTGCCGTGTATGTGTTTTGCAATCTATTTGGCCCTCCAGCTCCGTGGGCAAATCTGTGCAGCCTTTAATATTGTTATGATATTCAAATTGTTTTTTATCCTTGTTGTCTGTGCTGCTATGCAGCCTTAGGATCTTTCTGGACCAATCAGGAATAAATATAATTATGGTAACAGTAAGAGATGCATGGTAATATTGGGACGTCATCAGTGAACGATCAGGATCAGCCAAAATGCTTTTTCTTATTTTGCATAATGAATGAATATTACATACATTGAAAATCATTGTATTTTATGTCTCCATCTGCTGGTGGGCCATCATGGTTAGAGTGCGCATGCATAATATGATGTTAATTCCACTACAGAAGTGACTTGATGATCACTAAAATTAGGCAAGGAAAAAGTGGATATATCAATATTAGTATCAACCAAACGAGTTGTTATATATTAGCATATCAGATATCAGCAAAAAATGCAGTATCGTACATCTAAAATTGAAGGGGTTGATATGGCACAGTATCACAATATTTTCGGTGGCAATTTTGCACCGATACACCGACACCAAATATTAATATTTTTTATTATTTAAATTATTAGTATTGCAAATAAAAAATGAAACTTTTGTAAGCCTACTAGAGCAATATATTCGATTGCTTTTTCAGTCCACTAGATATATTTTGCTGCAATTAAATGACTGACGTGAGACGAACACACTGAAAACTTTTTCTTCTTAGATAAAACAGATGTTGACAAAGTTCTCCTTTGGGGACATACTTTGCATTTGAAACAATACTCAGCATATCCCAAAACTTTTAAAATCACAACAAAATTGTATCATATCTTAGGTACTGCAAAAATATTGTATTGTGGGGCCTGTGCTGGAGCTATGTCATCATGCTCTTGTGCATGACAGATTGTATTATAACTCCACCTAAAAACAACCTTATTACCAATCACACATAGTCTCAGGGTTAGAATATTGGTCATGTGGGAAAAACAGCTTTGAATGCCAACTTAGATCAAGTATTTATGGCCAGCCAGACCTAAATGTCACTTTACTTTTTTGTGGCTAGTGTGATAGTACTGTGGAGCCTTTTTTCCTCCAGGTATCATTGATAAGAGTTCAATTTCAATTTCCTTTGGTTTTCAAGATGTGCTGACTGTTACTGGCCGTGCTATCTATCCAGTTTTCTTTTCAACAAGTCTCAGTGTACTTAAAGAAATTCACCCTTTTTTCAGTACTTTTGTTTAGCTTTATTCAGCTTTTGCTGAACCTGCAGCTTTAATTTTGAAAGGAGCGAGAATATAGAAAATTCTGTGCAAAAGTTCAAACCTATCACCATGAGGATAACTCCATGTAATTTAAAACACTTGTTGAGAATACTGGTGTAAGAACAAGTCTGAGAGATGACTAAAGCCAGGCCTTGAGCCTGATGAAATGTCTTGTGAGACTTAAGTACATGTGCAACACTCAAACACAAAAGTCAGAAGACGAAAAAAACAATCCATACTATACACCCCACTCCCTCATTCTTCATCCCTTTCTTTTACTGTTGTGTTTAAACCTGACTCAATGCTCCATTGTTAATAAAAAAAACAACCAGGTTCAAGGCCAAGTTAAAGAATTTCTATTGCTTGAACTTTTACACTTCTATAAATATAATCACTGTTTAGAAGTGCATTTGAAAACTGCAAGGTTTGCTGTGTTGCAGTGCTGCATGTTTGATGTTTCAGGCTCTCTCTCTGTACAAGATACAGCAAGTGAAGCAGGAACAGAAGGAGCGAGAAAGGGCAAGGTCACTCAGAGAAGCAGAGCTGAAGTGGAAAAAGAGGAGGAGACAGCAAGCGAGAAGGAAGCGAGGGGGATGAAGTCTAACGCTCTCTGGGCTGTGATCAATAGAGATGGTGAAGCCTGATAACCCCCTCTGCTCTCCCTCTGAACTGCTGTGACAAAGACTATGGAAAAGCTGGATAAAAAAAGTGTGTGTAAGCCAATGTGTGTGTGTGTGTTTTGTGTGTAAAGCTGCTCTTCATTGATCCAAAGCAGAGATTTGCGGTCAGACTCAGGCTGGTGTTCATGCCAGCTCTCTGGACTCTGGGACTGAAAAGGAGTCAGTGGGTCCCAGCACCCGTTCAGCACCCTCGCCGATCCCATCAAATATTTATACTCACACTCTGCTGGAGCCGCTGAAATACAATTAGATTAGTGTGTGGGTCTGAGTGTGTGTGAGAGAGAGAGAGAGAGAGAGCAATGTTGGTGTTTGCAGCAGAGTGACATAATGACTATGTGTGAGAGGCAAGTGTGGATGACAGTGAATGGATACACTATGTGTGTGTGTGTGTGTGTGTGTTTGTGTGTGAGCAAAACAGAGTTTGAGAGGGAGTGAGAAAAAAGGCATCAAACCCCCAATTTTTAGAGTCCCAATTACCAAAGATCCACTAGTCAATATTTTCTTACAAGGAATCAACTCGTTACTTTCTACTTGAAAAATAAAATCCTTATTTATAACTTCCTGCCAACAGAAATTTGTTACACTCTTTGTTATATTAATTTTCCACTGCATCACACAAAATTCATAATTACATCCTTTCTCCTCAAATGTACACTTTGCAGGTGTACCTCTGTGTGAATGTCAGGGTAACCTCCAGTGAGTGCAGCTAAGGCTAGATAGCTTGCAAATGATTTTTTACCAAGGGGTCATCTGTTGCCTTTGACTGATATTTTCTCAAGGATCTGTCTTAAAGATGGAGAGTCAGTCAAAGATACGCAGCATTTCATCTATCACACGTCCAGCCACAAGCTTCATTAGTTCTTTGTTGCTTGCATCTGTCCATGATTAAAATCCAGTATGGGCTGTTTAGCCAGTGTTGAACACCAACCATCCTCCATGGCTGCACAGGGCGCACCTTTGGTGGGGTGTATTTCCTGGAGCTTCATGTTGGTGTGCTGTCATAGTTGGTGTTTCAGATAGGAAGGTCTTGGTATCACAACCTGGAGCAACTATGTTCTTGTCATTGTTCCTCCTGACAGAATCAAAGTAATGGGAGTATTTCCAGCTGCCTCCATCTTTCAGACTAGCTTACTGCTCAGTGACGTGCATGCATGAGGATTATAAAAATGAATCTGGGACGTGACTGAATTTTGGATTTCAAATCAGTAGTGAGGTGATAAAAGTAAGGTTGTAACAAATTACTGTATAACCTCAATTACAAGCCTAGTCCCAATGAAACGCCCACCTTAAATTATGTGTCCATTTCTCAATTACCCTGTAAATTATTCATATTGCTTTTGTCGGTAAGCGTTCTCAGATCAAAAGAATCAAAAGAGTTTTTCATAAAAACAAATCCAAGTTGTGAGTAATGTTTTAACAGAATACAGTGGTGTTGTGTCAGTATGCCGGGTGCCGTAATCCTTGAGTTCCGCAAGTCTTTCTCTATCTCTGATGAGCTATCTGTTGGAGCTAGATTAAATGAGTGTTTCATGATTGATATATTATCTGAAACCTAATTTTTGAACAAGTAATATTCATGCTGGAAAATTGCTCTAGAGGTTTGAGCCCCTTTCAGCTCATTGTTTTGGTTTTATAGGACTTTTTTTTTTTGTTAGGCCCTGTCAACATGAACAGAGGGCAGCTATAGCTTAAAGCAAACAACCTCTAGCCTATGGTCAGGGGCATGGATCGAAAAGTTTGGTGTTGTTTACAATTTTTTTTAATCTATTTATTTATTCTTTTTTTAGTTTGTTTGTTTCTAAGTATTTAGTGCCATAACTAAATTTTAATAAAAATGTATAACTTACTGAGAGACTGAACTGTGCTTGGTATTAAAAAAAGAAGCTCTCTGAGGCCCCTCTCACCCCCCTTAAAAAAAAAGCAAAATGGTTTGTCCACCCCTGCACCAGGATTCTTCTCTAAACGGAGCTAGAGATGAGTGAGTGACTGCCTAAGCTGCTGGAACACCAATGTACACTGTCATGTTTTTCCCCAAGAAAGAGATATCAGGTTTCAAAAACAGAAAAGAGAGAAAGGAAAGGAAAATAAATCCAACTGAGGTAAAACAGCTTTCAGAACAAAGGGACACAGCGCCCAGAATGTAGTGTTCTGCTCCGGCCTACAGTATACTGTGGACGCAGCATTTACTGCACACAGACAACACTAATGAATAACTGGTGAAGAAAATGAAAACATCTAGCAGCTTGAGAGCCAGATACTGTTCACAGAAGTTAATAGAGAACAAAGCGATGCAAAAACCCAGGTCAGTATTGGACTTCCATTCATCAGATGGACAGGAACACGACTCCAAATTAATGCTAATGTTGCATCGTGTTTACTTGTTTTCTAACCACACAACTGTTTGCCAACAGATTAACCAACTTCATTAGTCATGTCAGGTCTGTGTGTCTGTGCTTTCTTTTGGCAGTGCTGTGCCCCCTAAATGGCAAAATAAATACTAAACAAGATTAAATGAAAAATTACTCCAATTTGAGCTATTTGCATGGACAGTGGGAATTCATCAGAGACTTTGGAACAACCAGAACTATGCTTTTGCTGTTTGAGTTTGAGTAAAACATTTGTGATTGGAACAGCTACACCCATAGGACACCCATCACAAAGCATAGATTACAGAGAGTACAGTACTTTATTATTTCTGCCTATCCAGACTAAAACACAACCCCAAAGTTTTCCATCTAAAATGGGATCAGCAGTTTTTTAAAAGGTCTACGTTTTAGGGGTTCCAAAATGTCGAAGTAGTGTGGATGCTAGACGTAAACATTGCAGTATTTACGCATTAAACAATTAAAATGTTTAAGTGTGGCTGTAGCCTTAGGGCTAATATTTACGTATATGTACATGGACGGATCCTTCTGTCCATATTCTGCTTTTAATTTGTCTGTATTTGTGTATGTTTTCTTAAAAGTTACAGGAGTACCACCAAAGATTGTGGGGGCAGTGTTGCGTAGTTCAAGAGCGATATGACCATAAGAGATGACAGAGATGAAATGGTAGAAAAGAACAAATCTGTAAAATAGTGAGAAAAATTCTCTGTCCACATGTACAACGTGCATCTGTTAAGGCTACATTAATACAACCTCCTCCTCCACTGTTGCCTCATTTGATGTTGCCAGAAACTTTTGACTCTGCTCTCTACTGCCATCTTTGGCTGTATCTATGTCATCATAAAAGATGCAAAGGCACGAGGGCAGTGATGTTTACAGCATTTGAAATTAACATTTCTACTTTGGTACTTAAAGGGAGTATAAAAGAGTCCTTACACGTGGACACTGCCAGTGAACAAGAGACAAATAACACAACCTGTTCCAACCAATGTGACTGACGAAGTGCTCCAACGGTAGCTGGATCTGTGCACCAGCTTCACCCTCTGACACAAACACTGTAGTCCAATCAAGATAGAACACTGAAATCAACACATTCTCACTCTAACCTCATCACATATCAACATTTGGTCATGGACTTTCCACGTCCAGGACACCCCTCTTCCGGGTGAAAGTCGATGTTTGTTGGACCCATCTGCCACCCCTCCCGCCTGCTGCATTCAAACTTTCGTCGCCTTAACTTTTGTTCATGTCCTGCCACGTTTCCTCTGACGCCACATATCACGCTGACATTAAAGGATGGCTTTTGCCGTTGGTGTTTGATGCTGCAAGTCATTAGCTAAGAACCAGATTTCCTTTGCATCAATGATAGATTGTTAAGCAATGCAGTTATGCTCCAGTGAGGCACTGTTTGTGGCTTACAAATGTTGCAATTGTAATTTTATCTTAATTTCAAATTATGTATTTAACAATTAACCACAAAAACAAATTCCTGCAAAAAGGGAAAGTGATATAAAGTGAACTTTGGGGCTTAAAGATGTCTTAATCATATGCCACAGTAGTGTCATATGATAGGGTCTCTGGGTATTATTGTCTCACAAGTCAGTCACCTGCTGTTGTTTAGTTTCGGTTGGGATGGAACTGTGTGGTAAGGGTAGTAAAGGTAAACAGAGGTATGCTTCTGATACATAGTCAAACAACCTTGTGCCTGACTCCTCGTGTATGGGCAGAATGTTAACACCATGTATAAGTGAGGGCACTTATACGGTGTCAAATCAAAAGGCTTATCACACTGCGCAGCTCTGTAACAAAACAGGTTGAGGCTGGCATTTCTGGATGTTAAACCTTAATTCCACAGGGCTAAGCTATTTTCCACAGAAAGCCTTTAATTCCACTGAGTCCTCTTGTCTAAGCTGCTCTACATGATGGTAATCAGTGTACAGCATCTCACAAACTCTCTCCATCTTTATCTCACTTTTTTCATCTGTCTCTCCATCTGTCACACACTCTCTCTCCATCTTTCTCTCATCACTGTTTTCATCTCGTCTTGCACTCTCTCGCATCGCTCACTCTTCATCCCACTCTACCTCTCTCCGTCAGTTCAATTCAATTCAACACGCTTAATCTGCATGAATGTTACGTGAGTGAAATTGTCAAAGCTTCTATACACAACCTGAACCTCTCTCCCTCTCTATCTCCCTCTCCGTCTTTCCTCTCTTTCTGTCGGTTGTCGTCACTTGCTGTCTTCTATCCCTCCATGCTCAGTGTCGTGCGGTATTAAAGGAAGCATAATTAAAAGTCTCGTCATCTGTCTGCTAGTGAGACGAGGACAAGCGGGGATATGAACTGAACTTTTAACGCTTATATCACTTTTCTCTACTAAGTTTGTTTATAAGACGAGCCTTGAAACACCCTGCAACAACGCCGATGAGATCCTGATTGTCAAAGCTCGTCTCTGTGGGAAAAAAAGACAAATATTCAACAACTGCAGGGAGTAAAATCCTGCTAGTTTACAAGAATTTTAAGCATGACTAATTAGAACACATTCATCTTGAGAAACATTAAACAGTGAGGATCTCCTTCCTCATCAATGTTTCAAGCTTTAGTAGATACTCAGAGGAAAGACATTAGGGAACATTTTTGAATCAAATCAGCAATCAAGTTGGTTTTGATTCAAAATCTGGAGGATGGTTAAAGTGGACTCTTTAACTGGTGAAAGATTTTAGGCATTTATTTACAAATGCAGATGTGGTTAATTGTTCCTGTGGCTAAAACTCTAAATCCTTAGGCCCTGATTACATAGAAAGTGTTTCGCAGGTTGTTTTTTTATTTCTTTTTCTTCTAAATTAAACATTGCTTGAAAAAAAAAAAAAAGAAGGAAAAAAAATGCCTGATGCACCTTTTTATTGTTTCCAGGAAACCAGCCCATTACCTTCTTACACTAACCTTCCCATGTAATCAATCTACCTTTTTTTTTTTCTCAGTGATTTGTATGTAGTCTCTAAATTGGACAGGCAGAGGGTATCTGCTGTAGCTCAGGTTCAGGGTGAGCAGCTGTCAGTAAATAGTTTGTTGTGTACAGGAACATGGAGATCTGTATGGGTACATGAGACCCTAAAAAAAGAGGGTGGATTTCAGGAAGTACCACCAGTTGGTCCAGGAGCTTCGCCTCGATGATGGCCGTTTCCAGGCGTATTTTAGGATGACTCAGGGGCAGTTTGACAACCTGCTGTCTATCGTTGGGTTGTATAGCTCTGCGTATCCGGCAACCGCTACCACCGGTTTCTCCTCCATTGTTTACCAACTGTAAACTTCTTGTGGTGACCACCACAGAAGGCCAGGCTCTCAAATCATCCTATTGGACCATGGCAAAAAAGAGATGACGTTTGGTGCTTTTCTGCTCCAAGTTGAAGTTTGTTCAACTCGAGGAGTTCAGAGTGCTCAAGCAAAATACCAGGAACTTAGCTAAAACGCGAGGCATGTCGCAACACAAAAACTGTTAGCAAAAGGCTTCATTCTCATTAAAAACTATTACAAAAAGGCGCCTCCAGCAGCTACAATGCTCTCTGTGGGATTGGAGCCTTAGACTGCACATATAAAGTAGCAGTGATAGCGATAGGCTAGCTGATGGATCTAAAATATTGTTATTGTTTTTTTTTTTTTATCTCACACTCTGATAAGGGTGCAGCACTGGTGACATTAGGCTGCTTCTTTTAAAATGGTTTCTGCCCTCTTTACTCATATCTTAATGTTTTATGTGTGTCTTATATCTAATGTTTGAATGCATCAAATAAATAAAATGTGTTGTACAGTATATATAACTTTCCTTGACTTAATACTAAAGCATATTAATTCTGATGGTTAGCGGACAGAACGACATAATGTATGACATACTGTTAAGCCTGATGCTGTGATCAGTGTGTCTGCTCCAACCATGTGAGCCCGGAGGACACACTGAGGGATTCGCTCTAATTAATATCATTTCATTTAACATCAAAGAGGGAGACCAACATGTGGTCGTTTCCTCTCTCCCGTGCTCCAATCCTCTCTCTGATTTCATGCCGACACTCCAGCCCATCATCACCACCTCCTGATTCCTTCTCTTCATTGATCCATCCACCCCTTTCCCACTCCTCCTCCACTCCTTCCCTCTTCATCATCCTCACTCTTAAGCTCACTCACCATCTTCCTCCCCCCCTTCCTTCTCGCCTCCACCATTTCCTTCCATCCCTCTTCCCTCTATTTTCTCTTCAATTTCATCATCCTTTTTCCATCTCTTACTCTCCACCAACCCTTACTCCAGTCCTCAGTAATTTCCTTCCTTACTTTCCTCCTCCCTGCACCCCTCTTCGATGATGTTTTCACATCAAAAGGCAGCCATTATATCACAAATCGACTGTGGAGAGGGAATCTTGATGCAGAAGATAATGTTGCACAGCAAAAATCTGGAAAATAGTGTGTAAATGTGTCCTTTTTCATGTGTGTGTGTCAATAAACCTGTTTTGGATATAACTATTATCTGAAAGACTAGTGGAGCTAAATAAGTAGGGATGACTGCTGGAGCAGTCCATGGCATAAAAATTATACTGCCTATCGAAGTACTAGGGGCAGATACAGCAGTAAAGCACAGGCAGATACAATTAAGATATAAAGCCAGGTTCAGTCCTGTTGGCATTGTACGTTTCTGCATGCCATGAATATGTTACAATTGTATGTTTCATACATATCATATTAACATGCACTATATATGCTGACTTTGTGATAAGGAGGTAAAGGGGATGGCGGATGGTGTGTAACCTAGGCAAAACACCTGCCAAGCTGCAGGCGTATGCAGACGACTGTTCAAGACCACAAGCTAACAAAAGAGGTTGTGTTTTCTTGAGTCACCGCCGTGTTTCCATCTGCTATTTAGTCGCCAGATGTGGGTATTTTGTAGCGGCCCTGTCAGTATGTTTCTATCCCCTTTTTAGGCTCCGAACTTGGATGTTTTGTTATAACCTGTATGTGTTTTTCCAGCAGCTTTTAGGCTCCAGACCTAGGAGTTTTGCCGTGACCCGTCAGTATCTTTCCAGCTGCTTTGTAGTTTCAAAATGGGTATTTTTTAGCAACCTGTCGGTATGTTTCCATCTGCTTCTACGCTCCAAATTTGGGTGTTTTGTAGCGACCCATCAGTGTGTTTTCATCTACTTTTTAGGCTCCAAACATGGGTTTTTTGTAATGACATATCTTTCCCAGTGGCTTTATAGGCTCCAAACTTGGGTGTTTTCTTGTGACATCTGTGTTTCTCCAGCTTTTTAGACTAAAAGCTTGGGTGTTTTGTAGCAACCCATCAGTATGTTTCCATCTGCTTTTTAGGCCCCAAACTTGGGTGTTTTGTAGCAGCCAGTCTGTGTTTTTCCAGCACATTTCTAGGCTCCAAACTCTGGTGTTTTGTTGTGACCTCTCAGTTTTTTTCCAGTAGCTTTTTAGGGTCCAGGCATTGGTGTTTTGTTGTGACCCATCAGTGTCTTCCAGCGGCTTTTTAGACGTAAAATGGGTGTTTTTTCAGCAACCAGTCATTATGTTTCCATCTGATTTTTAGGCTCCAAATCTGATGACACCTGTGATTTTCTTGCGGCTTTACAGGCTCCAAAACTGGGTGTTCTGTAGGGGTCCATCAGTATGTTTCAATCTGCTTTTTAGGGTCCAAACTTGGGTGTTTTGTAACGGCCCGCCAGCATGTTTCCATCTGCTTTGTGGGCTCCAAACCTTGGTGTTCTGTAGTGAACTGTCTGTGTTTTTCCAGTGGATTTTTAAGTTCTAAATTCTTGTGTTTTGTAGTGGCCTCTTGGTGTTTTTCCAGTGGCTTTTTATGCTCCAAACGTGGGTGTTTTGTAGTGACCCGTTAATGGAAGTAATGCTATGAAAAGCAGTTATTATATATAGAGACATTATTGCCTTTCCTGCTAGGATTGCCCCCCCCCCAAACCAGGTATTTTAAGCCGAAACATGATTGTTTTCTAACCATAACCAAGTGGTATTTGTACCTAAACCTAACCAGATTCCAACCACAGCAATTAAATGTAGAGTTTCAACATATCCCTTACACAATAACGTGCAAATTTAAGAAGTCCATGGTTTGCAGAAATATATAATACCAACAGATTTTTCTTGTGATTGAGCTGCCAGGTGTCTGCTCTTTGTTTTATGAAGAGTAGACTTTAAAGGCAGCTTACATGTATGTTAGTTCTGGGCTAGAGAATGGTGTGGCCTGTCATGGGGCCCAGTAGATTTATGACAGCACAGCCTGATACCAACTGCAGGGCCCAGTGATAGGTCAAAACATCATGAATACTGGGCTTCCACAGAAATGCTAACCACGCTTTTGGCACATTTTACTATGTATTGATAAGTGGATTTGTGTTTGTGTGCCTGCTTGCATGTGCATGTGCGTGTTTCCGCATGACTGAGAATAATGAGTAGAGTGACAGCTGCATGAATGATGCTCAGTATACAGCTCAGCGAGAAAGGGAAGATAAAACGGAGGCAGGTGGGGTGTGGATGAATGGAGCCAGGAGGTGGTAGATATTAAAGGAAGAAGGGGAAGAAAGGAGGTTAAGGGGAAAAGAGTGAGACACAGAGGGTGTAGTGGAGGCAAAGAGTTGATGAAGGAGGGAGGAATGGAAAGATGTGTTAGCAGAGTCAAGGGTTTGGTAGATGGCAGGAAAAGATAAGACAGGTAGGGTGGCAAAAAGCAGGGATTGGCAGATTTAAGGAGATAGACAGATGTAGAGAGTAATGGAAGATGAAATGAAGGGGTAAGAAAAGAAGGGAGTGCTGGTGAGACAAGAGGAGAGGAGAAGAGAGGCAGAGCTTGTGCCTGGATCTGAAGGCAGGCAATTAAAAGTGTAATAAAAAAGACAAGACAGCCCCTGGGTTGGGGAAGTAACCGGGACTGGCAGTCACACTGCATTATGATAACACTTACACACACACACACACACACACACACACACACACACTCACACACACTGACAGGCTAAAAAAAAAATATACTGAGGGGAACACGCATCGACGCTCACATACAAAAGCATACACACCCATTGCGGCACACATGCAGAGACAGAAGCTAAAGGATTGGAATTAAAAAGTGTTTTATCAGAACAAAAGGGGGATTCTCCAGGGATTTCAGCTCAGCTTTCACTACGACACTGACAGCATTGTGTGTGTGTGTGTGTGTGTGTGTGTGTGTGTGTGTGTGTGTAAGAGTGTGTGTGTACATGTAGTGTAATGGCATGCAGGTGAGAGACAGTAGTGACAGCTTTTCATTGCAGTCATCTGTAGCTTTGAATCAAAAACAGGGAATCTGGGAAGTTGTAAGTTGGCTGACTGCAGAAACTACAACTTCCCTGCATGTGTGTGTGTACCTGTGTGTATGACCTCAATCTTATCTTCTTTGAACTTTAAGTGGGATTGCATTGTTGTGATAAAATTTCATAATATCAAATATCATGTTAATGCTGAATAGTCTCAAGACAGTTAATTATAAACCAACAAAATTATTTATCAAAATTTTGGTCCGACAGGACTGAAAAGATTCATCTGATGTGTTTTGATTAGTTTATGTGTGATTTTGTGATTCACTGTATTTTATAAAAATATTCTTCTCACAGCATTATGATGATATTAATCACTCAGGCCTACAGTACGCACACCTCTTGTATTTAATGTGTATAAATGTGACTTACAATAATCAGTAGGATGAAGTAGATGAAATTGTAGAAGGAGTGAGCATCCATCACATAGTACATGATCTCCACCCAGCCCTCCAGAGTGATCACCTACAGTCAGGGGGAGAGATCACAGTGAATAAACAATAACCTCATGCACAAGAATTCTGCTCTATGGGTTGAAATACACGTGTTAAAGGATGAGTTTCTTTCTGGCGGCAAAGTTAGATGAGATACCATCAACACCAGTCTCATGTCTGTCTGTTGAATATATGGTACCTGGAATGGTACCTACCTATGGAACCAAAAGTAACCCTTCAGACATGGTACCTAAACCCTAGCGTTTCCACGGCAAACAGTACTCTTAAATGTGGGCGGGGTTGTTGTCACTCACTGCTCTGCTCACTCACTGTATTTCCCCATCACTGTCTTTTTTTTAACTACAACTGCTACGAGAGGCAGCAAAATATCCTTACATTTATAGATACAGTTTACTAATATATGTAAAAGGAATAGTCAGACAGATAACCTCCCTGTAAAACGGTGAATTCTTTGGTTTTATGTATGGATTAAGCAAATAAGATAAAACATATTACCTAGTGAGCTTTTGAGGTGCTGTCACCTTTAGACCGGGCTAGCTGTTTCCTGTTTTCAGTCTTTGAGCGAAGACAAAGTAAAGTGCTGCTGGCTATAGCCTGATATGTAGCAGGCAAACAGAGTGATATCGATCTTCTCATTTAACCCTCCACCAAAAAGTGGAAAATCGTTTACCCCAAATAACTTAACATATTGCACAGTCCTAAGCTTCAATACAGCTTGAATTTAAAAGCATTTTATTTAATGCTGTTATAGGGAAAGTTTCATCCTCTTTCATCATCATCATTATTTTCTTTCTGATTTTTGCACAATGTTTTCCAAAGACATGTATCACCAAGCAAACAAGGATATGTGGAGACACAACTCAATGCAAATCTATAATTTTGTCAACTTTTTCATTTGTCCTGAACTGCCTCCATGTTTGGTGTAACTGGTATATGGACCATTTCACTCAAACTGGATTGCTAGGTGGCAGCTTGGGTCCATGTTTATTTCCTCTCAGTTGATGATGTTCACATATGCTGACTTCAAATGGGATCATGTTTGTAGTGTTCAGCAGAAATGTCCTTATGATGCTTCATCGTCTCATATGTGGAACTTTTCTGAAAGCTCAGAGTTCATATGTTGTGATGTGTTTGCAGATGTTGTCAGAAATGGCCATTGAGGTTTATTTTCCTGCATTTTGCTACGTTGCTAAATTGTTAGCCTTGGTGGCTTCTAGACTTGGACAGTAGTGCTCATGTTACCGTTGTCTAGCAGCGATGTTTTCACAACTTAACCACTTGAACAGCAAGCATATTGAGTACCAGTCCGTTCTCATTCAGAAGTAATCAAATACCGCTGCTTTGTCAGTGATTTTGCCTGTCATACACCTGACACCAAAAGCCACCTTTCACATCAGTATGACACGCCGCCGGACAGCCTCAGTTCATAACATGGCTGGACTGCACCTGTCATGGCAGTTTGACATGCTGCTGGACAGTGTTAGGTTGGAGCTGAAAAGTCCCTATGGGGTGGCTGGGATGGGTGGTGGACTGGTCCAATTAACTTCGGACATTCGTACAGGAGCCCAACGTTTGCTTCCTGTATGAATGTAGAGCCAAATCATGATGGTTTTTTGTAAACCTAACCACATGCTTTTGTTGCCTGAACCAAACCATGACTTTTGTTAACATCCTGGGGTTGATTGCAGCGTCCCTGAATGTCAACAGCAGACGCAGGAGAACAAATAGCGAGTTATATGTAGATACGAAAGGCCACTGACATAGAGGCCTTTAGCAGTGACAGGGCACTTGTTTAAGTTGCTGCTATCTGTGAAATGATTGCTGAATATACTGCAAGGTTCTTGTCTCATGGAGCTATTGAGTATGACTCATTTAACATCTTGAGCCTCCCTAGAATGTTAGAGCCAAGGGTTATACACTGTCATGAAGTTTGAAAATCTAGAATCAGAAAGTAGTTAAGAGGTGGTTTTGGACCCAAAACAAAAGCAGCCTGGTTGGTACCAAGTTTACCAAAATCCTCACCTGGAAGATGACAATCCAGGCATAGGCGATGTTGTCAAAGTTGATGGCTCCTTTGTGGGGGTTGCTGTACCCAGTATGACACCTGGTGTAGTACTGGTTCCAGTTGACACAGAGCCCTGCCACACTGACGCTGCCATTGGCCAGAGGCTCGGGGCTCAGGCCCAATGACTGGCGATACAGGGCATCGTCTTTGTCCAGGCAGCACGCCCTGCCTCCTCCACGGCGGGCAGGGACATCAGAACAGGACATGATGCCATTGTCAACTGGCAGGGAGCAGATGAAAGGTCGCTCGTCATCTTCATCAGCCATGTAGTACGGCCGAGGCAGAGTGATACCCGTAGTGCTGGAAGTGTAAAGGGAGAAGGTGGTGAGTACAATACCATAACAAAAACTAAAGGTTATTTGTATATCCCCTTTAAAATATGACAGAATTCATTCTGTGAGATAAATTTAAATAAGTAAAACACTGAGGGTAATACCAACAGTGGATGTCGGTTGACACGCCCCAGTTTGGAGAAGCACGCAGGAAACTGCCATGGAAGCTAGGCAATGTGGTGCAGTGGACAGGGGCATATATTTAGAATATTTTCACCACTTTACATCACTATCACAACTGAAACTATTATATCCATCTATGAGCTCTTCAAAGCCACCAGGCTCCACTGACAAACACAATAATTTTACCTCACACAACATGGGAGTTGATGTTCTACAGCTGCCAGTGTGTTCATTTTATTGTGTAACTTTGATGAGTTAGACCTAACCCTTTAAAACACCAAAGTCACACAATGACACTGTGAAGAAAACAACTGATCAAGGCATCTGTAGAGCTTCAGTTCTATGTTGGAAAGGGCTGGAAACACTGAAGATATTCTAAATTTAGCATACACTTAAACTGATATTAATTTTTTAGGGTAGCAAAAGTACATTTTATTGCTGACCTCCATCCACTGCAGTACATTGCTAAGCTTCTGTGTTGATTCTCCTGCCTGACTCGCCAAACTGGGGGCGTGCCGTCTGCCATCCACTGTGAGTAACACGCTGACTATGGATAAGTACCTCACACAACCCCAGTTCCGACATCTCTCCATTTAATGCCTGTATAAGTCCTGTTTGTGCGTGTGTGTATATTTTGGGCTTTTGTGTGTATGAAAACAGAGTAAAAAAAAATTTAATTTCCCCTCTGGGATTAATAAAACATATCTTCAATAAAGTATATTTTTCTTACTATTGCACTAACAGGGCCACATGGTTGTGAGAATCTACATTGGCAGCCACTTAGAGGATGTAAACATCATACTAACCAATGTTTTCCTGTTTGATATAGAAACATTGGTGAAACTAAAAGGACATTTAAAAAGCTATGATTTTTTAGTTCTAAAACTCCAAAGAGCAGTCAGCTTGCTTCTTTGTCTAGTTTTAAACAGTGACTCATACTCAAGGCTATGTAAAAGGTTTGTGATATACTGCAAATTGAGGCCGGGCGTAAACTATGACTGTGCTTGATGAGTAATCAGTAAAATCTGAAAATCAATTTTAAGCCCGGCATGTGCAGAGATGCCATACATAGAGTTATGCAATGAATGTGTTTGTGTGTGCATTCAAGCTGCTTTTCTATGGGTATTTTACACTAACCACTTGTCCTTCATGGCTATTTTCAACATTTGTGTGGTGCGAACTGAAAGCAGAGAATGTAATGATCGCAGACAGAGAGATGAGTGGATGAAAGGATGGAGAGACAGAGAGAGTTAGCGAGTGAGAGACACAGACGCAGGCAGATGATTATGTTTGTAATGGTAAAATTGAAAGAAAATGACACCAGAGACATACAGACGGAGAGAAACAGAAAGGTAGTGATGGAGACACGTTAACTCTGACACGCCGAGCTGATATAGTCAGATTTCTGACGGAGACTGTCCGCTGTGTGTCTGTGGTTGACCATTTCCCGTATTTTTGTAATGTGTCCAGCATTGTCGGCTGTATCCCACACATATTTGTTTTCATCAGTCGGAGGTTGCCGTCTGATTGGCTGCTCAGTCTAGCAAATCACTGATTTCACCGATTTATGTGTTCTTCTCATTTTCATTTCTACCCTTTTTTCTCCTTCGACAAACAGACTCACAAATGAAGGCTGTCAGACATACGATACGCTGAAAAACATCAGTGCAAAGCAAAAATTGATGCTATTTTCCAAGCATAAACTGTTGAATCAAATTCACAGAGGCGTGAAAATGGGTGCTTAGTTTGTTTTGTTTGTCTTTCTGTGATAATCTGTGGACTGTGAATACAGAATCCTGACAAGTTTATCCCCTCTCACACCCGCACACAACATACATGCAGCCCAGCTGGCTGTCAACTGGAGTTTTTTTGAAAGGCGTTAAAGTGCAGCCTTTAACAGAAGAGGTGAAGCAGCATGAAGCTTCACATAGTGTTTGATCAGTCGGGCTTGTCAGTGTTATTTCTTTGCAGTTGATTTGGTATGTCAGGGCTTTTACAGGGAGACGGACAGAGGGGTAGGCCAAAAGGAGCACCTTCACTTCGTTAAATGAGTTCCAGAGAGAGTTCAGCTTTCGGCATTCAAAGATGGAGGTACAAAAGAGAAGGAAGCAAGACGAGAAAGACAGGGACATGATAGAGGAAGACACACAAGGATGAAACAGAGGTCAGGAATGAAGAAAGCACACTGGGTGATGCAAAGAAGTATGTATAAGAAAGAAGGAATTATATAAGATAAAATGACGAATGCTAAAAGGAGAACAAAGTAAAATGCCATATGGAGAAAGAAACAAGGGAAGAAAGAAATAGAAGGCAGACTTGAAGCATGGCATAAAACAGAAAAAGAAAGTAGACGAGACAAATAAAAGGAAGGGAATAAATCAAAAGTTGAATCAATAACTGAAAGAGGGACAGCAAGACGGGGTAAGAAAAACAAACAAGAATAATATGCGAGGCAAAAAGAGACGAGAGACGGTAAATGTGTTTGCCTTGCCATTACAAAAAGAGCAAGGTAGGCGCTAAAGACAGAGAACAGCTCTTTGTGATCTCACTTTAATCTGAGAGTGGGCTGCTATTTAAAGGGCACGCCGGAGAAAGGGATACAGATGAATGCAGACGTTAGCTAGCAATTACATCTGACCTGGTATTTGAGAAGGCTCCATGGAAGCGGCACTGTGAGTACAACCCTGTCTCTCACTCAGTCTACATCTTTGCCACACTCTTTGTATCTCTTTCACCGACTCTGTCTCTCTGTATTGTGCTGTACTGAATAGAAGCTATTATCAATCCCCCTGACCTGAGGAGAGCCGCAGCCTTTTTACATTAGTTGGCAGTGTTGCCCTGGATATTTCTGACCAGGTTCACCTCTTTTTTCCATCATATGAGTGATGAAATCTTAACCCAAATGTTTCACAAGCATGTCTTGGAGTCCAAAAAAGGCATTTTAATATAAATGTAACTACCACTAGGTTAGAAAGTTGGTGACTCAGATAATGTTTTGGTTGGTAAGTCTATTAAGCTTTTATAATTAAAGCTCCACTCACCAAGATTTTCTTTGCACTAAAGAAAAAGTACAACATTTTAGGAAAGAAGCTTTTCGCATCTAAAAGTTAGAAGATCAGACAAACAATATCATCATGCAGCTATAGTGACCGGGTCATTTATATGTTCCCCAAATCTATATGGCACAAAACAGGGGTGTGACATAAAGTCCCCTGTTCCGATGGTCCTATGTTCACCAGCTCTATGGCACACAATGGGACCTGAAAAGGACGTTCCTCAGCTCTGTATGACATGGGTTAGGGTTAACTTGATTGATATTATGACATATTCTCACTTAAACTGGGTCAAATATGATCCTAACCCAATGGAAGGGTTAAAGTGTGTCAAAAGAAAATTGAACAGAGAACACAGGACCCTGAGAACATAGGACCCTGGGAAGATAGGGCCATGAGAATATAAGACCCTGGGAAAATCAGCCCCTAAGGACATACAGCCGTGAGAGGACCTTGAGAACATAGGACCTTGTGAACACAAGATCCTGAGAACATAGGCCCATAGGAACATATGACCCTGGGAATGTCAGACCCTGGAAACATATGACCCTGGGAACACAGGAACCTTGGAACACAATATCCTAGGAAGATAGGGCCATGACAGTATAGGAAAATAAGCCCCTAAGAACATAGAGCCGTGAGAACATGGGACCTTGAGAACATAGGACCATGGGAACATAAGACCCTGGGAACCAATGACCCTGCGAATACAGGAACCTGGGAAATAAGACTCTGGAAACATAGGAGTGCAAGAACACTGAGATCCTGGGAGCATAAGACCATGGGAACATAAGACCCTGGGAATAGAGACATCCTCCCCTACTAACCTTTTTTGCATCTTTCAGCTTATTGTTTTTGCTTCATAGAACATTTATTGTCCTGTTCCACTGTTTTTTTTTGGTTTTTTTTTTGCTTAAAAACAAAACAAACAAAAAAACAACAGCTCTGAGCTACACCAAATGTCCAACCTGGTCTCACACCAAAGTCGTCAAAATCCGGCGCTAGGGCAGTGACTTCCAGAGTGAGACACTGATGTGAAAAGCCATCTTGTCACATTGGTATGATACACAACCGGTTGTTGTTATTGTTCTACAGCACCCAGCGGCATCAGGGTAAATGCAGCGAGACAACAATATAAGTTAAGGCAGCAGAAGCTCGACTAGGGTGAGTGGGAGGAGTGAGTGGATGGTTCAACAACCACCAACTTTCACCCAGGAGGCCAGTGTTTGCTTCCTCTAAGATTTGTAAAGCCAAACCCTGTTCTTTTGTCCTAAACCCAACCACCTGATTTTGTTGCCTAAAACCAACCACGTGCATATGTTGGCGAGGAAAAAAATGTCATTTGGCAGTGTTGTATCAACACATACATACATGCATACATTTATTTTGAAAGAGCCTGTATGCAAACTGTACTTTTGTTGTCAGACAAGAAGAAGAGCTTTAAAGAAGAGAAAATATTGGACTTGTGTTTCTCAGGGGATCAGAAATTCTACTCAAAATTAAAAATGAATGTGATTCTGGATGTGTGAAAGGGGAAATGTCAACTAACACCTAAACCAGAAAAACTTAGAACAACTTTGAAAGGCTGGGTTGTGGGCTTGTCAGTTTGTTGTGAAGTTGTGTTGACCCTCAAGATACCACCGTTCTCTTCCTCTCTTCTTCTAAGTGCTGAAGCCTTGTTCTAGTGCGTCATTAATTGTGCACTTTGTTGAACAAGACTGTTGTTTATGTGATCACTTTCTATTTGTTTTTCAGGTCTTTACTCCTGCGGGTGCAATTAAGTGATAACCACACCGGCCAGTTTCTTTCCTGGCCAAGCAGAGCTGATTAACTAAACAAAACACAGGGCCAAAGCAGTCAGGAGATTATGTTTCCAGCTTTATTTAAAACCTTGATAACAAATATGTGTTGTATATATGTATAAATTAGCGCTGTACTACTAATTAAACAATGTCATTTGGTGTAATACTTGCATATGAATCCTGCTACGCACTTTTGCGATTTCCTGTTGTGACATGTGGATCTCAAGCAGCTGATATGTTCTGTTTATCAAACTAAGTAAAAGCAAAGGATGGTACATAATTGCCACTTTATGGTGAAAAATGATAATTACCAACAAACTCTGCTTCTCTCTGCAAGCCTTTATGAATCTTCTTTAGTGAATACAACACACAGGAGGGCAAATAAACACCTACAAACAAACCGTTCTCAAACAAACTGCGACAGATATTGCTGGTTTTCATAAGCGGGGGATTTTAAGTTGGTAGAAACAGTGACAATTTAGTTTTTATAATATCCTGGACTGCCTACCAGCACGGTGAAACTGCTGCATTTTTGAGACTTAGTCAGCTCATGATGCCAGGTGGGAGATATCAGAAGCTACAAGTGGCTGTGATATGCTGTAGTTTTAATTAAAACTTAAAACTTAAAGGCGGCATTTGTTTTATCACCTAGCAGACTGTGCATCTGATGTGATACGAACCTTACATTAACTAAAAAAAAATATATATATATATATATATATATATATATATATATATATATATATATATATATATATATATATATATATATATATATATATAAAATGTCAAATACCTCTCTCTTCATCTCTCTATTCCCCTAGACCTTCTGTTTAGCACTCACATTTCAAAGACATTATCTCAGTAAAGTTATCTTGGAGTTTAATTGTTCACTTTCCAAACAGCAGTCTCTTTGTGCCAAGAAGAGAGAAGCTGCATTACTGTGTGCGTCCTCATGAACATGTTCCCAGATATGATTTCCTGTTGATCACCTGTGACTTCTGCCGTTTGTATTTTTGTCTCGTTGCTAACCAAAGGCCAGTGAATAGGCATCAGAGAAACGTGACAGTCCACCCACTCATTCTGCTTTTCTTCCCATCGCACGACCCATCCACTAATCCCCACCTCAGCACATGACCGAGCAAACTTCCAGCGACAGCAGAGCTCATTATCAGATTGGACATCGGCTGTGCGTTTCTGTATACTGAGGTGATTATGTCCGCCACCAGACAGTGTCAGACAGACAGCAGTCATTTCACACCTGAGGAGACGTTGGACTGACGACAGCAAAGACACCAGCCAAAGGTTTGTGTTTTATACCTCTCGCTTTTGTTCCTTGAAATGCTCTGCGGTTTGATTTTCAACCGCCGCACATGGTTTACATCAGCTTTGTGGTAAAGAAAAAAATAATAATCTTGTGTGCATGTTTTCCCAACATTGGATGACATTACTGAAATTAACTCAGGTGGGTCAGGACATCCGATGATTACATCCCCTCTCCATCTCATCTCTGAATTGGTTACCATGGTGATGGCCTACCCCAAAGCCTCTCATCAGATCATTATTTTCTCTCTGGGCTCGGCAGCGCGGACTGCAGTCCAGCCCACTCCTCTGTGCAGCCAAACTGGCCTAATCAAACGCTTGGCCGCGGATTTGGTCTCCCTGGGGCTCTCGCTCACCACCGACCGAATCCCAGTTATTGTCTGAGCTCTGTTTTCACAGTGGTATTAGCTGTACTCTTAATCATAGAGATATTTGGGAACAAACAACACCTGCTGAGCTTTCAGCTCCTAATTTGGATTTACTATTTTCTTTTGCTGTCACCAGGGGACATGAAGAGAGCCATCATAACCCATTACTGGTGGTTATTTTATTTTTTTTGTGCTAATTTTAAATAAATTCAGAGGAATTACCCTGCTGTCTCCACACTAAACAAATGCTCTGCAGAACACATGCATTAACACTCAAATTGAGACAACATGAAAGCATCTTGATGTGTCTAATCTTATCTAATCAGTTCTCCTTCGAGGTGGTGTGGTTTGGTGAACCATGTGCTTGAGGGCTATCAAAACAACTCTGTGAAATGACCCTAGGACGTAACTCTGATTTTCTAGGACAAAACTAGGATGTCAGTAAGAGCACTTTCAACTAAATAATTCCAATTATTGCTAAGCTCGCTATTGCAACCTACATTCTTTTAGTCAGTACATTGCAGGTCAGATTAAAACTTAAAAAAGTCATCATATAGCCCACAGAGGATACAATGGAGCTGTTTGCAAATCAAAAAGTGCTTTCAAACTCAACACAACTGACTATTTTCTCTATTATTTATACAAAATTCCATATTCATTTCCAGCAAAATTATATGGCGGACTTTGTGGAAGAGGACCAGCTCCCTGTGTAGATACAAAATGGCTAATTCTGAGGTAACGAAAACACAACAATTCTTATTTTCAGGCAGTTATACACAAAAGAAAACAGACTCATTGAATTGTATTTCTCTTCTTTTCAATTTCAAACTTTATAGTAGGGGTTACTCTGGCATTTTTACTATGAATACTGGCTTTATGTATTTTATTATATTAACAACTGTAAGGATGCTGAGTCCAAGAAAGGTTTCCACGAGGGGATAAAAAAGAAGAAAAAAAAAATCTTATCTTCAGAGAATGTCATTTTATAAATTGGGAGAATATTGCAAAAGTTTGCAAAGTCAGTTTTAATAATGCGACTAAATTTGTGGCTTTTGTGACTTGAAAATTGGACTTTTTTCAAATGGCAGTTTTGTTATACGTAAAAACAAGATAAATCATTCAGCATATCTATTAAGTTATCTTGCAAGGGAGCCATGGTGTAGCTCATGGAGTATGAGAATGTAATCAAAATCTAAAGCAGCTGTGTGAAATCACCGAAAGCTACACATCTCATTGGTACAAGCTGAAGGATTTTGACTTCTGATTGACTGCTGTTGCTTCTGCTGCTGTGCACAAATACGTGCAGAATTACAAGCAAAACACCACCCAAACAAGTGTGAAGCACAAGCAGAGAGTGTATCGGTAGCCGCCCTAAATCAACGACAGCATTTGCACTCCTCTGACTTTGAAGCAACATGACAGAGGAGTAATTGAATTTCTGAGACTTACCAAAATAAACAGCCCACAGCCACCAAGATACTGAACATTCGTCCTGGAAACACCATGCAATACCATCGCAACAATAATGCGCTCTCACATGGACCAAAATAAGAGCTCACCCCACAGGAAGGGACAGAGGACAAGTGAATAGGTGAAAAGATGGAGAGAAAAGCAAAGAGCCTCCTGTTGTCAAACTGTAAAGGTTAGAGGTAGCAGGGAGATAAAGGTACAGTACACCTGCTTCGCATCATTAGCATCCTAAAGCTTAGACCTTCTCAAAAACCCAAGATACCCTGCCGGGCGTATTCAATCGTCTTTCTATCAATGGGGGAGTGTGATTGTGTGTGCATGCATATATGCACATCCTTCTAAGTGTGCAGAAAAAGGGGATATGTGTGACTGTGTGTGTGTGTGCACAGCAGGGAGTGATTCTTCACACACACCATGCGGGATGATACAAAGTAAGAGTTTCATCAATTGAGAACAATAGTGGGGAAAAAAAACGAGTTGTTTCACTGGAAGAACACAAGAACGCAGGTCAGTGGGTCCAACTTGTCTTCTCAAATGAGACAACGGAGGCTGATTCAGTGAAACTAAGCGAGACTGTTACTTCCCCACAGCACAGCTTGGGGTCTGGGCCCCGTGGAGAGTCCTGAAAACTCCTAAGTGATGTTTTACTTCACTGATGTGGAGGCAGGGGAGTCATTTGGAAGAAAAGTTACTCTATCACAAATAAAAAAGTGGAAAAAAGTGGACTTGGTGACTTTGGGCCATTCTTATACATCCTGTGTGCATCCATCAGCCAACATTGCCTCCTTTTAATCATGACCAAGATCGTTTCCTGATCTTAAAAAACTTGTTTAAACCAAAATCTCAGCATGACCTTGAGTGTGATTTTGCTTTTAAATAACAGTTCTACAAGCGCCACTGAGTAGTTAAAAGTAATAAGCCACAACAAGTCGGGACTTGATTGTTTATTTCTTTCTTTTTTTTTGGCTCTTCCAACACAAATAATTCTTCAACTGGACTGGGACTGGACTGTTGCCAAGCAACACAAATATCCCTGCACGCTGGGTTGCTATATTGTGTAGGTCTCTGTTACTGCAGGCCAGATACTTTGTTCATTTACCTGGATGTTTCCATTTATTGTGCAACCAGTGAATCACGAGTCTGTTGACAGCTGCTTTGGTGGCACGTGTGGATTCGGTTAAGTTAACCGCTTGATCAGGCAGCACGTTGTAACATCGACTAATGTCATATAAGCACAACTGGAGTATCCTTGCCTTTTGTCCTCTTCTGATGATCGTTCAAAATTTAACACTTCAAACTCGACCATAGAAACAGTCTGCCAGTGCATATGATGTGTAAGATATTAGACCATAATTATTGGTAAATGTATTGAAATGTGTCACAAATTAAAAAAAAAACAAAACTGTTTTTTGTCATAAAAATTTAAAGAATAAACACACAAAACATGTTGATCCAAAAGATTTTTAAATGTAGAAATGTGATCAAAATATTTCTAAACACCCCGTAAATTATCTGAACTACTTCTTTCTCATTCCTGTCTTCTTTTCTCTTTTATTTTGCAAAACTTTTTGTTAGAACTACATGATTACATGGACTCAAAGTGCCCGTAGCTGCCTGCATCCATGCTAAAATGATTTTAGCGATTTGACACAGTGTAGCAGAGATTGCGAAGGGGGGGTCGACAGGGTTGGGAGGGTGAGAGAAAAAGAGTGTCAGTTTTTAATTAAGTGACAGAATTGACTCAAGAGATAATGATATTTGCTTTGTGCAAATTTGGGTTTGCAATCAGCCTCATTATATTAGCACTTGAGAGAGAGAGGAAGGGATAGAAAGAGAGAGACCTCATCTCTGTCCATGATAATATCAGTAAATTGAGAAGATGATGTAATTTTCTCGTGTCACGATGAGAGGAGGGGTGACAGACCTATGAAGACACACACTTACACTATCTGACACACATACGCTTACGTAAAAGTGCATGCTGTGGCAACAGTGTGTTCTCATGCATGTATACTTGTGTTTTTACCAGCTAAAACCATCACATTTTCACACCATGACACAAACAAACTGATACAGTATGGAAACACAAACAGAAATAATAGTGTGTACATATTACACACACTTGCAGATACATTTTAAAGCTAACAGACCAACATCTCAGATCCTCGAGCATGACATTGTGTCACACTTCTCACGATTTCTTTTTCACACACTGACACACACACACACAGACCAGACGGTGACTCACAGCGTAAAGTTCTCCTCCGGGTAGCAGCGGTTCCTTAGCAGCCCTGCCCACAGCTGCACGCCGATGATGCCGAAGATAAAGAAGACGAAGAAGCAGAGGAGGAGGACGTTTCCCAGCATGGGCAGAGTGTCCAGCAGCAGGTTCACGAGGATACGCATGCCTGAAAAGACAGACATAGAAACATGACACAGGCTGTGTAACCCTTACCCTCACTTCTTTTCCTCAGCTAAATGTGACCCATCTATAAGCTTAGCTTTAAACCAGTAGATGGATTGACTATCTGAAGTTGTGACTCTTTTCCAGTTGGCTCAAAGGCGAGTCCAGCAGCACTTAAAAACTGTCCGAATTCAATTTCTTCGAAGGACATGGCCTACTGAAATATAACCTTCAGTGGACTGAAGGACAGTGAGCTGAACTTGTGCTTGTTCCGCAAATCAACAAAGTGATAAATACCAGTGCTAAATGGACTGCACTTGTATAGCGCTTTTCTAGTCCTCCGACCACTCAAAGTGCTTTTAGACTACATGTTACATTCCCATATTCACACACCGGTGGCCGAGGCTACCATACAAGGTGCCACCTGCTACTCAGTAACCATTCATTTGCACTCACACACCGATGAACAGCCACTGGAGCAATCTGGGGTGCAGCATCTTGCCCAAGGGTACCAGGGCATGCAGGCTGGAGGAGCCGGGGATCACATTCCTAATCTTCCAATTATTGGACGAGCTGCTCTACCTCTGAGCTACAACCGCCCCTGCCTGCTCAAGTGGTCTACTTAGGCAGGTTCTATAATACTTCCAGGCTGCCAACTACTTGCTGTTCTTTTGAGATGTACATATACAGTGTGATACTTATTAGAACAATTTTGTGCCTGATCTTTACCAAGATCTATGACTGAAACAATTTAGAAAGCACAGCAACAGCAAAATAAAAATGTGTGGGTGGTAACTATGAAACATTTTGTGGATTCCACTGTGATTTGCCTTAATACAAATTCCTCATCTCACCATTGCTCAACAGATTTTGGAATACTCAGGGTTCAGAGGATACTGAATGTTGAACTAGTTGTAACCTCAAATTATAGGCAAAAGATAACTGCATATGTCTTCCATATTTGAAGGAAGTGTTGTGATGGAACAGCCTTGTTGACCTTTTGATACACAGTGCATTGGACTTTGACAGAGGCAGCCACTGAACCGGAACGCAACCAGTCCACACACACATAAGTCTGGCTGACCAGTCAGCTCCATATAATCTTTTTTTTTTTTTTTTTTTTCTCTCAGGAAGCCTAACAAGTTAGTTTTCCTTTACTGAGCTGAACATGATACACAGAGTGTTGTGTGTAAAGAGCCATCAAGTAATTTATATTATGCTGCCTTAAGGTATTAGTTAAGTGTCAAAACTGAGTTAGCCGAGCATGTGTTAACAAGTAAACAACAAGATAAATCTTACCATATGCTCAAAGTTTCTGAGATGTACAGAAACACTAACAAAAAGTCATGCATGCTTTTTGTATTTGAGGGTGAAGTATTGATTGTGACGGTTGAATCTCACACAGGCTCCAACCTCTACTGGACTCTGAGTAATACCCACCTCCAATCAAGAGCACACATCTGCCCACTGAAATTTGCACAGCTGTCAAATCAGGTTATGCCTACCTAAATATGTGCAGCATTCACAGTATATACTAAGGTAGCACACACCAGGTTATACCCACTGATCTATCTTTTGGACATAGTAGGCTCCTTTTCTATGCTTGCTAGAACGACACAAGATTGGTGGAAAGGGTTAGGTATGTCTTGGTTGTGTGGGCATGATACCCCTTCATGTTCCTGTGCTGCTCGATGGCCCAGGAAAAGAGGTGTGCGGAGTGTCTTCTACATGTCTTTCAACCGCTGCAAGGTTAGACCCAGTGCAGTTGCATACCACCTGGGTTGGCTGGGGCTCGCCTAGGTTACTTACGAGTGGGCAGGCTGCAGGGACTAACCTTTAGCTTGTCAGGGTCAGTGTGGCTGGGTCAATGTTATGTCATGACAGGGCATCCATTTATCGGGCTCCACCCACTGTACCCATAAAGTCCAGCAGAGGGTGGAGCTTGTCTGAGATAGAACAAAGGTTACAATATTGTAACCCTAGTTCTACAAGCACAGGCGGAGCCCTCTACATGGGGACGTTGTCCTTCTACACCGCTAGCTGAAGAAGGTGTAGGACAGCAGATGGTGTTGTAAGCTGCCTTATGTACTGGTGGTCTGCATGTATTCAGGTAGACATGTCCTGACTGGCTAGCTACATTTATGCCAATTTTAGTGGATGCATCCTTGTGATTGGAGGATTGTCCAGTGGAGGGCAGAGCCTGTGCTAATACAACGAGGGTTACAACATAACCTTCACTCTGTCTTCAGATTTTCCATTCTGTTTCCATAGTCGATCAAAGAAATACACAGTCACACATGTAAAGATGCATCTGTATAGTTTGTGCACTCGTACAAAGAATCACACACAAACACTCTTTCTACCTGTTTCTCTCTTTCACACAGATGCATTCTCTCTCATCCCACCCACTCTTTTGCCCGTGCTGAAATTTAACAGATTTTGCCAGCATTTCCATATAAGCCCTCGTATTATCATAATTAGCTAATCAATCCCTAATCTCCACACTAATTGTGATCCCATGGCCCATTAATTTGGCTCTGATCTGTATGAGGAAACTAAACCGGGGGTTAAACTCTATCTGTAAAATAGATGGGGGATTGATACAGCATTAAGCTGACTAATCAAGAGTAAGTGGGCAGGCGGTCCTCAGACTGTCTCCCAGGGGTCCTGCCAAATGTCGATATGATTTAAGATATTTCAGTCTGAAGAAGCGGAAGATAAGCAAGCTGTAAAGTCCTGAACAGCTTTTAATGATACCTGGGTACTTGACTGATGTATACTGATACAATAAAAACAAATATGTAACATTTCCATGAAAGAGCACTGGTGTATTTAAAATGTTATATATTCTGTGTGAATTATAAAGTATCCACCTATTCGTGGTGGATGAAACTTTCTGGTTTCATATCTCCTTATGTGAAATGTTCTTCAGCACTGAATGTGGTGGCCAATCACGACTAGTAAATGCACATGCCTCATGCAAATTTAAATTCCCCTCAAAGGATGAGATTTCACTTTTGTTGGGAAAAAAATAGAAGATGTCCTTCCTCTCTCATCACACACTACACAGTTATGTAATCTGGGTTATTAATGTAAATATCTAATCATCTGCAGGTATGAAATTCCTCAAAATTCAAACCAGTTAGCTCTCACTGCCAGTCAAGGCAAAATATTTTTTAAAAAGTGACAAAAATTTCATCAATTTCTATCAATGACCCTATTTTAGCTTTTTATTTTTTCTAATTAGTGGAATTACTGGCTTCAAACACACATGCAAAATGTTATTCAAATCAAGTTAGTTTGATCTGAATCAAACAAAATTATACTGAGTTGAACTCTACTGGAACTGAAGTTAACCCTGCCAGTGTTGGTGCCAGATAGCACACATCACAGAACTTGATTTCCTTTGAGAAAGTTGAAACAGATGTCCTTTTTTCTCTTTTCTTTTCAGAATGATCAAGTCTGTTTGAAGTCAGCAGCAACTCACAGTGCTGCAATACCACTCAAGACAGTTAATCAACAGTAATGATAGTAAACTTTATGTAATCTTTCCAAATGCAAAACACAGAAAAGATGAAAAAAGGCAAAATGCTAAAGAGACATAAAGCATACAAAGCAAGGCTACATAAAAAATAAAAGGGCATTGTATGTATGGCAGTTAAAGATGTAATTAAAAGATGAGATTTAAAATTGTTTCCTCCAGAGAGTAAAATTAAAGTTATAATTAAGTTACATTTATCCTAGTTATTTGATCATTGGATATTAGTTAAATAGAATAACAAATGTTTGTTTTATATAAAAGGCAACTTTAATAATTTCAAGCGTTTACAGCAGACTGCGGCAGCAGCTGTAGACGGGGGGAGGGCAATGTAAGGAGCAAAGAAAACAGAAATGAGCAAAGAGCAAACTAGATTAGAAGTGAGAATAAGCAGAATAAAAATGAAAAGAATAAATAAAAAGAGAGGGGCAGCAGAGAGAGAGTGTGCTGTGGCTGTTACCTTGGCTGCTAATACAGCATTTTCCCAGAGGGGTGGGTAATGTAGTAAACAGGCCCAGTCCTTTAAGCTGTGGCCAGTGGGAACTAGGCCTGGATAATTTCCATTAGCGTCCCTTTAACTGACTCCTCTGTTCACTTCACACATCCTCCACCGAGTGTGTACACATTCAGTCCGTATGTGCCTACATGTATGTGTATGCGGGTGTTTGTGGCTTTGCATTGGTTGTGGTTTAGTGTTACTGCATTTGTTGCCTGCAGCAGTGTGTTTGCATATGGTGGTGTGTATGTGTGTCTCCTGCAGCATGGAGATTGAATTACCCCTGAGATGAGCTCTGTGGTAAATTGTCTTTAATAAAGGAGAGAATTGCTTCTTTATTCATCCAACAAATAAAGAGGAGTGAAATAACTGGCTTTTGGCAGCTGCTGCTGGTGCAGCGCACAACTCTGTTTGTTATAAACTGACCTTGCATCCTGGGACCACTGTGGCTGGTAGTTTACTAAATAACTTAACACTTTCATTTTTATATTATTGATCATTTCCCTGTTGATACTTTATAAAGCATAAGTGTGCTGTTTCATACCTGTTCAAGAAGCGCTTCTGCTTTCATGGACTGACTATATCAGCTCTGTGTCAAGTGTAGGGAAAGACGGTGCTTATTAACAAGATAGAGACCTTTTTCACAAAACACATTTTCACATGTCAGAGTTGGAAAATAACAGTTTTAAATAATTAAATAATAATGACTAAATTCTGTATAGGTGCTTCAGTCTCAGGGTCCTGGAATTGCTCATACTGGCTCACTGGAACATTGTAATGGCTTACTGGGACATGCTGTGGCAAGTAAAAAATGTCTGCTGTAAAAAAGGCCCATAGTTACAGAAATACAAGTGAAAAAAAAAAAAAAAAAAAAAAAAAACAGGGAAAGACTGTGGTTACAGCCTATGTGTACAACAGCCTAGGTTTACAACTATGATGTAATGATTATGGGAGACATGAATATCTGTAAACAAATTTCTGGGCAATCAATTAAATAGGTCGTTGACACATTTCAGTTTGGACCAAGCTGCTGATTGATACTGCCAACCCTCCAGTCACGCTACTAGCACGTTTAAAAACACTGGTGCCATTAAATGGATGAACTCATGTCTAACAAACAGGAAGCAAAGTGGATGTATCGACAATACTCAATTGGTGTTCCACAAGGATCAATACTGGGCCCTGTTTTGGTCAGCTCGTTTATGGATGATCTGCCTTTAGTCAGCCCATCTGTCAAAATACATATGTACGCTGATGACACCGTTCGTTTTGTGTATGCTAAAAACGAACAACATGCTGGCCATGGCCCATGTATCTGATTGGTTCAGAATTTCATGTTTACACCTCAACATAAAGAGAACTGTGTGTCTTTCACACAGAAACCAACAGAGACTAACCAACCTGATTTTTTGTTAAAGGAGAAGAGCTTAAGTTGTCTGATTAAGTCTGATTTTAAATACTCTGGGATCATTCTAGATTTTAATATGTTGTTTTAAAAAGGTGGCCAGTGCTATCAAATTTAACTTGGCTACCTTTAGGCATATAACACCATATCTAACAACAGAGGCGGTGGCCCAGAACAAATAAACTAAACACTAGCCATTTACATTTTCACATTGGTAACCATAGTTAGCAGCCCCTTTGCGATGAGCAGCACTGCAGAAACGCCGATTTTTAAACCTGAAACTGCCTTATTTCGTATTTTTACAGGTTTAAATCACCAGATCCATCTATTCTGGAGAGGAAGAGACCTTTGTGGTTAATTTGGCTGTAATAATTTGTAAAGTCCCTGCCCAGGGACTGCAGATGAAATTAACTTATTAGCTAATTCTGGCAGATTTACACTGAGGTGGAAACTCACTGTTGCTGGTAAATATATAAATAAATACTAACAATAATAAAAAAAAAAAAAAAAACAGCATTAACTGTTGGAATTTTACAGGGAACAATCTCCTATCTTCGGCATGAAAGTTGACAGATGCCTATCCAACCGCAACCTCCACCAGATTACTTACTCCCTGCACTTTGAACAATGCTCTGAACATTGGCACTGGCCAGTAATTGTGTGCCAAATAAATCTCCAACATCCTCTTACAAATAGCCACATTTAATTTTGCTTTCTCCAGGAACAGCTGTGAGAGCTTCTGGCTAGTTAGCTTAGACTGAAATAATCACCATGGCTAAACAAGGATTCAGCAGCAAAAGGTAAAACCTACAATGACATTTTTGGTAAACAGGCTGCCATTTTATTCCAGTCTCTCAAACATGAGCCTCAGATTTGTCTGCATTAATGGCTGGCACATTGAAGCCATCCAATTACTGCAAATGTCTTGAAGGTACAGTACATGGGACCGTGACGGCTTCAAGTGGTGTGTGTGTGTGTGTGTGTGTGTTTTGCCATCTTTCCTTATACTCAAGGTCTGAGGGAAATTGCAACATTGGGATTCATGCCTCAGCCAACAGTAGTTCATTAAAGCTGAAGACAATGTATTGCAGTTGAGTCTGTGTGTGTTTGTGTGTGTATGAATAAGTGTTGTGATAGTGCTGCTTGTCAATCCACCTGCATGTCAGTACACAAAATAATAATAATAAAAAACACAAGTGCAATGGTTGCGTTGCCTCTTCCTTTTCTCTAAGATCTAATCATCTCCCTTTTCTCATCAGATCTTCCACTTTCCGGTCCTCCGTCCTCTCTGTCCCTTGCTCATTTTATCTCCATCTCCCTCCATCCCTTGCACTTGTCTCCTCGGCTATATCCGTCATCGTAATAGCATGCTCATCTGAGTCCCCCCAGCATCTCTCCTCTCATCATCCCTCTCTTCCTCTCGTCCATCTTCTCCCATCCTTCATGGAGCTGGATAATCCCTGCCTCCCTCCCTCGTTTGTCTCTCTTTGTGTCTCTTCTTTTCCCTTCTCACCTGCTTCTTCTTCTATTTTATGCTTCTTTAACCCAAATTCAGAATCCTTATTGAAATGTTGCTGAATAAACCACAAAGAAAGCATCAATCTAGTGCAAGGGGAGGTCTGTATTCTATTATCCTTTCTATTGTACAAAATGTTTGACTTTCTTATACTGCGTCTTTTCCGTCCTGTTTCTAAGCTGTGTTACTGATAGGCCAGTACAACACATTGCCTTTTAAATGTCAAAACGGAAGCTCAGTGAATAAAAAGCCACCGCTGCTCATAAAACTCCCAGATTACAGCTGTAAACATGCTATAGACTCAAATGACTTGTTTGTGTTTCATCCCAACAGAGAGCCGTGCAACCAATTCAATTGCAAATTAAGTCCACCTTGCACAAAAACATTGGTAGCCATTAGGGATGTAATGAAAGTTTAAAACACAAACTTGCAATGCAAAACCTACAGAGTGGAACACTTTATAGATAGCTTTTGTTTAGTATTTGCTCTGTTACACTAAGGAGTGCAGTGTTTGGTTTTTCATGGCATCTGGTGAGCACAGCTCCTCTCACACTAAAAAAAATATCTCTCTTCATATACATGTGGCCTATAAAACAACAACAACCCATTACATCTAAACCAAAAACAGTTTGTTTGCCTTCCAACCATATATATAACTGATGCAAACAATAACTCATGGATGTTTTGTCACCTGTCACTTATGGTCTGTCTGAGATAAAGGTTCTTTATCTAACTTTTTACATGTATTAACTGCTTTTTACCACCAATTGGTAAACAAACTGAAACTTAACTTAAAAACTGAAACCATCCTCAACTTTGGTGGTTGCCTATAACAGCTGTGGAATGACTTCTATGTAAATCAGAATCAGAAATACTTAAAGAACCTGGGACAAATTTTGTGGGAAAACCCAGAGGACTGTCTAATGTTTGTCTCTTTTGCTATCTGATAGAACAGTAAACTCATCAAATCAAGATCCCAATTTCAGAATTTAATCACCCCCACTGCTGAAAAAATCCTAGAGGACACACTTACATGTGAAATATATTGTGATATTGTGGTTTGAGCTGGCTAATGTTAGCAAATGGTAGCTTGCTTGCTAATGTGGAAGAACTGCTAGCTGTTAGTCACTGAAAACTGTTTTCAGTGACTAACATTAGCTAGTTCATCCAGACTTCCAGGGCTGGTTTGCAATTGCTTTATCAGCTAATGTTACGAAGCAACCAACACCATATCCATGTTACGTAGCTCCAAGTTACAGCTAGCTGAGTGGGCTAACTACCAAGCTCACTAATTTAGCTCCTGCTGGTTTCTTTGTAACGTTTGCTGATAAATTAATAAAGTAATTGGCAAATGACAAGGTACTTAGTGAAATATGAAATCAAATGAAATATAGGGACATTACAGATGGTAACATTGATCTAAATAGGATTGTAGGCTAATTTATTTTCCATTCTATCACTATATTGCCAGTTTATGTTCAGTCTCATGTATGTCACGTTGGGCTGATACCCAGGTGCTCAACAGGATGATTACTGCGGATTTCACCAACAACAAGGATTTTCTGAAAGTTACACACAGAATCTTAAACGTTTAAGGCAACCAAAACTACTCTGATAAGAATTGAGAAAGGTCGTGGTCACGCTTAAGGTGATAGAATTGGTATCATGATTAATCTGAGTGACAGAGACAGGACAGTCATTGTTTATTTACTATGTGAGGACAAGAGGTCACCTGTCAAGAAAGCAAAGACACAGGTCATTTGAACGCATCCGGACAAAGTATCAAAGGTTCTGTTTGTTGCTATATTACTGACATCTTGTGATTTTTATGGACACAGTTCATTTTTGACCGTTCCTTTAAATCAACATCCTATGGTTTAATTCTAAAGGCTGATGTTGAAACAGTGGAGGGAGCGGACAGTCAGAGGGAAAGCAATACACTGGAGGAGAGAGGGGCACAACAGAGATGAAGAGATCATAAAAAAGATAAAGAATTACAAAACTGTTGGTGTCTTTTCACCTGAAAGTATTTTAACAGAGCAACAGGCAGAGGGACAAAAATAAAGAGCAGACAGACAGAGGGGAACAATGGAGAGGGACTGGCCATGTTATTGGATATGATCACAACAAAAACAAAGTATTATTTACATCAGATACATTAACAGTCTCACTGTGACCACATGCATGTTTAAATAGCCTCCATGTGTGAACACTCATGTATGTGACAAATACAGAGATCAACACATTCCCCTGTGAACAACAAATTCGCTCCACCTGCTTTCAGAGAAGAAAAAACTAAATTGCTCCAATAGTTTATGTTGCAGATTTATGAGCAGTGGGAGGTTTAGCAATTATACTCATGAAGGAAGCAAAACAACATTAACTTCAAGCACCAGCATATTCGACTTAGAGAGTACTCATAGCTTCTTAAAATTATTGCCTGCTAGGTGCAATTTAGACCCATAAAGCACAAAAGCAAGTAGAAGCGAGCTCTGATTATTCTCATCAAAAAGGACAGAGACTAAGCAGCACTCTCGGAAACGCACTTCACAACGTTTGAGCATCGCTCCAGTGATGGGTTTGGGTGCTGAGGAGATTTTGTCCAAATTAGAACAGCTCAGGGTGAATCAAATTGCTTTTTAGGAATTTAAATAGCCCTGTGCGCTTGGTGTACTCTGGGATTTGTTTCCTCACACAGGATGAAACTACTTGTGTAGCTCACAGTATACAACACCCCGGCTGAACAGAGATGAAATGTGACCTTAGTACTGAAATTTTACTCTTTCCATTTTTATTTTTGTGCAGATGTCCATCACTGTTTGAAAGACAAAATCAATTTGCCCACAAGCGAAACTGCATCTGCACCTGCAAAGCACCGGGCCAGCTCATAGAAACAACAGGTACACAATCAAAATTACATAATCACAGCCAAGACAACGAGGCATTTGGGCTGCATTTGTCAGCCAGGTTTGTGTCGACATGTATGGTGCTGCAGTTACAATGGTGCTGCTTCATGCGGCCCATTTGATCCAGGATGAACAATGGTGTGGCACGGTATCAGTACGGCAGCATTCGTTGTGTCGCTAACAATACCAGGACGGGAGGCATCTGCAAGCAAGATGGAGCTGTAAACACCAGACCCAGTCTTACAATCATACAAGAGTCGTTTTTAATCCATTCAGTGCAGATTTTTTAACTCAGAGTGTACAAAGAATGTTTAGAAAAAGGAGGTGCCGTGCCATGAAACACTAATGAGTATCATAATTATCAGTTTGAGGATGGGATTTTTGATAAAGTAAACAGAAACATATTACTTTTGATGTCTAAAATCAGAGGAGGAGTGTCCTAAGAACTGCACTTCACATTTTATAACCTGTGTTTAAAGAGGCAGTTCACCCCCAAATCAAAAATACATATTTTCCTTCTTACCTGTAGCACTATTTATCAATCTAGACTGTTTTGGTGTTAGTAGCCGAGTGTTGCAGATACCACCTGTAGAGATGTCTGCATTCTCTCAGATACAATGGAGCTAGATGGCACTCAGCTTGTGGTGCTGAAAGCATCAGAAAAGTACATTTGAAAAACTCAACAGCAATGTCTCTTTCCAGAAATCATGACTTGGTTCCTCAAGCTAATCCACCAACCTTATTGTCAGCAGTTTTATGTAGGAACTGTTTTCTTTCTACCAAACTACACCCAATTACCGTATCACTGCGCAGAAGGAAGTGTGCATCTAGTCATGGACAACAGGCTCATGTTCATGATAGCATGAGATTTAAACATTAATGGCGTCCTCCTTGGCTGAGCTGTAATGTTATCTTGCTCAGTCGTGCTAGGGGAGCTAGCAGCAGATGCATGCTTCCTTCTGCATGGTGATACAGTTGGTGGGTGTAGTATTGTAGAGAGAAATTCATTCCTGTAAGACACTGTTCACAACAAGGTCTGTGGATTACCTTAATTAACCAGGTCATGATTTCAGGAAAGAGACATTGCAGTTGAGTTTTTCAAATGAATCTCTTTGGTGCTTTGAGCCTCTGGTCCATGAGTAGATGCACACTTCCTTCTGCAAGGTAATACGATTAGTGCGTGTAGTTTGGTAGAAAGAGAATAGTTCCAATGTGAAACTGCTGAAAATGGTGGATTATCTTGAGGAACTGGGTCATGATTTCTGAAAAGAGACATTGCTGTTGAGTTTTTTAAATGTATGTTTTTGGCGCTCTGAGCACCTTAAGCAAAGTGCCATGTAGTTCTGTTATTGGAGAGAAGACAGACATCTGTATGGCTGATATCTCTAACACCCTGTCCCTTTAACGCTCAGTACCTATACAGGAAGTAGTGTGCCCTTTTTGTATAGAGGTAGAATGTATAAGTAGCTAGAGGTTGGGGTGGTGGACAGGATATTGTATTATAATGTGTTTGTATTCCATGCAGGATACCCAAGTTCATTTTTGTACTTCAATTGTAATCTTTCCGCAGCTTTAACCAGGTGTTTTAGTTGCCTAAATCTACCTCAGCCATAGTTTCACTGCCACAACCATGAAATATCCCTGGGTTAAACCATATTGTAGTTGCCATGCACACATATTGTAAACAAGATTTTAAAAAGCGTTGAAATGAAACATTAAAATGTTGTCATTGAACATAACCTGGGTTTTGCTGAATTCTTCTTACCTATGTATCTTGGTGACTGCACTTGTTTTTCCCCACCGTACAAAAATGATTAAAACTTCAAACTAAACTTTAAATTGCACCATCATCCATATTGGAGACACTCGAAATCGTAGGCAAAATGTCTGCATATGCCTCAGTGTCTGTTCTTCTCTTTGTTCATTTGTTATTTTACTGCACTATAGGGACCAGTTAAAGTGATGAAAAGCTGAATTAATAACCAAGGTGACTTCAGACTTAGCTACTGCTAAAAGATAAAATGTCTGCACAGTCATCACTGTGGTCCTTGTGAAATAAAACTCTGCTGAGGTACCATGCAATACTCTTAGATGTTTCCATAATTATAAAAAAATCTCCAGTTCACACTATTTTTTTTGTCAGCTGATTTTTTCTACAATACCTGTGGAGCAGCTGCTGACTAAAGCGTGACTCAAGTTTATACAACTTTAAAGAACATTCCAGTACTGCACAGTGATCTACTTCCAGGGCAACTTGCCAGCTGACTAAAGTAGCTGCCTGTTCATGTGTACATGCTGGTTTGTTTATAAATGTGAGACTGCAGTTCATTGTGGATTTGAGGAAAGTAAAGTTTGGAAAACAACAGCTGGTGAAAAAATATACACTGGTTTTCAGTATGAAATGGGATGTGAACCCAGGCCACTACAGAAGCACCCATTCACATCCTCATTACGGCCTCAGCCTCTGCTATGAAACACAAAGATATCTCTGATGCCACTGTTGTCAAATCAACACACATAACTTCATCTAGGATTTACTCATCTGATTACCAGCTAAATCCATTTGTGTTCTTTGAGCTTCATTATACATTTGTCTTCAGTATCTTCTGCAGCTACATTATGAACCTCTCAGACCTCTTGGATCACCTGGGACCGGCTTGC
The DNA here is from genome assembly GCA_019142605.1 of Cephalopholis sonnerati. Taxonomy (NCBI): domain Eukaryota; kingdom Metazoa; phylum Chordata; class Actinopteri; order Perciformes; family Serranidae; genus Cephalopholis; species Cephalopholis sonnerati. The sequence continues at coordinate 41,720,018 of JAGQAX010000003.1, read as the reverse complement.
TTTTAGTTTTTATGCATCACTCATCTGGAACAAACTCCAAGAAAACTTAAACTTAATCAAGGCTTAGGACTTTGCCGTTCGCCACTGACTTTTGTTAATTAAAATGTATGTAATCCAAGCCCTGCAGTGGTTCTTTGCCTTTTAGTTTTGCTTCACTTCTGTTTTGTGGCTAGTCAGGGAGCTTACTAATGTCTTGTTGTTTAGTTCTGTAAATCAAGTGAGTTTTTATTTGCTGGTTAGTTTGGGTTTTCTTTTGTTAAGTAGGCCTTGGAGACCCTGATGCCTTGTTTACTTCTCTTCTCAGAGATTTTAGTTTTAGTTTAGTTTATCTGTTAATCACTTCTCTGTAGATAAAAGAAAATTCATGGTTGATGTGGTCCAGCAACTAATTTTGGTCTCATGTTTTCAAAGGTTTTGGGCAAACATATTACTTCAGATGCTCCCCTTGACATAGAGTAAAGGTTGTGATAATACTTTCATATCTTTCTCAGCACAGTGGCTGCACTGTAATTTTTATTCTCCTGATTAATCACTTTTATTTTATTTTAGCTATTTTTTTTTAATTCCCAATTTTATTTTACCCTTTTTAAATCCTATTTATTGCGTCTTTTTATATTGCCTTGTGGCATGTGCTGCAATTTGCCTTATTGTTGAAAGGTGCTATACAAATAAACTTGTCTATTTATTTTACTGAAAAGACAAGATGTCATTGGTCGCCTAGTGTCAGACATAAAAAAATAAAAATAAAAAAATTACCAAAAAAAAGTATTTTCGGTGCTGCACCTTGTCAAAATAGATCAAAACATATATGACTGGCTCATGTGGGAATTTAATTTGAAAGGACAGACACAGGAAGTGTCCACGCTCAGCAGTCAGACAGGAGTCAGGTTAATTTCCAGGGCTGGTACCTGCTGTTATTCCACAGGCTAGTTAATAACATGTCGGGCAGGAAATCCAAAGTGTGGGATCATTTTGAGAAGGTGAAGGACCAACCCAAGGTGATATGTAAACTCATCTTCATTGGTCGACTACAAACATGACGTATCATGTGAAACATGGAAATAGCTACATGCCCATTAGCCCACAGCGTCATTAACAGGCGGCTCGCTCAGGGTGTGACGTGCACTTGTAGATAAAATATAGGCCTATATTAATGAAGGTTCATTAGTACGGTTTGTATTTCTCTGTAATGTAGCACAGTGTTAACAATGTTACTGAGACTATTCTTTCTCACACCTTCAACTCAAACCATTGTGTCGCCCCGCCTAAAATATATAATCATATAATTAAATTAATATGGTAAACATGCAGATGACTTGTCGGCTAATGGCTCTAAATGGTGACTATTGGTCAACAAGGAAAATTCTTAGTCGGGGGCAGCCCTACCGAGTAAAAAACTAAAAAAATAAAATAAAAAAAATAGTACAGTAACAGTATTTAACAGTATTTAACAATCACCTTAGCTCTACATTAAGCAGCTCAAAGCTAAATCCAACTCTCTCCAACACGTAATAAGTATAGCCTGTTGTCATCTTATCTAAACGTGTTCACACTTGAGGTATTTCTGGCTCAATGACTCATGTCTCATGTTCAGCACATCGGAGAGCGACCAAGAAACCAGACGCTGGCTGCCCCAGCAGGCAGCTGTCCATGGTGCTGAATGAGAGCCACAGACGGCATTACATTAATGAACATCCTTTCATCTCTCTGTTTTCAGATGTATTTATATTTTTCTTCAGCGTGAATCTAAATGTTCTTTTATAAACAGCAGAAAAATCATCTGATGACATACCAGTGTCGGCCCCAGCTCTGTGCCTTAGTTAGAAACACAAAGCTGAGGCCGTTTATCATGTGAAAGCAGCCAAAGTTCACTCTCTCCTTTTGGCTTAGGATTGTGTTATGACGCATTGAATTAATTTTAGTAACGGGAAAACCCAGTCTAAAGTGACGTTGTGACTTACTTGGCACCCTGTTAATAGCTTTGAGTGGCCGCAGTACCCTCACTGTTCTGATGGCGGTGAAGTTGACGTTCTGCAGGTCCAGCGAGTATTCCACCATCCTGGAAAACACACAAAAAACATACAGAAAAATTCAGTAACAAGTCCACCAAGGGTATCAAAGAAAATTAAAAGCTAGGCCGATGCAAAAAGGCAAACACTATAACCTACGTGATCACGGCGGAGGAGTACATTTCATCTCAACTTCCGAGTTGTGTTGATTTAATGTACTCCTCCCTCTGTGTTTGTTTCAAATAATAAGCTTAAACAGACACGCGCGCGCGCACACACACACCCTCGCGCGGTCGGGGTCCTGCTGTTCAGTGCCTAATATGAATTAATGAGCTGGAATTTGTGTACCTAATAAAGCAAGACATTCAAAGAAACAGGGGTCAGTGGTAGACTTCGCAACATTAGCTTGCAACAAGAAACTGTCTTTAAACACAGTGTGAGACAACAAAGCCATCGATTTGTTTGCAGCTTAACATGAATATTAATGTGTGTAGGTGTATCGCTTTACATAGCAACGTTACAGAGCGCTCCATTGGCATTAAAAGCATCATTCTGACACAGATGGAGGAAGATGTCAAAGCACCAGTGAGTAAGTGCAGTAGACTTCCTGCATCCCTGAAACTGGATATACCTTTTAGAACATGTAGCGAAAGCATCAAAGTGAATCCTGTCAGTAGGCAGGCGTGCACAAGTATGAGAGGCGTGAGATTAAACCTGCAACCATACGATGAAAGCAGAGCCTTGTGAAGGAGCAGAGATTGGAGGTGGAGGGAATAAACAAGCTTGAAGTAAAACTAGGTGTGGAATAATGGAGACAGAGAGGAGAAGCAGGGAGAGAGTAGCTTGCTATTTGACCTATTTCTGGCAAATTCATTACAGGGAAAACATACTTTGCCTGGAGAATGGCAAAAAGAGAGACAGTGAGAGTGCAGAGAAGAGGAGGGAGAGGACAGGGAGAGAGAAAAGAGCAAACAGGAGGATGACAGGAGACGAAGAACTCGTGAGACGAGGAAGGATAGATCAGAAACCAACAAGAGTAAAGCACCAAGGGATGATTAAGTGCAATATAACGATGGCAATAAAGCGAGATTGAGAGAGAGAGAGAGAGGGAGTGAGCCTGAGGGTTTTATCAAGTGTTGGAGATAATTACAACGTTAGGAGCAGAGGCAGAGACAGGAGAGCAATATGCATATACCTGGCTGAATAGAAGAAAGCTGCTCTCAGGCTAAGAAGGGGAGGTTGTCAAGACATGGGAAAAAGAAAAGTACAAAAAACTTCGGCAAGTTTCAGGTATTTCACACAAATATTCTTCTCCCAGATATATCCAGCACACCAACAAGCTCATTTCAGTAAGTGGTTGGAGAGCCTACCAGGTGATTTTTCAAGAGTTTAAAAAGCCCCGACCAATTATTCGCTTTCGACCTTTAGACCTACACATCTGGAGAGGAGTCTTTAGATATTTTTCAACAGCAAAATAGCAGTGAAATAGACAGTAACATAAAAATCCTCCAATTTCCTGGTGTTCCAGGGGGAGTTTCACAGTTTGAAATGGAATCCTGTGAGGTTTCAAAGATGGAAAACATGAACAAGTAAGGATGTAACTCAGGAAGTTGAAAAAAAAGAAACACATGGTCATGCCAAACTTCTGCCAGGATTTGAGAAAATAAAGGCACCACCAACTTCAGTTAAATGACAAATTGGAAGAGCATAGGTGTACCTCATTCAAAAGCTGGAAATACGTCACCATTCCAAAGTCGAAACCTGCAGCTGCACTTTCCTCCCACATTAGCTCAAAGGTGAAACTCCTTAACAGAACAGTTTGCTTTATCCCTCGCAGTCCAGCAACCAAACCTCAGTTCAGTGACCAAAACTCTGCATATGCTTCAAAGCATCCGTAAGGTGTGGATCCAACTCAGCGAGCCATGAAATATGACTCTCCCTCTCTTGCCAGCGCATTACCGTAACCTTGGTGGTGACAGGAGCCGGCTGAGCCCTGATTCTGCTTCAGCTCCCCCTACAAATCAGACAAAACTGTGCTAGTAAAACATGCCAGCCATGAGAAGTAAGGTCGGAGTTCGCAGAATACCTGGATACAGCCACATTTGTGTGTGATCACAGAGGTTGGTTCTTCAGTGTGTGGCCATGATCTAATCTGACAGGTAGTTTTCTACGGTGGGTGCAGAGCACAGAGTGAGCACATCATCCACTTCCAAGAGAGAAGAAAGAAGAAATATATTGTATTTGGGAGTTTAAGGCAGAGCACAGGGAGGGCTGAGAGGGGCTACATTAGCAAAGCAAGATATGAAAGCCTTAATACAAAATTAAGAGTGAGGAAAATGTTTGAAACTGTCCCTTTTTGAAAGACATGAAGACTGTGGTAAACACATGAGTAGGGACATGACCAGGTGCAGACCAGCCCAGTTGCCAAAGGAAAATTGTACATCTCTGTCAAGCCACTGATTCAATGCATTGTAATATATTATATGTATCATACCAGTGTTTCTAAGTGACAAAGTATATTAGCTGACTTTGTCACCGGGAGGTGGAGGGGATGATGGACAACTGCAGAACAGCAGGCCACTGTAGACCTCTGTGTGAGACCAATAAGGTTATGTTGTTTGACATTTGTAGGTACAGTACAGGATCATGGTGCACTGTTAGTGATGTAGATGTGTACGTGTGTGTGTGGGGAGGGAAATATATGTGTTAACAGTTTAACTGGTACCAGGAGCTTAAGGACAAAATGAACTTGGCTGACTGTAAGTTCAACTGTACTGCATCGTCTCCACAGTTGTTATTTTAATAAATATGTTATAGTAAACTGCAAGGACAGGTGTGTGTAGATGTGTGTGTGTGTGTGTGTGTGTGTGTGTGTGTGTGTGTATGGTGCAGGATAAAATAGTGATCTGTCATTTTGAGCAATTTTGTGCAGCAATTTTAGATAAGACAGCTCATTTTGACCACACAAACACATATGGAACACATGCACAAACAATTACACTTGTGCACACAAGGAGATACACACACACACACACACACACACACACACACACACACACACACACACACAACTGCAAAGACAGTCTATCAGACACACGGGCACAATAAAACACACACTAAAAACATAACCCCCGATATACCCTAGTTTTTCACACACTGAGCAGATGTATAAAGAGATAACCTCGGTATCACACCCAAACACAAATCACACACATGCACGCGCACACGCACACAAAGTAGATAAAGTGCTCGGGGCAGACTGTGGGCTCTCACAAAGCTGTGTCAAATCAGAACACAGAGGCCACACACACACTTTCTGTGTTTCTCACACCCCAACTCACACACGCACGCTCCTGAAGAGTGTAGTTATGTAAGCTGTGAACCCACACACACTCTTACAGTACAGGCCGTCACTCTCAGACACACACACATACACACACAAGTCAAACTAAATTTAGTGTCTGTCTGTGTTTGAGTTAGGGCTGCTCTCTAACCAAACAGCTTCATGAAAGGAAGAATGAGATTACTTCAGTTCCTAAGCGCTGTTGGAGGGAGGAATGTGGATTTTTAAATGGTTCTTAAACATCCTCCTTCTCTTTCTGGGGTTTTCTCTCTCTAGTGTCTCCTCTCTTGAGGGAGCTGCTCCGTCTCTGCCGTTTACTTTACCCCCAAAAAGCACTGTCACAAGTCGGCATTAGGAAATATTCTCCCAGGAGCCAGCAGAGTGGAACAGTGGGAGAGTTTTTCTTCAGGGTTTCCCTGCTGGTTCGGGGGGAAGCTTTGACTGTTGGATATAGGCTAATGTACGGGGCAGGCTTTGAAACACTACATAGGATTCATCAGTATATCTGTAGTGTTGAGTTTAAAACTTCATACTGAAAGCCAGAGTGGAATTTACAATTGCAAATGACTGCAATTAATATTTGATGAGGTTGTTGATCAGTACAAATGAATCAACACATTGCATTTTAATATTCAATCTCAGGATGCCTCAGATTCAAACAGAAGGAAACTCGATGCTTTTTTCTCATTGAAAGGTGATGTCTCGCATAATGTTTTCTCCTCTCAGTGACTGTACACTTGAGAATACTGAAGGACACATTAGAGTGCACATTAAAGTTAGAAAATTGGACGAGACTCTGTGTCCGCTTGGAGCCTCTCTTCACAGCACTTAGTCTCATGTTTTTCTTTAATTTCAATCAAATGAACCTGGCGTTCCCAACAGTGTTAATTATTTTGCCATGGCACAGCGCTCTTCAAAAGCTACATTCACATCAGTCAGTGTCAAACTCTGCACTCCATAAACAGTGTGTGATGCAAATAATGTCTGTCTTTTGATTATAGTACAATTATAAGATTAATAACAAAATGAGAACCCAGCTGATTTTAATAGTTATAGAATTTTAATTATCTGCTGATACTGTCCTTACTAATTCTATATGAACTAGTTATATTCAGTGCACTATAGGTGATGATCCCGACGTGCAGATGTTTATCAGTTATAATGTTTACCATGTTAGTGTAGTGTGTTAGCATGCTAGCATTTGCTAATGAGTACAAAACACAAAGTTCAGCCGAGGGTGATGGGAATGGGATGGGAGGGTATTGGACAAATTAAAATTTTAACCTGATGATGGCACTGGAGAAAATGTCAGGTGATCACCAAAGTTGTAACAATTCAACCTCTGGGGAACATCAATGTCTGACCAAATTCATCAAACCAGAATTTAGTACTAATCAATCCAATGGTTGTCAAAACATTTCACTTAGACCAACAAATGTTAACCTTGTGATGGTGGTAAAGAAAAAGTCAAGCAAGTAGGATTTATCACCTGCAGAACATGAATGTATGTTCACAATTGTTTGTCCAATCCAATCTTTGGAAAATCCTGAAGCACCCCTTTACCTGCCCCCATCTACCTGCATGGAAAATCCCCAACTACTCCTTCTTGCCTTCCTCTTCCTGTGTAGGTGGAGCCCAGAGTCTATATGTAGCAGCAAGCTCACAGGTGGCAATCAGTTTCTCTGGAGAACAAAGGAGCGTGTGGACCGGCTTCAATTTCCTATTTAATGCATTTATAGTAACATTACAATATAATTATTTATTTGTTGTGTTGATTAAGGTTCAGTTAACTTATTTTCTGGTTCCTAGGTTTATAGTTATTGTGTTTGACGTTTTTACTTTGTATTTATTCCAAATGAGTGTCTCATTTAATAGTATTACTTATTTTCTTCTGTTGTTAGACAAACTGACTTAAATTACCTTAAAATAACATATTGAAATGGAACCTCCTGCATCAGCTCATCTGTCCTAACTGACACCATTGAGCTGAAAAAGTCCTTGAACTGCAGTATCCTAACTTCCTAAATATTCCTCACAATCAGTCCATCAAATAAATGTCAAGATATTTCGGTATGGACCAAAAGAGGAGGACCTACCGAATGACAGATTGACCTGACAGAAATACCATACTAACATGCTACTTAGTGGGCTAAGTAGCATGTTAGTATGCTACTTAGTGGGCTAAAACAGTATGTGAAATGTTTTAGTATGTCGGAAACCTTAGTATGAAACAAATAGTACATAAACTGCATACCACTTCTGGTGAAATATTACAGTCTGCAAACACTGGACACTACGGCGGCATAAATACTCCTCAATGCAGTGCAGCAGTGATGACAATCTTGATAAAAGCAGACAGCAATAGAAGCAGCTCTGTAATGTCAGTAAGTAATAAATACCTCCTTGGAGGTAAACAACTTTGGCCATGAGTCTGCTGACTGATGTGCAAAGGAAACGCTATATGAAGTATTGTGGTAGGGAGACAGATGGATGATATATTACGTAATTATTGAGCTTTGTTGTTAGCCATGCTAGTAGCATGGCTCAAAGTGTGTCAGTTGGTCACTCCACCACATTGATTCAGACTGAAATATCTCAAAAAATATTTGGATGTTGTGTCATGGAAATTTGGTACACACATATACATCAGCTTGTTAGCATACTGATGTTAGCCTTTAGATCACTTAAACATTATCTGTCCACAAAGATGACAGTGACATAACGTTGCACAACGAGTTTGACTGCAATTTGCAGGTGGTGGATGGGTCCAACAACTGAAGACTTTCACCTGGGAGGCCAGTGTTCTCCTGTAAAACAGTAAGCTTAACCCTGTTTTCTCCTAAACACCACCACGTGCTTTTGTTGTCTAAACCCAACAACGTGCATGTGTTGGCAAAATGTAACCATGTGCATTTGTTGTTGAAGGAAAAACACCATTAATTCATGGCATTATAACAATGTGGTGTGTGTTTTTTGAAAGAGACTGTATGCAAATTGTACATTTCCTGTGAAAACGGAAGTGTACTTTGAAAACAGACAATGCATGTAACAGGCAGAGCTCTGTGACAATATCAACAACCAATGCATCCACGGTACCTTGCATGTTGTATCTCGACATGGAAACCATGACCATCCATGACCAAATGTCAATATGTGACAAGGTCGGAGTGAGAATGTGTTCAAAAGATACACACAATTGTTTGTATACCCAAAAGTATGTTGAACAAAGATATGTAGTGCATAGTATACAGCACATCTGTGGAGCCACAATGCTAGCAAGGCTAAATGATTAAAAACCTCTGCTAATACACTGCAGTATTTGTAAATATTTAAGTTTGTAAATATTACAGTATTAAATCTCACACATGATGCTGAACTGATAAAACGAGGGATGGAAACTAATTTATCGTCTACAGGCAAAAGTAGCTAATGATGGTGAATCTTGAATCTCTCTAATTGTACAGGCCAAATCAATTTATAAAAGCTCTGAAGCATGGTCGTTTATCTGCTTCAGTGGCTGAGGTATACAGACACTCACAACACTTCCATACACACACACTCAGCAGCATTAAGAGCAGAAGTTAATCTGCCTTTAGTCACACAAGGTGCAACATATATTAGCAAAAAAGGTATTTAATTGGTGATCCATGCAGCAGATTGCCTTGGAAAGCAAAATAATGCAGCTGAATAGATACTATACATTTAGACCATTCTTCTGGCTATACACTGGTCTAATAGGCAAGAATAAACTAATATGGCAATTACCAGTGAGCACTAAATGTCTCACATTCCAGGCGAAACTCCTTCTGGAGAAGATGGCATTAATTATTAAAATGAGATTAATGGATGCAGTAGATCTTCTGTCCCAGAAGTGGTTTGCAAGTCAGAGGTGCACACACATGCACACAGACAATGAGCTTGCAGACACACACTCATTTACAACAGCTCTGACGCGCTCGTCTCCCTCTTTACCTTTTCCCTCCTGTCCTCCTCTTTTATCCTATCTACTGACTTTTCCACCTCACAAACTCTCTCTTAAATCCCCTCCTTTATTGCTCAAACTCTCTGCCTTTTTTCCACCTTTACATCTTCATCCTCTTTATTTCTTCCCTATTTGTTTTGTCCCCTGTGTGTATTTTCTCTCTGTGTGTATTATTTTCAATTCTCACATTCCTGCAGTGTGTGGTGTGGTGTGAGAGCTCTAATGAGCTACTGTTACACCTCCATTTGGGTACAGATACTCATACACATGTCCCTCTGTATGTGTGTGTGTGTGTGTGTGTGTGTGTGTGTGTGTGTGTGTGTGTGTGTGTTATATGCATGGACATGTGAATATCTTGTCAAATATGAAAGCCATCTGTCTGCTGAAGCTGTTATGGACACATTATCCATCCCTCTTCCCACATGTTCTCCCCCATCTCTTCCTGTTAGACTCTACACTCATCATATTTAAGCCTCTGACTTTGTAACATACTGCTATAAAATAAAATACACAGCGGGAGAGTAAGTGGTCGAGTAGGACTCTGTTCAGGTAAAATGGACTGTTGGTTAAGGTCCCACTTTGTCAAGGTAAACATGTACGTGTGTGATGATAAAGAGCGGTCACAATGTAGTGTAACATGACCGAAACACTTTGAAAGAATTTTCAGATGATTTAGGAAATGCATGTCTATCTGTTCCTATTGTTACAGCTGGGGTAGGCAGTTTTTTGGGGGGTGTTCATTGGGCAAAAATTGCATAATAACCCTTCAGCATAGCATAGTTCAAGTGGTATGAAAGAAAAAAACAAGACTAGACCACTGCACCTCCTCTTTGCTCTAGTTTCAGGCTTTAGAAATTCTCTTCGGGTGAAAGCCTGATTCAATGGCGGAGAATATTGCAGAAACAGTTGCTATTCCAGCATTGACAACATGCCTTTACACTGCAAAACAACCCCAAACAGGAAGACAGACTCTCTTACAGATGCTTTTTATAAATCTGACAATGCATGAAAATAAAACATGTCTGAATATCCACAAGGTGTTTCAGAGATGGAAAGAAATGTTGCTAATTGTATAGCTTTCTACTAACCACAGCTAAAGGCTTACTGATGCAGCTATTTCAAGTTCATGTTTACGTAGCCAACATTAGCTTGAGCCCTAAATCACAGCGTGTCATCTCAAAGGGCTTTACAGGCTCACGACGTTGAAAAGAGAACAGGATGGTAATTCTCATAGAACTGCTGGTACATAACAGAATTGGGATCACAATCACGACCTAAAGAGATGAAATAAATGACTACTACTTTCGGACATTGCTAGATTTTAAGAACCAACTTCCTGGCAATCATGAAACCACTCTTACAGAGAAGCTGTGCAGCCTTTAGCCTGCTACGAGGACCTGAGCCTGAAGCTGCAGCTGCAGCACCGAGCCATCCAAGCGAGGAGATGCTGGTGGAGGTGTGAGAGGAAATGTTAAAGTGGCAATGAAAAAGTGTTCATGTAAAGCTAAAGGCTAACTCCAGCTCTCCCAGATGTGTTCACAATAAATGTCTGCTCCCTGCATAGTAAACAAGACTATCCCAAACTCACTATTTGTATTTATATATTTTTTTATCATTGTCTCTTATCTTGTTAAGTATATGTTTTTGTATATCTTTGTTTGTATCCTATGTTCATTCTTTTGTTTTGCCACGGGACCAGGGAAACACAGTTTTGTCTCTCTATGTACTGTACTGCACTGTGTATAGATGTATGTCAGTAAAGTACAGGTCACAGGAGAGGGGGGGGACTGCAGTAGGAGGGGTGTTTTTCCAAATTTTCAAATGATTTTAATGAAGAGATTATCAGTTTCACCATAAGTGTATTCAGCAAAGCACTACAGCAAACACTACCATCAAGAGAAAATGGCTCACCAAGCTCCATTAAATGTGCCCAGACTTGTCAAATAATATTAATAGTAGCTATAGCCTGTTTGAAAATTCACTAGATAACCTGTTCTTTAATATTATGTGTATGTGCGCAACATAATTACGCAATGGTTTTGATAGCCATTATAGTGTATATGACCTGACATGACTTTGGCCAAAGTTGGACAGGTGAGGGAAATTGACTGTTCCCAGAACTCGTTATCCAAGTAACAGGAAACAGCAGCTTAAGTGACAGGAGACACTTCTTTGTGTGTGTATGGGAAAGTTTGTGGGTGTGTCAACTGATACTGCTTGTTTGTCAGACACTTTAAATTGTCATGATGTACCAATCCTTTGGCTCTCTCGTGAGTAAACCCTCAAATGTCCAATCTGTGTTTTGAGTCTCTTCATTCCACAACAGGATAATTTTCACAAAAATCACTTGGCCTTCACCTTTGCTTCTAGTTTTTGAGCTTAGCTAGGCTAAACACATTCTCGACCTAAACCCCATCTCTTCATGAAGTGCACAGAGATTAATATGATCCATCTTTACATCTTACTCTCACTGTCTTCATAGAAGATCACATCTTCCCAAAATGTCGAAGTAGTCTTTAAACAAGTAAGCTTCATTTTCACAGAGAAAAGACAAAATAGGAGTTATGCTATTTATGTGTCTGTGCTGGTAGGCTATTTTATTTGCGGCAACATTTAATCTATGTTTTTAAGGGTAAACACATTTTAAGCGGAGTGGCCTGAAGATGTAGCCTAATTGAAGTTTTGACCCAGTCTATGTGCTTTTCCAGTTATGCTATTTGGTCAAAGTGCATCCATCATCAAAGTAAATGTATGACACCCAGGAGGCATTTAAATAGATGTGAGGGAAATATTCACTACTCAAGGGGGCCGCCTGCAAGTAGTAATCCAAATCATTCTCATAAAAACACACTCACTCACTTAACACCATGTCAGATTTATATGTAAGGGGAAAAATAATTGAAATACATATGAGAGTCTACTGGATTGAACTAACAATGACTCACACTGTGACCAAATTGGTTGACTAACAAAAGGAACAAAAAATAGCCTGGCAAGAAATTACCAGTTTGTATATAAATTGTACATTAACTCTGTGACATCATGACTTTATCTGAGAATAATCAGCCATGAATACACATCTGCTTAGACAGTTGGTGCTATATGATACCAGACTGATTCCCAGGCCTCATTTACTATATACTTAGTGTCAAAAACCATTCTGCCTCATTAACCCAGTAACCTCATGCATCATCTTCCAATTAAACTAATTAGAGTATGTGCATATGCCAATATGTACACCCAAACACACACTGCACTAATGCATACATGCAAAAGACTAAGCTTTAATAAATGATGTGCTTGCATGCAGAGTGTATGGATACAGTATAAAAACACATGCATGTGCGCACACTGAACACCAGTGTATTGATAGCATGTGACAGTACAACACTGCACCACAGAAATGAACAATTTAACAACGTTTATATTCTTGGAATGAAATAAAAAACAAACAAAAAGTGGGAAAATCTTGACAACAGAGCAGTAACATTGCATCATGTGTAAATGCTATTATGGACATCACACTTACAAGCACAAGCCATATTGCTGCAGCATGGTTTATGAATATGTGACACCATATGATGTTGATCCAAGATGGTCTCACTCTCATCCTTTGGCATGATGGTGCTATTCTGTTTGCCTGCTTCTGACAGTTTGTTTTTCTGGTGTTCTGCCGGTGGCAGTGCCAATCATCATGCGCCATTATATATTTAATTATATATATGCTAACTGTATTATTAGAGCAAACCATGTAAATCAATAGTGATATGACTGTGCTTTCATAGTGTAATGTATGGATATTGATCTGTGCAATATTTAGCAATATAATCTACTTACTTGGTTGTGTGTTATTGACATACATATATATACACACACGACCTGATGAGGGCAAAGAGGTGGAGGAGCAAACAACATGGAGGGACAAGCCCCTACATGGTGCATACCCCTGTCAGAAAGAGGAAATGGCTGATATCAAGACCTACCAGTGGCTGGAAATTGCTGGACTAACAGACAGCACGGAGGCACTATTCATCGCAGCACAAGGACAGGCCTTAAGCACAAGGGCCATAGAGGCCAGGGTCAGACCCAAGGTGCAGGCTGTGCAAAGATGCCCCTGAGTCGGTCCAGCACATAGTGGCAGGGTGTAAGATGCAAGCAGGATGAGCGTACATGGAGAGGCAAAACTAATGTAGTCACACTAGTGATAGTGTACAGGAACATCTGTATCCAGCATGGACTCGAAGTACCCAAATCCCAATGGGGCACACCACCAAAGGTGGTTGAGAACAACAGGGCTAAGATCCTGTGGGACTTCAGCTTCCAGACTGACAAACAGCTGCTGGATGGTTGACAAACACCAGAAGAGGGCAGTGATGGTAGATGTGGTGATACCAGCTGACAGCAACATACGAAAGGAGAAACACGTAAAGGTGGAGAAGCATCAACGGTTGAAAGAACAGCTGGAACAGATATGAAAGGTCAAAGCTGACGTGGTCCCTGTGGTAGTGGGAGCACTTTTTTTTTTTTAATATATATTTTTGTACCTAATTCAACTCATTTTAACGTAACAGAAACACAATGATTCTTATTTTCAGGTGATTATAAACCAGATCTACTTTCTGCAGAGGACAAAGGACATTTTGAACCTTTGGAACCTACTGCATTATGAAAACAACCCACTCATACATCTTTGAGCAAACACCTGAAGAAACAAGGGCATCAAGGATTTGATGAGACATCGACAGAATACTCAAAAACTCCTTCATGGAGCAATAAACTCTCAGCTGTCCACATAAAATTAGCTGGCATTTGTCCTTCTCAATGAGCCTGCAGACTGTTCTCTTTTACTGAGTAATGACTAGATGATAGAGTGCCTGATTCAGCACTACAGCAGCAGAAGTTCTTTCCTTTTAGAGCTGACAGAATGGTAGATTCACTAAAAACAATGAGATAGCAGCATATGCTATGTGAAGCAAAAGTGGTGCACTGACTCAAAGGTTTTGTCAGTGTGGGAGAATCAGATACAAACCATTTTACCTACCGAGAGAATTAACCTCTATTACATTAGTAGCCACCCTGGTTCCATAACTTGAGAAGTCATTGATTTTGATAATAGGAAATGTCAGTCACATTGAATTAGAAAAGATACTGCTGGAATAAAAGCAGCAGGTGAAGGTCAACACTAGAGAGAACACACAGTAAAACACTGCTGCAGTTCGATACCACAAGCAGACAGCACATTAGTAAGAGTCCGCCTTCAGGGAGTTAGATCACAAGTTGATCATTCTCATCTCATCCCATCAATCAAAGCAGTTATCAGAGAGAAACACTTGGTTAGAACTTAGTTTTACCACCTGGTTTAGGTTGGGTGAACTTATTGAACATACTGCAGTGGTTACTGCATCTTAGTCAGCACCTGCTGGCCAACTCCTTGGACACAGGCCTGTAGAATGGAGAAGGTCAATGCCATTTCTAGCAAGTTGGCTTTTATTTTTACTCCCCCCATATAGGCCCCATTGCCTTGTACTGGGAAGGTTTAACAATTGGACAATTGGACTGATAATTACTGGTTAATTGTTTTGCAATGACACATTCTTTACAGATGAATCAGAGCAGAAAGGTCAGCATAAATAAAGATTCAATTCTGAGTGTTGTGTTCCAGTCCAGGGAAACAGCTGACTACTATAACTAGCACTTCAATCCCTGTATGCATGTACTGATTTGTAAAGACAAGTTCCTGAACCTCTTTGGATAGTAAATAAATTGCTGAAATAAATTATACTGCTTTGTATCTCTCTCACATTATTGACTATTGATGGTGGCATACAAGGTAATTCAACAAAGCTTACTTACTTAAATCAGGCAAATCTATATAAACAATGATTTACTAAGCTTGATCTATTTATACCAGAGGTTTTCTGGAAATTAAGTTAGAACCTTTAAGAAAAAGTTATAGCCCTTGGACCATTAATGGGTCAAACTCCCCCTACTATCCTGATTTGCATTTGTTTAGATCACAGCATTTTCATTTACATGTGAAAGTGTCCCCTGTTGGCTGTGAGGATAAACTGCCAAGCTTCTCAGGCTAGGAAAACGGAAACCTGAAACTTTACCTCAGGTCTTGGGAGCTCCCAGTGGCAATTCACACTGCTGCCTATTGACAAAAATCCCACTTTTCATGCAGTGTGTCTGGACATACCAATCATACATACAGAAATGGTTTAAGAAGTTTACTAATGTTCAAAAGTTCTGGGGACTTTGTAAGAGGAACTGCCCACTGAAAAGTTCCCCTGAGATCTACGTAGCTTCAAGGGCTCTTTTGCATTCCCGTCACCAATAGGAACACTTAAGTGGCATAAGAAGGTTCTCAAATATTCCTCTATTTTGCTTTGATGCATCCACATCAGGTTGTATTTCCTCCATTGCATGTCTGCTCAGTAAACCCTGGATTTCCCACTTGTGTTTTCTTTTTTTTTTTTTTCATACACTCACTTCACTTAAGGTTCTTTTTGTGTTGGTAGAGCCCCTCCTCTAAAGTTGGAGCAAAAAAAAAAAGCCCCTAGTATGGGTATTCTAAGAACTACAACCGTACTGACTTCTTGTGTTAGGGACGCAATAAATGTTTTTTAGAACTATGTTCTCAGAACCATAAAAAATGGTTTCTTATGTTGTGAAAACTTGGTTCCATTAATGTAGATTGTAAGAATTCAACCCAACAAATGCTGCTGTTTTGATTAAATTACATTTTACCCTAAATAATCTTTTAATTCCACACTATGAATCTAAAATATCAGTTCAAATTTGCAGATGAAACCTTGCTGGTCTTGTAAAATAATGAATATATAGTACACAGGTCCTCTGCAATAAATGTTGAAATGCACCTGCTTAATCTCAGTGGGTAATAAGGAGTTATTTTTAACCTCATCCAAGAACGTGATTACTCCCAGCCAATATTTCAGAAAACTATATGAGCGGACAGTGCCTATTTCTGTCAGTGGAGGGGGAGAACATTTGATATATATGTAAATATAGTTCTGCCAGCGCAAATCGAGATCAATTATGATCTCCCATCTGCTCTCCTCACCAGTATAAGATTTGGCAGCTTATAATGTAAGGGGGAGACAGTGAAGACACATACTAAAAACATACGTGTAATATATGAAGGAACGCACATTAACAGGATGGAAAGGTAAGCACACATGCACATGAAAACAATACCAAAGGAGAGAAACAGATGGCACATGTAAAAAAGGCAAATGAAAAGACAGAGAAACAATGACACACACACAAGGACGGATACGGGTAAGTATGATCTCACTAACATGACATGATCTTCACGCTCCACACAGAATGTGATTGGAAACAGGCAAAAAAAACATTTTCACCATTCAATTGTGCTTTTTTTTTTTTTTTTTTTACATCAAGTTATCCACCTATCAAATTTCCAGTATAGATTTGAGAAATTCAGGACTTTTTAGAGACAAATAAAACCGACATTAGTGACACTAATATTAGCAAAATAGTCAAGGTTGTCCCTTGTCACCAATCCTTTTTGTGATATTCATGGACAGGATCTCGAGGCACAGCCAGTCCGGTTTGGGAACCTCAGAACTGGGACCCTGCTTTTTGCAGATGATGTGGTTCTGTTGACTTTATCACACTGTGACCTTCAGCAGGCACTGAGGGCAGTTTGCAGCTGGGTGTGAAGCGGTCACGATAAGAGTCAGCACCTCCAAATCTGAGGCCATGGTTCTCTGCTGGAAAATGGTGGATTGCCCCCATCTGGGTTGGGAGAGACTGACTGCCTCAAGCAAGGGAGTTGAAATATCTCAGGGTCTTGTTCATGAGTGAGGGTGGACTGGTTTGGTGCAGTTTTTGCAGTGATGCGGGTTCTGCATCAGACAGTCATGGTGAAGAGGGAGCTGAGCCGGAAGCCGAAGCTCTCGATTCACTGGTCCAACCATCACCTATGGTCATTAGCTCTGGGTAGTGACCGAAAGAATGAAACTGTGGATACAAGCAGTCGAAATGAGTTCCCTCCATGGGAAAATTAAACCTACAAGCAATTACGTGTAAGGCTGCAGCTAATGATTATTTCGTTTTCTGATTAATCTTTTGATCATTTTCTTGATTGATTGATTTTGGTCAATAAAATGTCAGAAAATGATGGAAAAGGTTGATCCGTGTTTTCCAAAGCCAAAATGTTATGCTTTGTCCACAACCCGAAAATATCCCTAACTGTCATAAGTAAGAAAGAAACCAGAAAATATTCATATTAACATTTAAGAAGCTGGAATCAGATCATTTATATTTTTTTTCCTCTCAAAAAATTACTCCAACTTAACTGATTATCAGATTAGTTGGCAATTATTTTAATAGAAGACAACTAGTCAATTAATTGTTGCAATTCTAGGTTTGAAATTCCTGTATACCATGGTCAAGGGAATATGCAGTGTCTGTCTCACATCCGTGGCACTCAGAATTAGGATTGCATAAGGGTACTGGGGAAAAAAAGAAATGATTTTGGGTTAGCTGTTCTTGATTTTTTAAAAAGACAGAATATATCTAGTTATTTTGACTGAAGTGACTCTCAAAAGCAAAATCAGTAGGTCTCCAGAGCTTTCTTCCACTTTTTCACATTTTCTCTGAACAGCCCCACATTCTGATCTGTCTAAAGCAAAAGGGGACCCCATTATAAACTGCAGTGAACAATGTCCTCTTTAAATCATGTAATAAGATCTGAGATAGCTGTAAAAGCTGGTAACCCTGCCTGCCTGAGGGACCGACTAACTTGTCTTAAGTCTCCCTTAATGACTAACAAAAGCCTTTCCACCCTGGCAAGAATAAAATTATCTGTGAAACACAGGATCGTTTGCCACTGTGGTGAACCTCTCAACTGCTGAACTTCTGTGCAGTGTCGCCCATCAGGAGCCAATCACGCAACCAGCATCTATGGCTGTAACAATGGTGGCAAGCAACAGCAAGCAATTATCTGGCTCAGATTGCCCATTGAACAGTGGTGGTTCTGCTAACATGGGTAATACTCAGAGCAACAGTCGAGTGAGCGAGCAACAGCCTGAGCAGCAGAGGACACAGTCTGGGTTGTCATTCTTACAATAGGTTTGATAAGAATGCATTTAGAGCTTAAAATGTGTAAATTTATGAGCCCTGACATTTCTCCATTAATACGCTTTGATGTCCCTTCCTGTCTCCGCTATATTGCTAATATTTTTCATTCATGCTCTCTCAACACATCGGCGTGTCTTTACCTCCTCTCCCGCTCCCTCTGCTGAGTGTTGGAGACAGATAGAGGGCGTGAAGGGAGGCAGGAGGAGCTGAGAGAATGAATGGATCCTGAGAGAGGAGGTGTAAAGCTGGGTCTGCACTCACAGATAGCCTCTCCAAAACTACCCCAGATGACAGACTGTCACAAAAGAATACACACACAAATATTTGAATATACAGTATACATTCACAAACATGGACACAAGCATACAATGCACGAGGATCATGAGGGGGCAGGTTCCAGTTATTCAAACATTTTAGAGGCAGAGTTGCTTTGAGGTAAAAAACAAGAATCCAATGGCTGAATAGTGGCTATAATGCTGAAATGGATAGTGGAAAGTGCGAAAGGGTGACAGCAAAAGAGGAACTGGAATTTATTCTAAGCCTATGTCAGGTACTTGCTCAATATGGCCTTCAAAAAAAGCAATCCTACAGACTTTTAGCTAATATATTCAGCTGTAACATGCTTCCTTTTTAAGATCATTGGTCACTGATAAGTAATTTTTAATCAAATATTTAATTTCCTGCATGTTTTGATAAGAACTTGTTCATCCCATTGCCATTTTGACTCTGAAAACTGGTTCTTGCCCTATTTACCCAGAAGTTAATCCAAGCCAAGATGTCCCTCGCTTACAGTGCAGTTTCCAAAAATGCTTCTACAACTAAACCTCCAATCTCCTCATGCAGGCAAGGCGAGAGTCCTAATGCTGAGCAATGGCAGGTGCCAACAGTAAAAAAAAAAACAAAAGCAAACTCTTGCCTTCTCTTGCTTAACCTTCTTTTTTTCCCCTTCCTTTTCCTCTCTGTCCACTCTGCTGCAGGCTAATACAGCGGCGCAGTGCTCCAACAAATTAGGATCAGAGTCACTCATCGGAAGTAATGTTATTACTGCAACCAAGAGCCAAGAGCAGCTGTACATATAATCACCACACTGAGAGATCTGAATATGAAGAGACAGATATCCTATGGCGCTGGTTGTGTTGTACATTATGGAACTGCTATCATTATCTCTGCTGTAAGAAACCTCGGAGGAAAAACTGGGAATGAATAAGGAAATGTATTCAGTTGTTCACTAAGGAAAAGACCGACACTGGCAGTACAGGTTTCACTGGGTTAAGCTCTGTAATGTATGTGAAGTATGTGCCAAAGAGGACTAAAAGAAGATGTCTGAGAGTAACCGTGCATGCATGTGCATGTGCACATACAGACCCACTGAATCAGCATCAGCTTGCAGAGCACAAACCTTGTCCTTCAAGGACTCCCTGATGGTCTTACATGTCAGCCTTTACACATTAATGTTGAAAGGCTTGCACTCTTGACTCCAGGCCTACAAGAAATCGATCCCTTTTTGTACCTGAAGTGGCTCTTTTATAGTGTTTTGTCAGAGTGCAGTCTTTTTTCATTTTTTTTTTTTTTTTTCCCATAACACCCTGGGCTACACCCCTGGACACCAGTACGAACCCACAAGGGAGTGAGGAGGGAGAAAACATCAGGAAGCAGAGTGCATAGATACCAAAGTAAAGCATGCCAATTTATGGTTGATGGAAAAATGAATGCCTGCAGACTGACCCCAGATATTTAGTCAAATAGTCAGATCTTAAAATCATATCAATCATTTATTCATCACATGAAATCATACAAGGTGTAACTCCTGTGAAATGTAGTCCCTTCAGCTCCTTACACTTTTTGTATCTTCTACACTAAAGTCTGCTGCTTTATATTTGTCCATATTCCACACTGGCTGCAGTGTGTGTATTGCGATGGTACAGGTAAGCCATGGTTGTGGAATGATTTAACTATAGTTTTGGGTACAATCGCTTATGTAGATTTGCATGTTTACCATTCATATTTTTCTATTTTACATTGTAGCCATATGTTGAAGACCCTATTTACTGCTGTACATGCACACACAACACGTTCTAACTCCCAACTCATCAAATTTGGCAGCTTGATCAGTGGCCTTAAAGACCCTGACACATCAAGCCGACCAAGTTGCCCTAGTTGGTGCAGTGTGGCCCATACAGTTGCCCCTTGTCAGCACTCAGCTGGCTTTTTCCCCCCCTGATTGGCAATTTAACTCAGTGCACAAGAAGAGGAATGGAAGTGAGGAAAGTAAACAAAGAGCTAAGTCAAGAGGGAGTGAGACCACAACAAACTTGTCGCACAAGGTAAGATTTTGTTTTAGCCATTGAGTTCTTAAACGGAAATGTTTCAGGATGGTTTGTGTTATTGTTCAGTTCACTGCTGTCAGGTAAATATGCCTTGTTCTTGCAATATTGGATTGTGCTGTTGATGTGCTAACTGGCTAACTAGTGTCAAAATGGTCTTCTACTTTCCCTTTTTGAATGACAATACAGACTACAGCCACCTGCTGGTGTTGAGAGTTCCCTGCCCCTGTTCCCTGTCACACTGGTGCAGAACATACGTGCTGGTTGGCCCTCAGCTGTAGTTGTGTGTGTTCATTGTGTTCCTGTGCAACTTTCTGGCTGACAACACAGGCAACATCAGGCAACACAGCAGGAGGGCATCTCATACAAAGGCTGTAGGGCGCCTTGTGCGTCAGTAACAGAAGCCAAGGGCTACTGACCAGCCTGCCATATTTGATGCTGTTGGTATGAGAACAGGTTGAAACATATGAACCCTAAGATTTATGAGATGATGCTAAAAATACAAAAGAAAGAAGATGCCTTACTATATTTAAACATACTTTAAAATCATTGGCACATGTGGGATAAATCTTAATTAAAGCTGCAACCTGGTTTCTGCAAACACATCCTGCATCAACCCAGCTGGGCAGGTTACCAAAAGACACCTTTTTAATGCTCTGTATCTACATTTATGAATTCATTTAGACTCCTTCACTGACAGGGGAGGTCGTCTTAAACATCAAATTAAACCATTTTGCAAGAAGAACCAAGAAAAAGCAGTGATTGTCTATTTCAAATTTAAATGATCAAGCAGTATGGAAACTCTGTAGCCAAGTCGACAACAACTAATTTAATGGAAAAAAAAGTGTTCATATGAGTCATAATGCGGCAGAATACAATGTGTGAGGCTTTTAGTTGGAGTTTGTTTGTTGAAATTCAAAAAATGCCTCACAAACAGGCATTCAGCGGGGGGCTGCGCCTAAGACAGAATTCACTCAAAGAGCAAACTTTTGGGTTTTGTGTTGAACACCTGCCTTCTCCACACCAGTCCACACAAACAAACATCATTCCCACACATTGCTTCATACGATCTGACTGTGTGCAGAGGTCTGGTTCAGCTGTACAGGCAAGCTAAACAGAGCCTAGTGTGGGACTCATGCTGCTTCTAATCCCCTTCCTGCAGCTCGCCTACTGTTTGTGTTTGCAGCACACTAGTTCCCAGGGGTGCAGCGTTTTATCATGCCCCCTCCCATCCTTGCTGCTACATGCACCGCATGTGGTGGATGTAACACTGGGGAATAATTGGTGGTGGTATCTCCCTGGAACGCACGCGCTGAGCATTTGGGTTTGGCGCGCAGGGACGAGGTGACAGATCTCTGAGGCTGCTGCTTAAAGGATGACTGAAGGAAAAACGAGGAGAGGGAGGGCGAGGAGAGACATATGCGCTGAAGCTGTGGGATCAGAGCGGAGGAAACGGACCAGATAAAACATTACGAGAAAGCAAGATGGTGGCAGCAGTATCATCTCTAGCCTAAGGGCTGGAACACTGCGCTTGGTGACTGTTGAGATTTATGGAAAATCTAGAGAAACCAGGGCAGTAAAAGTGAATGAAAAATGTTCACCTTCCCTTGAGGGAAAAGAAGAGGAGGATGAAGAGAGTGGAAACGAAAAGGCAGAGGAAGGGAAAATGTGTAAGATAGAAAAATGCAAGTTACATTAAAAATGGTGGAGAGCTACAGGGGGACAACAGAAAGGAAAAGTGAATAATTAATCTAAGAAAGATGCAAAAGAAACATATAAAAATAAAGTGCAAGGATTTTTCTTGACGCAATATTTAAAACATCTATTTGAATATTAATTAAAAGAGGGCATTGGGGGGTGAGAAAATGTCAGAGGAGAAAGATGTTCAGCTTGTATCAACAAATGTGGTTTTCAGTGTGGTTTGTGGTGTTGACTTTTTCTAAGCACATCTGTTTTGGCAGCCACATTAGTGTACAGAAGGTAAAGGACATTTTTTATTAAGTTTTGTTTGGCAGTCATCTCTGTGTTAACATTTTGAGATTCCTGTCGCAGGAGTTAACATGCACTCCAGTGTGGTTTTGGTGTGAAGGTGCAAAGTTGCATGACCTATTAGGCAACTCATAGTATATAAGTAAATTAGTATGTGTAATTGCACATACTTAGATGAGTGTTCTTTGACTTTAGCAATCTCAGAAATCACCAGCTGTCAGTGATAAACCTCTGGAGCCAATGGCCAATACTTGAGAGATTCGGTATACCCAGCAGATATCCGGCCAAGACTTCCTCTTACATGCCCCAGTCATTTCAGCTAATCTCTGTAAAGATGTTTCTATTAGAAAAGCTACTAAAAAGCTACATCATTGTCCTTTTACCTGCTGCTGAAATGTGATTGATCAACACTACTCAACACAACACAAACCCATTACCCACAGATATTTTCCTATTTCCTTTTTCATATGCAGACATCTGTTTATAGAGAGCATGACTTTAGATATGATAATTATGTTAGATTATCTGAGGTGGGAACATTTAGTATGCAGCTTATTTTTGTTGAGTATAAATTTGGTGAATTGGTGAGTATCTACATACTGACTAAATGCCCTTGAAACTTTATTGTGTTGTTTTTGACTATTCCTAATTGTTCTCCTGTGCACAGTATGTCAAAGTTAATTATTATGTTTGGAAAGACTCCAACATAATGGAAAATGTCTCTTTAAAAAGCTTCAGCCAACAGGAGACACAGATGAGAGATATTTACACAGCATCCCCTGATAACCTGGTGGTGTCATCTCCTTTAAAGGGATCTGTTTACTGATCGCGGGGGGTACAACTGTGCATGCTAATCGTCTCTTAATACAAACTGGAGAACATAAAAATGATAGGATGCAACTTGATTGTTTTGAGTCATCAAATCATTGTAATTACTTTAATTCTTAGGTGCCAACAGATAATTTGGTATCCCAGCTTTGGAAATGTCTGCTTGTTTATACAAATGTCTGCTTCTGCTGTGTTCTTTATTCTCTTACCATCTCATTTTTGTTTTTTTTACTATCTAGTACAATTGCTAGTTCCACTAAGAGCCGACCTAAAAGATCTTCATGCCAGTGGGAATGGTCTTGTATTAATTCCTGAAAGCAACATGAGTGATGAACACATAAAAGAATGACATGTTTATCGTGTCTTTGAGGAAAGTAATATTTAGGTTTTCATTACAGTGCTACTGCAGTTAAAATGATCAACTTTCCCGGTCCTCGACAGTGCTGTCAGCTGGTGTGATATTTGGTCACAACGGGAATCAATAATTTGCCCTTCTGTGGCAATGAAACACCTGTGTAGGATTTTGCATGTAGAGAAACAAGTGTAAATTTGATGTAGAGTCAGAATTATTGTAATGGAAGTTTATATGTCCATTACGAGAAGTGACTCATTCTGTTGCACTAGACTATAATACTAGGTTATGAATTGGTAGCGTAGGCATACACCTGAAACCTAAAGTGTCTTTGATGCCATTTGTCTGTGGTGTGACAACAAAGAGACAAACTACAGGATGCTGTGATGGCAGGAATGTGATGTTAGCATGAATGCAAAAGATAAACTGCTGTGAAGTCCATTGTCAGATTGTATACATGTCATGTATTGCCTTTCTGTGCACCAGGCACACCAAAGGGCAAACCAAAATCTCAAGGCACACCTGTATTTACATCTGTGCACAAGAGCTTCTATCACTTGTGTTATTAGTAGCATTTTCTGATTCTGTCTACTGACATTTAACGTTTTCAGCTTACAAAAATAGACAGGAGGTCTGTGTCACTGCGACATGTAGTTATATTTCTGGGGAGGTGCACGTCAGGCTACAGCATAGGGTACAGCGTCGACTCGATGCAGAAGTATAAATCCAGCTCAAGTGTCCTGGTAAACTATTCCAGTGAGCCAGCATACACAATACCAGGGCCTTCCCTCGGTGGAATGCAGCCATCATTAATGTTATTAAATGCGCCTTTTGCTTTTGACAATACGGTGTGGATGCTTTGCTTTTCCAACTATGAAATGTCAAAAATGTCTGGTGTGAAAAAAGCCTATAATCAATCATTTCTTTATGAGCTATTTGCGACAACTGAGAAGATACATAAACACAGGAGGTACAGTGAAGTGCTGCATGACTTGCTGTCATTTCACCAGAACATGATTTCCCCATGGGGGTCCATGTAGCACCAATAATGCAAGATGACAGTCGTCGAAACTGTCCGATGAATTAGTTACCTGTCAGTCTGGCTGACTTCATATTTCCTTATTCCTGCAGTCAGTGTGTCAGTGTGTGTATAAGCTATATAAATATCTGACGAAATGAAGGTAACTACAGGTGTGAAAGCGACCATAATGTCTCTTGTCATAATTTACAATAATACAGTCACTGGCTGTAACTTACAAACATTTGCAGTCTTTGAAATTCTAACTTGTAATGAAAAAAAAGACATTTGCAGTCCCTGTTCTGATCAATAGATAAGACATGAAATGATTTTAAGAGAGGCAAAACTTCTCTCGCTGGCAGAGCATCACTCAAGACAGTAAAATAAGACGTTCAAAGAAAACTGGAAGCAGTGAGAGGAACGTGCTGCCATCAAAAAACACTGCAACAGACTGCAACGTAGTAAGGCAGAGAGTGTATCGGCTACAATGTGTAAGATAAATGCAGAAAATCTCAAAGCAGGAATCACACTCCTTTATACAAACAAACAGGAGAGGGTTAAGGTTAGGGTCACGGATAGTGTTATGTTTTTCAAGGGCTCATCTTGTAGTGTATAATTTATTTCACAAACATGAACACCGTCAGGCTGGGCACATTTTGAAGACTTGTTGTTAAATGTTGCTCTTAATTGGTCAGTTTAAGTGATTTTAATTCAGCAGCCAAAGGATTTTGGCTGAAACATTATGACCATGTGCCAAAATTATGACAGGGTAATTTCAGCTCCTTCATTAAATTACATTGTGGCAATTAGCACAACTGAATTATGTCACTGTTGTGTCATTGTCAGCCACGTCCCAGGTGAAAGCCTGTGACTAATAAGATGTCAATATTTGATGTCATGTTTCATATTTAACACTGACATGATTGGCCATGGCAGCAGAAGAGACTGTAGACTGTCGGGATGGCAAAGACAGCCGGGGCCAAACAAAAGGGATTTGGAACATGGCCGTGGAACATGGTAAGTAATAATTAAACATTTGAACTTTTACCTCATTCAAACATGCTTCATTTGGAAGCTGTAGTTTGAACATACAGAAAGACTAATAATAGGCTTATGATTAGGAAAACACATTACTGGGAATGAATAAGCTTCTGTTCCCAGTTAATCCCACATATGGGTCTTCTAAATTTGGTGTTTACCCATTCTGCTCTAATTTGTACTACACAGTTTTTCTGTGCTGTAAATCACTAAGCTCTGTAAGATGTATGTTTAGGAAGAAAACATGTCACTGTTCACACTCGTGAGCCCCTGACAGACGAAAGGGATACAATAAAGGGAGCAGGAGGCCCTCACCCTGCCATGACGATAAAGAAATCCAGTCGGTTCCACGTGTCCCCGAGGTAACAGTGTCGACCAAAGATTCCCAGGGCGACCATCTTTATAACCATCTCCAGGGCAAAGAAGATGTAGATGAATGCATCAAATGCCTGTCAGGAAGACACAAGGAGACAAAGAGACAAGGTGTCAAGACTGGAAAAAGAAGAGAATGTCATCTTACAGTTCTTTTGGCACCGCAAACAAACAGCCTTTCATTGCCACTGGAGGTGGAGACAGAAACAGCAACTCACAGTGAACTAACCAACAGATTTTTAATGAGAAAATATATATTTTTGTAATTTTGGTGAACCGACTATTTCAATTTCAGTTATTTCTTAACTAGGACAGGGTCATTTCACATTGAAACTCCACGATTAGGTCTAGAATCTAACACCAGATTTGCAGTGGATGCGAAAGCGCCATGAAGCGCGCAGATTTCTTGCTTGCTTTCAGCGCCCATGTCAACTGTTTCAGCACCCTGGCTGCGTAGCAATCTGCAGCGATAGTTTTGGTGTCTGGTCTATATATTTTTTTGCAATCCACGAACGAATCTGGGAAGAAAACACACTGAGAATGTATTATAAAGTGTATATTAAATATGATGTAAATGATCTGACCATGAGAGATGATAGAATATGCATCTCATGCTTGCACATATTTGTCAGATGTGTCTGAGCAGACACCCACATAATCACACACAAAGAGACACACACACACAAGCAGACAGAGACAGAGCTCTACATGTGATTTAAACAGAGCAAAAGTGGAATGCCCTTTTGGTGTGAACAGCCAGCGACTGCTCACGTGCAGCTGCACAACCATTAACTAATCGGGGCACTTCTGCATCCAGTGTGGACGTGGCGTAAAGCAGTGACACTTGACTTACGGCTCGCAGGCCACATATGGTGCCTGGTGGCCCTTTGACCATTTTCTAATTCACAGTGAAAACAAACTGATTCACACTGGGATAATTTTGGCCCTTTTGGTGTAAATAATTTCCCGGAGTGCATAAAAAGCATCAAAACAGAGCTTATTTATCCAAAGAAACATGCCAAGGAAGGATTTCTCAAACCCCCTGACGGATTTCCAGGCTAAGCCTCAAATGTCCTCAGATCATAGGGTCATAGAGACGCCCATGCATCCAGCTGACCTGCGTGGGTGTCCTGCAGCTGAATTCCCCTCTTGGCAAAGATGAGTAAGGACAGCAAATGTCAAAAGATTGAAAACAGGCAATGAAAAATGGACAGATGGATGTGACTTGATTTTGCCTTTATTTTTAATGTTTATTCATTTTATCTGATAAATATAATTATTTGTTTATTAACTGGGCCCTGGCTTCCTGTCATGCTGCAAAAGTGGACCTGGAAAAGCAAGTTGGGTATCCCTGATTGAAGGGGCCTCACCACAGAAAAAAAATACACTTAACATAATTCAGACTTTTCTCTAATCGTTGCTTTTATCCTGCAAAATGACTGTACCCATAGGGTAAATACTAGTCATACTGTCAAAGCCTGAGAAAGGAAAATTACTCGTTGAGGAAACAGCTCACAACTCATGCACCCACAAGAAGACATTACTTTGTAATACATAAGGGGACACATGCAAAAGGACCCCTATAATAGAATTTGTGATGTAGGACTTTGAATATGATGTGACTGTTAGTACAGGTTTCCTTTTTTTTCCAGAAAATGTATGTGTGCAGAAAATAGTAGTACACAGTACACCAAACAAAACTGCAGCAGCAAATGGAAAAACACCACTTGTTGCTCTGATATGTGTAGCAACATGCTGATTGAAGAGTCATAACTTGGAGTCAATGGGTCCATCCCTGCCTGCTGTCAACAACACACAGTACCACGGGGGGAAATGTTGTGTTTGTCTGACTCATCTTTATCAAATGGGCCCTTATGGCCAGTGCCATGATGTGTGCACACGAGAACATCTCGCTCCAGCAATATGAACGTGGGGCTGTCCAAATCTTTAATTTATCAGGTTTGGAAGGAGCCTCAAGTGCACTTCCTGCACTTCCTGTTTGTAAATAGTATTGCCAGGGAAAGTGAAAGTTAAAGCCAACCCCATTATGTTATATTTTCATTTTTTCTGCACTGTGTCTGTGATTTTCATAGCCTCCAACTGGATGCGTGCTAGCTTTTTATAAAGTCCAAACCTTACCTGTGCGCTGTGACACAGCAAAATTAGAAGAAAATACACAGATAGCAAGGTCATAAGTGATGATTGAGAGAGAGAACTTTAGTTATGAGTCTATACATTGTTTGTTAGGAAAATCCAGGACAGTATAGCTTTATATAAATCTTGGCATTGGTCACTGAAGTTATTGATCTAAAGTCCTGTCCCATTTTGCATTTTATCTCCTCACTGTCCTGCTCCCTGTTAGAGTTTATGTGTATAAAAGAGCTTAAACAATTAGTAGATTCATCGACTAGCCAATTCATTTTCAGACAATTGATTAACGACTACTACTACAACCCTTTTGGCAATTGATTAATTATCATTTTTTCAAGCGAAAAATGACAAATATGCGCTGGTTCCAGCTCATCACATGTGACAGTTTTATGTTTGGACTGTTTGTCACCGAGGAATGTGAAGAATGTGAAATTTATGTTGCACATATTGTACTATTTTCTGACATTTTACAGACCAAACATTAGGTAAACAGATGAGAAAATAATTGGCAGATTAATCAATTACGAAAATAAACGCTAGCCGCAGCCAAAGACAGTAAGCACTTCTGTGTGATTTACAAGGAAAAAGGGAAGCAAGTCTAGAAGGCGGAGCAAATGACTTTGGCTAAATTTCCAAGACATCAGCCCAAAGGCACCTTCGGGAAGAGGTGGGTGATTAACGTGGAGTGTTTCCAGCAGTAGCAAAGTGAAGGTAATCTGTGATCCCGTCCTGCACGTACTTATGAGCCAAGACAGAGTAAGCATCTCTTTTTCCTTCCCTACTTTCCTAGCCTTGTCTCCTCCTGGCTATCTCTCATCTCTTCCCTTCCGTGTTTCATCCACACCTCCCTGCCAATCTCTGACCGCTGTCTGTCTTCCTGCAATCATTGTATCGTCTTTCTCATATGTTTCCCTGACAATTTAATATCTACATCTCTCTCTCCAAACCTCCCTCTCTCTATTAAACCTATTTCCCCCCCTCCTCCCCAGTTGAGCTGTTTGCCCTAAACGCTGGGGTAATGGAAAATAATTTGTTTGAGCAGTAATCAGAGATAAGCCCCACATCGACATCCCCCACCTCACTCCCAGCTTTAATCAAGCATCTAATTAAAAGAAGAGAGCAAAAAATCCAAATAAATCAACGATCTCAGCTTGCTAATGCGTGTTATTGCTGTTGTGAGCAAAAAGCCTAGATTAGCTGGTGTTCTTTTCTGTGTATACAGGGGGATTAGAGATGAACTGACGCGCTTGGCGTTGCCTGTAATTTGATTTTCAGAGGGAAGTACTGTAGGCAACACGATCTGAATCTGAACCACTGATGTGAATCTTTGTTTTGTCACTTGCCCGCTGCTGAAACGAAGCGTCCTACTCAGCAGTCCTGGGGGAGTTTAGAGAGGCAGGACCAGCCTGCTAATGTGGAAGAACGGTCAAAGTTTGCAACCTTGACCTTTGTCAAACCGGAAAGATGGACGAGGTGCTACCTTTGTAAAGTTCGCTGAACCGAGGGAGATGAAAACTAACTAAATGTCAGAAAAACATTCCTCCTCTGACATTTCCACAGATCTTTTCTCACACCTCTCACTCTCTTTTTGTTTTAATGCCAGTCCTCTTGTACTTCTCCTCTTTCGTGTCTCTTTATCTTTATACTTTTGCTCTTATTCATTGCTCTGTTTTTTTTTTTTTTGCTCGCCACTCCTCGTCCATCTCAGTTCTCTTTTTTGTCTTTTTTCTTCTCTTTTTTACTCTTCAATCTTTTTGTACTTTGGCTGGTAAGTGTTGTAGGAAACGAGTGTATTTTGTTTTGAGTTGCAAGTACAGCCCTGGTCATACTTACATTTTGAGGCTGATACTGATGTTGGACAGTTCAAGAAAATCAAATGTTTTAATTCATGATATTTTTTTCCAAGGGTTTATAAAATAACTAAAATGAAGTAATTTATCATTGCTGTGAGAAGGTGCCCCATGCGCATTTAAAGGGGCAACTTGCCTAAACAAAAGACACAAAACAGGACTGAAGGGTAAATTACGCCTATATAATTATATATATGTGTCTGACTTCGGCAGGATTTATACTTGTGGGACAGCTCTATGCAGAGCCTACGCTCATGGCCTGCGCTGTTGTGATCATTTAGATTTGTGTGATGGTGTGTCTGTCAATCTGCAGTTACACCTCCACAACATTAGTCGCCGGTGGAGAAATGTTGTGAAGTTTAGCTGATTTAAAACACACCCAAAACACAAATTAAACATGGCTTAAAAATGTCAATGTCAAACACTAGTACACAAATCAGCTTCACTATAACTCGCAGCATTCACAGACAAAGCATTTGTCTTTTGCTGGACACATTTTCCCCAAAAATACAACATGCTAATGTTTTTAGCACAAGCCTGTTGCATTTTACATTTCATAAATTAGCCGAACAGCTAGCGGACTTTTCCTTTACTCATTTGAAGTCAGGGACAACAGCAACATTTAGCAAAGGTAACATTACAAAAGTCGGCTCCATTACAACTCACAAGGTTCACTGACAAAACAACTGTCTTCTACTAAACACGTTTTCCAAACAAATATAGCACGTTAATGTTATTAGCACAAGCCTATGGCATTTTACATTGTATTAATTAGCCCAGCAACTGGTGGAGATTTCCCCTGCTCATATGAAGCCAGGATAAATCACACACAAGACTTTAAGTGCTATTTTTGTGGAGGCTTTATTATCTACACAATTTATTGTGTCTTATCTGTGAAATTAAAGTAAATAAACGTTTGTTTCCACTGAGGGAAATGGTCTGCGTCACCGCGATTTGTGGTTACATATCTGGGGAGATACGCGTCAGGCTACAGCCTAGGGTATGGCGTAGGCTTTATGTTGATGCAGAGCCTACGCTGTAGGTACAGCATCAATTCGAGAGAGCCTTGCTGCATTATATTTCATGATAACCCCTTTTTATATTTCGATTCATCACCTATTGCCTCAATTTGGCGTTTTCCTTTACAAAAGTAAATACATTTCCACCATAAATTGGTGCATGAAAGTTCACCAGCATGCAGGAAATAAAGTGTGTAACGCTCAAAATTTCCTAGGGAAAGACGTCTAGACCCCTCACTCATGTGTCCCTATTAATGCTGAAATAAAACATATGCCCTCTCTCAGATACAAATCTGACAGTTATCAGTTATTTCTTTAAGGCAGCGTTTGGAAGAGCAGGAGAGGGAATAGCAGACCATTTGATGTTTCATTACTGTAGCCCTGTACTGCACATTTCTACACAATGGTGTAACAAATCCATCTAATCAAAGAGCAAAACATTATTACATAAGAGGGAAACTGATGAAAATCATTCAGCTCTGAAGGTTTCAAACCTTTCGCATCTTCAAAGCATTTTTCATTCTAACTCAGCAAGTGATCAGATCAAAGAATACTGCTATTATAAAAGACACTTCAGGAAAAAAGTTTATCGGCCTTGGTAGGACTCGTGTCCAAGCTCAGGCACTCATTTGTGCTTGTGATTTGTGGTGAAGGACGTTATTTGCATAGAGTTCTCTGTCTGAGGGCTTGTTATTGATTCTCTCCCATTTCCTATTCAGGAAGATAAAAACACTCTTGTCTCTACACAACAATGTGTGATGTCTATGAGGATTCTCACCCATCCAGGTCACAGGAGAGCTAGAGGGAAGTCAAATGCAAATTAAATTGCAGTTTGGTCTTAAAATGTTTCAACACACATCTTGGAGGGGTTAGAAGTAGATAACACCTCTATGATAAGTTGTGGAGCATATTTAGGACCAAACTACTGTTTTGTTGCTTTTGACTCTCAGAGAACAAACATTAACTCCTTTTACACTGCCTGTTCAAGGAGGGAATTCCTCATTATTATTCCACCTCTCCATTCTTTATAAAAGGTACCCTTGTGGAATGAGGGGACAGAGTTCTCTTGCTTTTAGCTGACATCGGGGACAGTAACGGTGCTACACTGACGTCTATTTAAAAGAGACAGCCAGTAGGACAGGGCAATGGACAGTACAAGAGTTATGTTTGACATTTTCTTGCATATGCAACCTACCATCAGGAGATTTAAGGAGTGCAGCAGTTAGCAGCTAACTCAAAGAAGAGGAAAAACAGCCGAAAATGTCTGTAAATTGGGGAGACAATGAGGTCTGGGAGCTCTTTAAGCGGGATTTATACTTCTGCATCGTATCGACTCTGTACCCACGGCATGGGCTCTGCATCAACATAGAGCCTACGCCATAACCTACACTGTAGCCTGACGTGCACCTCCCTAGAAATGTAACTACACATCACAGCGATGCAGACCTCCTGTCTATCTTTGTAAGCTGAAACCATTCCCCTCCATGGAAATGAATGTTTTATTCACTTTAGTTTCCCAAATAAGAGACAATAAATTGTGGAGAAAATAATGACTCCACAAAAAAACATTTTAAGTCTTGTGTGTGATTTATCCTGGCTTCATATGAGTAGAGGACACCTCCGCTAGTCGCTAGGCTAATTTATACAATGTAAAATGTTTGTAAAATGTGTTTAGTATAAGACAGTTGTTTTGTCAGTGAACCTTGT
Source organism: Cephalopholis sonnerati (assembly GCA_019142605.1). Lineage (NCBI taxonomy): Eukaryota > Metazoa > Chordata > Actinopteri > Perciformes > Serranidae > Cephalopholis > Cephalopholis sonnerati. Next base: position 41,686,907 of record JAGQAX010000003.1, on the reverse strand, counting down.
GAGCTGTAATGGAACCAAATTTTGTAACCTTACTTTTGTTAAATGTTGCTGTTGTCCCTGGCTTCATATGATTAGAGGAAAATTCCACTAGCTGCTAGGCTAATTTATACAATGTAAAATGCCATAGGCTTGTGCTAATAACATTAGCATGTTGTATTTTTGGGGAAAATGTATCCTGCAAAAGACAAATGCTTTGTCTGTGAATGCTGCGAGTTATAGTGAAGTTGATTTGTGTACTTGTGTTTGAAATTGTGCTGTTAAGCAAAGTTTAATTTGTGTTTTGGATGTGTTTTAAATCATCTAAACATAATAGAACTTTACAGAATCTCCATGGCCGACTCGTGTTTTGGAGGTGTAACTGCAGAGTGACACCTCCGCACAAGTATAAACGCTCCAAAAGGCGTAGACCACATACGTAGGCTACGGCATAGGCTCTGCATAGAGCTGACACACAAGTATATATCTTCCATTACCCTCCAAGCAGAGAATGAGATAAGCTGCCGGTAAATGATTGTTATTGCACTGTTATACCACTGCCGATATGTCCAACGCTACTGTGTTGCACATCACTTCTGGGGTGCTGGCATACTATCTTAAAACACACAGGGCTGGCATTATGCCTGCCTTGTTTGGTTCTGCATAAAAAAGCAAAGGCGGCTTAATGAAGGGTCTTCGATGAAGCACCATCACAGGATCTTGGTGAAAAGGGCTAAAGATGCAAAAAGTGTAAAGAATCTGGAATTAAGTTATGATGCAAACCATCTTTTCCCACTCCATCCACTCATCCATCCATCTACAAGGGTATACTAGCTGACTAAATAAGTAACTAAGCCTATAGAGGACTTTAAATCCACATTTGTTAGAGCTTATAGATTCTGCTGGCGAGGCACCATTGAAATCATGGTATTGAACAATGGATTTTCTGAGAGGAGAGTATTGACTGTGGCGCCGTAGCGCTCTAAATCCATGCTGATATTGAATAGGGTCTATAGATACTTGGAGGAGAAATTCTATTAGGTCCAACTCACCAGCCACCTCCCCCAGGGAGCCAAATCAATCTACTGTGTCTGTTGGCTGTTATATGATGAGTGTGGTGCCTTGTGTGTGTTCGTGTGAGAATGTGAAAAAAAAACAGGGTGCCGGGGTGATTCAACAAGAGCTTCACACCGACAGACTGAAGACATACGTGCACACGCTCGCGCACAGATGTTACACCCACTCAGGCCACCTTTGACATAAGTGAGAAGGGATTTTTGTGTCTTGCCAGATGACGAGGAAAGCTGCCGAGGTGCCGTACGTGAGGAAGTCATGCTCACTGCACCATAAAGACCACATGCTAGCAGTGAGTCACTGCGAGGAGTTACAGGCTCCAACATGGAAGGGAAAGCGTGAGGGGAGACCGAGACAAGGAAGGAATACAGAGAGGAACAGCGGGAGAGTGTATGTGCATGTGAATAAGTGTGTTCTTTATATGTCAATACAAGTAAATAGATACATGTGCACACTTCCTAGAAGCACACTCTTTGCTCTGTGAATAGATGTATCTGCATTGTGTATCGAGTATGTGTTTGTTACTACACACGTTGTACACAGCTGTCTTTGTGTGCTAATGTGAGTTTATTATGTCTGCTTTTGTGGGGGTTATACATAAAATATGTATGGCTGAGAGCAAGTGTGCATGTTTGTAGGCGTATAAGTGCTTTGCCATAGCTTAGATGTACGTATGTAGAGCCTCTGATCAAACGTTGTACATGATCCTGTGTAAGTAAACTTTATTTATAAGGGAATAAAAGCAGCGGTTACAAAGAGCTATAAGAAGGGAAAAACAAGATTCTTCAGCCATGCTAATGGCTCTGTGAAGCTGTAATGCTTATTGTAAATAATGCCAAATTGTAAGATAAATAAAAGTTTAAGCCCAAAGTTGGATCGTTTGCAGTTGTGAAGTAACACAAACAGTAGCCAGAGGGTGGTGTCAGAATCAAATATCAATAAATTAGAATTACTGCCTTGCAGTTGAATGCCTACGCCAACTCATCAAGTTGCAGTTTAATATAATAATATATGAAGTGATGACTTTGAAGGCACTTAAGAAAAGGTACTAACTCTGTTTTTTGGCAAATCTTGGATGCTTCACACACATCTTCTACCCGTTAGCAAAGAATCTACACAATCAGCACAGGTGGGCACTCAATATTAGTGTCACCAGTTCAGGATCCGACCAAATGTCTCCCCTTCTCCTCCTGAGTTATGGCCAAATACGTATTTTTTGTAGAACATTATGATGTCACAGTGAAGTTGACCTTTTGGATATAAAATGTCCTCACTTCAGCATTTTGTCCTGTTGACATTTGTGGAAAATGTTGTCATAATTAGTGTTTGAATTCTTGAGTTATGGCCAAAAACATGTTTTGTGGGGTCACAGCGACCTTTACCTTTGGCCATTAAATTCTAATGAGTGCATCCTTGAGTCCAAGTGGATGTTTGTGCCAAATTTGAAGATATCCCAGTCATATTCCCAAGAATAAGACAGATGTAAGATCTCAGTGCCCTTGACCTTTTGAACTTTGACCACCAAAATCTGATAAGTTCATTGTTGAGTGGAAGTGAATATTTGTGCCAAAGTTGAAAAATTCCCTCAGGGCTTCCTTGCGATATCACGTCCAAAAGAATGGGACGAATGGACGGGCAACCTAAAAGCAGAACGTCTCCTGCCATGGCTTTCCAGTACCAAGCCAAAAAAAAAAAGGTGTTAGCTGTGGTAAATGTCCTTCTTTATTGGTTGAACAGTTCACCACTTGTTCAAATAAAAAACTTGAGAGCAATAAGATACAACAGAACAGTGTGAAGCCCTTGAAGAGGTGATCCAGCTGTGCAGCTGTCATTAGTCACTGCAGTGTCACCACTGAGGGTAGGATGTCTCATTTCTCTTTCCTTGTGTTTCTCAATTCCTCCTTTATTGCATCTCTTCCTTGTCCCTTCACTAGAAGGGACCAGGATGTACATAAGATAAATGCAGAGGTAATTAGGGAACCAGATAAATCAATGGACAAATCAAACAAACCAACAACACTTCCTCTTAGCTGTGGTTGGGCACAGTGATGCAATACTTTCAATTAAATGATATTGCTAGCATGGTCAAAATGTTTATATTGACATACAGATGCTTTGCAAAAGAAGACAAGTTGGGGGATGAGCAAATTCATTTAAATTCATCCTATTGGGCCAATTCCATGTCAAGCCAACAAATCACCTTCGAGGTATTTCAATGCGGATCAAAGTAATGGACCAATAGACCGACACTGCAATCCCTAGGTGGCAGTAGCATGTGTAAAAGCATAATTACAACACTAAACAAACCACAAAATATAGTTATCACCATCGAGAGAAAAAAAATATCAAGGTTGAAAATGTGCACAGATTTGCTTCTGCAATATTTTGTGGCAGGCTGCTCGAAATCTGAGGAGTAACGAGGGTAATGATCACATGAAATGTTCCCTTGTGTGTGTGTGTGTGTGTGTGTGTGTGTGTGTGTGTGTGTGTACCTGCAATATTTGGCATCGGTCTGAGGAGCAGTCGATGTTCTCACAGGGCTGGTACATTCCCAGGGTCACGCAGTTCAACAAGATCACCATCATACTCACACGTTCGAACCATGTGGAAACAGAGCGTTAAGGAGAAGAGCTCGTAGAGAAGAGACACAGAACAGGATAGAATCTGATAGGACAAAGACCTGGTGGCAATTTCATTCATAATTTCTTCATTCATTAATTGATAATTATCTCAGTGATGAATGGTGAGAAAGAGGTGGGTCTGGGCACAGGCCTAATTCAATAATGATGACAGAAATCAAGGTGAGTGACAAGTTCAGGACCCAGAACTCCAGAAAATAGATTGTATCATAGTATGTGTAACGTTCATAAAGTTCATCCTCTGGTCTTACTCTACAGTGTCAAACTGCGTCCTTACCAACACTTGAACTTTTATACCAAAGTGCTTAAAAAACTTTATTGCAGTCCCAAAGTTATCATTACTGTGAAACTGCAGTGACTGTAGCAACACCAGGGCAGTGAAAGGTGAACCCTGCGGGGTCCAATTCAGTCACAAAATGTCACAGTTTGTTTCAGAGTAAGACTTTGACTTTTAGGGCTGCCATGATTTTTCTTACACTGATTAAGGTTGCTGTTAAAGTCCCCCTTTAGACACATAATATTTTGTTTAACATGGTTATTCCATATAAAAAAAACAACTCTGGAAACAGGCCAGAAGCAGATCTAGTCTTTGTCCATTATTGAGAATTTCTTGATCTGGTCTCTCCTAACCACCACTGCTTGCGGAAGGTTTTGCTCTCTGCTTTCTCCAGTGCTGCTCACACTTGGTTGACTGATGAAAGAGGAGTTTAAATTAACATAGTCAGGGTAAGCGTTGGAGGAAACATCGGGGAGATTCAACTGTATGTGTTTGACTTAGAATCGGATGCTGTTCACCAATATCAGACTAGCAGAATATCAGATTTCTAAGTGTAGTTAGCACCTTTTATTTTCTTATATTGTTTGTTAGCCTTTTAGCTTGTGACTTCCAGTGGTTGACACATGGTTAGTGGTTGTAAAACATACAATAATATCTGCTACGGTGGGTTTTTGGTGGGGATGCACCGCTAGCAAAATTTTGGGCCGATACTGATATTGATTTTTAAATAACAATTTGGCTGATAGCCGATAGTGATTCTTACGTTTTTTTGTTGTTGATGAATAAAAATCCTGAACTGTTTTAAAGTCATTTAGCTCTTTATTACACTATCTTGGAATGAGCACAAAGTCAAGCATACACTTTTTTTTTTTTTAAATAACCTTTAAAATAGCTGTCTTTCACATAAAAAACATAAAACACTGATTTAAAAGCCTCTTTTTTTTCTTTTTTTACTATAATAGCACAATTCCCTCTCTAATATCTATCTATCTATTTATATTGCTGTAAAAAACAACTTTTTTTTCATTCAACAACTGTATTTATTTAACTTCATTAAAAAGAAATTACAAGATTACACCTAAACACATCATGAGAACGTTATAATTTACCTCTGCCCAATACTTATTTTTACCTAATAGATCTTAATGTAATGCCATGCAGCCATAGGCTGCTAATGGCTAACAGCAAATGTTAACTAGCTCTCCTCCTGACAATTTTAACACAACTGGTTGTTCACAATGGGGCATTATTTAGGAAACAAGACAAGAGTCCCACATCCTTACTGCGTCTTTTCTTCCCAGAGGAATCCCCTGGAAGAACTGCATTCATTCCAGACATGTTTTATATTGTACCTGGGACAACAGGATGACGTTATTTTCAAGTCCTGCTTTTAAGCCTGCACAAAATTGATGTGACACAACAGAAAAACATCGGCTACTGCCATCAGCAAATGTTGTTTTATTTGCCGGTAGCCTGATGGCAGTCAACAAGGTGAATATACAGATGTGCAGCCAATAAATCCGTCTCTAGGGAGCTCCATACTCCAATTTACATCAAAACTTCCACTATGCTAATGCTAACTCTGCTGTTTGCACTGACAAGTGTGCTCTGCACTGGATGTTTCAGGTTTCTCCTGCTGGTATTGAGTTGCAGTCTGTTCCCCAACCTGCATGTGTTTCCCGTATCAAACAGCAACTGGCTTTCGTACTAGTGATACACCTAATCTAGCATGCCAGGCACACGCTTGAATTTCAGATCTTAGGGTAATACACAGACATAATCCACTTCAGTAGAGGAATGTAAAAACATCTCTCTAGTGACAAACTTTGCACAGACAAAAGTCGGTATTGTCAAGGTCAGACATTTCCAGGGGACATAAGCAAAAGAAAAATATGTTTGAGTGGAGAGGGAGTTAAAGTATGTATTGTTTGCAGTAGCAACGAAACACATAATGTGTGATGTTTACAATGTATACACTGTTAAACTAGCATTTTCCGTTTAACTGTATTACTCCCCTGATACTCACACATGCACGCCCAAAGACATCCAAACAAGCTAGATGCTGATGCATTTCACAGAACTGAATCCTACTATCCTCCTATGAGGAAGTTCCCATTTCACTCTGACTACTCAGAAAAATGCTGCAGAACAAGTGTCAGACAATATCTGTGGTGATGCTATGAGAGCACAACAGCATGAACAACATTTGTTTAGAGAAAAGGTTAACGGAGCGCGCAGAACATGCAAAACCAAGCTGCATGTCGGAGAAAAAAAACCCTGACAGAAACAAAGCAGCCGAGTGTGACGGAGTGATTCAATATGCATATTCTGTGTGTTAAGGGAGTGAGCGCACTGCTTGGCTAAGAAGCGTGTGAAGGAGGATGTGCTGTAATAGCCCTGGAGGTCCAATCTCTCCCTGAGGCTATACAGCGCAGGATGCTGAAAAGCTCCCCCAGCAGCCTACAACACACAGCCTGCAGGACGGAAGAAAAACGGGGATCCTGCTCTTCTCTGAGCGAACCACACTGCACGTTTGAACAGACAGAATTCCCAGAAAAGACTCAATTTTCGACATGCTTCTCTTGGCCTCGCGTGAACCCTCCCAGAAAGAATACTGCCGATATCACAGCACGTATAAAGATAGGCTGTGAGTGGGCAAAAACACATGCATACACATAAACACACAGTCAAAGCCTCGCACACATGCACACAAACACCCACTCGTCAACACACACGAGCAGGAGAGTACACATACGCAGATATGCATGTGCAAACCAACCGACATGTTCAAAAACATGAACGCTCACACTCAACCACCCACACGTAAGCACACATTTACAAGCTTTCCCTCGCACACACACACTTGTGCACATTAAATCTCACATTAAATCAATGTGTGTCAGCTGATCGGGATCATTTAAAGAGAAATATTCAGCACCACAGGGAGGCATGTTTAATATTGTTGTCCCACAGACTAATAGCTGTAAAGTAGACATTTGAGACAAGGTAAAGATTTGTCATCTTATACTACTTATACAGATTGTAGCACGAAACCCACATCACACACAGCAATTAATACACTGCAGGATCCTTTTTTAATTGGATTATACCTTTTAAAAGCACTGGATGCCGAGTTCCAGCTATTAAATGCACAGTGGGGGGCAGATGAGACACATGTATACAAAAACAAATGCACACCTACAGTACCAGTCAAAGGTTTGGGCACACTTTCTTATTTAAGAAAATGGGACTGAGTATCCAAACTTTTGACTGATACTGTATATACAGTGACATGCAAAAGTTTGGGCACCGCTGGTTAAGGTAGAAGATGAACTGATCTCCAAAAGGCAGGACGTTAAAGACGACAGATTCTTTTTGAGTAAGATTAGTGTATTATTTTTGTTTTGTACAATTTTAGAGTGGAAAAAAGGGAAGGAGCACCATGCAAAAGTTTGGGCACCCCGAGCCATTTGAGCTCTCAGACTATAATTAGCTTGTTAAGGCTATGACTTGTTCACAATCATCATTAGGAAAGGCCGCGTGATTGAAACTTCAAAGCTTTATAAATATTCTGACTCCTAAAACCTTGTCCCAACAATCAGCAGCCACAGGGCTCCTCTAAACAGCTGCCTGGCATTAAAAGAATAAAATAACTAATGCCCACAAAGCAGGAGAAGACGATAAGTAGATAGCAAAGCATTTCCTCAGTTCATAAGGTAATGAAGAAATGGCAGTTAAGAGGAACTGTTGAGGTCAATTTGAGGTCTGGAAGACTGAAAATGTTTCCTGAGAGCTGCTCGTGAGATTGTTAGAAAGGCAAATCAAAACCCACGTTTGACTGCAAAAGACCTGCAGGAAGCTTTCAGACTTTGGAGTGGTGGCGCACTGTTCTACTGTGCTGCGACACCTGCACAAATATGACCTTCATGTTAGAGTCATCAGAAGAAAACCTTTCCTGTGCTGTCATCACAAAATTAAATGTCAGAGGTTTGCAAAGGAACATCTAAACAAGGCTGGTGCTTTTTGGAAACAAGTCCTGTGGACTGATGAAGTTAAAATAAAACTTTCTGGATGCAACAGAGCAAAGGTATGTTTGTAGAATTTCATAAAAGCAACACCTGTCCAACTGTTAAACACGGGGGTGGATCGATCATACTTTGGGCTTGTGTTGCAGCCAGTGGCACAGGGAACATTTCAAAGGCAGAGGGAAGAATGGATTCAGTTAAATTCCTGCAAATTCTGGAAGCAAACATCACACCATCTGTAAAAAAAAAGCTAAAGATGAAGAGAGGATTGCTTCTGCAACAGGACAATGATCCTAAACACACCTCTAAATCCACAGTGGACTACCTAAAGAGGCAAAAGCTGAGGGTTTTGCCACGGCCCTCACAGACCCCTGACCTAAACATCATTAAAAAACTGTGGATAGAACTTAAAAGAGGAAAGCATGCAAGACGGCCTTAAGAATCTCACAGAGCTAGAAGCCTTTTGCAGGAAGAATGGGTGACAGTCCCCCAAGCAAGAATTGAAAGACTCTTAGCCTGTCACAAAAACACATGTAGCAGCTGTAATACTTGCTAAAGGGGATGCTACTAAGTACTGACCATGCAGGTTGCCCTAACTTTTGCTTCAGGCCCTTCTTATTTATTGTTTGTATTTTGTTTGTAGCTTGTATTGTATGTATTGTTATTTTGAAATTGTAAAAGGCTGGAAAAAAAAGAAAAGTAATCTTGCTTGAAATATTAAATCTGTCATCATTAACATTTTGCCTTTTGGAAATCAGTTTAAGGTTTTCCATGCAAAGGTTTTCTTGAGCTAGTGGAAGGCTTTCACTGGGACACATCTCTGCAGGAAGTGTTGACTTTCACTGACAATACTTACACAGCGATTGAAAAACAACAAATGGAAACATGTGGACATAAATAGTGCATTAAAAAACATTGTTTCTGTAAAAGGAGGAAAACTCAACTGAGTCGTGACACGCTTTTGTTGTTCTACTGATGGAATTTACCTGTGGTACATGGTATTGAAAAAAAAACAAAACGAAGAGTAATATGGACAGAGATTTGGGTTTCATCGACAGCAAATTAAAACTGATCAGAAAATTGATCAAGAGATCTTGATGTGATTAAATAAACTTATAAAACAGAAGGAATGAGATATATAGGACAATAGTTCTCTCTGCATTTGACTATTACCTCTGATATTAAACATACCTTACAGATTTTCACTATATGAGTTTTGTGACCAAAAGAAGTCACAATAATATTATTATTGCAATATCTATAGAAAAATTATTATTATTTTGCTGTCTCTTTTTTGGTAGATAAATCACACTCGATATACGTGTGTAGGAAGGTGAAGATGGAGACAAAGTGAGAACTGAAAGAAACAGAAGTGATTTAAGGGCCGCTGGATTATTCACAAAATATTTCATATGTGTATGATTCACATGATATCAATATTTCATTTTTAAAGATCACAGTTATCTTCAGTAACGATTCATCGTGACACCCCTGCTTACAAATGATACAAATATTCAAATTTTGTCATCATTCCACAGGCAGGCACATGCTGCAGGGTAACACACACACACACACACACACACACACACACACACACACACACACACACACACACACACACACACACACACACACACATTCACACACTACACTTCTGCCTCTTCAGCTGTTTTCTGTAGCTAGCCCCTCCTAATGAGGACAGAGATATCATCCGCAGGTGTCACTGAGCTCCTGGTGAGACCCTGCAGGCGGCGCCTGTGAACACAGCACCTAAAAATCGCAGCCTTTCCAGGCAGATACACACTTTAATGTGAATATCATGGTTGGATAAAACTGCAGGTCAGCGCTTTCTTATTTCTCCCCAGTCCAAGTAATGATGACAGCCTTTGGGCTAATGCTATAAGGATTATCTCGGGGTTATTTCCACTGCCAAATGCATTCTTTAAAAACAGCCTCTGCGTGTTGCCAGCTTTCCGGTTTAGCTTCTCATGCACGCTGCCTATACATGAGCTGCCTTTAACAATGTGCAAGTATCTGTCTGTCTCTCTCCACTTCTGAAAAATGAGTCAATTAGTGTAGGTGCCTTGGAGGAGGCTCTGTATCTTTTTTTCTCCCTCACACACGCGCACACACACACACACACACATATACTGCACATTAACACTGCAACTGGATGGAGAATGAGGTGAAATTCAAAGCACAAAGCTTTATTACAGACAGAGTGTTCGAAGAAGATTAACTCAGAAATTGTTTTATAGAACAGTTTCACCTCCGGAATTCTTTAACCTTCTTCTGTTTTAACCAGGGACTGATTGCAAAGAAGGGTAGTGTTTTTCAGCATGCTTTGCTTCACATTCATCCAGCGCCTGTCACTCACTACTGGAAGCTGCCGGGAACACCTACAGTATTTCAATGTGGGCCACTGAGCAGCTCCATTAAAAGAGCTGGGAGTACAGTGTGACTGATGGGGCTTTCTGATCGTTTTCTGATGAATCTGAGCACGTTTGTGTGACAAAGGTAGAGTATTTAGGGTTTTTCCTGATAGATTTTTTGTCATTGGCAAGGTGAAAAGCTTCTAAAATAGAATTTAAGCAATGCTGGCACACATAAACCTTCTATATTAATGGGATTTTGAGAGTAAGGCAGGTGTCAAAAATTTGACATGACTGATGTAGAACACGATTACTTGCACAATAAGCCATCAATATTGGTCCAATCTTAGCTAACTGTCCAGTCCCTTACTTAAAGACTCTTTAATATTGATTGTTATGTGGGGAAAAACATTTTAAGGCTTCAACTAATAATAAATTATTTTTAGATTCATCCATAAATTATTTTCTTAATTAAAAGAGCTGATAAAATGTCAAAGGCATGAGAAAACTTGGCATCACAAGCTTTTTTTGATCAATAAATCACTTAAAGAATTATTAAATAATCTTCTGATGACTGATTAAATTGCCTCCTTTCAATCCTTTAAACGTTTTACATTTATTTCAGCATGCTCTGACAACCCAGGTTCCACACCTGCAGAGTGAAGGTACTACAAGGTTTGATCCAAAGCTCCAGGAGCAGATTCAGTTACATCACACAGCTGGCAGGAAACAAATCCAAGATTTTAAAAAGGCCAGATAAAATTCAGTGGCATCAGAGACCATTACCCAAAACATTTGGATGTGCCGAAAGCATCAGCGTGACAGAGCTGCAAAGAGCTGGGAGGCTGAAAGCGTGCGGCAGCGGGGGCTAAATGAATTCTTAATACCTCACTGCGTGGCGTCACTCTTTCGAACTCTTTCTCGACGTCTCTCTGCCTTTTCTCTCTCTTGCCTTCCCTCTCTTGTTTTTATTGTATCCAAAGAGACACGCAGGAGGCAAACGACCTCCGGTTTCCATGGCAACCAATCGACTATCAAATGAAGTAAATAGTCACAAAGAGAGGGGAGAAGGATAGAAAGAGACGGAAAGAGGAAGAAAGAGGGGTGAAGTTATTTTGGTTGGGGGCTTTGGTGTCCTTAAGTGAGATCCCGGCACATCATGAGGCTTCAATGGCTGTGTTAATTCCTCTAGCAGTGTTAATGAAACTATGCTGCCGCAGGAGCTCTAGTTGTGATTTAAGATAGGGACAGTGCCTTTAGAAATATGATGATGGGCCACGGAAGAGTAATCAAAACTTTGAACAGAAACCTCAGTGCCTCATTTCTGGTGTGGAGTTTTAACCAGAAGACCAGTTAATATATCTTGTTTTTTTAACCACATACTGAAACAGAAAGGCAAAGACTGCAATTTGGGATTTTGGGGAGAATTAGGTGCTAGGACTATTTTTTAGTGAGGTGTTCAAGTTTGGTACCATCATGCTAAAAGACTACTCCACTGATTTAGCATTGCATTCCAAAAACATTGACTTATGATGGCCAATTTTGCAATAACGCCCCAACCAGACCCATCGACACAGGATCAGTGGCCCGACCTGAAGGCACAAGTACCACAATAACCATGCGCTGTTTAAATAATCTGCTTAGGCAGCATTTTTTAAAGCATAGACTGAAAATAATGGACGTAGCCATTGGTTTGTGGATTCCCATTCTGTAGACTTGAGTTCGGTATTACAGCCATCACCATCCTGGTTTTTTGGAGCCAGAAGTGACCAGAGGTTGGATCTGTGGCGGAGTGCGGGGGGATCTGACTGAGTAGCCGAAGACACTATCGGCAGACATCCTGTCACTCAAAGCGACCAGCCCTTAATTGTGCATAATTAAGCCTTAATAGAATGTGAATGAGTGAATTACATAAAAATACATCACCCGTAAAGTTGTCATGAAGGTTGAAATTATTTATAGGGACCAAAGCTGGTTTTTTTATATGAGGCTGTAAACATTTCTACTGTACAGACTGACTTCTGAAGTCAGCCTCTAGTGGCCATTCAAAGAACTGCAGTTTTTGGCACTTCCACGTCGGCTTCATTTTTCAGCCCTGGATGTTGCTTCTTGGTTTAATGTGATTATTTTGGGCCATTTCATACATGTAAATCTAAGGTAATGTATTTCAAAATAAAGGTAATTCAGGAAACACAATTTAAATGAATATTTTTTTTGCTTATTCTCACAAATTTCCTCAGTTAATGTGCCTGTTAGTAATGCACCTGACTGAAGCGACTCTCACATTCCAGCTGGCACAGAAGACACAGCTGACATACAAAGTCAGCAGTTAAAAGGATTAACACGTTAAAACAGTAAATTAAATTATTATATTCAATTAATTTTAATACGTTTATCATCCAACACCTGTGATCCGACTCACATGTTCTTTGTGTTACCCAGAGCAAACCTGTAAATAAAATTAAGACAAATAACCACCCACGTATCATCTGACGACCTGATGCAGGACTCTGAACCTAAGATACTGCCTTTGATATTCAATGCAGTATTCTTACTTGTCAACACCTGGTGCCTCTATAACCCACAATGCAGCTACTCCATTTTGACCGTATCCTTGAGCTTTCGGAAAACGTGCACACATAAATGAATGCAGAATATGGACAGAAGGCTCCATCCGTGTCCATAAACATATCTGAGGTTGAGCATAAATGAGCCTGTCGGGTTTCACACTGTACAGAGCAGGGCTACGGTAGCTGTCAGTTTTGTCATCTCACTCACAACTTCCTACAATATTTTTAAAGTTCCTAAACAGGTTTGAAGTGGGATAAAACCATCATAAACTGGTATAACCATGGGACTTTGTTATTTATTTCATTCTTTCCCTGTGTTTTGAAAAGAAAGGTCGCCACCTCTGGACTGCTCCCTGAGCATTTAACTTTCCCCAGTCATTTATTGACTTTGTTTTAAGAGGAAAAACTTGCCTGAAAGTGCAGACTTGATGTTAGTTCCTGTGCTGCTCTCAGCACATTCGACACACAGCCACTTATTCCAACAACATTTACTGCTTTAGTCTTCTGTTTCTGTCCCTTTGTTCTTCCTTTACACATTTATCTCACCTAAAACTGTTCTCACATTGCCATCTATCTTTCAGCTGCTCGCTCCCTCTACCCCTGCCTCCTCTTCCTCCCTCTATCCTCTCCTCCATCACTGTATAATATTCAGAGGAGCTGGTGGGTCTTTTTTCTTTCCTGGAATTTTCCATCAGGGGTTCTTCGATCCCGTACAGCTGACTGGACAAAGGGAGGACGGAGTTTGTGTGTGTGGGTGGGTGGGTGGGGGGGTGATGGTGTGTACATGTGTGTGCTGGACAGCAGCAAATGTCATGGGATATCACACAGTGATGCTTCACAGCGTCTCATGTCAGCTCCTCTCTTCCCTTAGCTGTCAGGTTAGAGGAGTGGACACACACATACACACACACACACACACACACTCAGACACATTGATGGTAAAGGTTATATGGATAATTATATGGATAATAAATGACGATAACAACAGAAGCTATTACTTGTTCTATGAATCTCTCATTGCTCATCAGCCTGCTGCCTTCTGGGCTTTCAAACAGTCATTTTGACTTCACTCTTAATTAGACTGAATCCGATGTTTGGTTAACGGCGTGATACGAAGCTTTTAAACTATGAATCATTAACACATTAACTTTACAACACCAGTATAATTACTATTAACAAATGAGACCATCACTCACAAGACCGGCAGCCTCTACCTATGTTTGGCTAAAGCTGACTGTGTGCTACAGTAAACTGCTTCCTCTACAGTGGGTAAGTGAAGTCTCCATATGTTGGTCAGTACTTTAGAACCTTGTATTTGACCGTACAATGCCCTTCACCTGCCATAAAATATACACTTTGAATCAGGGCAAGACGAATGATGTTACATGACGGTTTTATGATGCTCTAGTTATAAAAATGCATAATAATTCATAGAAAGATGCACAGATCATGATTCATGACATAGAGGCAGTGTTATTTCACATATGCACAAATGGAAAGATGTGAATGAATGCAAATAGATGTGGGCTCCCTCTAGGCAGAGCACACTGTGCCAAAATCCTGTGTGTGAAAGTTGAAAAGATTTCAGAAGAAGGAGGAGGAGGTTTGGAGTAAAAAGACAGAAGGAAACTTATAAGTTTAACATCAGCCCAACTATTACAAACACAAGACAGTGTCTATGCATATGCAAGGTAAACCTCTATCAGCCTCTGCGCTGCATTTTGCAGTGTGCCGACAAGCTGGAGCAACAAGCCATGTTTTAGGAAAGATTTTTGACTGAGGATTTTCACATGAACCAGTCTATGTTTATTCTAGCAAACAACTGTTTGCTATGTAAAGATAAAGTGGAGTAATGGCGAGCAGAGAATGAAGTCACGCTACCTCTGTATGTGTTGTAATCTGAAATTCTCTGTTCATTCTGGCTGCACATGCATGTTAGAACTATTCAGTCTTCATGTATGTATCCCACTGGCTAGCTCATTGCTACCACTTTGCACTGCACTCATATGCCAGTAACCACTGATATCTGAAGAGCTTTGTCGATACCATCCTCTGGTGCACCCCCCGGTGACTTTAGTTCAATTATGTTCTACTCAATTTTCAAAGGTGATGTTTTTCTTATGTTCAGACAGTGAGGTCCTATCTGACATGAATCATGACGTGTCCTTTAGCTGGTGATTCCTTGAAGGCGTGACCGGCCTGGCCTGACAGATGTTTTGCGGTCACGCCAAACATCATCGGAACAGAAAGCAACAAATTCAAACGTTGGATCAAGGAGGCAATAGAGATCAGGAGGTGGGCCAGGGACACCATCAACCGGGATGAGGGGGCATTTTGCTGTCACACACCTGGGACTCTCTCCTCCAGAGACCATCGGGCGGCGGGAGGCATGACCGGCTTGGAAGATCTGTCAGACTGCCAGGCCGGTCACGCCTTCAAGGAATCACCAACTAAAGGACACGTCATGATTCACGTCAGATAGGACGTTGCTGATGAAGACCGGAGTGTTGGTCGAAACATGTCAAGGTAAATTACATCTCCTTACCTCACTGTCTGAACATATAAGAAAAACATTACCCCGGTGACTTTGGTGGACTTTGTTGCTGTAGTCATGAAAAACACAAACTGTCCCACATGAGAGAGTTGGGAGACGGAAAGTAAGAAAAAAAGGGAAAATGTAGCAATAACATATTTTGCTGTATTATTTAGCAAGCTAACTAACATTAGCTAGCAAGCTAGCATTCAGTGTCTGTCACATCTGACACTGCCCACATTCAGCAAGAATATTGCCTCAGGAGGCAATGGTCACTCACCTGCATTTCCTAATGTGTGACCCTACCTTAACACTGTTGGCTCTGTCAGCACCATTGCCACTGTTAGCAGTGTTGGCACTACTGGCACCATTAGCTGCTAGCCACCGGCTTAGCCACCTCCATGTTGAGAGCTGTGTGCAGGGAACCGCTGAATCATTGATTCGCTCTGAATGTTATAATGAGCTCCTTAAAAATTAATGTGATGCTGCCAGAATGCTCAGTTAGCTGTTAGTGTCTCTGCTGATTCTCTCACAGCTGTGTGGGAAGGTTTGTCTTAAACTTAGAAAATATAGTGCTTTACAAAAGAGCATAACCTTTCCAATTTTTTGGCAGGTCAGAGGTCAGGGATCAGCTGCAGGCTAGACTCCATTAAAATGGGTCTTTCAACTGAGGAGGAACTCTAATAGGGTCATCCTGCAGCCAGCTCCCAAACTGTTTTACTGGCCTCAAAAAGACATCCCTATTAAATAACCGATAACGTTTTCGTTACATTAAACATTTTTTAAAGAACCACTCAACTTTCCACCTCCTCAAATCTCTGACTTCTCTCCCTGTCTGTGTCTCCCACTCTGTTTCTCGCCCAGATGGCCGGTGCACAGCTGCCATAGAATTCCTTAAGACAAGCTTTGCCCTGTTGCTGTGGCAACCAGCACTGACAAAAATATTAGGAAGCCTCTGTTGAGGGTGCATGCTGTTTGGGTTTGTGAGTAATACACTTTCGGGCTAATTAAACTCTCAGTTTGTCATTTGCTATCTTGATCGAGGATCCATTCTGTAAAGAACTGTTAACTGATGAAGTCTTAGTTAGCTGCCATTCCTCTATTGAGACCACCATTTGGTTTAATAATGTGCTATCAATCTTTTTACATAATAAGCTGCCACTTAAGATCCAACTCATTTGATGCTACAAGCTCCAAACTGTGTGCACACACATTCCCTCAAATGGGGGACCTGTGGTTTGGGTGCGATTATCAGATTAGTTAATTTGGAAGTCCATCACCTCCTGGAAACACACTGAGACAGATAAACTGCAGCAACAGGCAGGGCTGAAGCCATGGAAAGGGATATATTACATTCTACTGGTTTACAAACAGCTGCCAACTCAGGTGTCTGTTAGCAGTGATGGCGAGATGCGATAAATAGAGGGCGCAGGGAAATACTCAGTGTGCAATTACAGATAAGATAAAACAGGAAAAGACACCAACATGCACACAGAGTCTTCCTTTAGACCATCTGGTGGGATTTTCTGTGCTTTCCTATTTGGTTTCTTGCTTTTTTTTTTCTCCTCCCTCCCCTTCTCTATCTCTCTTTCTGTGATGTAGCATGGTGGTAATATGATGCGGACGTTCAAGTGTGTAGGTTTCCTCTCCTGCCCACGACCACTGTTACACGCTATTTCCATCCACCAGCACTGCCAGGCTTGTGTAACTGAGAGCAAAAACCAGAGGAACAGACTGACCACCAATTATGCAATACAGCTACTGACAGAGCTAAAAATACTGAGACCAGTGGGAAAAATTGAATAATAGAAGAGAAAAATATTATTTTGTATTACCACACAACAAAACAATCCAATGAGAAGTCATGCTGAAGTTAACTATATGTGAAAACAGCATATTCAACGTGGAAGTATCAGTGAATATCTGCTCATTTTTCACAGTCAGTTTTAAAACTGACATGAGCTGCTTTCATTTGGCGCTGAGTGCAGGAGACATAGCTACCTAAATAGAGCAAGGTAATGAGAACAAATGATGGAGATGAACCTAGAAAGGAAAAACAATCAGGGACAAAAGGAGAGACGAGGAGATGGAGAGAAGACAGGAATGTCGGGGAATAGAAAGTTCCGTGAGTAGATGAGAGACAATTAATTAGTCAGAGCAAAAAGCAGATGTGTGTGTTGTGCATTTCTTGTAAGCGGTAATAAGCAACAGTAGGAACACGAGCTTCTAGTTTCACAACAGTAAACTAGCAGTCTGTTCTCTCCCATTTCTGCTGGTCCACACCGCCATGCTGGGCGTGTCGATTTTGATATAGGTGTGTGATGAGTATTCACCCAGCGTGCAGCTTTGACTGCAGCTGTAGCACCTGCTACAATAATATTACATTATAATTAGCTTGAAATGATAAAGTGAACTAGTGGTCCTGTTTCAGTACATGTTGATAGGCTTTCCCCACGACAAACTGCCTTCATTTTTCATGCAGTCATGCTGAATAATGTTACACATCTGCTGCTGCCTTCACGGAAGATATTATTCATAATCAAAGACGAATTTCGTGTGAAGGCTTTGTGTTTTCGTGCACGTGGAATTGGGATTGGGTAAATAAGGCTCAGTGGATGTGTTTCCTTTATCTGTTTCTTCTCAGAGTTCTGTCAGCTGCTGTAGATAAATATTTGTTCATCTGGAGGGGTTTAGCTGTAGAGCTCCAGGCTCAGGCCCACCTCCTCCGTCAGACACTCCCCCATCCTGAGCTTGGAGAAGAGAATGCCAGTGTGTGCCAGAGACAATCACTAGAATACAATTAAAGCATGTGTTCAATAGCTTGAATAAACCGCACAACCTCCACCAATAATACCAAGGTAAACAACACCACCCGAATATTTTGATTGAGTTAGCCCAATTGTACTAACCATGTGAGTTTGCTAATGTTATACAGCATTAACTAGCTAAGATAGATAGATAGATAGATAGATAGATGCTAATGTCATATACCTTTCATTAGCAAACTCATAAGGTTAGAACAAAGTATTTGCTGCTTAATTCTGACTTAAGAAGTTACAGTTATACCGTAACATTGAGATTGAGTTATTATTGGTGGTATTATTGGTGGAGGTTGTGTGGCAAAAGTTAAGTGGCATCTAAGTTCATGTGCATCTAAGCATACACCTCAATACACTTATTTATTAATGATCAACATGATAAACAATATGTATGTACCCTATGCATTGGGTTTAGTTTTCAGTGACTACATCAACTGCCATTGTCTAAGTTTACACAAGCTCTTAGCACTATGGAACTAGCAGCCGTATTGACCAGCTGTCTTTCTTTGTTTCTCTGTTCTGCTTTCTTTAGCCTTGTTTCCACCAAACACTCACTGCCTGTCCAGCACTCACTGTATTTCCACAGAATGAGGTTTCATGCCGACATTTTCAGAACAATACAGAACAAGCGGGACTGAGAGTCTCTCTGGATTGGATATTTAAAAATAGCAGGTTTTTGCATTTAGTCCTTCTCAGGCAAGCGCAGGGGGTTAATGTTCCCAGAGCCCACAGGAGCTTTTTTCTCCAAGTGAGGATTAGAATATCACAAAAGCTTGAAATTAACATATATTTTTAAATTCTTGAAGATCCACTCATTACTAAAAGTGTCTGTCATCCAAGAGAGACAATAAGTTCTAAAGCAGTGGTCAAAGTTGTCACGTTGAAACTCATGCATTGAGTAACATTATACTGTAAGTAAATGTTCCACATTACAAGTTGCTGGCAGTCAGCCCAGTGAGTAAAGTTATTTTTTACAGGTGCTGCTGGGAGAGGCAGCAAAACATCCTTTCATTTTATAGTTATAGTTAACTAACATATGTATGACACGCCACAGTATGAGCAGTGGTAACATAAGCCTCAAAACCAGCCACAACTCAGCCCTGAGCAGAGTGACCGTCCTCTACTGATCGATCAACAGACTGTAGTGTTCACAGCTCCACCTTGTAGTGCAAGATCTGTGTGCTAGGTACCCCAACGGTTCCATTGGTACCATCCACAACTTATCACAGTGGAAACAAACTGAACTGAACCATACCGGACTGCTTGGACCAGTCTCTTCTCACA
Source organism: Cephalopholis sonnerati (assembly GCA_019142605.1). Lineage (NCBI taxonomy): Eukaryota > Metazoa > Chordata > Actinopteri > Perciformes > Serranidae > Cephalopholis > Cephalopholis sonnerati. The sequence continues at coordinate 41,667,338 of JAGQAX010000003.1, read as the reverse complement.
CCAAAAACTAATTCAGTCTTCAAGTAATAAAACTTTCTAAGTTGCTCAAAAGTCAAAACTTTACTCAGCCATGACAAGAAAACAATGTGTAAGTCCAGCTATTATAAAAGAGCAATTGTTAATTCAATTTCAAACAACATTAATCAAACACTGCTATATTTCGCACACCAGTGAGCGCTACTCTAGGCCCATCTGTCTGATTCTGTTCATCAAATTGTACTCTTAAAGCTGTGCTGGTGATGAGTTTTCACATTGCCAAGACCAAGTCTTTACAATGCATAAGCCTAAAATATCCAAGATCCTATTACTTATTGTTCTGGGATTGTCAAAATGTGAGAGTTTGGACAGTCAGGTGTTGAGCAAGTCAAGTCTCACAGTAGTCAAGTTCACGTGTTGTCTTGGGTCCTCTTTTGTATGACTTAAATAGTGTGTGATCCAAGTCTGAGCCTCAATTCTGCAACTCTTGTCCTATTTTCTTTATTCGTCATTCTACATCTGTGATACTCAACATACTGCCCACAGAACAAATCTGGCCCACAATAGGGTGCCGGGTGGCCCACCAACCATTTCTAATCAAAATGATGATACATTTATTCAAACTGAGATCTTATCTATCATTTTGCAAACTTGGCCCCTGAACAAAGCAAGTTAAGTATCCTCGCCCTATATCCTCGATTCACACCTTCCCATAATCTGCGTCTCTTTTTTCCTCAGTGATATCCCTTTTGTATCAATATTTCCTCTTTCCATACGCATCCATTCCCTTTTTAGCTTTTCAAATTTCAGTCTTCTTCCCCCCGTCTCTCCCTCTATGAGTTGCTGTAACATCCATCTATTTCTGTGTTGGGAGGTCAATTAGTCCTGAGTTTTTAGAATGAGTTTTTGAGAATATTCCGTCCTCTTTATTTTTCCATTGTTTGCCATCATCATAATTTGGCTGAGACATAACAAGGTGACACATTAATATTCATGGTCTTAACAAGAGGAACAAAGTGTGGTATCTGTGGGGACAAGATCACTTTCAGCAGGGACTAGACTAGACGCTTCTCAAATTGAGACACTAATTTCGGTTCGCAGAACAAAGATACACAAACATGCACTCGTACACACACGCACAACACATTAACACATGCCAGTGAACAGTTCCCACGATAACACCATGCAGATAGCAATCACTGGAAGCGAGTGCTAATGACAGACTAATGATGGTTATTTACCAAACTTGGGAGGATGGCTTCATTTGGGTTTGTCTCAGAATTTTCACTCTTCGTCTGGAAGTTTATTACCAATGCCCAGTTTTTTTTTTGTTTTTTTTTGATATAATTAACATCCCTAAAAATAAATGTAATTATATATTTTATGTGACTCATCAATCACTTGTTTGGTTTAAATGTGCCGAAGATTTGTCTTCATTTACAGTTTGCCATATGTGCTGCAGTGTTCTTAATAGCTTAAATTATCTGTTTGGAAAATTCACAGTGTGTTGCCTGCTTTAGTTACAAAGGCAGAATACTTCCTCTCTATAATTATGCTCTCACACATATAGTTTGCATTATCTAAATATGTTCAGAGGAAAATGCAGTGCCGCTTGAATTCTGCTCTTTAATCCACATATCACAAGCCGATGTCCTCGCTGCCTAGTTCACTGTATTTACATTAATGACTATGTGTCAATGGCGTGTACACTACACCTTAAAGCTGTGTGAACCTTCACTCTCTGGTATTTATCCTTGTCCAAAATGAACTCAAATAGATATGAATTCAACTTTAAAGCTATAAATGAGACAGATAGTCTGTAAAAAAAATATGTTCCACTGCTTCCTCCTCCCGCTGCTCCTCATGGCATCATCAGCTAAATCAACTGCTGCTCACAGAAAATAACCAATCAGAGCCAAGGAGTCTCTAACACAATCGGCCAATAATATCAGTCACAGGTCATGAACTGCGGTCAAACGGTAAACCAGGCAGCGCTGATCAAATATTAATCAAGATTCTGTTACTGCATTGCCTATTTCTCATCTCAAATGTTTTTAGAAACATATTTAAGTGTACTGTTTAGCTGTAACACGAGAATGTTTGCTCTAGCTTGTGCTCTAGCTTCTGCTCAGTTTTGACTTGACTTTTTTGAACACGGTGGGCAGGTCACAAGCTTTCACATTAACATACAATGACTCAGTGATGTGTGCACGCAAGCATGTATGGTTGTATTGTGTTTGGGGTTAGTTTAGTTTTGGTTGTTTGGTTGTCTTTGATTTGCTTTTTTGTTTCTGAGATGTGTTGTGTTGTTTGAGACTTATTTATAAACTAAAAAGCTGAACTGAATGTCATGAAAAGTAACACAATATTCATGGAAAATTTAATAACCAAATGTGTGATGGGTAGACAGTGCTGTTTTCAATTCTGTCTATTAGTTTTGTTTACTAGTATAATTATCAGCTGTATTTTTGAACATGAAAATGCTAACAAACATTCAATACATGAGTCGGTTCTCAACCACTGGATCAGGGACTCCCAAGTGTCCTGGAGAGAGTTCCACAGGGGGTCACCAGAAAATTGGAAATGGTTTGTATTTACCATCTAATTTAGTAAAGACGTGAACTCAATGTGAGTGAAGTCCAGAACACACTGTGATTTTGAGCTGTCCCAAATGAAGGGTGACCAATGTGAAAGGAACTTGGTGATATCTTTGGTCGTGGTTCTGAAACAGTGGTCAGTGAGAGAGGTTCAAGGACGGCTGTTGTCACGGTCTTGCAATCAAAGACAGCCTGTAAAATTCTGACAGTGTCAGAAATTTGGGATGACCATCTCACTTTGTGATCACTGTTACAACCTATGTCTACCAACCAACCAACCAACCGAAATGCAGGATGAAATGATGCACTGGTGCTAAACCCAAACAAACACATGGACAGCAGCCTCGCCATGGAGGCAAAACATACTGAAAGAAAAGTGGGATTCCAGCAAAGAGGAAAACCTTGTAGAGTTGTGGCAGCAGAAGCCTTGTCTATGTGATGTGTCTTCCACCTCTTACCATGATTGCATGGGAGTTGCCAGGTGAGCAACCTAGCAGCTAGAAAACACTCACAGACACACCGCAGCATACAGTGCCCACAAAACTTTAGGCTATTTAATAATGTGACCATCTATGTTGTGCTTCACAGTTAGAAAAGTATAACCCGTGTAGCATCCTTGCACACTCAGTATAGGAAGCTATTGCACCATTTGACCTGGTCTGTGATTCAGTAGGCACTGTCATCGTACAGTCTGCACACATCAAACTCAATGTCATACCCAAGTTCATCAGATCCATGTCACACAGTGTAGCTGCACTAAACTTAAAAGACTGCTAAAATATGTCTGTAGGCTTAATAGGAGCCCAATAAGAGTGACCATTCTTATCATAGGTTTAACTTCCTCCAGGGTTATCTCCTCAGCTGGAGTTGGCAATTACAGAATTCTGGTTTTATTAGTATCTAACAACCAAAACCTTTTTAGATGGAGGTCCCTGAAGACAAATCTGATACACATAAGGTCATGGACCCCCGTTTTATTAGTTTAGAGGGACTTGACAGAAAAAAATGTTGAGAACCACAGCAATACATGACAGCATTATTACAAGAATCACCACAATAAAGCCTTTGGACTATACTATTTTTCAATACTATATCATGTTTAAAGAACGCCTCATAATAACTACAATAACAGAGGTCCTGTCAAAGTCTTTCTGGTGAGTTAAGTTGTCAGAGACAAGTTTTAGTGAGTGTTTGGTGCTTTGAGGAAAGCCAGACAGGCCGTTATAAATAACACACACAAGCATGTAGGACTGAGGGAACTCATAACCAGCACGGGGTCAGACCACCATACATCACCATGGCGACACAGACGGCTGTGAGGTGCGCAAAAGCAAAAGCGAGGGATGAAAGGCATGAGGGAGGCAGGAGGAAGGAAACGGAGACGAAGAACAACAGAGATGATGTTAATGACGCTACACACACAAACACAAACACACACTCACACAAATGCATATGAATACACACACACACACACAACCTCACGTCTAGGAATCTGCCGTGGTAATGTAATGTGTAATTATAATGTGAAATTACTGGGTCTGCAGTTCTTTGAAGGCTGTTGCTCACCTTGGATGACCCCTTACCTATTCACACACACACACACACACACACACACACACACACACCTACACACACAGGTGTTATTCACCCTTTAACCATCTCTACAGGATCCAGTGTGTTATTTCAGTGCCTGCAGGCCCAGTGGGCGATGCCAAGCTGACAATAATATGTATTGGCAGCAAGCAGCATGAAGGCAGAGCAGCAATACATGACATCAGCACGGGGCTGTCTGGAGCAGGGAAAGGGGTGGGAGGTGAGGGTAATTGCAAAGAAGATACAAGGATTTAGTTGTAAAACTTGAATAAACTAATTAATTTCAAGATACGGTATTATAATTCACAAGACTATTTGTGGGACCTGCAGCCTCTACTTGCTTCCAAACTGTGATTCATGTTATTTGGCACTGGGTTGGGTTTTTGCTCAAATTTTTTGGCATAGCGTTCGAAAAAGTGTTGTGTTTTGAGCGCAAATGTAGATCAATTTTCAAAGGTTCTAGTAATGTCAGTTGGTCAAAGTAGTGGGAAGCCATTGAAGAACTTGAAACAAGGTACTGCTGAGAAAAAGAGGAGGTAACTCTGTAGTATTATCCTCTTTACCTCTTTCATGGTCCTTTTTAAGAATCACTACTGATGAGAATGTCATATCAAACTTAGAGGTTCAAAGTGTAGCATTTTTACGTATCAAATGTCCAATGTGTAAGGCCATTTATTGGCAGCAATGGTATATCGGCTAATACTGATCACCTGAAAATGAGAATAGTTTTTTTTGTTGTCGTTTTTGTTGTTGATTTTTTTTTTTTTTTTTTACCTTAGAATAAGTTGTTGATATCTACATACATACCAGGTCCTCTTTTACAGAGACCGCCATGTTGTTTCCACAGTAGACCAGAATGGAGAATCCAAACTTTGGCTCTAGATAAGGCTATCTGTGTTTTCGCACCAGCCACCATAGTTCCCCTACATGCTTGACCTATGGAAGAAGTTTTATTTTTGCAACCTCATTCCTAGATGCCACCAAATCCTTCTTTTAATGACAACTTTACCTAAAGTCCCTTAATCCTGCCCCCCTGATAAGTGATGTGTGAAAATCTCACAGAGAATTTCCCACCACAAACTATAGTAAAAATAGTGTATGTCTCCAAAATCTGACAACCAAGAAAAAAAAAAGTGATCTTGTTAGCTCAGTAGCAGTAGAAGCTAACAGACCACTCATAGACTACAGCACATTAAAAACTCTTTCTTGTGAAATTTATGATATTGAGGTCCAAGTAAAGAGGGTGCAGTCAGTAGAAATAGTCATTTAAAGCAACAAACACCACCGTATTAGCTCTGCTATCTAGCTACCATTTCAAGTGTTAGCTTTTTTTCTATTAAGTATCTAAATATGTTATATAAAAATACGCTGTTCAAATGGTGAGCGTAAGAGATGTGGCTGTGTAGCCACTAGTGGCAACTAATATCAAAATAAATATTACAGAACTTTGTTTATGATGCAGTAAAGTACAGTACTAGTAAAGTACAATGTTAGCTGTGGCTGAATGGTTGAAAAACAATTGCTAGCAAATGTAATCAGTTGCTAGTGAGCTATGTAGTTACAAAAGCTGAGTGACATGAAAAAAAAAAACATTTTGTATTGGCTAGGGTAGTTTTAGGACTGTACATACAGTAGGGTATTTATTTCGTCAAGTAGTATTCTGATGTCAAGTCCAGTTATATCTAATTATCAATAACAGAAAGATATGAAGATAGGTGTAGATGTTGTTTAGTAACATTTATTATTATTGTCATTATTATTACAAATTAATTTACTTTAATTCATAATTATAAAACCAGTACTCAAAGTCTTCTTTCACATGTATGTCCAGTCCATCACAGCAGGAGAGGAAATGTCTAATTAAATAAGGGTTCACAAAGGCACTATATTACTAGACAGTTGCTCAATGATCCACTGAGAAAATCCCAAGGGAACGCAAAATAAACAGTAAACCCACATCCATCTAACTCCATCCTCAATCAATACCATCCACCTGATGGCACGGAGAACTATTGATGTCGCTATTGAATTATTGATCGCTTCCTTTAAACAAATGACCTAAATATTATAGATGACATTCGGCACAATAGGGCCAGCCGTGCCGCAGAGAGCCACAGAGCCGTAAGAGGCCGAGGCAAAAATAGGATAGAATTGATCCGTGAAATTGTGATGAGGTGGGTGAAATTTTAGGCCAAGAAATAAAGGTGGATATGGGGGTAAAGCAAACTGTTTTTGTTTAGCTGAAACCCATCTGCAGGCACAGAGGAGTCTTGGGTGACAGAGGGTATAAAGGACCATGTACCTGACCTACCAAATATAGAGATGATGTGGTATAAAGATTAAAATTGATTTTTGCAATACAGGGAGTAGAGGAGCAACAAAAAACTCACCTGGTTATTTATGTTTGGGCTCTGGGGACATTGACAAAAATGCAAAGTTAAGACAACATATTGCCACCTTTGTCTCTGTCCCTCTTTGCTTCTGTCATTAAAAGGTTTCCTCTTTCACTTTACCTCATTATGTGACAGATTTCCCAGTAATACCTCTACAACACTTTGAAATGTTCCACTATGTGCCAACGCAACAAACTGAAAGCTTTAGCTTCAATAATGGTTGAATAACAGAGACATTTAAGTGACCTTCTAATGCGTTATTAGTGTATAGTGCCATAAAAGTGAGAAGCCAAACGTAGCATCATTACTTTTAAATAAACCTTACAGAGAGAATAACATACTACTCTAGGCTACCAATTCAAAATTAATTTTATATCTCTACCTCTCTGTCTCTCTCTGGCTTACTCCTACAGATGTTACCCTCCACTCACACCAATGAGAGTCGGCAAATTAAACTAAAAAGTACCTATGCTCTGTTCCACGGCCCTCTGAAATTTTATTAAGCTATCTCATTTGTCCGTGCCATCGCCAACGCTCCCTCTTAACTGCTGTAAGAAGTGAGACTTATAGATGTAATAGAACGCTTAACTGGAGAAAGGTCGACCGTTAAAATGAATTGCAGCTTCTGCCAAGGAACAAATTGTCTATTCAGTGAAATGGGATCTGCCAAAGGACGGTGTAGAGCCTGCAGAATATATTGTAAAACAGTGTCCATTCCCAAACAACTTATCTCCATTTTGGAAAGAAACTCCTGCTTGTATTTCAAAATTGGATTATTCTCTCCACAAAAACCGAAATTTTTGCAGGGACATACCTCACAATGGCACGTAACTGTGCTCATGGCACATATCTTTTAACATGGTTAAAGGTTAGTAGGTTTTTGTAGTTAATTATATCTTAATTTCAGGTTTTCAAAGCTCAAGGCAAAGGTAAAGGTCATTTATTGATGAGGGTGAAGGTTAAAGTTTCAGAATTTAAAGGTTAATATTTAATGAATCAAGCCGTGTGCATGCTCTCCGGTAGTTAATGAATTATTATGTCAGTGTGCACAGGTCTCTTTTAAAGCAGGACTTTTAACCTTTCATTGGTTACAGTGAATTTAACAGTCTAAAATGAAACGAGCTGGTTTTCTAACACTTAATAAAGTAATTCCAGTGTATTGTGGCGGAGTAGTGGTCAGGGAGTGATTACAGCCAAACTAAATAGCAGTTTCATGGCTTTAATGCCTAATAACAGGCCTTTATGTTAGAATGCAAACAATGGCTACTGACACTCATGAACACAAACAAAACCAAGTGGCAGAGAGACAGACAGACTAAGAAAGAGGTGTTTTGGAGAATGACGACAAGGGTGGACTCATTAACACACACATAGTGCACTTTTGTGAAATTAATCAGGGGCAAGTTTAAAATGATGACGAGTGAGTGTCTTGCATTGTTCCTCAAAGTGTGGCCCCCAAAATGACATGAAATGAATGCATTATACTTTCATCACTCGCTGTCCCTTTCAGTACTTTGACTTTCAATAGCTTACATTTAATACACTACTGGATGACTGCATCAAGCTGCACCCCTCAACAATTGTTTGTCAGGTTAGTGATGACAACTTGTAGGAAGCTACTAACTGCATGGCAGCTGGTGGCATCTCACGAGTATCACAGTAATCACATGCTGTCATCAAGGCTAGTGCTGTTAGCTAAAGTTAGCAATTTTGGTGGACAACTTGCAATTGTACTTTTCCTGTGCGGCCCTTGATCATACGTATGCTGGCTCCTTGAATTGGTACTCAGTCATCAAAACTTTGAGCCCCCATGCTCTATTGTTAGTAGACAAATCAGCCTGCGCTCATTCCCAACTCATCAAATACGAACACTTTGTCAGTGATGTCAGCGTAAGATACCAATACACAAAGACACCTTTTGTGACAGTATGACACACACCAGGTGGCAGCAGTTATTGACGCAGCAGGAAACAACCTAACACAACAAATGCCATTGCTTTGTCAGTGGATGTCCACGTGAGACACAGACACACAAAGGCACCATCAACAGCATTATGAAACGCACAGCAGCAGCAGTTTGTGATGCTGCCGGCAACTACATTGTATAAAAAGTGAGAAGGTCCCTATAGGGCGGGCAGAAGAAACTCCAGACTTTCACACAGGAGCCAGCTGTTTGTTTCCTGTGTGAAACCAAACCAATAGCTTCACAAGTACTCATACAGTCTGGCACTGCTTATCATGCATGAGGGAAAGTGGAACTGGTCGCACTGTTTACTGTTATGTTACATTACATGGAAGATTAACCATGGCAGATTACTGTAATAATTTATTACATTTTACACAGCAAAATTCCAAGATTTTTCCAAAACTTTCAAACAGGATTGTGCCATTCCATGACTTTCCCAGGTTTTCCATGACTGGGGGAACCCTGTGCCTTGAAGTACAGCATTGCCTTTGGGTTGTTTTTTCTATTATTATTAGAATAATTAGACTTTATAATAATAATAAGCTGTGTGCTGTGTAAAAATACACATATGCTGCACACACACACACAGACAGAGCAACATTGGCCATTCTCGTTTTTGTTCCACCAAGATTGGCACGGACAGCGATTGGCTGTATATTGTTTTGACTGCTGTCACTAGCAATCACTTATAACACGCACATTTAAACAAACCACCTCTTTTTTTCCCCACAAAGAAACACATAAATATGCACTACTGCATATATATCACACATGAATGCTCTTATTCTCTCTGTCCCTCACACCTAAGTGAATACAAAAGCATGAAAAAAAACAGCTTTTAGACAATACTTTTCACACATATTCTTCTACACACATAACGCAACACACACCATCAGTGGGATTTCCTCGTGGATGCCTAGTCCCTGTCTGCATCGCACCGTTCTGTCAACATGTGGCAGCAAACATTTCAAAAGGGAGGAGAGGGAGAGCAGGAGGACGAGGGAGGACGGGGGGTTGGAAAACAATGCATGAGGAAAGAGAGAGAAAGAAAAGAGTAATACACAGATGAGTAAACCAGCTTATCAGAGGAGAACTGCCTGGCAAAGAGGTTACAATATATATTTTTTGGCTTGAAAGAGGCTTTTTCAGCTGCAGTTTCAGCTTATGGACTACATCAGCACTGTCTGTTCAGCCATGGTGAGAATGAAAACAACAGTGATTAAAGTGCAGAAGACAAACAAGAGGAATAGCAGCGATAAGCAGTTCAGTGAGAGACAAAATGAAGCAGTGAAGGAGGGACGGGAGAGGGGTATAAAAAATAAAGAAAAAAAAATTAACTAATACTGGATTCAAATTTTAAATCTAAACAGAAAGACTGAACACATGCATGGACAGAGGAAGCAAAAGAAGAGAAGAAAGGACAGCTCCTTGTATGCAGCCTTTCCACCAGTTTGATGGGTAGGTACAGTGACATTAGCATAGCGATTAACAGTCACATTAGCATAATGATTAATACCGGCATTAGCATAAGCACAGCTGCTGGGAAAGCATGGGAGAGCGGCAAAGAAAGACAAGGTAAGACAGCAATAGAACGAGGGAGTATGAGAAATAATGAGTGGCAGAGGAAACTGGAGAGGATAGAAAATGAAGACAGAAGATGTCTTCTTCCCCACATCACAGCTGTTGACAGCTTCAGCACTGTCCATCCTAACATGTCTTCATAAATAAGTTTACCCTTCATCCATACTACATGCCCAGCCATGAGAAAAGAGTGTCCCAGAGAGGGAGATGGGCTGTCAGTTCTGCTCCCCGCGGCAACACACCCACAAACCGTGTCCATCTCTATAGGTAGAAATCACTGACCGCTGCATACAAACACTCTGAAAAGGCTAAGCTATAGCCAAACAATCCCCACTGTTATTCTTAACCTGTAGATTAAAAAATCCCCAGTACATAACAACCTCATTAAAGGAATACATCACGCCCCCAAATGACAATTCATGTATCAATTACTCGCACCATGTTATGATGAATTTGTAAAGAAAACTTTCTTGCATGCCACTGGTGAATGAAGAATCCAGAAACCAAGAAAATTAAAAATGAATTAAAGTGATAGGGGGCCACATTTAACAACAGCAAAGCTACATCAAAACATTTGTTTACACATCATTCATGCAGTATAATCCAAGTCTAAACCCCAGCTCAGACCAAAGAGTTGAAACAGGCAATTACTTGAAATGTCCTGCTCTGCAGTGTTCCAAAAACCTGCTGGTTCACACTAATGCAACTAGATGAAAAGGTGTATCATTTCTATGCAACAACACTCTGTATTTCCGTCCTGATTTCGAGCTTTTCAGGTTTATTTTGTGGCTGAATTTAAATTGTAGCTTCTTAAGATATGAATGAGGATAGTGAGAGTGAGATACTGGCTACAGCTGCATACGGTAAAAAACATAAAACAAGCATTGGATGGACTGTACTCTGAGGAGCTGCTGGTCTCCTTTTGCCTCAGTCAGTTAGTTTTGGGGGGTTTTTGTGTGACCTTGGTGTTTTAAAGAGTTAGTTCTGATTCTCCAAAGTCAAACAACGACACAAACAAACTACAGATAAAGGCAGCGGTAAACCAGCAGCTCCCATGTTAAGTGAGGTAAAATTACTGTTTTTGACAATAGATTCTGGCTTTTAATTGAGCATAGATAAGTTTCACATTTATTTACAGTTGCCCGTCAGAAAGGGCTGACTTTTGGGGAGTTACTGAGATAACTAAATAAATACGATTTGGATTACACTGCACTAGTGGTGTGAGAGTTTGTAAACAGATATTTTGATATGCTTTTGCTGATGTTAAACTTGGACCCCTATGACTTCAGTTTATCAAGAATCTTTCCAGTTTTGGATTCTTCGTTCACCAGAGGCATGCAAGAAAAACATTTTCTTAATGATTTCAACATAACACTAAATGAGCAATTGATTAATAAATACTAATCTGGTGGTTGAAGTGTTCCTTTAATACCTCATTCAGACCTGAATAAAAGAAAAACAATCTGAATGTTGTGAGTTTTAGGTTTTTTTTCTTTTTTTTTACATTGGCAAGAGCTCAGTAAGAAATCTATTCTGCACCATGGAGGCACAATGAGAATTAACATGTCATCTCCACTGACTGATGACCTGACTGGGTCAATCAGTAAGAAATGACTTAACTTAGTTTGGAGCAACAATAGTTCCCCTTGGGGATTTTGAGTGCTAGGAAGCAGCAGTGAGAGATGCATCATTCTCCAAAGTGTCAGCAAAATACAAGTGATAATGTTGCACCACCTGGAGTGTCACTGGCTGGAGGTTAGGTGTGATTGAAAATGCCAGAGTAGAGCAATGATACAAATCTTCACTGAATCAGATCAGTAAATCAGGTTTGGATGGCCTGAATCTGAACTTCACTTAAGAGCAAGACCTATGTAGTCACAAGTATAAAATATATATGTATACAAGTATAAATATATTATGTGAACATGTTCAAACAGCATTGTGCTGAAAGTGGTCATCTCATCAATCCCTGAGGAAAAACTGACAGTCACTGTGCTTCTGTGTGGATTCATATCACTGTTAATAGCAAATAAAGAAGGTGACATATATTACCATCCCTGATGCAACACAGCAAAAGGACAACCTAGTCATGACATGCAGGAATCCTCACAAGTTCAGCTAGAATTAAAGTGCTTTCAGACAGTGACTGATTGCCGCTGCCGCCTCCACTCTTTTCAATGTAAACACAGCTATGGCACTGTGGTCAGGGGCAAGGAGAGGGAGGGTGGCTGCATTCAGAGTTTATGATGATTCAACTTTTTCAACTTGCTCGCTGTGTGACCATGACAACCACAGAAACTACAGCGAGGTAAACGAAGCAGGAGCTGTATTTGAGTTCTTTGAATTATACACCCCTTCACCAGCTGAGAACACACAGATCGATGACGAGAAACGGTGCTGGAGCAACGGGAGACTCAAAGTCTGATTATACTGTCTGGAAAAATAAACAGCCTTTATGATACTGGTTAGCAAAACTTGCTAAGGTAACGCCATCATTTCTTCCATTTCAAAATCCAAACTGCTTTATTAGGTTGTATGATGAGATTATACTGGATAGCAGCAACTTGTATATGGAGTGGTAGGATGGGAGGTAGCTGGGAGCCATCATGGCAGCTTTGCATACTGCTGCCACTGATATAAAATACAGACCACTGTGGCTGCAACCAACCTGTCTGAAAGTGCTAAATGTCAAGGCTGTGTATCAGGTATTGACCGAAATAACCCCATAACGAGTAGTATGAAGACGATACCTGCATTTGATCCTATTTGTACCCAGATCTAGAAAATAATGGCTATTTGTACAGTTTGGCCTGTGTGTGCAGAGATGCCACCAAAATGTTCATAAGTACAACTGAATGCTTTCATTCATTTGATGAGTATCACATAAGTAGGAAGAAAAGGTGGAAAATGAAGTCAGCGTGCAACCCCGCGCCATGGACAATATATGAGGTGCAGACTTCCATCTGTGTCACCAGCGATGAGGAAATACAGCGGGTGCTGGACGAAGCAGTGAGTGACAACAACCCTGCTAACATTTAAAGATACTGTTTGCAGTGGAAATACTATGTGGACCTAAGGTCTAGCTACCATGTCTGAAGGGTCACTTTTGGTTCCAAGGGTACTATACCGAAATGTTTGGAGGAAACAGGGATTATTGGTAATGGTATCACCTTAAGGGTACTGGTACTGGTATTGCATTTTTTTTGTTTGTTTGTTTTTAATGATACCAGCCCTGATAAATCTCTCTGCAGGTCTATACAGAGAAGTGTGTTATGGGTAACCATGAGTCACTGGGGCATGAAGAGGAGTAGGTACATAAATTCAAATCTCAACAATGTATCATGAGGACCTTAATGTTAAACATGATTGGTTGATCCAATAGCTGTCAAACACATTTGAAAAAGTAAATAAAAAACTTGTCAATAGTATATTTAAAACCCATAAAAGTATAACAGCCATGTGTTTATCTCTAAACAAACCCCGGGCACATTTATTTCTACGCAGCCTGGAGAATGTGTTCCATCCTGAACACCCTGGTGTCAATTAAAAATCCTCCAGGATGCAACAAAACCAAAAATCAAACCAAAGCAGATGGAGGCTGGATAGACTTATGCCAAGTGTGGAAGCAATGCAGTGTCATCCTATATTTCTCTGCCAGAATTAGTCAGGTCCTGTCAAGTCAAGTTTGTTCATATAGACCATAATTACAGTCCCAAAGGGCTTCACAGGTGTATGATTAACCAGACCATTAAAGTTATTTAAAAAAGAAGATGAAAAAAAAAAAAAACTTCATTTTACCTTGAAAATATATATACCAAGTGGGCAATTTACCAGAACACCAGTTTGGCCAATCAGACTGCTGCTCTGTCAGATTATGTTGTGTTCAAATGCTGTGGTACGCAACCTGGCGAGACGTTTTGCCTGCCAAGCACTGTTCAGCGAAAAAAGTACCTTTAGACATCATTAAAAGAAACACCTGCAGCCACTGCCAGGAGATTAATTTACCAATTAAATTGATTTTGTCGAGCCTTCATTTTGTATAAGATAGTCCAGCTTAGCTGCATTCAATCCAATCATCATTCAGTCACATAAACTAAAGGGTATTTTACAGCCGTCTCCTTTATTCTAATAATTATTCCAGAACTGTCCATTTGCATTAAATGTAGCTGAATCTCATTGTCTTGATGAAGCGCACTGGAAAAAGCCAACATGATAGAATATCTATTGGCCAATCTGATCTATAGGACAACTGCAGCACTCAGACACTCCATCTAACTACAAAGCAAGGAATCTCTGTCTGTGAATGAGTGTGTCCTTGCAGATCGTACCTTATGAACTGTTTACCTAGTCTTATTCACGCTTGGTTAGTGTATTACTGGGCACCCAAGGATAATACAGTGTCAAAGTTGGTGCACTTTGGACACGCACTTTGGACACATTCAATATCAATAAACGTTGAATAAACAAGCAAACAGCAGTCTGTGGCTCTATGCAGCAGCAGGGGCAGGGCGTCAGGGCTCTGCAGGGAGACAAGCATGTCTCGCTGTTTCTCCAGTGTTTCTGACCACAAGGTGCCACGACTTGGTGTGTTTTTCTTTGCCACACTAACTTAGAACACTAATAACATGACAGCCAGCAAAATATCTCCACTAATTAAATGCATGCTAAACTTTAAAACCTTGGTGGTTATGCCAAAGCAAGCATCTAAAAAAGTAAAGGTACACAGTAACAGTAAAGCTATTAGTAGTGCACAGTAAAACTCCTGCATTCACTTTTTACTTGAAATTTAGAGTAAAAGAGAGGCATTATCAGCACAATGTACTTACATTTACTTAACATTTGTTCATAGTAGAGTTTTCAGTTCTATGTTAATGCTGGATAGTTTAATGAATATAATGCATTACATTTAATTGCTATATTTTGTGAGTGAAATCTGAATCTGAAACATGTAACACATCTGTATTATGTAAATGTAGTAGTGCAATGTTTTCCTCTTAAGTAGAAGCACACTGTTAGTAAGTAGTATACCGGTGAGTTACATAAGTCTTCTGGGGTGCTTTTGTATGTTATTTCAGGGTACAATGGGCCTTATTTACCAATAACAATATTTGTCCTTTAAAAAAGGTTCCAAGAAACATCTACATCAGATTCCTGACATGGTCCTAAAACGGGGAGTTGTTTGCACCTGTGTTTGTATAATGATGGATCCCCTTGTCCTTATAGGTCGAAACTGCGTGCCAGTTGATCCTAATTAGCACAGGTAAACACCCCGCCAATCACCATGGAGAGACATGAGACTGCAGGGCCATGTGCACAAAAGCTTCAATGGCTGTGAAGTGATGGCACTTCTGCAGGTTGTGAATGCCAAACGAGCTGTCATATTTCATAGCATGGGATGCTGAAAATATGCACAGCAATGCTTTCCAGCTCCTCCTGGGGGACCCCAAGGCGTTCACAGGCCAGATGGGATATGAAATCCCTTCAGCATTTTCTGGGTCTGCCCCGGGGCCTCCTACCAGTGGGACATGCCCGGAACACCTCTAACAGGAGTTGCCCAGGAGCCATCCTGATCAGATGTCCAAACCACCTCAACTGACCCTTTTCAACATTAAGGAGCAGCGGCTCAACTCTGAGCTCTCTGCGGATGTCCAAGCTCCTTACCCTATCTCTAAGGCTGAACCCAGCCACCCTTTGGAGGAAACACATTTCGGCCGCTTGTATCCGCGACCTCATTCTTTCGGTCACGACCCAGAGATCATGACCATAGGTGAGGGTTGGGATGTAGATGGACCAGTAAATCGGAAGCTTCGCCTTTCGGCTCAGCCCCCTCTTCACCATGATGGTCCGACACCAAACTGCCGATCCATATCACACTCCATTCTACCCTCACTCGTGAACAAAACCCTGAGATACTTGAACTCCGCCGCTTGAGGCAGTAACTTTTTCCCAACCAGAATCCCATCCGCTTCATACTCCACTGCAAACTGCCCCAGTGCATGCTGGTCATGTAGTCATGGTGTGATGAAGCCAACAGAACCACATCATCTGCAAAAAGCAGAAATGGATTTCTTAGCTCCCAAAACCGGACCCTTTCCTCTCCCATCTGCGCCTCAAGAGCCTCACTATTGTATATCATATTATACAACTGTAGAGTTGTGTCATGTCAGCACAAAACATACGTAAGGGAGAGTGTGCACTTGAGTGTGTATAAAATCTGCTCTTACTTAAGAACAAATCCCAAATAAGAAAACACTGGTGAATGTTACAATCTTCATGAAAACTGTGAAAGTTTACAAGTAAGCTGCAAGCAGCAATATCACAGGCCAAGCACCCAGCCTGTTCTGTACAGGCACCATATGAACAGGCACTGCACTAGTTCATTAAAATGTAGTTATCTTGATGTAATGTATGCATCTTACACTTGAAGCTCATATAATTTTAGTGGCAGGACCTTATCCAAATGGTCCATTACAGGCATCAGATGTCGTTAAACTGCTGCTAAGTGCCAAACCAATCCGCAGCCAGACCTGGTATCACATGACTGGTGGGCTTAACGGGGGGGTGCTAATTAGAGGTAACACTCCCTGAAAGCAGATAGGTAAGGCACAAATCTATCAAATTGATTTAAGCTTTTTTTTTTCTATTCACACACAAGTCACAAACGGTGAGAGGCTCTTTTGATACCGTGAATATGTCTTTGTGTGAATGTATCTGCAGATATGTGTGAAGGTGAGAGTGTGTGTGAGAGTGTGTGTACGTGTAATAATGCCAGTGGCACAGAGGGCCACATGTGTTGGTCCAGAGGAGATTGAAAGTGAATTGGAAGCTATTAATCTGACCTTCCCTTGCCATCAGATTTGGTTTGGAGCAGAATATATATTCACTCCACACGCTCTGTTTCTCTTTTTACAGCCTGCTTCACTTCTCTCTCCGTCTTTATCTCTCCCTGTACCTCCCCCTTATCCTTCCTTCATTCCAATCCACAAGTACAGGTTTAGATGTGGAGAGCAGCATTTTACACCTCAGCCTTTCAAATGATCCCTATTATTCCCTCCCCCATGCTGCTCTGATTATCCCTTCTCTATGTGAATGAACTCGGCTGTGTTTCTGCATGAGAGCTGGTTAACATGATATTTGCAGCTCTGCACTCCACTCTATCTTCACTTTCAGCCCAGCATCAGTGGTATCACACAGATGCGGGTACAATGACAGTACTCCCTGTTGGAAACGGCTCTGTTGTACAAAGTAGGGTAGAGAAACCACAGGCCGTGACAAGTTTGCCTTGACGTTTCATTTCGTATGCAACTTTGCAGTTGATTCAGCATGGGAAATGTACAATTTAGCAAAAACAAATAGCAATTTCACAAGGATGGTGAGACTGCTGGTAGCGCCTCGGTGCTGTAGCAGGAAACTCAGCTCCAACTAGAGTATTTTTCTAAACCACTTTAGTCGCGGTCCTTCCATTCAGTGAACCGAGTCCATTGTTTACAAGTGCTCCCCAAACACCACTTCAACATAATTCTATGGGGATGAATGCCTTTGGGTAGCAATATGGTTAGAATGCAATGAGATAAAAGATTTTCAGTGTTCTTATATACTGTATACTGCTGGAAATAGTGGTTGGACAAAACAAATTCACCCCTTTTTCTTTGACAACAGTTTCTGCTGCCTTTCCTCAGGTCTGCCCATCCAACAAGCAGGTTTTAAAGAGAACCATCAAATCTTTGAAGCTCCATTTAACACAACTGTTGATATTCACACTGAATTAAATGACTCCTTGTAATATGAGAGGATGGATAGTATTGTAGATCCTACTGAGAGTCAACCATGCTGAGTCACTTGCAGTAAATGAGCTGATTTTTAAGTGTTTTTTTGATGTTATGTACTTGTATTTCAGCAGGAACACTAAAACATTAACTTGAGCTGTGCCTTAATTGACCTATATATATTTGTACAGCAAGTAATGATATGAATACTATCATACATAATTTGTAAAACATCTCTACTGAATTGTCACCCCAGTGGCCAGAAGAAAATGTTGGCATTGTACATTTCTGCCCCGCAATAGTCTGGCAACATTCTTGCTACCCAGCTTCTCACCTAGTGTCAGCTGGGTTAGGCTCCAGTCCTCCCACAACCCCCAACGGCATAAGCGGTTACGGAAAATGAATATATGAATTGTATGTTTCTGTATACCACAAATACATAATATATATCAACACTTCCAAAGTGACGTAGTATATGAGCTGACTTTGTCATCTGTAGGTCGAGGGGATGGTGGATGGGTTGTCACCTAGATGAGGCACCAGTCAAGCTGCAGACCACTGGAGAACACTGTTTAAAACAACCAGTGAAAACAGTTGGTTTTTAGCAACCCTTCACTGTTTTTTCACCAAGGACAGTGCTATGAAAAAGTGTTTCTTTCTTATGAAGACATTGCTATTTTAACCCAAAACATGATCTTTCCCGAACAATAACTAAGTGGTTTGTGTGCCTAAACTTGCGTGCACGTTACTCACAGTGTTGTTGAGAAATGAAGCTTATATGTATCCGCTACACAATAACATACAAATGCAACCGTATCCACGGTTTGCAGAAACAGCATTTTATCTTATTTATTTTTTGCCAGTTTGGTTGGTAGAGCCTGGTCTCAATCCAAAGTTATCGAAATCTGGCACTTGGGCAGTGACTTGAGGTGTCAGAAATTTACGAAAAAAGGTGTCCCTTGATGTCGGCATGATACACAGCCGGTAGCTGTTATAGTTTAATGGCACCCAGCTATGTCAGGTAGACACGCCATGGGACAAGGACGAAAGTAAGGGCAGCGAATATCTGAGTGGGGCGAGCCGGTGTTTGTGACCCATAAGATTCTAAAGCCAAACCCTGTTATTTTTTCCTAAACCTAAGCATGTGGTTTTGTTGCCTAAACCCAACCGCGTGTGTTTGACGTTGAAGGGGAAAAAAACTTCATTTCTGCGTTTATTTTGAAAGAGACTGTATGTAAATGTTAAATTTCCTGAGAAAATGAAAGTGTATCTTGAAAGAATATAACAGGCAGAACTTGACATGGTGTCCCAGAACGTCAGCAGTCAACGCACCCAGGGTACCTTGCACATTTTATGTTGACGTGGACGTGGAAAGTCCATGACCAAACATCAATATGTGACAAGGTTGGAGTAATAATTGGTTTGTAGTGTTTATATAAAATTTCACAAAGATTGACAAACAATTGTTACTGTGTATTACTCATTAATGGTGCATTAAGTATTGATATCTGAACAAAGACAACATATGCTGAACATTGCGTACAGCTGCAGACCAGGTTGTTGATTCTCAGTGGGATCAGCAGAACTAACAACCCTTTCACCAAAAAAAAAAAAAAAAAAGTAATTAGAGTACATTGCAGTGTTAAAAATATCCAAAATATTGCTTTGTTGAGCATAAACAACAGTGTTTTTGTAGGGCACTGAATAACATTACTGTAACATTATTCCTATGATAATGAGTGCTATGCGCCCACCCAGACATGTTCCTGGGTTAAGCTATTCATAGTGTTTTTGTAGGGCAAAAGATAACATTACTTTAAAATTATTCCTGTGATAATGAGTTCTATGTGCCCACCCAGACATGTTCCTGGGTTAAGCTATTCATAGTTTTGTTGTTACAACTAAATTGTGATGCTAATTTTATGAGCTGCACGACTGCATGACTTGGCAAAATGAGAAGTACACTTAGATAAAAAAAAAACTTAGTTAAAGTTTATACAAAATGCCTGAGTAGAGCAGACTCATATTTATGGTACTGATAAGAAATTCTCAAGTATATACATGCATGGAGCACAGCTCAATTTGCAAGGCAGTGTGTCTAGCAAAAAGACATATCTGAGTACATTTAGTGCACTTGGACACAATTCAGATTGATAAAACTTCAAATAGAACTACAGACTTTAGACAGAAATGTTGAATCAATTATAAAAATATCAATATTATTGAAGTTGCCAGTTTATTAGGTACACCTCACTAAAAACCAACACTGCATTATATGATGGCTATGCAATAAACCTCATATTAATAAAGGTTATAATGTTTTTGTTGAATCTGTTCTGTTCTAAAGAGGCGTTGATTCAATTTTATGGTCATTTTTGACACTGTTATGTTGGATTATATTGAGGTAGTGATTCTCATATTTATTCTGCCCTCACTGATATAAATAGTCCTTCAATCATCAATATCTACCTTATGTCCAAAACTTCTCGTTTCTCAAAAAACAATACCTGGCACATCACTTTGTCTTTCTTTTCTCACAGGGACAGAGTGAAACAACCATGAAATGGACATTTTGGGTGTGCATTAGTGTGGATGACAGACAGAGAAAAAGAAACCCGGCAGATATATTAAAATGAGCAGATGAGTAACAAGAAATCCGACCACCAGCCACAGTAAGCAACAAAAAAGTGATGCACAAATGAAAGCCAGGAGGTAAACGGAAAAATTATGTCAGACAGCGATTTGAATAAGTGCAGAGCGACAAAAGTCTGATCTGTCTATCACTGCAGATAGCCAGAGGCATTCTTTTTTAATGTTTACTGCCAACTATCCTACTCTGCCTCACTGACGGCCTCTCTCTGGCTCTGCAAAATGATTTAACACAATGAAAACTACAAATGCTTTACTGTCTAGGAGGGAAGGGTGAAGAAGAGTGATAGAGACAGAGGGAGAAAGAGAGGGAGGGGGAGCTGAGCCAGCACTCAGAACTCCTTAAGCACTAAAAACTGGCTAACAATTCCTCTTTTTTCTTTAAAACTCTGAGTCTACTTCTGTCTTATAAATCTTTCCAAACCAAACTCTTTCACTTAGCGCTTCAACTTGAACTCTATCTTTTCTGACTGTGCACATTTATCTTTCTTATGATAAGACTCTTTCTTTCAAATTACACTCCCTGAATTTGTCAGAGTGCCCTCAGATTTTCTACCAGGTCACTATGGTTCACTCAACTGTAAAGTTAAATTTTCAATTTCCAGGCACATCGCTTCAGCTGCATTGACCGTTGTCGACCTCATCTGTCTGACTGTTAGTGGTTAGAGACTGAAGAGGGATGTGGCACTCTAAAACAAAACAAAAAAGTAGCACGTCTGAATGCAAGACATCCTGTAAGAAGGATTTTCCATTTGTATTCAAATGCCTAATTTCCACCGCATGGTATGGCTCGCTCCCCTTGTCTCACCTTTGGTACCAGTACTTTTCTCCTTTAATGTAGGCAGGATTGTCACAGCAATGCCATGTTAAACTGCAGGTGACATCATCTTCAACTTGACACAAACACAGTGTGTTCTCTCGCTAGATCCTTTCATCCGCAACCAAACGGAGGAATATCTGTACTTTAACAATTGCCATCAAATGACACTTGGGTAGACGTGCTAATTCTAGCCACTTTGCCAGTGCAGTGCAGTGACTGGCTGCCACAAAACACCATCCATCTCTGCACTCAAACATCTATCAAAATTAAGTTGACACCGGGTTTGAAAGGGAGACTGAATTAGAAAAATATATTAACTAGAAATACTGCCCCAACAGTTGTACGCCTCTGTGCACCAGTTTACAGTTTACATCCATGTCTGTAAGAAGATGGATGCTTCACACACATCTTCCCCCTGAAAGCACAGAAAATCTGAACAGTTAACACAGTTTCAAGATTAGTGTGACTAATTTAGTTTCTGACCAAATGTCTCCCCTTCTGTTCCTGAGATACGATGTTGAGTAACGGCCATAACATTTATTCTGAACATTATGTCACAGCTGTAGCTGGAGCTACACTAACGCTGGCATGGAGGCATAAAGAGAAGTAACCACTGTAACATCTTCACCGACCTTCATGCTGCTTTCTACTGTTTACTAACCCTGTTCATGAAGAGCAGTCTATCAGCTATTTTTAACAGGTTTTTCCACATTTAAAAAACAGCAAGGACACACTACTTTTGGTGGATGAAGGGTATAAGATACAATATATACCCTTTTTCCACTGGACAAAAAAATGGACAACCCAACATCTGGTTTTTGTCTTTAATGGGGAAGTTTACAGTTGACTCTGCAGCAGTAATGGATAATTATTAGCTCCAGCTCTGAACAGCAGTGATAGAAACATACCACCCCGTTGCCACTTTTCTGATGCGACTGTGGGTAACTTATACAAGTCTTTGTTATCGTTCCATCTCTGTCTGGGCAGCACTCAAAATTGTTCCTAATTAGTGGGCTCTGAGTTTGAGAGAGAGATCGAAAAAGTTACACATATTAAAAAAAGGACACCACAACATTTTTTTTTTTCTCCTGACCTCCATGCTGCTTTCTACTGTTTAGTAACCCTGTTTTCCAGCATGCATGTGATGTCAAACATGACACACACACACACACACACACACACACACAGGTACATATCTAATGGATACCTTGGGTAATATCTTCCGTGACTGCAGCAGAGCTGATGCCTCCCCAGACTATATTTGAGTAATAAGTTAGGATAATCACTAGCAATGTCTGCTACAGCTATGAAAATAATGCCCAGGCCAGTACAATCTTCTACACTGTGTCCATCCTTTTTCATTCATCCTGTCATCCATTTGCTCATAATTTTCATAATTAGCAAGATCACTGAGGTTAAGGATTTCTTCTTTTTATTCTAGGTTCATAACTGAACACCGTCTTCACCCAGATTTTGCCAATAGCCCTTCAGAGTAAAATTAAGCACATCCACACAAACATGCAGACAAGTTCCGGTAGTGGGCAGAGTGTATTTATACACACAAAGAGTATTTCACTTGTGGATCAATCCACAGCGCCACTCAATCTGAACTCACAATGTGAGAGAGTGGACTCGGTCAATACAAGCCTATTCATTTTAGGGAAGTAACAAGGACACACACACACTTGTACACACAAGTACACACACCCCTGCATTCACTAATACTTCCTCCCATTCAGCTGCAGTGATTTGATTGAATGGCGAGTGCTGATGAAGTGTAAACCAGCAGCTGTGTCAACGACAGATTTTGAGGTTGTCCTCACTTTGTATGAGAACATTTACACCACCGAAGACCTCCTAAAGTGGTGGACGTAAACCCCTCAATTGAGACTGACTGATCGATCTATTCCTGTGCCTCCCAAAAATAATAGCAAAATAAATACCCAAACACATTACATCTGATAAATGTTCAGTCCAGCATGTCCCTCTCTATCTCAATCCAGCTGTTGTATTTTTTTTTTCCAGCATAGCAGGTGCTGCATTTAAGTGACCAATAAGACTGGAGAAGAGTAATGCCTCCATTTACAGAGCGCTTTTCTAGTCTTAGCCACCATTTAAAGCTTTACAACACAGTCACCATTCACCCATTCTCACACATATTCATGCACTGGTGGCCAAGGCTACCATACAAGGTCCCACTGCTACCTGCTCATCAGATAAGCATTCAAACGCACTCACACACCAGTTCAGCATCAGTTGGTTTACTATCTTGTCCAAGGACACTTTGACATGTAGACTGCAAGAGCAAGGGAACCACTGACCTTCCAATCTCACTGTAAACAGACCTAGCCAACTACCCTACTTTCTGTGCCACAGCCACCACAGTAACGGTACGTTAACTGTGGCTAATGTCAATATACGGCACACACTAGTGGTACCCTGCAAGGTAGATAGCTAGCATGGCAGAGGCTCCACAAAAGAAGGTAAAAAAGTACAATTTCCATCTTGAATGGGAAAAGGATTTTCTATTTTAACCTTGGTGAAAGACAAGTGTGTGTGTATGGTGGGCCACCAAACACAAGTACTGTCTAAAAGAGGAAATTTGGAGCAGCACCACAACACCAACCACCAGAAAGTCAAAGACAGCTACCCCCAAAAGACTTCAATCTCTGCAAGGAGAGTTGACGAGGTGAACCCAGCAATTGCTTTTTTCAAAACCTGCTGCTCAAAATAAGACTGCTGCTGAAGCATCATCTGATAACTTCACCTTTTTGCTAAACACAAGAAGCCTCTTACAGATGGTGATTTATTCAAGGAAGCATCGGCCATTACCGCAGAGACTGTTTTCAGCAACTTCAAAAACAAAGACGACATCAAAAGCACACTCCGTGGTGTTCTGCTTGGGCCGGCAACAATGAGAAGGAGGGTAGAGTCACTGTCAGGGGATGCAGATCGACAAGTGTTAAAGGACTCTGTAAATATTTTTCACTACAGTTTGATGAATCCCTGGATGTAATGAACACAGCTTAGCTTGTTGTGTGACTTTCCAGGATTCTGGAACAAAGGAGGACTTCCTCACTCGTTTGCACTTAAATAAAAAATGAGCAGTGAGGATATTTACAATGAGCTTTAAAAATATGTAGGTGAAAATAACATCCCCATTCATCAACTGGTGGCAGTTATTACTGTTGGGGTCAGTGCGAGTACACTAGCAATGTGCAGTGTACTTGAAGGTTTTATAGCACTGTGCCGTAATGACGCTGATTTTCCAGACTTCCTCAATTAACCCGGTGTGATTCATCAGCCACTTTTGGCTGGGAAGACTGTGGACTTTTTTCATGTAATGACACTAGCGGTCAAACTGATAAACTTGATTCAAGCAAGGCGTTTTTGTACGAGCTTGATGCAGCTCACAAAGACGTGCTTCTTCACGCTGGTGTCCGGTGGTTGAGTGCTGCAGAGATTTGTTTACTTGTTGCCTGAGATAAAAAAAAAAAAAAAAAACTGTCTGTTGACAAGGAACAAAGAGCACAAGGAGCTGCAGAAGCACAGGTAACTGTCAGATAAAGTGTGGCTACTGGACCCGAGGTTTCTGACAGATCTACCTGCAAAACTCAACACACTCAGCGAGGAGTTCCAGGTATAAGACCGACACCCACCCCACACAATAAGTGCAGTGAACGTGAATGTGTTTGGACCAAATATCTAAAAAGCAGTAGGCTGACAGACATTCCCAACCTGGAGGAAATGTCACAGGCCATCAAAGAGAAGGATGTTGAGTTCAATCAACATTTTGGTGCCGTAGATGTCATGAAAGATACTACTGCATTCATCTCAAAACTCATTCCTGCCCACTGATATAGAACAAGTACTGTAGCAGCCAAAAATCCAGGAAAAATATTTGCTCTGCCAAGTGGAGTTTACATGGAGATGGTTTGCATAATGACATAGAGCTAAAAGGCCAATCGAGTGACAATGACTTCTGCGGACTTGTCAGCAGTGAGACATTTCCTCTCTTCATCGTGTGTGCCTACTTTGGATCCACTTACCTCCATGAGATGGCGTGAGGTGATGAAAATAATCAAATCAAAGTACAGGATCTGTCTTACTGATAGACACCTCAGAGAATGTCTCAGAGTAGCTGTGTTTAGCTACGAGTCAAACTACAAAGTACTCACAGACAGTACTCAGTGACAGCTATCACACTGAGCTGATTGAGTATCACTACTGCAACTGTTTAGCCTTGCATTGTGAAAAGTGATGAGACATAGTGAGCAAACCTCAAAGTTCTTTTTAAATTGCTAATGATAATTGCTAAAGGACAGTGGCACTCCATATGATCGGCTCACTTCAAGGGTGTTCCTTTGTTGTCTACTATAAACAAAATAATTTCCTCATAAGGCCTCAAGTTGGATTCACAATCTGGGCTGTCTTTTTCTCTCACAGCTTCAGTGGGTAGATCTTGCCTTCTGCCAAGGTTGAGGTCATGGATCTAGGGCTTAAAAAGGTTGGTGACTACTGTCCTAAGGCAAAACAAATCAAACTGATAGTCTATAGGCAAAGGCAAGCCCCATTAGCAGCACAGCAAAGGCTACACTCGCCACCACAATAAACACAGAATCGTTGAATTAGTGAAAAACTGAGACAGTTTTGCAGGAGTGAGCGAGACAGGTGAGAGAGACAGAATTAAAGACACAGGATCAAATAGCAGACAAAGCCAAGTGTTTTTTTTTTTCACTGACTTAAGAGATTTTCCTTAGCAAGACATTTCACTTAGATCTGAATGGATGGCTTGCCTATTAAGCAACTCTTTCTTCCTCAACTCTATTTTTTTCTACCTCTTTCTCTGCAGTTGGTTATAAATTCATGTCAGGCCCAATCAGAAGCTGATGTGATGGCTGCTTAATGGAAGAAGTGCAGAATGTCTACAAATGGAGCATTTATTTCAATCTCCTTCTTTCTCCCTGTCAGGAATCACTTATGTCAGCTGGTCTGAGGAGAAAAGGCTCTTTCTTATTGATAGGACAACAACACAAACCATGGCTGTTCTATACACATACTGATACAAACAAACAAATATGCAGCTGTAAATATACACACTATAACCCTTCTTCCACCTTTATACCTCTCTCAAGCACTCTTGGTCTCTTCCCCTGTTTCTACTACCCACCTCTCTGTCTTTCTATCAGTGTACCTTTCCTACTCTTGTTTCCCTTTATCCCTTCATTTGTCTCCTTACTGCCTCTGTCACTGCTGTTTCACTTATCCTTTTTTCTTCTTTCTCTATCCCAGCTTCAATAAACTCCAACCAGTCAGTCATACCTCTGTTTTTTTTCTTCGCACTCATTCTTATTCTTTCCACTCAGCAGTGTTACTACTTACAGATAAACTCTATCGGGGAGTCGGAGCGTAAGTGTGTGAGTCACAAATGACTTCAATCTAAGTGTTGCTCTTAAGAAACTTGATAAGCTGAGGGCAGCTAACGCAGTGTGCCACTTGTACTGTAATCCAACACTCCCTTTATTTCTTACATAGGCAGATAGCTATAATTTTTGCATGTGTGTGTATACAACGGTGTGATGGATTTCACAAAAACAGACAGATTTAAGACGACAAGGATTTCGTAGTGTAGTGTAGAGCTAACCATTTTAACAGGAACCTCTAAGCCTCTGATATAAAGCCTTTAACACCCCCAAGGACTGAATGATACACACAACTGGCATCAGATATCTCCTGATCTGGGTCTTAACAGTAGGTTCAGGTTCTTACAAGAAACTCAGCAAATTCCTCTGAGATCAAAGCAGCAATTCTGGTCACAAAAAAGGCCTCCAAACTCTGCAGAGGTCTTCTCCTCTCCAAAACAAATGTATCTTTGTGATTTACACCAGTAAATAAAAGAATAAAGCAGTTTCATGTTACACATGTCTCCAATGCTATTTGGCATGTCAAAGACAGGCTGCTCATCTAGCACCTGCTAATGCGTGTTCACCTTTTTCGCTGATAACCTAAGACCCATACGTTCAGGAGGTTTTTACCATGAGCCAAATTATCCACAGAGGTTTCTTTCTCTCCCAAAGAAACAGATCAGGTGATTTAAACTAGTAAAACCACTGGATAAAGCAGTTTCAGTTAAAAAAAAAAGTTTTTTTTTTCCTACACTGCTTGTCGCAAATGGGGTTCTGACTGTGATGGCTGATACATCAATGCGAAAATGTTTCGTTTGTCTGTTCTGAGCACCTGTAGAAACGTGGCAAAACCATAAACTAGGACCCGCACCCTATGTAGATGTAAAAAGGCTCATTATAAGGTAACAAAAACACAACAGTTGTTATTTTCAGGTGATTACTCACTGAAGAAAATGTCCTAATTATATTATATTCCATTTCTGCCTCACATGTCCCTGTCAATCCTTCACACTGGACCTTAAAGGTGCGTTGACTTATTCACAATGTCAACTCATGCTTTGCGTAACATGCAAGAAAACATTCAACCTTTCTCTTTCTTTGCACTTTAACCAAACTACCATGCTGTACCAAAACAATTACCACCAACTATGTCACTTGGCAGTAATAATAAAGTATCAAGCTCACTAACTGTTACCTCATAAAGATATAATGGCAGCAAAACAACCTTTCATTTTATAGTTATAGATGACTAATGTATGCTATATTTTGAAACCGTAGGAATGGTAGTTACATAACCTTCAAAAACAAACCAGAGCTTAACCATGCAACTAGACACACGCATGTTCGTAATAGGTGTGCTGCCGTACTTAAACAAATAACAACACCTCCGGTTTGTGGGACTGATGCTGTATGTTGTCACCTGTTTTCTATACTTGGTGATCTTGTTTTACTGCTGTTTTTCAGAGGAGGGGAATTTTTTACCTTTAAATGAATATGCTGTACAAAGAGAGCCGCACACTGTTAAATTGACATGCAAACTCTGACTTCAGCCTGATGCCCCTGTTTGACTAATTTGTCTGGAGCAGAATGTGTCAGATCTGCAGTGGATAAACCGGCGCTAAAGTATTTGTAAATCTGGCCCTGATGTTACCTATACTTGTAACTATTTGGACTTGAATAGAGGCTCCCCTGAGGCTGTTGTGAACTTGTCAGATGAGGTGAAACATCCAAAAGCCGGGG
The DNA here is from genome assembly GCA_019142605.1 of Cephalopholis sonnerati. NCBI lineage: Eukaryota > Metazoa > Chordata > Actinopteri > Perciformes > Serranidae > Cephalopholis > Cephalopholis sonnerati. Next base: position 41,638,852 of record JAGQAX010000003.1, on the reverse strand, counting down.
TTTGTGCCAATTCACAGCGGAAGCCATCACATACTCATCTTTAGAGAGAAGTGATATTGCTTTCTTTATAGCCCAGAAATGGGAGAATGCTGAATGATTAAATGATGATGAGTAAGACATTAAAAGACAGCACTTTTGGAGATAAACCACAAGCTGAGACTCATCATTCAGTATAAAAAGGATATGGGCTGGAGACCATGCGGATGCACCAGCTACGAGGACAGGTTGTCTGTTTGAGGCAGAAGAAGACCACAGGCGCCAGCTCAGGGTAGGGCACAACTAACACACTGGTATCACTGCTGTCATCGTCATCGTCATCGTCGTCGTCGTCTTCATCATCCCCTTGACACTCCAGCACCTTCTCCTCCTCCTCAATCCTCTCTTCCTGAATAATCCCTTCCTCCTCTATTTCTTCCTCTTTCTCCTCCTTTTTCTTGGGACATGGGAGGTGGTACGGGGAGGGCCTGCGGGGGGAGGAGGAAGTGACGGCATCATCGCTATCGCCCCTGGCTATGGCTGTTGTTACCCTCGAGATTGTTGCCGCTGACGGTGGCGTTGCTGTTGATGTTGCAACGCTGGGGCCCTCCTCCTCCTCGCTCGTCATGGCAACGCAACGGTCTGGGATGAGAGAAACAGAGAAGACACAAAGAGAGAAGAATTTAAATTTACAAACCACTTCATTGGGTTACAAAAAAAAAAAATCACAAAACAGTAAAAACACCAAGCCAGGTTGGCCAGAGGGCTTGGCCACGGTTAAAGTAATGAAAAGATTAGCATCGTGGTGAGTGTTAGTACAGTAGGAGGTACAGTCAGCTGTGACTGAGCAGCTACAGACACAGCTGGTTACTCTGCTGAGTGGCAGCCCATTACACCTCCGTTCTGTCCCCTCCTGCTCTGTCATCACCTCTACTGTGTTGTAATGTGGCTACATTCACAATGTAGTTGTTCTTATTTACATGTTTTATCTGTTGCTGTAGTCAGACAATACAACAAATATGAAATAGTTATATAATGGCGTCAGATAAACCAGCAGTCATTTCTAAGTTGCGATACCGTGATAAAATCATTACATAATTCGATTCATTGACAGCAGCTCTGCTGTGAATTGTGTATGACAATTTGAATGAGTGATCACAGAGAAGGTTTGAGGCGACAGTAAGTCCTTCTTTATTGCTACACAGCGACCCAACCCTCACTGGGCTGGCTTACCAAAGCCAGCATTTTAAGATTTATCTGGAAACTGTTTCGCAAAGTTTTTGGAGGAGAAAAATGCTGTCTGGACAGAGGGCTGAAATGTAGAGGAAAATGATGTGTTTACAAATTCAAAAATTCAAACAGCTTAATGTGGATGTACTAAAGACAAAAATACACTGCTGCCACTGTGCCACATCTTATGACACACATCAAGTGCTGCCCCTAGCACCAATAAGAAGCGTCGTGCTGCAGCGTGTCAACAGAAGACAGTTACTCCTGCTTTACTGAAAAGGTCTGTACTTGTTCCAACTTGTGATTAGCCTAAAATCATGTGTGGAAATTCATAAATTAAACTTGTTTTCTCGCCTGTCTTCATTGTAGCCTGATTGTGGGTTGTATAGCTGGGGATATTTCTTAACCTCAACAACTTGTCTCTCCCCAGCCATTCTACGACACACAAGAGAGACAGCGACAGCAAGAGATGAGGAGAGAAGATGAGCTGACAGCAGATAAGAAAAGCTGCTACAGGAGCCGGGATGTACAAGCATAGAGCAAGTGGGGAAAAAATACATGTTTTTTCAGGGGTGGGGAGGCTGGAAATAGGACAGTGGAGTGATGTTCTACAGGGTGGCTCATCGAGGAGCGCGACTTGAGTCTAGTAGGGGCTGTACATTGAAATAAACAGGAGCAGCTGTTTTGACTCACTCAGATTTTTAAGATTTACCACAAAGAAAGATTTTCCCATCTCACAAATCAGTCCGAGAAAGTATATACCCGACTGATTTAATGACAATGGATCATAACCTCAGGGTTTTACAATAATTCACTCTCTTTAATTTGAGTTATTGTACTTGATTTAAACACAAACAAGGCAGCCTGACATCCATTGATTCTCATTCTACTTCCAAGTCTGATCACAGAGAGAAACAAGAGAAAGAGATAAAGACGGAGCACCTAAAAGAGAAGGCAACAAACTGATTTGCTGGAGAGAGAACTAAAGGAGTAAGGAAAGAGTGTTGGAAAGGAGAGTTCAGTGATTTAGTCAGAGGCTTAGTGTTGAGAGGAATCAATACTGTGTAGCTGGAGAGAGAATAGAAGGAGCAGGAGTCCTGATATGACTGAGTGGCACCTGCCCATGGATTTCCAATGAGAGAGCCGAGCGCACAATTCTCAATAAAAGCTACTGAAAGCTCAAGTCCACTTCAGCCAGGGACAAGCACTTCCAGAGGTCCTTATAGCAGACTGTGTTCATTCGAATAATGCCAATTGGTTTTCAGGGTATTATTATGACCACACAGGACACAAATATGACTTATTCAAAAGACTCTTACTTTATGTTCCCTCATTACACGGGCAGTATGGCATTGGTTTGTAAGTCACCAAGGAAGTGCAGAATCAATTCCTGCAAAGCTTACAGTTACAGCTTCACAACAGAGAGAAGAAACTCAGCTAATTAGAGCAGAGGTACGAGGAAAATATCTTGTCAAGAGGAATACCATATCTTTACAATGAAAATATAAGATAAGAAGGATCTTTATTTATCCCGAGGGAAACTGTTGTGCTGCAGTTGCAGAACAAAGTAGGAAAAGAGTGCAAAATATGAATGAATGTGCAAGTATAAAAAACATCCAAAAATCAAAATACACACAATATCAAAAATATTAACAATGTTAATAGTAAGGATCATAAGTTGCTTGTACCTTGTGTTGCCTCTGGTGAGATGCATACACACTTAATGGTCACAGTATAACACCAAGTCAGTTAAACTTCAGGGATATCAAACTACCCAGTTAGGAAACACAAGTGATTTTGAATCAATTTCACCTGCTTCGGTGCAAATAAATTTGACAACAGGTGCAATGGAGAGGCAAAAGCAAGACAACCCTTAAAAAGGGAATTGTTTTACATGTGGTGGCCACAGACAGCTGCTCTCTCCTTATCCTTCCTGACTGATTCCTCTCTAGTTTTGTGTTCTGTTCATGTACTTATCACTACTGGTAGCATGAGGTGGCACCTGCAGCCCAATCACGTTGCAAAAGTAGTCTAGCTCCTCCAGGATCTATATGTGCGGTCACAAGATGGTTTGTTGCATCTCCCGGCACGATCTAAAGAGCATGGAGGAGATACCAGGAGACCAGCAATTACACAAAGACAGCTGGACAGGTCCACAGTAGGGCATCAACCCAGCAGCAGGACCGGTATCTGCTCCTTTGTGAGACGAGCAACAGGAGGCGCACTGCCAGAGCCCTATAAAATGACCTCCAGCAGATCGTCAGAATTTCCCTTCAGGGATCATTAAAGTATTTCTGATTCTGCATGTTTCTGACCAAACTGTCAGAAACAGACTCCATGAGGGGGGCATTACGGCCCGCCGTCCTCATGGGGACCTGAGCTCACAGCCCAGCAATGTGCAGCTCATTAGGTATTGTTCAAGTACCGCCACAGACTGTCCAGGAGCTCACTGAAGCTCTGAGCGAGGTCTGGAAGGAGATCCCCCAGGACACCATCCGCTAACTCATCAGGAGCATGCGCAGACACTGTCAGGATGCATATGGGCAAAAACGGGGGCCATACACACTACTGAGTCCATTATAAGATGCTGTGATAAAATTCACACAAGTTGGATCAGCCTATGATTTTGAATCCAGCCCTCAGTGGGTTGATGATTATACAGTATTCATCAGTAAAGATTTTCAACTAGAATAATTCGTCCATCAAGATCTCATGTGTGATTTTCTTTAATAACTCTATTTGATGATTTTTTCCATTATATTGTACAGTGTCACATACTGTCTTTTATGTCAGAAAGTTGTAATAATTGTATTCCAAGACAGAGCTGAAACAGAGTCTGGAGCCACACGTCTCCACTGTCCATCTCTCTGAACATGAAAGCACTTAGTTTCTGTTGCTAAACCAGAGCAAGGACTGAAAAAGGAGTTCTTAATGCAAGAAATCTCAGCATCTGGCAGAGTAATCATCGAGTCATTGGCGAGATAACATAAAAGTTTATCGAAGCCTGTGGGGAAATTAGGTTGTTGCAGCAGTAGAGTAATAGCATCCCTACAAGGAAAGGGAAAAGATGAACACAACTAGGACATAAAAAGCAAGCCATGCGTATAGTGGAAATTAAAAGAAATAAATACATACAAAAACAAAACAGTTTGATGTAACCATGCAATATGTTGCTGGCAATTAAAACAAGTTAATTGATGATCAACAAACCACTGAAAATGATGGTCCTGTTGTGCTTGTATTACTGCCAATCACTTGTGCTTATTCTAATAAAGGGATAGTCTGACATTTTGAAAATGATGCTTATTTGCTGAGGGTTGGATGAGAGGATTGATACCATTCTTATGTCTGAACATAAAATACAATATGAAGCAGATTTGAGAGAGGTATAAACCCTCTTATATGAATGTCAGCAAAAACAAAATGCATTTCTTTCCTGGAATGCCAAAGTATTCCCTTAATACCGTTGGGAGTGATTGATGTTTTTTTCCACAGTCAAGATGTTTTGATCCCACGCAGCTGTAAACGAGATTTTCTGGCAGAATTTTTCAGTTATTGGTGCTCGTTATAATAAAAGTTGCACACAATTCATTTGGATTTTGTTAATTGTGCCCACCAAATAATGAACTACAGTATTCTTATCAGTTTTTTGGGGGGAAGATGAAACCGAAGGAAATGAGGACCCTCATGTCCAGTGATCCTACGATTTCCTCATCAGCCTGCAACCCTACTGAGGTTTGCAGCTGGATCCTTCTCAACTTTGGTTATGCTTTGCAGCAGTGTGCGTAGTGCTGCCACTGGTAGTCACAAGCCAGTGCTAGCAACAATACAGTGGTATTGTTATGGAGGATTTTGTGGTGTCTAGAGCTGAAGGCTGCAGATTGCAACCGGCTCAAACGTCCTCCTCCTCTGAAGCTGTTTGGCATGTTGTAGACAGGCAGCTTTCTCACCACATTTTTCTCTGAAAACTCAAGAGTTCTCCTCATCTTGAACACAAACAGAAAAGGTGATTTAAACTAGTAAAAACACTGACATGTATTGATTTTGATGGGTATTACTCAATAGAAATGATGTCTTATCAACAGAAAAAAGTGTTGTGCGACACTTTCCTTTCACCTGGAAAATATTTTGATGCGCAATGTGATTGGCTGTGTTACTGTTGTAGCCATGGAGACATTAGATTTAGAGACTCTGATCTGTATTCAGCATCTTTATCCACAGAGTCAGCTGTCTATTGGACGACAGAGGCCAGCCAAACCGCCTTCACCAGGCTGACTGACAGCAGACATTTACTGAACTGCAGTCGCTTTTATGTCAGCGCCACGGTATAAATCAATAGTGTTCATATATATTGATTCATTTATTTTATTTCCCAGCCCACCATAGTGAGTGAGGAGAGATACAATTAATGAATTAACAAACATATACATGGGATATTTTGGTTATTTTAAACAGCTGTCTGTGCAGATTACACTTGACGTGACAGAAACAGACTGTAGGGGGTTTCTGGTGACCATTGAGACTACTGAAACCATTCCCTGAAGCATGGATTGAAAATGTCATGCTGCTCTTTAATATTCTGTTGAGCGACACTCTTCAAAATGTTCCGTGCCCCACTTTAAATCAGTCTTCATTTTGGTAGCCGAGGCGAAAATGCAAATGGCTTTATCTAGAGCCAGAGTTTAATCTGTCCGCTTTGGGCGACTGTGGAAACATGGTGCTGAACATGGCAATCTACACAAACGAGGACCAGCTCCCTACGTAGATATAAAGGGTTCATTTAAAGGTAATGAAAACATGATGATTCCTATTTTCAGGTTATTATACACTGAGGAAAACATACAGTACTTACTATATTATATTCCATTTCTGCCACTATATCCCCCTAAATCCTACACACTGGACCTTTAAATGGCAGCAATGAATGTTTTACTCAAGAAGCCATTCAACACCATGATGCTTAGTGTCACAGCCCTGCTTTAAGACGAAGCGACAGCAGGAATTTTATTATCTGCTGATGCCAGGTTGTGGACAGAAGATGGTGTCATATTTGTGTTTTGTTTTCTTTGTTTGGGGAATGGGGCCCTGGGCGTACTGTCCTAAAACTTTTCCTAGCAAAACAAACGGTGCAGTATGCAGCCAACAGAGGATGTCTGACCGTAAGGTGTTGATGGCATTATGTCCAGAGGCTACAAATCCAGCGGCTACGCAGGATAACATAAGACGTCAAAGTGATCTAGACAGTAGAATGGCAGGAAACAACTACAATGAAAGTGCATCTGGGCAGCCCGTTCCTATTAAAAAGTCCTTTTCCCATTAAAAATGCAAAGTGCAGGAGTCGGTGACACATTACTGCTCATTAGGGCCGGTGGGACAGGCTAGCTGCTGTTTACTGTCTGCAGCAACACATTGCTTTGGCTTCACTGCTGTGTTTGCAGCTGTTGTGAGTTGTCCTTTTACAACGAGAGCAAGTAAAATACTTTGTATTGTGATTGTGTCCAGAAGTTTCCAACTTCTGTACCTTTGTTGGGTAGTTACTACTTTTCAGCCGCAGAGGGACTTTAACAAGTGTGATTGCTCTGAGTATTTCTAGTCTCTGCACCATCAATAAACTGCTTAGTGTAGCCGTTTGTTGCCTTGTATTACTCTGGTTTTCTGCATATATCTGCCTATTCCCTGCACGCTGGCTGGTGCATAAACTGTGACACAATAGGCACTATTTAAACAAGCTATAGTGCATGGTCTAAACTGCATGCCGCAAGTGCATTTAGAGCGTGTTACACTCCACTTTTGCTAATTAAACGATCCATAATCTGGGTGCAAAGTGTCATCTCCCATTCCCTTTAAAAGTCAGGTGTGCCTGCACCTGACACGCAGCTATTTACATGCCTGATTTGGCAAATTAAGAAAGTGAGCTACTGAGAATAACGTAGTAGGAGTAGCAATATCACTCCAGTAAATATCTTGGGGCGTTTAAGCAGCAAAACTAAAAACTGTATAAACTTGACAGAGGGGGTTGATGGGAATGCACTTGCCTGACAAAAAATGAAGATGTAATTCACAAAGGTGTATTAAGGTTCCAGAACAGCAGACCTTTTACTCAGTGATTAATTAGATTCAGTGACATATTTTATATGCATGCAACCTCCCCCATTTTACGTAGCCTTGATTCAGTATACCATGTATCTCTATGTTTTATTACAGATGCAAGGTCACTCACTCATCACTGTATTCTTTATGACTTGGTGGGTTGGACGTCATTGACTACTCGCAAACAGCCGTGGTATATTTTTATCTATAAAGCAATATTGAGCAAACTTTCGACCTATCTCTGCACCCTTCTGTGTGTCAGCTCTGGTATTTACCAGCTACGCTCCTCTGAGTGGTTGCTTTTTAATGAACCCTGGGTTTTAACAGAAAACTTCTCCTACTCTGCATCTTGGACACTGAACAATCTTTAAAAAGATCTAAAATCAGAAACACTTATATCCATCAATGAATTTAAAGGCATCATAAAGAATGCAGTGACAGAGACATGTGCTTGTTTTTCTTGAGAGACCACTCTGTTTGAATAGTTGTTGTTTATTGTGGATTTTTGTATTATATGTTGGATTTGTTGCATTTTAAATGTGTTTTGATTGGCTGCAACCTTGGACAGGTCTGTCTTGTGAAACGGATTTTCAATCACAATGGGACTTCCTGGTTCAATGAAGGTTAAATAAATAAACAAACAAAATGTCTGATGAATGCGATTTTCCTCCACAGAACAGAAGGCGCCCTTTATATAGCAGGAAAACACTGTGCCTTTCACGTAGACCAGGTTTTTATTCCTCAGTGGTAGACCTGCACAATATAGTGCAAAATCCAAAGATGGACAACATAGGGGTGAAAATGACAAATGTGTCAGTCTAAAACTAGCAATGACTGTTGCAGTGTGCACAGCTTTGCGCCGAGTGTTTACCGAACATGTGCTTTGCCCGTGTAGATTGCTGATTTGTATCTCCTCAGTCATAGACCAACAGCAGTGAATTAGACTAATTGAAGTAGGATTTATACATGCCAGGAATTTGCTTTGGTGTTTCGGTGCAACATTTTAAGAGAAAATAAAAGATAAAGTGGTTATATCCAGCAAGAAGGTTATAAAATGCAATTACAAAATCATTTGAAGCATCTTCCAGTCTTCCTCCATTAACGCTAGTCAAAGGATTTGTATTTAAATAAAAACAGAAAGAGGGGGAAAAAAAAGGAGTTTAAGTGGAAAAATCCAGTGGTAAGTAACTCAGTGTGAGGGAGAAAAACAACAAAAAATTCAAGTGGGATTCAATTTCAATTCAATATTGTCACACATCTCTGTGCTGTGGTCCCACCGGTGCTTGAATTAATTAAACTGCTACGTCTGAGATCAAAAAGGAATACTCTTAAGCAGGGGTCTACTCATAACACAAGAAGCTTAATGGTCAGTCAAACGTTAATGATCGGCCCAATCCTTAACCCCGAGGTGAGGTTTACTAAAGCTGTAATGCATGAAGGGGCATGGCTCCCATTAATCTGTCAGAAGAACACAGGCTTTAATATAATGATAATGATTCAGCCTTGGAAACATTAAAAGAAAGTCGAACAAAGTCGAAAAGGTTAAATGCTACTCTGGTGGAACGGGTTTGGTTCAGAGGAAAAGGAGGAAAGATGTCCCTTTGATTATCACAGCAAAAGCACATCTCCTCAGTGTACGGCTGGTTTACTCAAAACAAATGTCAACAGATTCCCAAAAGTCAAAGGCTATGAAAAAATATTTCATTATTAAATTATACGGAGGAAGAAAACACCCACATCAACATCACTGCCACTGCCAGTGACCTGAAAAACTAATAATTAATTTAGAAGAACATCATGGTCTACGTGCACGTCTGCCACCTTGTTAAGACTGAACTAATGATCCACGTTACTGAATCACTCTGATGAGTAATGGCCGTAATTTCACTAAGAAAACAAACAGTGTGAGCGGCCAATTACGCCTTATTGCAAAGGTGAGACAAAATAATTGTTTTCAAGTAAAAAGTAAACACATTTTAGGTTTTGGGGGCTGAACAAGTCATTTTTCAGCAATTGTAAAGCTATTAAAAAATGTCATAATTGAGCAGGAAATGGAAAACTGACAAGTAAATATATTAGTTTTCTTTTTTCCAAAGCATGTGGACGTGTGTGAGTATTTGTTCTTTGGTGTTAACCATTGATTTGCCAGCCACTGTTCTCTGCAGACAACAAAGCTAATTTTCCAACTTGAATGTGTTGGGTTGGTACTCAGCTAACAAGCAATAAAACATCACAGCCATATCCCAGATGGTCTTGTTAGCTCTGAGTGGCATTTGTGTGTGTGTGATTAACGGCATGTGTCAAGCATGGATTGACCTTTACTGATCACATGTCAGCAGCAAGCTCATACATCACACACATGGACATAGTCTGTACATTGAATTATGTCTTTCAAAAACTAGAAAGACAGACTGAGCGTTCCTTCACATGGTCGTGATTTATTGTATTTTGAGCAGCAATCAGGCTAATGCATACGAGGTACAGTATGTACTGTATACAGCCCACACACACAGTCACAGCTTACTGGTAATGCTCAGAGGGATTTAGCTAATTTGCTTGGTGTGCTTATATTCCATGAACATATCCAATATTTCCCAACAATAAATACACATGTAGGGTAAAGAAGGGCTGGCAAACATCTAGAATTCAATGTATGAATGTCTGAGTGTGTTTTTGTGTATGTTTTGTCCTGAGGGCAACATGTCTGTGTTTGAGATTATCATTTGTATTTTTCTACTCACATGCACTCATGTATTTATTGGCCTGTAGAACAATAAATGTGTTAAGTTAAACTATTTTGAAAATACTGCAGTATGAGGCCTGGTCCATACGGACAATGGGTTTTTTACCGTGTCTACAAAAGTAATATGAGAAAACATGTCCATCCAAATGAAAACTCCAGCAAAGAAGCATGCAAAGAAGAAGGTGTTGGCCAATCCAAAGCCTGAAAAATAGTAACCTAGAGCAGTGACTACTGTAGCCTATTTTGACGTCTAGGTTCCTAATACGGTGGAAGAGTAACTGTACATTTATGTGTAGACAAATTAGTCCTGTCAGCAAAATTAAACCCAGTCTCACTCCAAAGTCATCAAAATTCAGCTCTTGAACAAAGCCCTCCTTTCACATCGGCATCATACACAGCAGGTTGCTATTATAATTTAACTGTGCTCGGTGGCCTCAAGGGGAAACGCAGCAGGGTAAGAATGAAAGTTAAGGCAACAAAAGTCTGAGTGGGGCAAGTGGGAGGGGTGGTGGATGGGTCCAACAAACACCAACTCTCACCCCGAGGAGTGGTGTTTGTGTCCTTATTATAAAGCCAAACCCTGTTCTTTTTTCCTGAACCCAATCACATGCTTTTGTTGCCTAAACCTAACCATGTGCGTAAGGAAAGAAAACATCAATTCGCGGTGTTGTATCAACATAGTGTAACATGTAAATGGTAAATTTCCTGTGAAAATGGAAGTGTATTTTGAAAGAAGCCAATTCATGTCATAGGCAGAACTTGACACAGCGTCCTAGAACCTAAACAACCAACGCACCCAGAGCACCTTGCACATCATTTGTGGATGTGGAAAGTCCATGACCAAACAGAGTGAGAATGTGTTGCAAGATTAGTGCCAGCACTATTTTGATCACGTCTGCCAGTGCATTAAATGTCACCTCATTGGTGATGCCTTACAAAAGAGATAACGGCACACACTCTGCTGACACAAGCCAAAAACTTATTTTTTCCTCTAAACACATTAAAATTGAAAACTGACTTCACTATCTATCACCCTGGGAGGAGTTTTATAAAAGATATGTGTTTGCATGTGGACGAAGGGCTGAAACATATAGAAAAAGCTCCTTTCTAATACACTTGTGTGCATGTGGACAAAGTCTAATAGGCTCCTTTTAGCTCACACAGAATGTTTGGCTTCTTCAACTGCTCTTAGTCTGAACATTTCGTAGAAAGATATAAACAATAGCAACTGCATAAACATTTACATAAATAGTTTTAAAGGTTTGTATTGTTTTAAAGCTGCAATCTTCAGAAATGTTAATTCAAGCATATTAAAACATATTAAAACTAGATGGCGAAATATCTAGAGCCCAGTGTGTAAAGACATCAAAATGCTGTGTTAAAATCTGACTGTATAGAAAGCTTTCCAACTGGTGCAACTGGACAAAGCTACAGTTGACTCTATTAATGACAAATACTGAAGACAGATATTCTGCTTTGCTTGGTAAACTCTACACTGTTCAAACTCCATGTCTGGTTTGCAGCAAGAATTTTGCAGTCGCCAAACCCAAGCTGAGATAACCTTTCCATGATGTCATCTGGGTTATTTTAACCGACATGATAAAGCTCCAGAGTCACAGACACAAACTGATTAATACTCTCCAGGCCTGGCTAACTGATTTTGATGTGTAAAATTAATGGACAGGGCCTTTAAAATATTTTTTGGACATATAGAATCATCTGAAGCAGTCAGCCATTAAATCATTCTGTGAGGTGATGCATACTGACCCAAAAAGCATTTTTCCCACATACATAATCATTGGAAAAGCACAACAAAGCCCCTGAAATTACTCTTTTCATAACCAAAATCTGATCCACTTTGACCAGAGCCATATGATTAAATTATTTAATCCATTTATGTGTGTGAGGCGCCAATAGGAAGTCATCCGGCTCAACCAGCAGAAGTCTTGCACATGCATGCCCTACATGACTCGACCAGAGAGGGACTCTGGTGTGCTCTTTGGGCCAAAAAATGTGGAAGTGTGATGAGGCTTTTCCAGCGTATGTGCAGAGAAAGCAACTTTCATAGAAATGAATGGGTCACCATCTTTGAATGCAGTATCCAGTTCTCCCATGATTCCAACCGCCAGATTCATGTGTTCATTCAACACAAGCTGCATCAGCTGGTAGCCTTTCGCTTGACATAGACCTTTCCATCAGGTTGTTTTGAGCAGTAAATGTTGTATAAAGTGTGTGGAGAACAGCTCAATCACCCTTGCATGATATCAGTTGGCATACAAAATATTTTCATGTGCTGTGGGTTATTACATTAAACTTATTTCTTGCCCCATTTTTGTAGATGATCAATACAAAAGACTTCCATTTCCTACATCCACTGCTTCTGGAAACTGGCCTTCTCCTGGGTGGTTGCAACCTCAATTAGCCCAGCAGGAGGTCTTACATTTACCCAGCACTATAGCATCTCTATTTGGTCCTAAAAGCTAATGTGAACCACTAAACACCTCACAGCACTGCAGTGACTCAGTGGGGTTGAGGAGATGAGACATATACACAGAAAAGTGCTGATGGGAAAAGGGCAGAGTATGAAAGTGAGGACTCGGCTCATAAAATGCAATAGACACAAATACATGCATATATACATACACCCACTTTGCTGTAGCTATTAGCTAAGGCTAACACCCAGCTAACTGGGCCTATGGTGAATAAATCTCCTTGTGGGTCTGTGATTGTCCCAGTTTTAAGCTGGGTGTCCCAGTTCCTGACAAATATCTGTAAAACACGAAGAGATCCTGGTTTTTAAAATTCACCAAGAGTAATAATAAGACTCTACTTCCTCTCAGCACTCCATTTTCATTTATCATGTTTTATCCCACACATTATTACCCAAACCAATAAAAAAATAAACAACAACCACACGTTTTAATTCATTATTGAATACTTTTTTTTTGTCCGAAATTGTTGCACATTGAAAAAAAAATAAATAATTACGACCTCACCTCATGTCAATCACATTTGCACAATGACTCTGCAACTTTTGTCTGTAATTTTAAGTTTTCGGAACAGGTTTGATTTTCTGTATTTTTAATTGTTTTGTTTGGTTTGTTTTTTTTGTATCTGTCAAAGACTAGAGAGCTCTTTAACCAAGAAGCAGTGAAGAAAACTTATTTTTAAAACTCAGATAGCAAACTCTCAGTAGGTCAGAATATTCAAGTGGATGAAGACGATGAGGAGGATGAGAGGATCTGAGAGAGGAAGAACATACACAAGAGAAGACTGACAATGTGGTGGCAGAGAGAAAGAACAGCTTATCCCCTTCAGGTAACCACGCTGCCAAACACATGACACAGAAAGTAGCGACAGCCTGGGGAGGTACCTCCAGCCAGGAGAAGCAAGGGAGCAAATACGTCCTTGCAATTTTTGTAATGAATAAACAATAAAATACATCTGACTCAGTGTGCAAGGTTCCTAGGCGTAAAGATATTTTGTCAGTTGACATTAATGACCATAAACTAAAAATGTAGACTTGTTTGTCCGCATTTGACTCAATCAGTCAACGTGTCGTTGTCGATGCTGCTGCTAGCTTAGGACACTTGTTGCTCTATCTGACAGAACCTGCCGGCACACTAACAGTTAGCTGTCATGCCAAAGAGAAGTCTTTTATAAAGAGCTCCAGCAGGCTTACTCCTTCCTTTGTAGAGTAACTGGCAACCAGGGCCGGCAGTAGCTCAGTCCATAGGGACTTGACTTGGGAACTGGAGGGTCATCAGTTCAAGTCCCTATACAAACCAAGTATGGAGTGTGGACTGGTGGTTGGAGAGGTGCCAGTTTGCCTCCTGGGCACTGCCGGGGTGCCCTTGAGCAAGATAACTCTTCATTTAATGCATGTATAGGTCCTATTTGTGCATGTGTGTGTACAGTATGTTGGGCCTGTGTGTTTATAACTTCCTCCAAAATGCTGCATTGTGCATATACTGCGAGAACATACTCTGGTCCTGCATGGTAAAAATGACCCCCCAACATAAGTAGCACCATTATGACCTGCGTCAGTGGGGCCAACGCTGGTGACAGACATCCATGGGCTGTACAGCTGCTCATGTGAATGAATGAATGATCTTTATTGTCATTGCACATGTTACAGAGCAACGAAATTTGTTTCAGTTTCAGCCCGTCCAAGGACAGGAGCGGGGAGAACTGTGGGTCGCCATGTGTGTCATAGTATTATTATACAGTTTTCAAAGAAAGTGTTTTGGTGAATTTTGATCGACAAAACGTAATTTTTCGTCTGCTGAGGGGCTGTCTGTGGTGTTGAAAGAAAGTCTCGATGAACATGCCGATGGTGCGTGAAAAAGTGTATACATACATGTGGGCGTGCATGAATGTGATTTACACAAAAGGGTCCCTGTTTGGGGATTTGAAAGTATGGTCACCCTAACTACGTCTGGCAATGATGTGATGCATCATAAGAGAAAATGCAAAGAAACTGCCAGAGATAACCCACATAACCACACACTGACATACCTACACAGACACAGTGTTGAAAGCTAACCGCTAGCTAACTAGGTCTGGTGTTGATGTGTTTTGATGTGACACAGATCCTCATTAGCGAGCTCCAGACCGTGCTGAAGGCTTAATGGCCCGTGGCTCACTTTGACACATTCTCACACACACTCACACAGACACACACACACACGCATGGATAGAAATATTACAATACACAGACTCATCAAGAGCAAGCTCAGGAACACAGTAACACATACATGGGTAGACAGATGAGCACTAACGCGGTGAAACAGGCCCGTACACACTCATTAAGATTTTACCTCATACCCACACAGCCTCAGACAAGTGCCCAGATCCTACTGCAGCCACCAAAAAGCAAACATGGCAGGCTCCTAATGATGTTGGCTAACTAAGATGAAAGGCTTTAGCCGGCCCAGTAGAGCCCAGTGCTGCTCCCACTATCCCCCATTGACATTTCCCTCGGCTAACAACACAACCGTTTGCTCATCGACTTTCCCATGGAGAAACAAACACTGACAAACGAGCGCTTATCCTCGCTCGCACCAAACATGCACACTTGCTCGGTTCAGAAATAGATTTTTAAGCTACTGATGAAGGAGCAGAGCGAGGGAGGAGCACTGACAGCTAGGGGTTCAATTCCCTTCGGAGCAAGGCATTAACACTCCTATAAGAACTATACAAAATAGAATAAACATGCATTACCTGGTGTTCCGACTGCAGCATTATTATCTCCTCTGTATTTAAGAGTAATTAATAGCTGGCAAAGAGCCTTAAAAAAGCCACATGAGATTATTTAAACTTTGTTGTTTGTCAAACTTGATTCGCTCTCCCAGCTGTGTGAATAGTGATTTGTTAGGTTCCTGACAGCTGATTTATCATTATTGTTAAGACTTGTGTGTGTAACCATTAATTATCTGAAACCACATAAAGGTGGCAGCACTATGCAAACAATACGGCTGGTGTAGTCGAGCACATTCGTTATGCCCAAAGGAAATCATTAGTTGTTTACAAAATGTACACTCAAGTCCCATTTGAAATCTAAAAAGCTAAGTGCCAGCGTGCATTAATACTCACTTTTCCAGGCAATTTTCAACCTAATTAGCGTCTAATTTGACTAACAAATGAGTGTCAATGAGATTTCTTGCTAATGCATTGTTTTCAGACAGTGGGGCCAGGTGAATGCTCAGCTCATATATTCAAAATATTTAATTCTTTCAATCAAAAAGATACAGAAAAACAGAGGAACTCAGTGTATCTAAGCATCGATCTGTGTAAGAAACTGTCCAAGAGAACCATTAAAGCTGAGGGTGAAGTCTGTTTCACTGTGCCACACCTGATAGGTCATGAGTCCCTGTAAAACACAACATAAAATGTTAATGGGATGCTTAAAATTGAGTTATTTGAAGTTATGATGTTGCTGGAGGCTGGATCAATATTTGGCTTGAGCTGAAAGAAGGGAATGATGCAATGAGAGAGTAGAAGACGGTTGAGCACATAATGGTTTTGGTTCAGGTGTATAGTTGGTAAGTCTTCAGTTCTGCTTTTCGGCTGCAGTGTGTTTTATCTATGTACAATCAATTTTTGAGCATGAATGGATACCTGTCCTAAGTTAACAACTGAACCAAGTTTTTTTAAAAGCCAGGCCAGTTAAGGATGTTGCCTGCTAAACTACAGCAAGTTAAACAACCTGCAAGTCATAAGTAGAGCTGTCCCAAATGCTTCGAAACTTCTACCATTGTAGTGGTAATCAAAGTCCAAATCAGTGTTGAAATGCTTGTTTTTTTTGTTTTGTTTTGTTTTTTAATTATATAGGTGTTAACCCAATCTCTCAAATAGTCCATAAAATAAGAAATAGTAATCTGAAATTATTCAGCACTGGCATAGGCTACAGTCCATAGATGTGTAGGCCTACATATGAGCTAATTAGTTTTTATGGGGTATAACTGTAATTGATTCAATGCGATTATGCCACACTTTGTAGCCGTATTCACTTCAATAAATAAGAACATTCTTGAGTTCACATTTTTGTCAATAATAGCAAAGTTTATAATTAAGAAAGCTTGTAATCTTGGCAGTATTTACCTGAAGCTTCCAAGCCCCCAAAATGATACTCTGGACAGCTTTAGTCACAAGCATCCTCCCCAAAACCACTGTGACTACCTAATCAGCTACAGTGTAGTTTGAACAACATCACTAAAGGATGTGGCCCACAGAGGAGTTGCCTGCAGAGGACTGAAGGCTGAACCCATACCTCATATCAGACCGGATTCTCCATGGCATCATTCAAACGACAAGTCTACCACTGTAGTCATGATTAAACAAGTGCAAAGTCACAATAGCTGCTACCACGTACAAGCATGCATCCCCCCACTGACACGCCCCCTTTTAGCCAATTGGCATGAGTACGCACACTCACACACACTTGACTTCCAGGCCAAAATTCAGCCTCCTCAGGCAAAAACTGTGGCTGCCAAAAGGTGGAGAAATTTTTATGGACCGACCAACCAGCCGACCGATGCAGCTAAAAGGTGAGGAAAGAGTAACATATAACCATTAGAAAACTGACCTCCTCCTTATTTCATTTTGCTGGGCCCCAAATTAGGTGTTTACATGAAACCTACTGGATTCCTCTCAAGGACAAATTGAAAGGTCTTTTTGGCAACAGAGAACAATTTTACGGTGCAATTACAAGCATAACGTTAATCCAGAGGAAAGATAAAGGCTATTAGGGAGAGACAATACTGATGCTGAAGACTGTAAAATGTTAGAAGCAGTGTCCTTTAAAAACACAAAAGACTAAATGACTCATTAAAAGGAACAGTTTTCATCAAATCCTCTGTGGTTTTTAAACTAGGGAATTCCACAGGAGCAACTAGGAACTGAACAGCCCCTTTGAAGCTTTTTAATATGGCTGCTGACAATAGGGACTCTGAATAGTTTTTAAACACCAAGAAACTTCTATTGACTTAGAAATATAAAGCCTAAATTGGTAGACCAATCAAATTTATAAGATGTACCCAACAACAACTTGATGCACTTTTTTCATCCACAGTTGGTACGCTCACTTGCACTATTTGTGGCAGAATTAGTGACAGCTGCTGAATATATCTGTTGCAGGTCATATCTCTTGTCAGCTAACAGTGCGTCTCTATCCTAGATTCCACACAAGCCAGCTGGCTCCCGTCCATGAACTGCAATCAGTTCATCTCTCCATCTTTCCACTGATTCAAACAGAAGAGACGCTGCTGAAGACTAAGTAGTTGTTTGGCTACAGTGACTGTGCTGGGAACAAATCATTGCTACATAAACACTTCTGCTGTCTCTGCCTCAGCAACATTTCCTGCTCAGATTAGAAGAATGCGTGATGGCCTCTGGGCTTGTGCTTTTCAGGGAGTAAATACTACCAGTTAGGGCTTCAGTGATTCTTCAAAGCATTTTAACTGAATTGCTGAGAACCAGAGTGCATGTGCTGCTGGGTGCAGGCATGTGTGCAGGTATGCCAACTCTGTAGGTGTTGATGAGTCTGCAGTTGGCAGGGATGTATCAATTTACATGTGGTTTATGTGTGTGGCCAAATTTTTGAACATTTTAACACTTACAAACCAGTCGTCCCTCTATGAGCAGATCAACAAATATGTGGTGTAAAGATTGCAGGAGGAGGCAGGAAACTCAGGCAGGAAACACTGGAAAGTACCCGAGAATACAGAGATAAGAGCAGGTGCTCTCCTCAACTGCTGACCTGCTTCCGACCTCCCTGAGAGCGGCAAGAGAGCGGCGAGAACAAAGTCAGAATACTGCTGACTTTGCCTTAACCTCTCATTGACTCTTTGAGGGGCAAATGAATACTGTGTGTGGCAAATGTAATCTGTGTGTTACACAATGAATAAATGTTTTTAAAAATAGAGCATGGTTAGGCCTGAACATATTGGAAGCACAAGATTGCTGCAACTTTGTGTGCCCAACATACCCAGAGTGATACAGCAATATGTGAGGCACCTGGTCACACAGGCATAAAGGATACACGAGAACAAAGGGAAAAAAGGTGGAGACTCAGCAGAATCTCCACAGTATAAGAGAAAGCAACTGAAAGTGTACTTCAGTCTGGTTCCGGAGCTAAACTCATGTTTATGCTCTGTGATATGCATTTAATTGCCAGAACAAAGCAATAAACTTGTTGCATCTGATGTTGGTCGTCTCCAGTGGTCCTTCCAAGTACTTCTCATCTGACTGCAAGACTGCATGAGGGAAAGTTGACACCTTTAAAGTTAATGTAGGGGAAGAGGTCCAGACCTATCTGGCCCAACTCTAGTCATCTTTTTTACTCTACAGTGGCCCTGAGGCAAAAATTCTCTTTCAGGCCCCTGCGGTCCCTCCAAGAACAGGCCATAATAGCTCATGGGGCTCTACTGCAAAACTCTTTAAAAAGATGGTTGTTCATCCAATGGGAGGATGACCAAACCAATATATATTTTGTTTGAAATTAAAATGACAAAGCTATCAGCAAAAGTGGGGCAAGCTCCTCACTTTACCCTCCTGTCAAAAACTGGAGCCAGGCTTCACAAGATATTACAGCAAAAAACTGTTCAGAGTCCATTATCTGCCCATATCTGAATAATGTATCAGTTTACAGGCCTAGTTTGTACTCGTTTGCCTCCAAGATCCAATTAAGTACAGTGCACACAGCATTGTACACATGGCAGCTTTATCAAACAGCCCACAGACCCAAAAACCAACCAATGCTTAAATATCCTGGTCCACAGTTTTCTGCAAATCAGGTGTCAGTGGTGCTGTTATTAAACACCATTTAGGAGTATGTGAGTAAAGTAATGGTCTTACTGCTATATTTTCACACAAGGGCCGCAAAAATTACATGCAAATGAATCACTTAGTAATAACCACGCCTACACTGAATCTGCACCCACAGAAATTTGATGACACATTCGCTCACATTACAAGTACAAAAAATCTAGTTAAATTCTGTAGATGTGGGTCCACTCAAGTGAACCATTTGCCCATTTTGGCTGCAGAGGCCTTTTACGGGCGCCTGTAGGACTATGGCCGTGGCATCAGGGGGAAACGCAGTGGGACAAGGACAAAAGTTAAGGTGGCGAAAGTCCAAGTGGGGCACGTGGGATGGGTGGCGGACGGGTCCAACAAACACTGACTTTCACACGGGAGATTATAAACTCAAACCCTGTTCTTTTTTCTTAAACCCAACCACGTGTTAGTTGTTGAAGGCAAAAAAGACCACAATTTACGGTGTTGTACCAACGTAGTGCGTTTATTTTGAAAGACACTGTATGTAAACTGTAAATTTCCTTTGAAAACAAAAGTATATTTTGAAAGAAGACAATGCATGGAACAGGCAGAACTTGACACGGCATCCCAGAACATCAACAGCCAATGCACCCTGGGTACCTTGCATGTCGTATTTGGACGTGTAAAGTCCATGACCAAACAGCAGTATGTGACGAGGCTGGAGTGAGAATGTGTTGGCTTCTAATATAGTTAACCTGGAACTTTAAAAGCTACCTTTAAAAGTGCATCGTGGTGAATGTATGACACTGATGTTTCAGGACTTAAGAGCCATTTTATGGCCTCTTAAAAATAAGAAACCATTTCCATTTCTGACCAAAACTCATGATCCAGTTGAGTACCATGACAAACAACACAACACATGACTGCACCACCATCCATGTAAACTATCTGAAATATTGCATGGCAAATGCTTCGTGACTGCAAAGTGATATAAAACACTTCCAGTGAATTACTTCCAATTTTACTCACACAGTTAATTTTACAGCAGCATATTACTATTGACACAGAACAAAGGTTGACCGGTTAAATTTATTTGGCTTTTGTAATTGCACCTGCTTAAGCTTTTTTAATATTTGCTCTTCCTCACATGCCGTCCTCTCCTTCAGCGTGCCACAATGTGCAGTTAGTATTAGAGATGACACTTCCTTTAAATGAGGTGGCATTTTCATAAGCTGAGGGAATACCCTGGTGCTTCATACATGACAGGCTAACAGAATTAGCCTTTAATTGATAGGAGAGTTATCCCATAAACCTGGCAGAGACAATGAAGAAGGCCAACAAGGGTTAAGGGGGAATTAATTTGTGGAGCTGATGTTATTCATCGCCACTGTATGAAGAGGAGGATGACCAGAGGGAGGCACAGATGAGAGGGTGAGAAATTAAAGAGAGAGAGCAAGAGGGAGATTAATTTATGTGTTTAATTTCTGCTCAGGAAGCATACATAAGACTTTTTTTTTCTTTTCGTTGTTACATAAAGCTAAACTGAAGTCCGCTGAAAATGCAAGATATTATAAAGATGTTGTTATAAAGCAGATGGCTCATGCGACCAAACAGTGTGAGCAGTTTTCACCTTGAAATATGAATCATTCGAGCTATGTAGCTCGTTATCTCAGCCAAAGACTTCTCCTTGCAATTATGTTTAAATGCAAGAGTTTGGGATGGGTAAAAAAACACAGTTAGGCAGAAAACATTTTTTAAACAAATATCTGAAAACTATGTTACGGTTAAGAATAAGGAAAGTCTAGCTCAAGGACTTAATCAACTCAATAGTGTGTCGGTTTGGACATACAAGCACATGCAGGAGGTTCAATTTCAACCTTTTTGTTTTGAGGCAGTTTGAGATTTCATGTACTCAGTTCAAACAATATGAAGGAAGGATGACGCTGGTCCACAAGCTCCTTTGTTCTCCAGAGGAAAAACACTGCCACCTGTGAGCTGGCTACATACAGGGTGTGTTCTGAATTGCCTTTATATCTGTGACCTTGGAGATAAAACAAATGCCACTCACTGAGTTTGCCAAGCACGGAGATCAACCCAGAGATATGCTGTTGTTACTTTGCAATGTATGTCTGTTTAACTTCAAAGTTATAACTGCATATTCCTATTTAACTATTGGATTGGTCATCAGTTACTTCAATGCGCTGTCCTCTGCCACTGCGACTTCTGAAAGCTGTCAATCTGCTGTCAAGCCATCATCTGTTTGCAGCTCAGTCGATGTGACATATCATCCCGCTGTGCAGAGGATTGTGGGTCAGCAATACATAGCCAGAAAAGCATGCTTACATGTTGCAAAATCAGACCGCTGTAGTAGAACATCCTGATATTTTTGGCATACTGCTTTGAAATACTACGCTTTGGGATATGCTCAGTCTTTTCTTGCATACGATATAGTATGGTAGTATGGGGATTGGAATACACAGATAGTCTCTGAGCTTCAATCATTCAGGAAGAGGGAGGCAGGAAGGAGTGGTTGGGAATTTCCCATGCAGGTATTACTGACAGGTAGAGGAGTGCTTGAGGATTTCCCACACATGTAGTTTAAGCTGTGGAAAAAATGTGAAAATTGATGAAAAAATATTTGACCTTTAGAAAGGTCGGTAAGCTTTTTAATTTGCTGAGGGATAATAACCAGCAAGTGCACAGTGGAGGGTATTCACAGGTATATAGGGTATACCCACCTCTCAGCCAAAAAGCTGAGTATACACACGTCCTCCTTGGTAACCTATCCATCTACACGTTAGGGCACCTATCACTTATTACCAATAAGGAGCTCTTGCAAAAGTTCAGTCAGGAAGACAATACGTTTCATGCTCAGGCTGTAAGTTTCTTTCTCACCCTGCCATTCACTTCTGGCAACACAACTTTTCTGTCAGCCAATCATCTTATTACTCGTCATTTAAAATATGGTTATTTCTCTGCCCTAGTTCTTTCTTGCTGCAGTCGTGCACGCTCTCCACCTCCCCATCACCACCTAGTGTTTACGGATTCATCAGCCTCATCCACCTCAGCAGTC
This sequence comes from Cephalopholis sonnerati, assembly GCA_019142605.1. Lineage (NCBI taxonomy): Eukaryota > Metazoa > Chordata > Actinopteri > Perciformes > Serranidae > Cephalopholis > Cephalopholis sonnerati. Next base: position 41,616,461 of record JAGQAX010000003.1, on the reverse strand, counting down.
AGCAGCCTCACAGTCAGCAGCCACCACCACCACCAGTATCTGGACTCCATGGGGGGATTTATCCTGCTGCCACTCAAATGATGCTAAATAACAAAATATCTCCCTCCAAGCACCAAAGACTTCTGTTAAATCTTAATCAGCACAAATCATCTGTTAGTCTGTACACTCAAATTCAGCATTAAATATTAGCTTAACTTCATTCTTCTGTCTCTCCTGATTGAATTACTATGAATAAACAGCAGAAGTTGTGTAACTATAAGCACATCACGTACAGTATAAGTGCCAGGCAAGGAAAACAGCATCTATAAAAAGATGAACCTCCTGCACACTGATCACTAAGCCACGCATTTCTATAAACAGACAATATTCTTAATACCCAGTCAGACCTCTCACATCAAACAGTTGACAAAGATCCGACTGGGAGCTACAACTAATCTGCACTGGCAAATATGATAAGTTGGACCCTTAACACAACATAGTTTTTTTTTTTTTTTTTTTACACATTACTTTTAAACATATCTGCAAGCTTTTTTCTTGCAATGCAAAAATGTTCATATTGGAGATATGGAGCCCGGTGTTCGCTTTCTGTAAGACTGAAGCCAAACTCTGTTCTTTTATCCTAAACCCAACCACGTGCTTTTGTTGCCTAAACTTGGCACATGCGAGTGTTGGCTAAACGTAACCATGCGCGTTTGTTGTTGAAGGAAAAGAAACATCAACTGTGGTCTTGTACCAACGTAGTGTGTTTATTTTAAAAGAGGCTGTATGCAGACTGGACATTTCTATTGAAAACAGAAGTGTCTTTTGAAAACAGACAATGCGTGTAACAGGCAGAAGTTGACACAGCATCACAGAACGCCAACAACCAACACACCCACGGTACCTTTCATGTCATATGTGGATGCGGAAAGTCCATGACCAATCGTCAATGTGTGACAAGGTTGGAATGAGAATGTGTTGGAGTTCGGGAAGTTTATCGGCATGTACCCCCACTGTGCTCGAATGAGGTTGGATTTTGTAAAAAAGGTAGCGACCAAGCACAAAACTATCTAAGAGACACTTTGACGAAAAAATGCAAATATAGCTAGGCTATAAAATTCCAAACAAGATTGAATCTGGGGTCTGCCTTTACTTTCACTTTTGCTGGCAAATGTGCTTACAAACAGAAACCAACAATCCTGCACAGGATAACTTTAAAATGTTAGGGTCACGTTTCGGCAACACAAAGCATTTGGTTAAAGTTGGGGAAAGATCATGGTCTTAGTTAAATATGGTTAGTTTCCCAACTTCTGACTCAGGGTTGACTTTTTCAAATATTTTACCAGCACCAGTTTCTTACACCTAAAAACACATATCATGCAGAATAATTAGTCTGTCCTTCAAAGGCCCAACAACTGAGGTTTAACTCAACTACTGAAATGTATTTAGAATTAAGGCTGCAGAGTAGTTATGTCACCAACAAATGTATATCTTAAACTGCAATCTGTAAAAAGATAAGCAAGAGACATTCTTTCTGTATTTCTACCCATTTTTGTTCTTTCATTTCTCATATTTTTCTTTTATACAAACATATAGAGTTGCCTGCAAGACAGAGAGACATGCACATACGTTTGTAGACACTTGTGCGCCTCATCTCTCCACACTTGACAATTTATTGTTCACTTTGACAGTGCTGCTCTGGTGCTGCTGTACTTCACATCCTAACAGCTGTTGTGTAGTTTATGTGAAGTGGTTTCTTGTTGATAAAGCAGATAGCAACAAGAAAAAAAATCAATGATATGTCTTTCCAAACTGTCTTACTCATTCTTTATGCATCATACACCCAGACGAACAGTCTTTACATTTCCTGCTCTCCTTTTTTTTTTACATTTTGTCTGTTTCTTTGGCAGACGTCCTTACTGTGCATTGTTGTTTCGACTGTACTCTTTCTCTCACACATGTACTCTCTTCAGTAGATACACACATTTATACCCTGAGAGACGACCTGTGGACCACACACACACACACACACACACACACACACGCACACAAACAGGAATCCAATTTGCCACAGCACGCTGCACAGGAAACACATGCTATCTCGCTGTAACTCTCCTTATCGGCCTTTACCCCCTGCCTCATATATATAGTGCAACAAGCAATGCACACACACTCTCCTACAAGTCCTCAATTAAAACCGAGCAAACACACAAACGTGCACATGTTGAAAACAAAGTCATCATGGTTAGGAGTACTTGTACACGCACATTATTGATATATGGATTGATTTTTTGAAGGAGCTCATGCTGTACTCAACAACTCCATTCACAATGGGTTGTAGTTGCCAACTGTAGATGTGTATAAAACCAACCTCTGACTATCATGGATGCACCGATCCAATACACCAGATTGGTATAGTCACTTACACTGACCTTATTTATCAGGGATTGACTATATATAACTGGTCCACAGTACATCCAGTGTAAATTACTTCAAAAGGTAAATTAGGGTCGATAAATAAGGTGGAAGCTAAGGTTGATATTACTTCCTGTCAGCTTTTATTTTTTTGGTCCCCTTAGGATATTGAAGCAGAAAAGTCTGAGAACAAAGGAGAGTAGACATACAACTTTGCTCTGTGATATCAAGCTCTTGTTTCTTGTATAGTTAAGTGCCCAGCTGGAATGGGAACAAGGTACTGTGTCATTTAATGTTTCATGATTTTTGTGTGGTAATATGAGTTTTAAGTGACTTAACAGTAAGCGAGCATTTAAATTTAAATGTATCACCATTGCAGTCATGCTAAAAGTAGCAGTGGGCTTCACTGAATATCGGTAAAATCACCGTGATACTGGCTTTCTTGTTTCAACTGTGTTTAAAGGTTGATATTGTAATGTATGCTTATATATGTATTTAATGTGCTATTTATGGACTATGGTTATGTTTGCACAAGGGTAAAAGCTAATTTGATGTATCTGTGTATGCTTTGTAGCTCTTACAGTATTTTATTTTACGGTATGTAGCAAACTGTAAATGTGATTTAAAATAACACTTTCATTTGAAAGATACTTTTGTCCAAAGCAACTTATGAAAGGCACATTCAGCCTTCGTTGGAACAAGAGCTAGATTTCATTAAAAATTTAAGTGCCTTCCAAACACACAACTAAGAGTGCATTCAGTGTCACAGTAATGTACAAGTACAGTTCTCTTTAAAACCCAAAGTCAACTTAACATTGAGAAGGGTTTTAATTTTACGAAGTAAATAAACATTTGTAGCACAGCATCTGGTAGGAAACTCATAGTTGAAACCAAAATAGAGACAGACAGGGAATCTATATTGAAGTCTAAGTCCAAAAGAAACAATGAAATCACTGTAGTTTTTTCAAAAGCGAGCTAGCAGGATCCATCACTGACCACATCAGGGATACTTATATAATCTTGTGGTATGCATTTGGTTAGATCTTGATAAAAAAAAAATCAGTCCAGCTCACTCCTGAACGGACACTTTGGCTACAGACACAGAGGGATTTTCCAAAACTCTAATCTAAACAACTCTACTTTATTTAATTTACATTATGTACCGCAGTATCTTATCTACAAACCAGCAGTCCTACTGCATCCACTGTTTAATAACCTCCAAAACTCTCCACCACACACCCTCCCGTTCTCTGTAATTAACCTCCTTTGCTTCCTATTTGTGTCCTAACCTTTACCAACATGAATCTGACTGAGCCGAGTGCATCTGTGTGACACTGAGCCTCCATAAAACTGCTAGTCAACACTGGGCTGCATATAATTGGATTGTGCATGCACACACACAGACACACAGACAACTACAAATCCAAACCCCATATTGCCGTATTGCACCTCATACCACTGAGCTATCATTAGCTTGCACTGTCAAGCAACATAAGTAAATACAATGCCCATTATATGAAGTCAGTGTGTTTAGCAATTTTCTTCAGGTAAGTGATATCATTGTCAAATTGCTTTGCAGACAGCTCAGGGCAGGAATCCCTGAAGAAAAACTGAAGTCTGTAAGGCATACAACTCCTTTGATCATTGTTGCTGGGCAGTCACCGTGTTGTTGTGTATCTCTACTACAATTCCTAGTTTTAGATGCCAAACTTTTTTTTTTTGTTATACAAACATGCTGTCACTATTCATATTACACAGTCCTCTCTCTGTTGATTCCAAACAAACTGCTGTTGCTGCAGCAGGACACATAAAACACATCACTCCTTTTGTCCCAACTAGTATTGTCATGATACTGAGAGTTCCAACTTCAATATAATAGTTTGAAAAATTGTGAAATTTGATGCTAGTTTTTATATAACAGGAAAAAAAAATAGTTATGGGTACACAAGTTACATTTTTTTATTAAAAGATAAATACACTCAGCCACTTTATTAGGTACACGTTGCTTGAACCGGAGCAGAACTGCCTTAATTCTTTGTGGTATAGAGTCAACAAGGTGCTGGAAACATTCCTCAGAGATTTTGGTCCATATTGACATGATAGCATCACACAGTTGCTGCAGATTTGTCAGTTGTACATCCATGATGTGAATCTCCTATTTCACTACATCCCAAAGGTGCTCTATTGGACTGAGATCTGGTGACTGTGGAGGCCATTGGAGTACAGTGAACTCACTGTCATGTTCAAGAAACCAGTTTGAGATGATTTGAGCTTTGTGACATGGTGCGTTATCCTGCAGGAAGTAGCCATCAGAAGATGGGTACACTGTGGTCATAAAGGGATGGACACGGTCAGCAACAATACTCAGGTAGGCTGTGGTGTTTAAATCATGCTCAGTTGGTACTAAGAAAATCTCCCCCACACCATGACACCAGCAGCAGCAGCCTGAAGCGTTGATACAAGGCAGGATGGATCCATGCTTTCATGTTGTTTACACCAAATTCTGACCCTACCATCTGAATGTGGCAGCAGACATCCAGACTCATCAGACCAGGCAACGTTTTTCCAGCCTTCTATTGTCCAGTTTTGGTGAGCCTGTGTGAACTGTAGCCTCAGTTTCCTGTTGTTAGCTGACAGGAGTGGCACCTGGTGTGGTCTTCTGCTGCTGTAGCCCATCTGCTTCAAAGTTCTATGTGTTGTTGGTTCAGAGATGGTCTTCTGCACACCTTGGTTGTAACCAGTGGTTATTTGAGTTACTGTTGCCTTTCTATCATCTTGAACCAGTCTGACCATTCTCCTCTGACCTCTGACCTCTGGCATCAAGAAGGCATTTTCACCCAGCGAACTGCAACTCACTGGATATTTTCTCTTTTTCGGACCATCCTCTGTAAACCCTAGAGATGGTTGTGTGTGAAAATCCCAGTAAATACTCAGACCAGGCCTGTCTGGCACCAACAACCATGCCACGCTCAAAGTCACTTAAATCAATGTATAACAAGGCTATGGCATGACAACAATGACTTTTCTTGTGTAACAATAAAACTTTTATCATTAACAGCACTTCTAACAATAAAAGAAAGCAAGAAAGTGAAGCTGGTACGATATTGATACAAAGGAAAATGAGTAATAAAACCATTTCAAATATTCAGAGTTGATATGTATCGATAATTCAAAATTTTTGTCCTAAATACAGCATCAAACTCATTTTAATGGTTAAATCCACAGCACATAGGAACAACTTGTAGCAATAATAGCTCACAAAGGGCAGCAAATACACAATTATGTAAAAGATTTACTTATTGTTGCCTCAAATTAGTTTTTACAATGGACTCAGCCCACTCTTTTGCTCTCTTTATGGCTTCTTTAATTAATAAACTCGCTCAGCTACAGCAGGTACCCTTGATTTAGTAAGGCAGACATAATACAGCACATTGGTGTACTATGACTGCCCTGCAGAGAGAAAAACAGAAGACTGAAGCGTTTGAAAGCTGAGGTGAGGAAGAGAAAAGGAGTGAGTTGAATAAAGAAAGGGGTAAAGATAAAAAGGAAGAGGAGTAGGAAACTAGGAGACAGAGGAAGACAGAGAAAACCAGGAGGGGGGGAACAATGTGAAGGGGGAGAAAAAAGATGTCTTGTCAAGTGTAGTGAAATGGTAAACGCCACAGGAAGCTGACATAAGAACCAGCCTGCTCAGAGTCTAGTCTAGGGGGCAAACAGTGGGACTTCCACAATAACAGAGAACTGCAGCGAACGGGGGTGACTGCTTGAGAGCCTGCTGAATTATTCAGCTCCTTGTTCAACTTTTCAACAGCAACTGTTTTAGCCTGTCTGTCCTCTTTTTGGCTGGGACAGGTACCTGGATGTATGTGTTGAGACATTTTTTATTCAAGCTTCTAACCTCGAATAAACAGTCCTGTGTTTGTGTTCTCTCCAACACCAGCGGCTCCCCCCCGGGGCTGTCTCTCAGTGCCCTGAGCAGACTGACTTTTTTCTTCTGATAATGACAGAGCACCGGCAGGTCAAAATAAATGGTCATCTTGACTTACTGAGTCCATTAAAGATGGAGGGCGTAAGAGTGGGGGAATTAAAGTGGAACAGGGCAAGAGGGGAAAAGATTGAATTCAAGTAGAGAGAAACAATAACAGAGGCAAAATGATTTAGGAGAAAGCAACAGAAAGAATGGATCGTTCTTGTACTCTTAAAGGTTTAGTGATAGTGAAACACTGATAATATACAGGAAAACAAGCCAAATGTGCAACAAGTATTCTAACATGCTGGTGTCTACGTGTAATGTTTACCACGTTCACTATCTTAGTTTAGCATGTTAGCATGCTCACATTTGCCATTTAGCACTAAACACAAACTGCAGCCAAGGCTGATAGGACCATGTAGTCGCCAATGGATGGCACAAGATTAAAAGTCAGGGCATCACAAAAGTTCATGGTGTCAAAAGAGTTTACTCAGAACCACAAAATTCAGTGCCCATCCATCTATTAGATGTTGAGATATTTTAATGAATAAGTAAAAGCTTTGGCCTGCTGCTGCCACCTGGTCTCACTCCATAGACATTGAAATCTGACACTTGGTCAGTGGCTTCCAGCATCAGACACCAACAGAAAAAGACGTTGTTTCCTGTTGGCATGAAGTCCGAGTAGGTCGGGCGGGAGGGCTGGCACATGGGGCAAACAACAAGTGACTTTCGCTTTCGTTTCTTTCCCGTAAGATTGCAAAGCCAAACCCCAAACATGCATTTGTTGTTGAAGGAAGAAAAACGTCAATTCACAGTGTTGTACTGGCATAGTGCCTTTATTTTGAAAGGGACTGTATGCAAACGGTACATCTACGATGAAAACAGACATGTATTTTGAAAACATGTTCTTTCTGATGTAACAGAAAGAACTTGACATGGCATCCCAGAATGTCACCAACAAACGCAACCAGGGTACCTTACACATCATATCTCAACGTGGAAAGTCCTTGACCAAAGGTTGCTATGTGACAAGGTTGGAGTGAGAATGTGTTGGCTGGTAGCACTATAAAAAGTCTAAGAACATCAAAGTCAGTAAGCTTCATCATGCGGGACCAGGAATGTCTGTACAAAGTTTGATGGTAATCTTTGTAATCGTTTTAGAGACATTTCAGTCAATCAATCATTACTTTCTCACATGGAATTATACAAGGTACATGTACATATCCAATGAAATGTGATCCTGTTAGCTCCTTTAAATTGTATACGTTAATTTAGTCTTTTATTGAGTCTTCTACCTAAGGACAGCACCTCACATTTTCACCATTACACCAGTCCTAATTAACAGTAAAGCACGCTCATGCTCTCCTTGCCTCGGCAGACTCCTTTGTCCAGTCAGGTCGGCATATAGATAAAGAGGCTTCTGGTTGAATGGAGCTGTCCAGGATTTAGCTGAGTTTCATTGAATCAAAGGATATTACAAATCCTGATATCCAATTGGAAACTGATGGGGCACAGAGGTCACCCAGTTTATCTTCCAACACCTGTATAATGGCCAGTAGGATGCTAATTCAGCTTATGCCCATTTTCTTCATCTTCTGCTCGATTTTTATGGATGTTTACATTTGAAAACTCTGACCTGGCTACACAGCAAAAGTCAGCAGGAGGAGAATTTACGGCCTGGCAAGTTGATTTCCTCATGCTGACAAGTTACTTGCAGCCACACATCACCACTATCTGAAGCCAACCACAGAAAGCACCATCAACACTTGCAAAATAGACACAGGAACATAGCACAGGAGCATAAATTTAGCAGAGCTGATAGAGGCAACTACTGTTTTTTTTTTTGGGTCTGGGTGGAAAATAATTTTATTTAAGTTTCACAGAGAGCTGCACTTTTAACAAAGGTCCATTAAGCAGAAGTATTTCTTGGATGATTTGAAGTTCAGTGGGCGAATGTGATAGTTAGATAAAAATAGGCTTTTAGAAGTTTCAAGCAGCAGATTAACAATCTACATTTGTCCAAAAGGAACAAAAGGACATAAAACAGTGACTGGGGCCCTGTGTATACCTGGTGTTAACATGCATCTTGGGGGATCCGATCACATGGTAAAGTACAAGTTTAAACACCCACCAAGACGCTTTGTGATCCGAACCTTAAAACCATTTGCCAAGGTGGTCTGGGACATATCTGACCAAATATCTTTTGTTATGTAAACGCTAATGCATACTGATGCATGTCCAACAAGGACTACGTCAGCAGAGCAGAATGGGGTGCTTGTTTTAGTAAAAGTGTGCTCTTGCTCTATAACCTGCCCATTTTTTGACAAGTTAGGACAAAGTGTTGTGTGACTGTCTATCATTTAGCGCCAAGGAAAGAACTGAACTCTGCTGACAGCAATATCTCCAGCTGCACCAATACAACCACTAATGTGACTAGTGAGCATGCTAGAAAGCAGCTAGCAAGAGTGTGAACAAATTAACTGTGTGAGGGGCCCTTGACCCTCTAGCATGACTTAGGCAGTAACAAAATCTGAACACAAGTGGTCAGCTGGAAACGCATAATAGACAAAGGTGTGAATCGTGATGTGTCTCGGCTATCTACATGTCAGGATCACTGAAACAAATGTTAATGCTGTGTGTAAACAGATTTAACAATTTTTATTTATTTATTTTTTTTTATTTATTCTTTATTTCATTCATTTATAAAAGAAAATAACAATTTAATATAAATACAAACGTTCTCCGATCTAGAATGAAAGGGAGCAGAAAGAAGAATAATCTTATTTAATCTGCTCCTTTATCCCAAGAAATCAATTTACAAAGAACGTAATTTAAAAAACAACAACAAAAAAAACTTGGAGTGCATTATCTAGCGTTTTCTCTCCAAATACTCATTCCAATACCTAAACCCTGGGTGTCTTCCAGTACCGATTTATACCAATAACAGCGCTGTCTTTTTCAAAAATTTTAAATTAGTTTCAGAGACAACATTATACTGGGAGGAAGACAGAACAGCTGCATGCGGGTGGGCAAGGTCTGGCCCAATGACGGCTCGAGAGGGAAGTTCACGGGGGTCGTCAAAAATCAATAGGTTTGTTCCTGTCTGGAGTATGACGTGCAGCAAATACTGTTTGATCACAGCTCAGGGCTCACAAGATGAGGTCATTTGGAAATTCAAAGGGTAGGCTGATGCTGGAGTCAGGGCAAAGGTCATTAGAGTCACCGCAATCAGTGGGCGTCTTCCTCTTGGAGGCACGAATGTGTGTCCAATTTTACACCAATGCCGCCAATAGTTGAGATATGCTGGTCACGGACAAACAAAAGAAATAACGGGCGGGTGAAAGTGATTATAAAAGTAACATTTTAAGGTTTTATTTTGAGGTTTAATTAAACTGCCTTGTTCTTTCTTCTTATTGAAATGTGTGAGAATATTTTTTTTAATTATTAATTTATTGTGTCGATTTTTGCAACTCGGGTGAAGCTGAAATCCTGTGAAGTTGTTAAATGTGAAAATATTGCCCCAGGCAATGTGCATCAGTGCTTGACATCTTTTTGAAACGGTGCTTCTTGTGCTCCTGAAACTAGAGTAAAAAACCATGAAGGATCATTCAGTACTCAATGATGGTATAAAATGTGACAACAGGATGGACAATGTTGCATGTGTCATTCAGACCCAGTGTTTTCTCAGCTTCATTGAAGAAAGGCTAATGACACATTTATTAAAATGAGGAGAGAAAAAACAAAAATGGCTTTGCAAACACACACACTTAAAGAACTTGCGAATGCCATTGATGCATATATATGTGTGTGTTTGTGCCAGTGCAGATGTACATCATGGGTTTATCTGCATGCTTGCATTTTCATGTGTACATTGTGTGTCAATTGGTGCTCCGTACTGTGTGTGTGTGTAGTATCATGTGGTTTTCAGCGTGTCCTCCATTAGTCTAGATGTAAGAGTGTGACAGTACCAGACCGCTAGGATCTATGGCTGGTAAAAATAGACTGTGAAGCAGCTGTAGCGCTCTGTAGGCTGGCACTAGAACAATCTGTCTGTAGTCACACTATCGGTCTGCACTGCTGAGGGACACAGGAAGCCGCGTCCATAAATCAACCTTTAACTTCCTGGATTAAAGGATCCACAGATACGAGAGAGCTGTTAGGTGGAATGTAAATATACACAACCTAGTTAGTGTGAGCGATATGTCACTGTCACTGACTGGGGGAACTGGGAGGTGAGCAGTGTGTTATGGTTCCAATTTGTGGGGTTTGTCTTACGCTGAACTGCTGTCTGTGTTGACTGAAAATGTCATGTGTCTCAGGCTTTAAGCAATAAGTTAGCCTAACATTTATTTAATATATTTAAGTGCATACAAATTTGCCCTAATGAACACATGAGAAATAACATCTGCTCTCATCTGCTCAGATACCGAAAAGGACAAACAAAATGATTGATGACGTAGGTAATAAAACATTTTAAGAGTGTTTTCGTACAGAGCCTGATTAGTCTCATGGGAGAGAAGAGAGTGGAAGAACATTATTGATTTTTTTCCTTCAAATGAATATTGTGTGCACTAAAATTACTTAATTTGCTCCCCTGAAGAAATAATTTGTGCCCACTAATTGCTCAATTGTGCCCTTACATTGCTTGATCCATTGCCTAAAAGTAATATCATTGAATTATTGTAGAGGTTGGAACTGAATTCAGGTTTGTGGTTTGTTGTGACAGCTCTTGTAAATTCAGGAGGAACAGGCAGTGGTGGAAGCTGGCAGCTGTGTTTTAGTGTTAAAATGCACACAAATGATTGGTTTCAGCTCGCATTCTTTACACTTTTCAATCCATTTCTTTCTTTGTTTGTGACTCATGTCATGTGTATCCACTAATAACAAGAAAGAAAAGGAAAGATATTTGCTCATGCATAGTATTTTACTGGCAGTTGTTGTAGCAACACAATTAGGGCCAATAGTTAAGTTAGAACCAAACCAGTGATATTTGTATCCATGTTACCTTCATCCGGCTTTTGCCACAATCAGACCAAACTACCCTGTACACCAACCCAGTTGGCAAAAGAAGTGTTGGCACTGTATGTTTCTGCAAATCAAGAATACGTTACATGTATACATTATTGTAGGTGACACACTAAAACTTGTGTTTTGATGTTTCTACAATGCTGTGGTTAACGTGTGGTTAGGTTTGGGCACAAAAAACACTTAGTTAGGATTAGGACAAGATCATGTTTTGTCTTATAATACCAGTTTTAGATGGTGGAAACCCTACTGGAAAGGCAGTGATGACTTCGTAGAAAAAGAACTGCTTATCATGTCACTATCTCCCGTCGAAACACAGCAATGTCACTGTAAAAAACAGTTGCTTTTTGTCGTACTATACTGGCAGGAAACAGTGACGCATCACTAGTAGCCACAAAACATGGTGGAAACGCAGTGATAACTTTCTAAAAAACAACTGGTTCTGTTGTTTGTTGATGTCAAACTGTGGGCTACAGTGGTCTGGGCACCTAGGTGCCACATCGTCTACCATCCCCTCCACCAACACAGGCATTCATGGTCCCCAGAAGATGAAGCTTACTGACTTTAGTGCTCCCTAGACTTTTTGTCTAGTGCCACCAGCCAGCACATTCTCACTTCGACCTTGTCACATGGCATTGTTTGGTCAAGGACTTTCCATGTAGAGATATGACGTGAAAGGTACCCTAGGTATGCTGGATGTTGACGTGCTGGGATACCATGTCAAGATCTGCCTGTTACATGCATTGTCTTCTTTCAAAATACACTTCCATTTCCACAGGAAATTTACAGTTTACACAGTCTCTTTCAAAATAAACGCACTACATCTGTAAAAAAACATGAATTGACTTTTTTTTTGCCTTCAAAATCTAATGCACATGGTTGGGTTGAGGCTTTATAATCTTACGGGACATGAGCACTGCTCTCCCGGACGAAAGTCAGCGTTTGTTGGATCTATCCACCCTCCCTACTTGGAATTCTGTTGCCTTAACTTTTGTTCACGTCTCGACGCGTTTCCCCCTGACGCCACCGAGCGGCATTGAACTATATCGGTGTCCAGCCCGTATCATGCTGACGTTAAAGGACAGCTTTTTCGTCAGCATCTGATGCCGCAAGTCATTGCCAAAGAGCCGGATTTCGACGACTTCAGAGTGAGACAGGGTTGCCTCCACCTTGCAATGACAAAGGCAGCTCATACACTGTGTCACTTTAGAAACATTTATGTAGTACATATGAAACCTACAAATGCAACGTATCTGTGGTTTGCAGAAACGTACAGTGCCAACGTTATCTTCTGCTGACTGCACTGTGTACACAGGACACAATAGCCAGCTACGTTTATACTGAGTGTAAACTACAGTTACAGTATAATGTAGCTAAGACAGGACCAAGACAGGGATACAGGACAACATTATTATAGTTACAGGTTCTGAAAGGTGTTTAAAGTTAATACCTCAACTTCAGCTACAGTTTAATAGTTTGGGATTTTGTGCCATGCATTTTTATGTAACTAAGCCAATAGTGTGTGTTAGTTCAAATGTGTGAGTGGTATGAATTTCCAGGGTGGCATCCATTATCTCATCTTCACAGAACAATGTTGACAATGAAAATAAAGTCTGCATACAAATAGGAGATTATTATGGAGGTTCTCAACGAGTAAGTCAACAATCATTTCAGTCAGTGTAAAAGATGCTTAAATGGACTGAGCAATATAAATGAATACATAAACAAAACGGGACATGAAAATGATTTATGTGCAAGCAGTTGTAGTGAAATTAGAAATCTATTGATTGTTTAGCATTTAAATGTGATGCAAATTCATTCCAGATAAACTGTTATTCATTTTTATAATTTGGCTTGGTTTTTAGGTCATTACCACATTAAATACTTGGCATACAATTCGATCTGTTAATTGCAAAATTGAACATAAATTAGGGAACATAAGGCCTGTAAATTACATGACACTCTTTATTAGCATATTCCCCAGCTACGGACAGAAAACTACTTTTCAATTACCTTTAAAGAATTGTACACTGATACTGTAACTGCATTTTTATGCTTGTGGTTCATTATTAATATTCTGGTAGCTTTCTGGTGTAATTGGAGGCATTACTCAAAGGAGACAGTTTTACCCTCTAATCACAGCGGAAAATAAAATTATGCAAGAGGACTCACAAAGTGTATGCTGATTATGGTAATGTTTATTTGCCGAAATGCGGCAGAATAAAAGTAAATTGCTACTTTAGTATTTCAAATTGATTATGTAAATACATTTTAGTCTTAGATATAATTTGAGCTGTTAGTTGTACCAACAAAATGCTTAAATGTCTAAATGTTTGTTTTTAACCAGCGATGTAAAAAGGAACCTTTTTTGAATATCTCATCTAGTATTCCATAACTGATTGAAAAGTTTTGTCTGAAAATAGTCTGGGCCCGTAATTAGCCACAATAAACACATGAGAGTTTAGCTGCTTATTGTTGCACACTGCGGCATGTTAAAGATAGAGATCTAGCGATAGAGCATCCACAATATGAAAAACTATCCATATTTATAAAATAGAAGTGTTATATTATTAATAAATTGCACTTGTACGTATCATGTAAGGTTAGAGTTAAAGACCAGAGAGCAACATTTAGATGTTGCTATTGTAATTGAACACATTGAAGTTGAAGTCGGTGGAATGGTGGTACAGTGGTTAGCATTGTCACCTCACATCAAGAGGGTTTTGGTTGGGGGAGCCCTTCTGTGCAGACTTTGCATGTTCTCCCCGTGTCAGTGTGGGTTCTCTCCAGGTACTCCAGCTTCCTCCCACAGTCCACAGACATGCAGGTTAATTGGTGACTCTAAATTGTCCGTAGGTGTGAATGTGAGTGTGAATGGTTGTCTGTCTCTATGTGTCAGCGCTGTGATAGTCTGGTGACATGTCTAGGGTGTACCTTGCCTCTTGCCCAATGTCAACTGGGATAGGCTCCAGCCCCCCCACGACCCCTAACAGGATAAGCAGTTACAGACAATGAATGAATGATAAAAAATGAATGAATGAAGTTGAAGCCTAATAGGAGAAGTTCAACAGTAAAAAAAGAGAAAGGCAGAGGGATCCACTGATTGGATGTCAAACATTTTGGATTCTTCAAAAGTCAGAGTATTTCTTGATAAAGGCATGGGTCGAAAAGAAAATTATGTCACCATTATACTGGCCAAAATATATTGCAATTCACAATATTTTCCAGGTAATCATCAACTTGAAATAGAATCACATATTTCTATAACAAATATACCTACACTTGATTGAGATCTTTTGCTTGTTTTGAGGTTGGTTAACTGTTGGTTGCCCAGGAGTCTGTGTGGTTGTTACTAGACACAATATTCATGACTATTGTGATAATGTAAATTCATCTCAAACAACTTGAGTGTATTTATTTTATGAATTTAAATCTGTGATAAAATTGTATATTGTCCCATGCCTACGAGATAATCTTACGAAAAGAGAAAATGTCCAGCAATATCAGGTAAGCATCATTAAAGTTATGAAGATACAGTTTTGTGAGAAGCTGAGGAAAAAATAGTTCACACATCTGCGTTTGCTGAAACATTTATGCTACCAGAAGTAACTGTGAAGGTACACAAAGGAAAAAAGTAGTGGGATTTGTTGTACGAAAGGGTGATATTCACTGTTGAGTAGAAGGTGTTGAGTACACCGGATGTTTGCTGTGATACTGTATGTTTAACTAAAGAAAGACAGAGGGTTTTTTTGATGCCATTGTGACTTCCAATCCAATAGCTGTTGATTTGTTTTGGTCTGGGCCAAAGTGGAGGGCCAAACCACTGACCGCCATTGCCAGAAATTAGGAGATAAAGGATCTCTGAAATGTACAATTAAAAAAAGGGGGGAAAAAATGCACATGTAACACAAACATAAATATTATTGATTTCTTCTTCTGCATTTTCAAATACCAGCCTTTCAGTGTGTGAAGTCACCCAGCAAGCCATTCTCTGCATTGTAACAAATGACAGCTCATCACATCAGTGAGTCACCATCCCCATCAGGCCTCCTAATGGCTTGGATTCTGTCCCCAATGCATGCACATGCACACGCACACACACATACACAGGTGACATCAACAGCTTTTGATTTCAAACCAGTCATCAAGAACAAAAGGGGATGCCGCTCACACCTTACAGGTTCCTGTTGATCCATTGAGACTAATGAATCAACAGCTGCAAGATAAATGGAAAGACACACAAACACACACAATGGAGGGAAAAGAAGGTTGATGAGGGAGGTCACAGGGCAAAGTGAAAGGTGTGGAATGTCAGGGATCGGGGGATCTTAAGAGGTGGTGGTGACGTAAAGACTGAGAGCTGGAGAGGCTTTAGAACAAAAGGAATGAAATGAAAGCAGATGAGATGGTGAATGTTTGTGTGCATCCCAGAGTGTGTGTGTGTGAGAGAGAGAGAGAAAGCGAGAGAGTGGTGGGGGTGTGAGATGATGGATGGGAAGAAGGGGGAGGGTGCGTGGGGGTGATATGACAGATACCTCGTGAGTAACGGCAGGCCTGAGGCAAAATATCTCATCACTACAATTACACAGGAGGGTCCTGACTGTGTCCGTGTGTGTGTGTGTGTGTGCGTGCGCGTGTGTGTGTGAGTATGAATTACAGCAGCAGAACATACTGTACATATGTGCATGCAGATTCCTGGATGTATTGTATCCGTGGGGCTCTATGTGCTAGATGTGTGCAAGTGCAAGGAACCGTGCAGAGAGAAGCAGCACCAGCCGGCAGAGGGAAAAGAAGGGATGACAACCACAGTCCTGAGAGACAAAGAGAAAGAGAAAGACCAGAAAAAAAGAGAGAGTGGAGGGGAAGATAAGTGGGCTGAGAAAAAAAGCAGTGAGGAAGAGGAAGATGAAGAGGACAAGGGGGAGGCTAAAACAACTGCAAAGAGATAAAGAGGTGTCCCAAGGTGAATCATAAAGAGAGGAACCAACGAGAGCAGAGAGGCACACACACACACAGAGATACACACACACACAGCTTGTGCAGACAAATAATGATGTATTGACACAACTGGCTCGTAGGTGAGATTCTCTGCACCTTTGCTACAGCGACTAATCCTTCAACATACTCAGACACACAGGGTCATCATACTACATCACCGGACTAAAGAGGGAGAGGGACAACAGGGAGGACGGAAGGAAGGAAGGAAAGGAAGACAATTAGATGGGTGCATAGATGTATTATAATAACTTGATAACGGATACCAATATACTTATTCAGTCTAGTAGGAATTGCTCGCCTAGCGCATACGCCAAAAGGTTCCTTGCTTCTGGATTTACTTTTACAGTATGTGGCCCACTGATAAAGTCCCAGCAGTGTTTCTCCTGCTGGCCTCGCCCCCAAGTTGCCGCTTCGCTCATAGACTTAACATTGTGATGATGTCACAGATTTTTTAATCACTCTTCTCATCTCGAAGAAAGTTGTACAAATAAGAAACCTCCATGAATCAGAAACTCGGAATGAAAAGAGTCATAATTTACTTTGTTTGTAGTTCACAGTGTCAACAGACATCGCTTTTATAATGGCAGGGAGAATGTTTTTTGGGCCACATGTTTTTTCTTTGCTGCAATAATGAGAGTGGCCACTGCCAAAAATTTGAGCAAGGCTGAGCAGCATTTGGCCCTGAATAGCTGCATCTGTGTGCACAAAGCCGCACTCAGCTAACTCAAAAACTGGGGATGCAGTAGCTCAGTCCATAGGGACTTGGCTTGGAACCTGAAGATTTGCCGGTTCAAGTCCCCATACAAACCAAATATGGGGCATGGACTGGTAGCTGGAGAGGTGCCCGTTCGCCTACTGGGCAGTAACGAGTCGCCCTTGAGCAAGGCACTGAACGCACAGCTGCTCAGGGCGCCTGCTTGAGGTAACCCCCTCGCTCTGACATCCCTCCATTCAGATTTCTGCCTTCTGTTACATTTTTTATCTATTTTTTTTAATTGCAAACTACTACAAAACTTATCAGAAAACAGGATAAAGTGTTAAAGGGGAATTCCGGTGTGAAATGGATTTGGAATATATAGTACACGATCACGAGTTTGAATCTTGTGTTGGGTACAAAACTGGGCTGATGTGATGCATTCTAAACGAAGCTGTTGTTAGCCGATTCCTCCAAAAGGCTAATGCCGCTCGCACTCAGGGCGTGTCTCCAGGTGAAACGAAATAGCTGCCATTAAACCACTTACAAGGCCCAAAGTAGCCCCACACTTCGTTGGTACTATAACGAGGGTGCTACCATTTAAAACGAGGCATTCACAACTTTGTACGTGCACAGATAGTTTATTAAAAATGACTGTTTACAAAGACAGTACCTTGAGGTAGTTGTCCGATCGATTCCAGTCAAAACAAGTCAATTACCGACTCCTCTTCTCATCTTCTCGTCTCCTCAAAAGATGTCGTCCAAGCTCGTGCACTACGCAGATCCTGGGCACCCCTTGTTCACGTGTACAGCCCATGGTCAGCCCTCTTCCGTCAACAACACCTGAGATTCGCGTTCAGAAATTGACTTGTTTTGACTGGGCATTTCACACCGGAATTCCCCTTTAATATGCCACAATATCCCAGTTTGTAGTGGAGTGCTACAGCAATTTTGTTTTCGTTTTAACACTGCATTTTAAAAGGAAAACTATCTCCCCACACATAAGTGTTTTATCATTGTTTAACTCCTTCCATACTTACACGCCTGAGAACACATATCACATGACCATTCATGTACACTGGGCATGCGTGTGCCAGTGTAGGAAGAAGACTGTCTACTCTGCGGTTGGTTACTTAGTTAGTGAAAATACTTTGGGAATGGCAAAGAGTAAGACCAGGGATTTCTTACTGCAAATAAAAGTAACGTGAAAATAAGGCGGTCAAGGAAACAGAAATCATGAGAGTTGTTGCTAAGCAAATGTGGCGACATATCAGAGTGGTAGGGAGAGCATTATCCATCCCTAAAGGAAGCCATAGCAACAGGAAAGGGATAATGTTACCCAAACAAACCCGATGAAATCACAAAAGTATGAAGACCTAGCTGTATTTTTTTTTTTGGCTTGACACATGGTGACTAATAAGACCCAATGAAAAAATGAATATGAGTGTCTGCGTCATCGTTTTCTAAATACTCTGTTTCCACTCATCAAGATTGCACCATCCCAGAGTTTTCAAACTAAAAAGTGGTCATCAATGTTTCCAAAATACCGGAGTAGTGTGGACACTGGGCGTAAATGTAGCAATAGTCATGCATTTTAAAACAAACACATATTGGTGTTGACACAGCCCAAGATATGGTGGTGCTAACACACGAGCGGGACATGACAAAATGTATTGCAGTGAATTTGCACTGAGATAAAAAGAATCTGGCAACCATGAGGACATCAGCAAGAAATGGATGAAGACAGGAAGGGCAAGAAGGAAAGGGGAAGGTGTTCAAATTGTACAAAGAAAAAAAGGAAATGCAGACTGACACTCAGGCACCACGGAAGGAAGTCAGAGTGGGATAGTAACGATGTGGCTGAATATACACAACAACAAAACAGGAAAGGAAGGAAGGAAGGAGAGAGGGCAAGACAGACCGGGAGGACAGTTGGTGGGAGTAAAAGGAAAGTCAGCCAGGGCACTTAAACCTTCATTAGGAAGCAAGAAAACTGTGAAGGAAGTAAGAAAGGAAGCCAGGAAGCCAAACAGGAGTCACACAGGTGAGCAAACAGGGAGGGAAAGAAAGGAACAACAACAAGACAGAAGGAAGCCAGGTGATTGGGGGGTCAATTAGTAAAGGAAGAAGTCAGCCCGACAGGAAACTAGAGCATCATTACAGAAGAGAAGATGGCAGACTGAACCGCCACCATATTCATCATGAAGACATCTCCTCTGCTCTCGCGCTTTCTCCTACACCTGAATGGGCAGGATGAGTGATTGTTGTGAGGCTGTCGCTCGCCCATGCAGTGCACGACAGTGTGTTAGTCAGCTCAGAGGGAATCTGTGCAGCTCTGTACTAACAGTGTTTATTAAAAAAAACACCCTGTTTGATATGAGGATTAGGATTCATGCTCTATACACAGTTAAATAGGCTACACAGTGCTTAGTCGAAGAGTAAAGAGAGCAGTGCTGATAAATACACACTGAATGGCAGCAGAGGATTTGTTTCACAGCCTGGAATGTATTGTAAAAACACACACACAGCGGCACATGAAC
The DNA here is from genome assembly GCA_019142605.1 of Cephalopholis sonnerati. Taxonomy (NCBI): domain Eukaryota; kingdom Metazoa; phylum Chordata; class Actinopteri; order Perciformes; family Serranidae; genus Cephalopholis; species Cephalopholis sonnerati. The sequence goes on along the minus strand of JAGQAX010000003.1, from coordinate 41,596,840 downwards.
ACAAACCCACACACACATATGCTGCGCTATAATCGGCTGTATTCCTTTATATTAGGCTCTGTCAAGACTTTTAGCCCCACAGCCCACATGCAGGCAACATGCAAACACACATGTAGGAGCACATACACAGAGCATTCAAATTGTGTAACGTGCTGGTTTTATGTAAGTGTGTCACACACCCACTCCCTGGGAGTTGACAGTTTGCAGAGCACTGAGGTAAAGCGGAGGGAGAGAGAGAGAAGGAGGGAAAGAAGGCATGACAGACGGAGGTACGGAAAAGGGGAGGATCGAGAAATGCACTCCAACAGCTCAAATTCACCAAGACTGTTTTCAACTGGCAATTACAGCATGTAAGGACGCACATAAGGATTAAATCAAAACCTATATGACTGGACCATGTGGGAAATTTAACACTCAGCAGTCAGACAGGAGTCACGTAACAAACCAATCACAGCCGACAGATATCTTTCCCTTCTTCTTTAAATATTCAGTCTGATAAATACGGAAAAGTTGATCATGTTAGTGCAGGGCTACCCAGAGCTTTGCATCTGTCCCACGGACAATAGGCCTACACTTATAAACAGCGCCTGGAAGAAGATCAGCTCTGCACTCAGGATTTCAGGTAAATAAGCTATATGATACTTGCTGTTTACCTTGCAACTTCAGATGCAACCTGTCCCTGCTCTCTTGGAAGGTGGCACAAAAAAGGCACAAGAGCGGCGCCCTAGGCACCTGACCTTGCATTTTCCAGGCGGATAAAGATGTGGTATGTGTACAGACCCTAATTTACAGGGCTGGTACCACAGCAAAAATATATCAAAACATCAGTTTACAAGCTCTCACACAAATCCTGCAGTATAAATCAAGTCTCATTTATCCAGTTTGTAAGCTCAGTGCTCCCTAAACACATGCATTCTGGCTAAAAAAAAACTTATTATTGGAGTCTGGCTTTGAAGAGAGAGTTTCACTTTGAGTTCAGTTTTAAAGCCTTGGAGCCTCAGAGGGGTTTACGATGACACCCTTTGTCCTTGTACCCTCAAAGTGGATAAGGAAAACTCCCCCCATAAAATCCCTTTCACAGAAACAAAAAAAAAAAAACCAGAAGAAGCCTCAACTGAGGAGGGACCCCTCTCCTAGGATGGACGGACGTGCAATAGATGTCGTGTGAACAGAATAGACCAACAGTATAAAACTGCAGAATAGACACATTTGGTGGGTGAGGTATTCCTTTAAAGTGGATCTTTATCCCTTTCCAATCAATGTTTGGCGAGTCAGGATATCTTAGGCCGATACATTCTCACTTTGACCTCGCCATATATTGACGTTTGCTCATGGACCTTTGACATCCTGATACGACGTGACCCAGGGTGCATTAGTTATGATGTTCTGAAACACAATGTCAAGTTCAGCCTGTTACATGCATCGTCTTCTTTCAAAATACACTCCTGTTTTCACAGGAAATTTACTGTTCACATGCAGTCTCTTTCAAAATAAACACACTATGAGGACAAAAAAAAGTACAGGGTTTGGCTTTAGAATCTTATGGAACGCGAACACCGCTCTCCAAGGTGAAAGTCAGTGTTTGCTGGACCCATCAACCAGCCCTTCCACCCTCCCCAGTCAGATTTCCGCCGCCTTAACCTTCATCCTTGTCCCACTGCGTTTCCCCCCGACGCCGCCAAGCACTGTTAAACTATAAGAGCAACCGGACACGTATCATACCAACGTTAAAGGATGGCTTTTGCCCAGCACTGGGTTTTGACAACTTCGTAGTAGACCAGGTTGCTTAGACCATTTTCAAACCTACAATTAGTTTGCTGTAGTCTGTATCAGTGGATGAGATAGTGAACTAGTGTAAACGCTTTCCTCTTAGTTTGGTTTCTTAAGACCAAAATCCCTATAAGCCAGGTAAGTGTTGACTCTGCTCACTGGTTTGATGTGTCTGGGGCAGAGGCAAGAAATTGAGCCCTAAAGACGGTTAAGCTGAAGGTCCTCCCTGGCCCACATCAGGAAGGCAGCGTACTTTGCTGGAAGCCCAGGTCAGACCTCAATTTATTTCCCAGCTGGCTGCTAACCTCTTGATTTTGCACATCTGAATCCCAGTATGCAAAGCACATCTGGCAACAGGAGTCAGAAGTGTACGCTTTGCAGTTGGAACAGATTGAGGTTGGATCATGATCCCACCACAGACGAACTGCCCCAGAATTAGTTTGTGACCAGATCAAGTGTTGGTGCTTGTTTTGTACCTGAGTATAATTGCTTTGTTCAAATCTGCACAGAAAAAAATGTACCAATGAGGAAAATGATCCAGAGTCCAATTCAACAGACAGAACAACAGACTTGAAACCATCCTTAAGATGAGTAGTCATTAGTTGCGGCCCTCGATGAATATTGTTCATTTTGTATGTACATATTTCCTGACTGCAGTCTTTGTTCATACAAGTAGGCGTTTAACTAGTGTGGTGGCAGAATTGTATTGCCTCACAGCAGGAAGGTATCTCAATGTGTGAAGTTTGCATGTTTTCCTTGTGTTCATACAGGTTTCCTGGGTTGCGGATGTGTTGATTTCCATTCATTGTCTGGAGACTTAAAAATTGCCTTTAGCTGTGCACATGAGTGTGTTTATCTGTGTGCGTGTTAAGAGTTCTTCCCTGCCTTCCACCCCATCACCGCACAGAAAACCAAACAAATACAAGTTGTAGGCTCTGAGTGATCCGTCTAACACCAACAGGCATATTCAAATGCTCTCCCTCAGTTTGATGGAGCAGAAAATGCGAGGTGATTGCATCATCCATTTGCCACCAAGCAGGGTGTTGCGTTTCCCTCCATCTGCTCCCAGTGAAATATGTGGTGTTCCACCATCTATCACCACAAATTCTCATTTAGCCGAGATGCTTCTGCTCAAGCTGTGCAACAATGCGCCTGGAAAAGACGTCTAAGATAAGACAACATGTACACATGCTCAGTGTCTGGATCCATCTCCCTCACAGAGTGGAAATTCAGAGGGGGCACATTGTCGGTAGGTACTATGTGTCTTGGTACTTTGCTTCCAGACACATGCTGTATTTCACAAGAGGGGTCAGAGGTCAGAAGCAATCAGGGTTTCAGTGATGCAGTGATTTAACTGTTGTGATTGTGATGATTCTTTTGAATCTGTCTCCTACCATTTTTCATCAGCGGAAAAATTCCAAATTGAATTTCATCGCAGCAGTTTGATTAACAGTTTAAAGGCGTGTTCAGACTGACCAGCCATCGTATTCATGTGCATGGGGCCAATCTGTCGGTACAGTGGGGGTGCCAACATGGGGTTCTGGCAAAACAACACAGTGCCGTCCGGCAAAAAGGTTTAGCCTGGCTCAACTTTTGCTGCAACGTGACATCATCCAGCAAGAATGACTTGGCTTATCAAATACCTGCAAGCATATATGCCTGGTAGATTCATTTGCAATAATAATAAGGCCATATTTCTGTTTACATCATGGTCGTCAGCATAAAAGATAAAGCAGTTGCTTCTGTGTTAACTCTCAAGAGTCGTCCAAACACAGTGCAGTGTTTTGACATTCAATAAACCTTTATACACAATGATCTGTTACTCCTGGACTTCATAAACTGGATTATTTTATTCTCTCACCCTTACTTTAAACAACACGCTCCACTACTGCAGCCCTCTGCACTGTTTTCGATCCGAATCCCTAGGTAGCATCCAGTGTTTTTCTCTAGAGTCATGCATGGAGCATGATGGCCCACAGTACCTAAGATCACAGCAGCAGAAGGCTGGGCTCTAATAATAACATGATTATGTGCAGTCACAGTTCAGGCTGGTTAGTGCTCAGATTGTGTGCCGTATTTTGCCACACAGGCACCAAACTGCAATCTGGCAACGGTTTGTAATTCACAGCTGAAGCTTTCTTCACACCGAAACGGCACTTATGGGACTCTTTTACAGAGCATTTTAATCAGAAGGCTGGCATGCAGGCTCTGGATACATGGATGAATACAGGGGGTTGAGGTAAAAAAAACAAGCTGCAGCAAACAGGTGTGATCTTTAAAAACAGGTGAGTGCAGACCTGTATTGAAAATGCAGTTTTGATTGAATTTGTCTCATTTCACTCGACTTTTAAAACAGACACAGAGATAAAGCAACATGGTCTGTAATCTGTACAGGTGTAATCAAGAGGCAGCCTTAGGGGCTGAAAAATGAAGCCAAAGCGGAAAAAAAAATAAAAAAAAACTGTACTTCCTCAAATGACCACTTGAGGCTGGCACTAAAACATGTCAATCTCCAAGGACACCCATGTTAAAATGGCCAACTTTACAGCAGATATAAACATGTTTATAGCTTAGTACAAAAAACATTTTGGTCTCTATGGCTAATTTTCCCCTTTGTGACAACTGTACGAGGGTGATTTTTTATAGAACTCACCCATTTAAATATTATTAAGGCTTAAAGTTATGCATAATTAAGAGCATGGCCACTTTGAGTGTACAGCTTGTTTGATCACATCTTGCTCCAACCGCATCACATATCAACATTTGGTCATGGGCTTTCCACGTCCACACACAACACGCAAGGTAACCTGGGTGCATTGGTTGTTGACGTTCTGCGACGCCGTGTCAAGCTCTGCCTCTCACATGCATTGTCAGTTTTCAAAATGCACTTCAATTTTTACAGGAAACGTACAGTTTGCATACAGTCTATTTCAAAATAAATGTAGTACATTGGTACAACACCATAAAATTGACTTTTTTTTTTCCTTAAACAACAAATGCACATGGTTACAATTTGCCAACACATGCACATGGTTGAGTTTATGAAGAAAGTACAGGGTTTGGCTTTACAATCTTACAGGAAGTGAACACTGACCTCCTGGGTGAAAGTCAGTGATTGTTGGACCCATCCTCCACCCCTTCCACCCGCCTTACTCAGACTTCCGCGACCTTAACGTTTGTTGTTGCCCCGCCACGTTTCCTCCTGACACCAGCCACGTATCATGCCAACAAGAAAGGACAGCTTTTTTCATAGGTGTTGGACGCCTGATTTCGACGACTTGAGTATGACCAAGTTGTTTGTTTTCATGGTTTTAAGCCAGTTGTTTTGCTAGAGAAGATTAATCTTAGCATTATCGCAATTAGCCATAGCTGTAAATGTGCTGTGCTAACCAAGCTAGCAACTAGCGTTATTCCCACCCTCTCATCCAAATATGGTCACTTCTGGCTCAAAAAATCCAAGATGGCCATGGCCAAACTTCAAAACAGGAGTCTACAAACCAGTGAGTGACGTCACAGTGGGTACGGCCTTTTTTTTATACAGTCTTTGAGTAGTGTAATACATTTATGAATAAGCATACTAGAAAGGACAGAGGACGACAAGAGTTATAAAGTGAAGAGGTAGAAGTCTAACTGTGCTTCTACCATATATACCTATTAAAATAAGCTCACCATTGTGTCAGGTAACCAAGAATGAAATGCTGAATGCCTTTTTTTGTGTGTGTGTGTTTGTGTTTTCTTCAGGTCATACAAAATTGCTCACACTGCAGGACACAAAGCCAGGACCTATCTGCTGCTGTCAGTTTGCCTTTCAATCCAGCACAATTGTGTTGATGTGAATTCATGGAAACATAAACAAAGGCAACAATGTGGCGTGACCCACACTCAGGGTGAAAACACAAATTGACAAAGGAACATGCTAAGGGTTACAAAGAGGAATGACATGAAAGAAATGAAAAAAAATCTGTGATGTTGTGTGCGTGTTTGTGTGTTTCCAGCTGAATTAAAATGCAGCGCCATCATTAAAGAGTGTGACACATTCACCTGCTCTCTTTCAAAGCCCTCCTCATCACTCGCCTTATTCCAGCATTTCCCTATTTCTCTCTTTGCTTTTCATTTTCTCTGTTCCCGTTCACCTTTATTGCTCTCTGAAGCTGCAGTACAATGGCTCCTCGATCTGCTTTCAGTTTTGTTTTGCTGCCTTTCATTTCACTCGCCGTCTTTCCTGTTTTTATTTTGATGCGTTTATCCTCTATCAGTTTTTGCCTCTTTTCTTCTGCTTTCAAGGACCGCCTCCCTGTGATTTTCACATTTTATAGTCTCTTTTTCTTCCCTTTGAGGCCTGTCCAAGTTAAAGTGCAGCAGAGCGAGCTGAACACTGTGTTTACATTTCATCTTCTAGTGCTTTACCATTGAGGACCCACAAGGGGTTGCTCGAAAAAACATAAGGAGTCACAACAACATAAACAAACAAAAACATTAACACAGACAGAAACAAAAGGAAAGAAAAATGTATATAGTACCGGTCCACAGAATGTTTTGACTTTTATTCCAACCCTTGATTTTCTCAACTAAAGGCCAATATACACTGTGCCTTATGCAATCTTGCAGATTAATTGCATTTCCACACAAAACGGGTCTAATAAAATCTTGGCTACAGTCTGTGTCAGACTTTACAATATCAGTTTTGAAGCATGTCAGATTGTGCTATGAATGCCTGATTAATCGTAACATCATGATTTACATTTAAAAAATATGCAAGCGTCATCAACTTGTGTCATCAATCCGTTTCTTTTTTTTTCATTATTATGGGTCATTTCATATGCCATATTCTGATCAACCCCATCAATGCTTCAAATGTGGATGTTGCTGCAAAGAATCCACATATTCTAAAACATGGTTGCTTCATATACATCTTCAACCCAGCAGCACAGAAAATCTATACAACAGCCAGAGTTTCATGATGGTCACCCAAGATTAGTGTCAGCAATTAAGAACCAGACCAAATGTCTCCCCTTCTGTTTTCTAATTCATGGTATTAAAAATGGCCAGACAAGAGTTGTTGCAGAACATTATGATGTCACAATTAAGTTGACCCTTGACCTTTTGGATATAGAATGCCATCACTTCATAATTTTACCCTGTTACACGTTTGTATTTTTTGTCATAATTAGCATATGAATTCTTGAGTTATGACCAATAACATGTTTTGTGAGGTCAGAGTGACCCTGACCATTGACCACCATAGTCTAATCAGTTTATCCTTGAGTCCAAGTGGACGTTTGTGCCAAATTTGGATGGATGGACAGCCCAAAGGCATGTCTCCGGCCATGGCTGTCTCCAGCACAGAGGCATAAAAAAGCAAACATTAACTGGTGTGTCACAGGACTGAACCCTGGACACAACTTACTACTCCCTGCATTGGCACTGAAACTTGGCATGGGTTGTATTTCCTAAGGATGTTGGGCAGAATCCAATTTTTTGACTTGCAGTTGAGGGTCTCAACAGCAATCACACTGGGAGTGAGGTCCTACATTTTGAAGTTGATTTTGGCTAGAATTTTGAGGGAGGCAGTTTTTGGTCACCAGAGCTCACCAATGGGTGACTTTGCCTGAATGTGCAATCTAGGACCACATTCCTGGACTGCTGATCACAAGATTTTACCCCATTTCTCAAACAGCTGCACATGTTTTGTGGGACACACTACAGAAAGGACCTAGAAGGAAACCTTACCCCCTTTATTTTATTACTACTCACCTTGTGCTACATTGAATTCGTGAAGAAACCCTTTTCTTGCAGGCCTCTGGTGAATGAACGCTCCAAAAAAACTGCAAATGTTGATAACGATTGAGGTGGTGGGGGGACAACATTCAAAGGCAAAAGCAAACATCCGTTTAAAATCTCTCAAACAACTCTTTCATCATAGTCCAAGTCTCATGAATCCATTCGTATTCTCAGTACTTCCCAAACACATTGTATTACCTTGCCTACAGCCCTTTCAAAGAAGACCTAAAGTGAATCTTATCTAAGCTTTCACTCTCAGTTCAGTCAGAAAGGGCTGATGGCAAGGTAATGCAATACATGAGACTTGGATTATACTGCATTACTTGTTTAACAGTTTGGAAACTAATGTCTTGATATAGTTTTGCTGTTGTTAAACACGTTCCCGAATGACTTCAGTTCATCAGCTATTCCGTTTTTGGATTCTTCATTCACCAGAGGCATGAAGAAAAAAAACATCTTTGAATTCAACTTAACATGGGGTGAGTAATTGATACACAAACGGTCATTTGGGGGGAGAAGTACTCCATTAACAACACATCCAAGTTGGCAAAGCCACAGATGCAAGACTAAAGAAAGCACAAGTCCTATAAGCAACAAGGAAGCACCTATTTTTCCCTACATTTGACAGACGAAACTAATGCTGACCAATCCAATAACTACCTCTCTTCAGTTCTATCACCTTGCAGGGTTCAGTAAGTGAATGAGCAGGTAGTGTACAGTTGGGTCATTAGTATTTTTGGCTTGAACAGCTGCCTGCTGCAGGTGAAAATGAAACTATGAGAGTGGTGAGAATGAACCAAAACAGTAAAGTTGTGGACCAGACAGCTAAAAAAAAAATCAGCTGAAACTCACTAAAAACCTCCGTAAAGCCAAGGGAAGTGGTTACGTTCACAATTTGTTGATACACTGCTTTACAAAAATCAATGGTAATTGCTTTAAAGATGAAGTCAGAATAGTGAGCCATTATTGTCAATTTGACCTCCATTTTTAGCAGCCAAGACACACACGTACACACCCACATTGTATACATACGGCTCTGTCATCCCTCTTTGTCTTAGTGGAACTTGATGGGAGCTTGATTTTCTCTGGCACTTCAGAGGCCCTTCTTCCTTAACAGCCGTCCACTTGAAGAGTAACAGCTCCAATATCTCTGGCCCTCTTGTTCCTCGCCTGCAGTGGCACATATGTTCCGCTTCCCTTAAGCATGCTTTTCCTTTTTTCCTAACCTCCGTAAAAATCAATTTAGATTTACAGTAGCTTTGTGCTAGTTCAACTCCAGAGGATGATTCCAGATGATTTTTGTGACCCTTTTACCTTTTGTGTGGTGCCACTTTCAAGTTACACTAATGGAATGCCACATTGCTGCACAACTTCACTGTCGAGAATCCTCAGTAGACCAAATGTCTTCATTTATTTATTTATCTATTTATTTTTCCATTTGCTCAGGACACAACATTTTTAATTAATAATGTCATCTTGTAATATAAAAGGCAGATTACCATGAAATTTGCTGAGCACATGCATGCTCCCAGCAGCATATAAACTTGTTGTTTTAATTACTTTATTGCCCTCATCCTGTAAAGAGCCAACACTTTAATTTCAACTCAATAACTGGAAAGAAAACTGGAAGAATAAAAACTTTTTTGTCAACCTAATGTGAACAAAACAGAAAAACAGTGCCAAAACATTTCTAAGAGAACAGCAAAATGAACTGTTGTACAAAGATGAAATCACAACAATAATACATACATGTGCCTGTTTATACTATTGATATTTTTAAATCCAGCCAATCAGCTCTTGCTTGTTCCTCCAAAATTCCGAGCCACATCATCTCTCTGCTGATTTTATATGGCTGTTTAGCATTGTAATATATTAAAAACCACCCTGGCAGCGTTCAGTTATTTTGGATTGCGCTGCCAATAAAATCTTGTTGAATTTGCCAGCGAATGACAGGGAAAAGAGAGGCGGTAGATGTGAAGGGTATGAACAGATGGAGATTACAAAGGCTGAGCAAGAAATCAAAGAAGAACCCAATCAAGGTACAAAAAATAGGTGTATTTGATAAACACAAGACAATAAAAAGAATTACCTGATACAACCGAAGACGTATCCTGCTCTGATGAATTTGTCTAAGCCTTCAATTCTCTTTTTGTTTTGAGACAAAATGTTTCAACACCAATCATTGCTCATTGACTGTGACAGGGTTTACCTGTTGTTCTGTTTAGTGGGTGTTAGTGATTGCAGCAGGTTAATCAACTGACAATTGTAAAGAGATAAAGGCTTTTACTGAGAAATAGAAAATATATTCATTTTCTAGACATTTGAGACGTGAGAGGCAAGTCACTCACAGCTCCATGTAGACAATTTTCCACACAGGATGGGATCAAATCTTCTGTACTTCTTGAAAATTATAGTAATATTCATACACACACAACATTAAAGCTGTAGTTGGTAACTTTTATAAAATAACTGTCATTTTTGTTGAAACTGTCACTATATCCACACAGCAGGACATGAGACAGGTAGTCTGTAAAAAATATCAGTCTTCTCCCTACTTTCTGTGCTTCTAATGAATGAATAAAGAATCCACAGCAGCTGAAACAACCAATCAGAGCCGAGGAGTCTCAAACACAGCTGTCAGTCATGTCACTCACTACTTGTAAACTACAGTCAAACTGTCAAACTAGGAAGCTCTGTTCAAATATAAATCAAGATTATCTTACTGCGTTGTCCATTTCTTGCCTAAAAGGTTTTCAGAAACATATTTTAGTGTAGGCTGAATTGAGGTTGATTAGGACATACGGTCAAATGGGACAGTATAACTATACAGAATTTATTTTCTCACCTTATGAGCGAAAAAAAAAAAGTTTTCTGAACAATAGCTGTGAACCCACATAATCAGAATTGCATGGTCCCATTGGGGTGATATGTAGGTTGGTGGGGTAAGCATTGAACAGGAACGCATAAGGTGAAGAAAATGACATAAGCTTTAGCTAGTTGTCATCATAAGGTCCTAAAATTGTCATAGCTAACATATTGCATAAACCTTTGATTGGAATATAATGATATACTACTGCTAAAAAATCAGTAAAATATGTGCTCATTGTTTTCTGTTTTTGAAATTAAGCTGTTTTTAATTTGTGCCATTCACCTAAACACGCTTTAGATGAATGGGTGGGCATGGTTTGGGTGACTGGGACAGTTCCTAAAGGCTTTGTTAATAAAGGAAATTATGAAACCTTGCAACATAGAACCATCATGTATGCTCTGTATGCTCTACCTTAGTGGTCCCCAACATCTTCATGTACGCAGAACCCAAATCAACCACTATATGTTTAAGGACCAGCTGGATTTTGCTAGGTTTTTGGGACAGTTTACACAAAAAGGTATGTCAAGCCTCCTTGCATTATGGTAGAACCTTCATTCTTCCTCAAATGGATGGGTAACATCTTCAGTATTACAGAAATGTATGGTTTGTTGGGCTAATTGTTTGGATTTATGGCAAAAAAACCTTATAGAAGGAGGAAATTCAAAAACTGTCCCAATCACCCTTAATTCACCCTACTGTTTAGCTGTAAAATGACAAATTTGGGACCCAGCTTAGGGTTGGGCCAGTTGGAAAATTTCCAAATCAGTTTGATAATACACCAAACACCAGACCGGTGTACCCAGTTTTACCACATGGCTCACTTGACTCAGCGGCTACTGGCAATTGAAACATATTGACACCGTACTTTTTAAAACAGAAAACATATTTTATATGACGATATTAACTGAAAATGACACACAACATAGCCAACAGCAAGTAGCCTAGCTTGTTCAGCTTCATGAATCAGCCATTCCTCGTCCACTGCAGCAACAGGAATAAATCAAAACAGGGCGTCCAACAAGAGTTCAGCTTGAAGCAGCGCTTGCAGAATCCTCTTTCCTTGGCTTCAAACCGATAATGTTGTCATATTGGTGCAGTTTTCTTGAGAGACAAACCCTGCCACGTCTCCTCTCATCACCCCAAAAAACAATAAGTAAACAAACACAGGGTGGTCGCTTTACCCCCTAACACCCCTACTGAAATTTAATCACCTTGATGTTATTGACACAGCTCAGCAGTAAAATTGGAACCCTCCTGTCAGACAATAGTGGCTCCGTTAGTCTGTTTATAAACATAATATTATATTAATCACAGTCATGTGATGTCATCTACTCTTTAATTCGCCAGAGTGTGTGATAATATCAAATGTCAGTTCAGCCGCTTTGCATAACATCAAGCCAGTTTAAGGTTGTACACCTGACCTGGCCGCAAAGTTGGCAACATGGCCAAGCATCGCTCGCCGGCCTGAGCAAAATTTTCTCTTTTTGTAGCTGTACAGTACACTAAAATATGTTTCTGAAGACATAGTCAATACAATAAGAATCCTGATACATATTTGGTTGGCGCTGCCCAGTTTGACAGTTTGACCTCAGTTCACGAGTGATCAACATGACTGACAGCTGCGTCACACTCGTGGGCTCTGACTGGTTGTTTTCCAACGTCCACAGTAGATTCTAGCAAATGCCATTAGAAGTGCTAAGAGGAGGAGGTGGAACATGATTTTTTCACTGGCTGTCTGTGGATGACAGTACTGCTGTGTGGATGCAGTGACAGTTTCAGCAAATATGACATAACGTTATTTTCATAAGTTGCCAACTGTAGCCTTAAGACGAGGCTGGTATAAGTGCATGTGTGGTGCCGCTGCGGTCATGTCAGTGCCCTTTTGGTTTGATGCAAGTCTGGTCCTGTGTTTACTGCAACTCTTTGTGTGCTTGCTATCACAGCTGGTGTGCTCCTTCAAACACTGACTGAATAACAGAGCCACTTTGTCTGGCTTAAAGAGCCATTTTACAGGACTAGGCCTTAATATATGTAAATTGTTGCTGCTGGTTGAAAACTGCATTTGAACATCTGCATTTGGTTGACAACAGGTGCTGCAGATGAGAATAGGCTGCCCACATGCTGACAGACTTTCCTGCTATGACAAGTCTACACTAACAGTCCCATGTCCAAGGATATTTAACAAAAAACTAAGTGTATGAGTGAAACATGTGGATGAGGCATGGACAGATGACGACTCAAAGACATCATTATCCAGTATTTATTCACTCCTGCACATTACTTGCCTTCTTGACACCTATTTCTGCACCTCTGCTCCCAAACATACAGAATAACAGCAATTTACCCCAGAACCTGGATGTTAAAAACTGCAGTGCTATGTTGATCGCATGACACAAGGCGGCTCGCCGTATTACAAATGGCGGTAAAAAGTTAGTCGAATGAAAGTCTACAAAATTCTGATGAGCGTGTTGATAAAATGGTAAACAATATGTCCAAAATATCACAACATAAACTGCTCAATTTACAGAGTAAGTATTAAAATAGCACAGCAGCAATTTTCAATGCAACCTGCCCCTTGCAATGCAAAACAGCACTGTGAAGGGCAGACAGAAGGAGCTACGGAAACCCAGGAGGTACAGAAGAGGCAATGTGCAGCATGTTAATGTCCACAGGAAACATTAAAAATAACACAAAATAAAAATAAGTTATAGAAACAAAATTCACAAATACTCACAACTACAAATTTAGTTTAACATCAATAAATAATTAAGTGCACTTTCAACACTGTTACATAACAGACACAATCACGTGACTGCAAATATTTCCATTTATATATATATATTTTTTTACTTCAGTGGAAAGTTTGCCTAAATAAATTCTTGTTTGAGCGAATAATAATAGTCAATGTTTGCTGTCAAGACCAAAGTTTGTAAAGTAACACATGATCAACAAAAGAAACAAATCATTTTATCTTATTATTCCACTCAAACTGTGGATAGAATATTTTTCAATGATGGAGAGAAGCATTCAACCCTTTGACAGATTCAATGTCACTGATGAGCCATCGGCAGGCGAGTCCATGCACGGGATGATACGGATCATATCTGACATTCAAACGCCTCTGCTAGAGCTTGATGCAACAGTCTGTGTGGGAGTGGAACTACGCAGGAGCCATTGATTACCTCGTGGGTGTCCTAACAACCATATTTTGCTTCACAAAAAATAAATAAATAAATAAACATATAATAAGTCTTTAGTGCGTCACTGACACATTTGAACAGTTAAATATTGATCTGAACCTTCAGACACAAAACTGCAACAACAAATTTAAAAATAGAAAAAAGAAGAAGAAGCAGTATGAGAGTGTGCTCACTGGGCATGTTTTACTCACGTGAAAATCTAATTATGTTGTATAATTTGCCATGCGATGGATGAAGTACACCTGGTCACGTTCATCTCAACGAATATTGTGCATGGTTTACAGTAATGACAAGCGCAACTGAATCTCATCATGTGCTGCAGTCATTGTTTCTGTGAGCTTCACCGATTAAAGTACAGCAAGAAAACATGAACAAGGCGTACTGTAATGCAGCATATTGGTTCTGTCAGCAGAAGAACCTATAGATGCACATCTAATTAGCCACACATCACTTCATATATTCTCTTGTCAGCTGTTTGGAAACTTTAATTGTACACTAGAAAGTTGTGCCAGACGTAAACATTGATGTGATTTCAAAATTATTAAAGGATGCTGGATGAGGACGTCCAAAACTGCATACTTGCAAATAGCAGTGCTGCATGTCAAAAAGGTGGTAAGTGCATCCATCCATCAGAAGCCTTTAGAGACATTTGCCCAAGAATCAGCAAAGAAAATGTAGCAGACGAAGTAACAGGGTGCACAGAATCATTTCATGATTCAGACAGTTCACTTTCAACAGGTCAGATAGTAATATTCAAGAGATGATGATGAGGAGGAGGATGTGGATCACATGCAGAATGTGGAGACAGAGAGGGAGGACAGCTCCACCCCTCCATGCAGGTGCAGTGCCAAATGCAAGACAGGGAGAGAGTGATGACAGCCAGATAGGTAACTCCAGTTGAGAGAGGCAAAAGAAGAAAAGGTGTCAGTTAATTCTGTCACGTATTGTGGAATCTTGGGAGGCAGCGTATTCTGACAAAAAAATCTGTGGAAGTTTCATAGGAATCATTATAATGTGTCTGAGGTGATGTAGTTTGAGCTGACTTTGCCATCAAAGGGTGGAGAGGATGGTGGATGGCCTGACACTTGACAGACCACAACAAAACCAGTTGTTCTGTAGCGAGTCATCGCTGTTTCCGGTGGCTTTTTAGCCAACAAATGTGGGTGTTTTTTAGTGACCTGTCACTGTGTTTCCACCGAGGATAGCACCACAAAAAGCATTTTATTTTACCACGACATCTCTGCATTTCTAGGAGGGTACTGCTACGGAATGTGGTTGTGTTTTGCCGAGACATCACGGCATTTCCAGCAGGCATGGTGCTACAAAAAAGTTGTTTTTTTACTTAAATATTACTGTGTTTCCAGCTGTGACTGTGACACCAACAGCAGCTATTTTAAGTCAAAACATGATCTTTTCTAAACCATAACTAAGTGTGACCACACACTGAACATGGTATTGTTGAAACAAAGAAAGTTTCGACATATCTGCTACATAATAATCAGTGGCGGCAGCGGGTCTTTCAAACAGGGGAAGCTTACTTTAAGTTTGCATCATAAAATTTGTCATATTTTAGCGAGGCAGTAACTTATAAAAGGAACATTTAATTGAAGCCGTTTTTCAACCACACTCATGCCATAGAACCACAGCAAAACACACCTCAAAGATTTTTAGATGGGTTTAAACACCTGAACAGCACTCTGTCAGAAGACTCCACTCGCAAATAGCCGCATGGGACTGAGCTCGAAATGCAACGATGCCGGTGTGTATTTCAAAAGCGCTGTCAATCACAAAAGGGTTCAGCCTTTTAGACAGTTCCTCCAATCATCATGCATACACAGAGCGGCCTCTCCCGCCTACCGCTCCATTAGGTCCCACGGAAGCTGGCCTCCCTGGAAGTGACGATTTTGCCACATTTTTCCAATGACCGTCTCGCTTTGCTGCATGAAAAAAACCTGCTCAGCGCTGTCTCATAGGAATGCTTGGAGGCTCCATGTCCACCGTGCTGACACGAGCATGTATGTCAGGGAGGTCGCATTTGAAAACTGGTGATAAACAGCTGACGTTTGATCATCATAGTCATGATGTTAAATGCATCCTAGCGCACGTTTAATGCAATGTCAATTCTTATTTTAATGTAAATTCAATAGTGCATATTTGACCATTTCTTCTATGAAATTTTAGGGGAAGTTCAGCCTCCCTTGTTGTCTCAGAGCAATCGCCCCTGATAATAATGTACAAATGTAACGTATCCGTGGTTTGCAGAAACATACAATGCCCACATTTATTCTGGCATATTGAAAAGAGTCCATTGCCCTTGTGGTTCAGGTCTATATCAACTCTTTCAATCATTATCCAAAACCAAAATCTGCAGTACAATTCTTACAGTAGCACCAGTATCTTTTTAATACAAACGCTAAAATTTGAATATAAATTACAAAATTCAGGTATTAACCCCTGGGAGGATGCATCATGTTGAAATCCTATTATACTGTCAATTTCAACATGCTAACTAGCTTGACTTGATGCTTTTATTTTGCCATCTACATTTCATCATTTCTCAGCTTTAATTAACATAACAAAGGGCTCCATTTCCCTCGACGATTACACTCAGAAATCCCTTCTCAGTGAGTCTTTGAAAATGTAAGGCCACGCAATGGGCAGTACACTCAGAGGGCATGTTTGAGATTATGCTTATAATTTCATATTTCAGCTAAGTGTTGAAAAGACATGATGAAAGAGTAGAAAGTACTGATCGCTGCCACGGAGTGCAGAAATGTTTACAAATGGGAATTTACATTGAAATATCTTGATTTTGGTTCTCTTCATAGGAAGTGTAGAGAATAAGTTGGCTTTATATTATTTTTGAAGTTTTGTTTAATTCAAAAGAAATCAGTTGTACTATTTGTGCACACACTGTTGAGATGTTTGGTTATAAAATGAACAAAACAAAGATACTGTTATAATGAATGTCAGGTTGAGACAATCCCTAAGATAACGGGCAAAATGTTGTCAACACAATGACATTAAAATGACGGCCTTGTTCTTTATAGGACCAAACAAAGATGCAGAGGCTTAACTTCATTCTCTCTGGTTGACAAGCTTATTACACTCCACCAATACCCATAATGCCTTTGGCTCCCTCCATAAGATTCGGGAGAGATCCGTTTTTAATGAACATGAATAACAATCACAGCAACAATGAGAGAAACAAAAATGACTCCGACAAAAATGGTAACAAGTTGCAAACAGCAGCAATTACAGCAGGAAAGAGCAGGAGGCTAGCACCGCTAATTACGATCCCCCACACTGACCAGCTTTGAAAAGGCTAAAGAAAAGACAGAAAGAGGGAGAAAATCACCTCTCCTCCTCCTTCAGGCCAAAACCATTATGACAACTGGATCCAATGAGCCATGGCCAGCCAAACTCCCATACCAACGGAGCTCTGGGTCCGTGTGTGTGTGTGTGTGTGTGTGTGTGTGTGTGTGTGTCTGTGTGAGCATCCCCCCGGCCTTGCTGCTAGACTCCCCGTGGCCAATTTCCTTGTAATGTTCCTTCTTCCAACCATTGCTTATTAGGCCATCTGCCAGCCATTATAAGTGCACTCTGGGAAAAAAAAGAAAAACAGTGCTTTACAAAACGGGTGCGCTGACCAGAGCACAGAGAGGTACAGGAGAGAATTTATCAGAAGGAGGGTTTGTGTTGATTGTCAACCAGGTCAAGTTTGAGAGCAGAAGCATGAAGCATGCAGTGGAACTCAAAGGTGCCCTCAGTCAAGCATGTGTGTGTGTTTTAATTGATGTGCGAGCCAGGGTTTGTGTATTCTGTATACATGAGGACGTAAGTGTGAGTAAAACCGAGGCTCAAAGCAAGCGGTTGAATCTGCCCTTACTGTTGTGTGTGTGTGTGTGCGACAAGCATGTGTGTGTGCACGATGGATCGCAGTCAAAGAGGTAAAAGAGGGTCAACCTCCTCCATCTGGAGTGTGACATCCCCGCTCATTGCTGTCCCCCTCCTCTTCTTTTCACTCTGTGCTACCATTCATCCTAATCACAGGCTTTCTCACTCACTCTCAACACTGAGCCAACTCTCTTATGTCTTTGCTCTCCAACTGCCTGGTAGCCAGTGCACCTTGGGACCACAGTGACTGTTGGCAGTTTTTGAAGCGACTTCTCTCTTAGGAAGTTTGATATTTGCTTAACTGTAGCACATTGCTGTCATTATACTCCAACAGGATGACAGTCTGGCTTATTAGGGAGTTCAAGTAAGACAAATCAAACAAAACATGAGTGATGTTTTCACACCGTTTGTTTCTGCCTCTGTTGTATTGTGCCATTCTCTTCACCTCCCAAATGTTGGCTCCTTCAAGGCTTAAAATCCTGTCACGACAAAACTTGAACCATTTGTTCAAACTGCAGCAAGAGACTCAACAAATTCCCTGAAGTCTACTTATTTACTTCATCACTGAACAGCCATGAGCCTCAGCGCATGTGGTCAGTCAACAAGTGTGTCGGCCAGAAAAAGTTGGCCACAGCTGAACATCTTGAGGTCATCAGCCACCTACAGCCGGTCCAATTTTTATTTTTTCTTATTTTCCCTTCTGATGTGCTTTTAGACTGTGAATAACAGCAGTGACAACCACTCAAAGCTTCTTTAGAAGATTTAGGGGCTGTTCACGTGCCGAGTATTTAACCACCTGGAAAACGCGAGGTCAGGCACTGGGTGCTACTCTTGCGCCTTTTTTGTTCCAGCTTTCAAGAGTGCGATGTAGGCTTGCGTCTGAGGTTGCTAAGCAACCTTAACAAGCACCATATCATAGCCTATTTACCTGAAATCCTGAGTGCAGCTGCTGTTTATAAGAAGAGATGAAAAGCTTTGGCAGCCCTGCACTAAAATGATCAACTTCATCTCCATATTTATTACAGACTGATGTGTATGGAAGAAAGGAAAGATATCTGTTGGCTGTGATTGGTTGTTCCTCGCAACATGACATGTGGTGTGCCTCTGCATTCCAAAAGCTGAACCCAGCCATGCTTTAAAAAGCAGGTGCTCGGAACACGTGCACGCCTCACCAGCGTTGCTCTAGCGTTGAAGCATGCCTTCCTTGCATCTACATTGAAAACAATGAATTTGAGGGCGCAAAAAACATGGCATGTGTACGGCTTCTTACAAGTCTTAGTGTCCCGACACATGCTGTGTTTATTACACCCTCAAATCCATTGTTTCAATGTGAACGCACAGAGGGAAATCTCAAAAGCGAGAGTGATGCTGCTACAGTGCACAAGCATTACCAAGCACCTGTTTTTCAGGGCAGGCTGCACCCTGAGATAAACAAAGTTAAACTTTTGGGACGCAGCAGTGCGCACTGCATGTCATGTGTCAAGGAACAACCAATAATAGACAACAGACAGATATCTTCTTTCTTCTGTAAATACCATTTTCTGGTAAATATGGAGGAGAAGTTGATACTTTTAGTGCAGGGCTACAGAGTGCTTTACAATCTGACAATAGACAGACGATATTTTAATTCATTTTCCCTAGCTTATCCTGTAAAGGACTGCATGAGAGGCTGGAGCCTATCCCAGCTGACATTGGGTGAGAAGCGGTTTGCACCCTGGACAAGAAGGTGGACTGTCACAGGGCTACACATGGAGACACACAACCATTCACACTCACACTCACAACTACAGGCAATTTAGAGTCACCAATTAACCTGCACGTCTTTGGACTGTGGGAGGAAGCCGGAGTACCCAGAGAAAAGTCACGCTGACACGCAGAGAACATGCAAACTCTGCACAGATTCTGCACAATGATGTAATATACATTTAAAAAACAATGCCTGAAAGAAGATCAGCTCTGAACTTTGAATTTCTGGTAAATGGGCTCTGATCCGGTGCTGGTTATGGTCGCTTAGCTACATCAAGCGCTATCTGCCTCCACGCCCTTGAAAGCTGGCACAAGAGTAGCATCCAGCACCCAACCTTGCATTTTCTAGGTGACAAAAAATGTGGCATATTTATGAGCCCTTAACAGCACATTCCTTATATTTGACATTATAAAGTCAGTTCAAGTAAGGTGATCGCAAAAGGCCCAAATAAGTCAATATTTACCATAACACAACTTAATCAATTTTCACTGCCTTTTCCCACTCCCATTTGAATAGAGAAGACATACTGTACATTTCAAGAACCTTTTCAATTAGATGTACAGCAAAAACAGATGCATCAGCATGAGGCAAACCAATGTGTCTCCATCCTGAGTTGTTTCTATGGTTTTAAAGAGAAAATTTGACAGTAGTCCCTTTTCTACAGCCGCTACTAATGATTATTTTCACTGAGGCTTCACTCAACTAACCAATTGCTTGTTTTGTCTGTGAAATGTTAGAGAAAAATACCCCTCACAATTTTCCAGAGCTGACTGTATCATATTCAAAATACTGCTTTATTCTGATTAATAGTCAAAAGTTCAAAGATATTTAATTTACTATCATAAAAGAGAGAGACACACACTAGTGGAGAGTACAGCAGTTCAACAGAAGTGATTACAGTGAATTTTATCATTCATTTTAGGAGCTAAAATGTCACATATCTCAAACAGCAGATGTCACATTTCCTGGCCTGAAAGAACTCTCTCCCCATTTCTCAGTGAATCTGTTTTTGGCTGTAAATCGTGAGTCACAGTATCACTCTGCCTGTGCGCTCGATCCATTTAACCTCCAAGAAGTGATAAGGGAGAGATCTATAATCGCTGACTGACATGTGTTATCGCAGAGGCACAGAGGCAGAGGGCAAAAGGTCAGTACAGAGGGAGGAGAGAGGGGATGTAAGGATGAGTGAAACAGTGCAGCAGGTAATGAGTGGGAGGGGGAGATGGCAGTAACAGGAAATGGGAGGAATAGAGGGAGGTGGGAGGAGGAGAATGAACTGCAGGGAAACTGAGGAGATTCACTGTGAGGTCAAAGTGATAATCCACTTCACTTTCTGCTGAAAAAAAGGCTGTTTTGCCACTTGTTGTCTCAGAGCAATGTAACAAAACTGTGACTCAACCAGTTTGCAAATGCTGTTACTTCTTGTTTTGAGAACACACACACACAAAATGAAAAGACAAGACAAGAAGCTGTCAGCCACTAAAATGGAGCAGCAAAAATCACCACCGACTCACCTACGTCTGACCATATTTTGGAACCAATGCTGGCTTACTATGGTGATTAATTAAAGTGTAGTCAGAGAGCAGGCCCTTCATTAAAAGTGCAGTTTTCCCTAAGAGTACAAATATATTTTTAACCTCTTAAAAGCTATTATTATTCATTTAGCGGCCATTTTCTGTTTTAATCAGACCTTTTGTCAGACTTGATCATTTTGGATACAAACACATCACTGCAACAATTAATTAGCTCAATTATTGATTCAATGAGTATTGACATCTCTGCAATATTAAAAAAATAACATTCCTTATATTAAAAAAATATATACATATATATTATAGAAGCCAATATGACACTCAGAATTAAACAGCAGTCTGACCTGGCTAAGGCAACCCCCTAAAGCTGACATCTCTCCATTGAATGCATGTATAGGTCCCGTTTGCATGTGTGTGTGTATTTCGGGCCTGGGTAAAAAATAAAAAAAAAACAGAATTTCCCCTCGGGGATTAATAAAGTATATCTTCTATCTTCCTCCTCTAAAATGTTGGCATTGTATGGGTTTGAAAACCCATGCAATGCCAACATTTGTATGTTTCATAGGTATCACATCAACATTCCTAAAGCGACAAAGTGTATGAGCTGACTTTTCATCTGGAGGTGGAGCGGATGGTGGTTAGTGTGACAGCAGCTGCCAAGCTGCAGAACACTGTTCACAAAAGAAGTTGTTTTTGGCATTTCCAGTCGTGGTCGTGCCAAAGAAAGCATGTAATTTTTTAGCAAAACGTTGGCGGCATTTAAGGCCATGAATGTGGCACCAAAGCAGGAATTTTAAGCCAAAACATAATCTTCTCCTTCCCATAGCCAGTTTCGGTTTCCTTGGCTAAACTGAAGTTTCAACATATCCGGTACACAGCAACGTACACATGTTACATATCTGTGGTTTGCAGAAACGAACAATGCCAAGTTGTTCTGGCAATTGGCACACATGCTCTTCTACAAACCATGTAACGAAGGACAAATTATTCTGGTTTACATGATGTTAAAGAAGTCCTACTGCTGGAGAAAGACAGCAGTAACTCTGCTGCTTTGAAGACAAGTTCAGTTTATTAAAATGCAGGTCTTATTTTTGTAGTTTTTGCCTGTTGGTTATGATTAAATTTTACTTCCAAGGTTATTGCTGAGATCTGAGAACACTGCAAAATCAACCCAGTCTCACTCTGAAGTCGTCCAATCCAGTGCTTGGGTAGTGACTTGCGGCACTGATGAAAACAGTCATCCTTTAACACTGCCATGATATGTGTCTGGTCACTGTTATAGCTTGTCGGTGCCTGGCGGTGTCAGGGGGAAACATGGCAGGTCCAACAAACACCGACTTTCACCCAAGAGAGTGGTGTTCACATTCCTTGAGATGATAAAGCCAAACCCTGTTCTTTTTTCTTAAACCCAACCACACGTTAGTTGTTGGAGGAAAGAAAATAAACGTAAATTCGTGTTGTACTGACATAGTGGGTTTATTTCGAAAAAGACTGTATGTAAACAGTAAATTTCCTGTGGAAATGGAAGTGTATTTGAAAGAGGACAATGCATGTAACAGGCTGAACTAATGACTAACGCACCCGAGTACCTTTCACATTGTATGTGGACGTGGAAAGTCCATGACCAAACGTTGATGTGACGGGTCGAAGTGAAAATGTGTTGGCAAAACTGCAACAGCGAAGTCCAGCCTAGCAAATCACAATCAGATTGTTTGTTAAGAAGCAAACAGCTTTGTCATGGAGGCTTCTTTAAAACCTGACTGATCCTCTAGCTGCTCATGTTCCTTACTCAGTGTCACCACACTCCCAGATATCAGCCATTAACTTGGTACGAATAATACTATTACAGTGTAACAATTGGAACGATGGCTATAACAACCTTAAATAGACCACATTGTTGTTTTAAGTGCATATAGGCTCTAATTGCTCAGACAAGAAGAACCTATTTTCCCTTTAATAAAAGGAATTCCTATAACGAATGAGAGACAGCAAGGTTGTCGACGGTGTGCAGGTGAAGTGATGCAACAGCTTTACAGATGGTTCAGAAGCAGAAGCAAAAATAACAGGATACAGTGTGCCAGTAGAGGTGGGTGGATTTGGTTTGGTTGCAAAGGCAGAGGGAGAGAAAGAGACGGGGGAGAGAGGGAGGGAAATAAGAGAAAGAAAAAAAGGGTTTCGAAGGACACAAATTACATGGTTCCAATAAAAATCACTAAATAAAATTAAAAGCGCAGACATTTAGACTCAAACAGCCGCACGCGCTCAGTCTCTGTGTCTGTCTCAGAAGGCCGTGTGTCTCTTCTGCTTCATGGCTCCCTTGTTTCCTTCCGTTGCTCATCCCTCTCTTCTGTCTATCTTCCTGCACTTGGCTTTGCTTTAATTATCAGCTGGCTGCCACCGACACTGAGTAACCGCTCCTGACAACCAGGTGTGGAATGACAGGGACGCACACGCATTCCTTCACCCAGACACACACACACACACACACACACACACACACACACACACACACACTTTAACAGCACGCATGCAATCATGTGCCTCTATAAACATAAACAATGGGAGACACCAGAAGATATGAACAATAAGACTCCCGCTGTCACACACACACACGTATACCCACACATACGCACACTCCGCGGTCTCTCAAAAAGAAGTGGTGGGAGCAGCAAACAATGATGGCAATATTGCAGGCTGGTTGGAAATGAGAGCGGGGGCGAGCGCGGATTAATTACAGATATGAAGGAAATAAAGAGAAGAGGAAGAACGAGAGGACAGGGAGAAAATATGAGGATGAGAGGAGGTGCATGAGAGCGGAGGGGAAGAGACGAGTGGGGAAAAAATAGAGCCATGTAAAAGACAGCGAGGAGACGGTGAAGAGCAGGGTTGAGGAGGGAGAGGAAGAGAGGCTGGAAGGGAGTGGTGCTTTGTGGATGAACAGGTAGAACCTTAGCATTAGCACGCTTTTATTCTCACACAGAATTCTCATGCTTGAAGATAAAAGTAAGTGACAGAGACTCATCAGGAAACAATACTCGCGGTTTGATCGAACATAAAACTACCTCACTGTAACTTCGGAAGACTGAGACAGCTACCCGCATCTAAAAATAGCTATTGTCCTTAAATGTTTAATAACTTTTGAACTGCTCATCCTATCCACATGCTCCTATCCAAAAGTCATGTAAAATATGACCGTTGTCTGTCATGGAAAAATTGACAGAAAGACAGAGGACGCCGTCTCCACTCCCACTGAATTCATGCTGTGTTAAACATCAGATTTGTATTACACTAGGAGAAATCAAATGCGTTGTGCATTAAATTCAGGTGAAAAGTTCACTGCTTTTAGACAACATTGATATATGATGAACAATATATTATGGAGGTCCAACTCCGATACAGTGATCGATACACTGCATCAAAATTTGACATTGTCCTTGACTCTCACATTTCCAATGTATTTTCATGCAGTGTAGAATCCTTACTACTGTGGATACACATAAAAATGTACTGCAGCCAGAGCAGAGTAGATGCCACTGACTTGGGACAAGTTTTCAACAGCAGAAAATGAGTTTGTAAACCTTCCCACTTCATTTAAAGTCAGTCAGTTAGGCAACATTTAGGCAACATAACCCAACAAAAACATCTTAACCTCGGTTACAAGAACTAATGATGTCGACCCAACTGTTCTTACACACATTTCACCAAAAAATTGCTCTAGTTTGTATCATTAAAAAAGACACAGTTGAGGAGAATGAGCCATACAGAATTTAAAATTAAACATTTCGAGCAAAGTCAAATTGTAAATGTACTATACACCTATCAGCAATAAACGACTAACAGAAATAGCTAATATTGATCATCTCATTACGATGCAATATTCTGCTGAGAAACCTTCCGCTACAGAACAAGTACACCCCCTCATGGCAACAGCATTCACCTATGGCAATCCACACTGCAAAACCGCTCAGGAAGGGCCCAAGGAACATGACAAAGAGCTCAAGGTGTCGACGTGGCCCCCAGATTCCCCAGATCCCAAACCAATAGAGCATCGGTGGGACGTGCCAGTACTCCAGCGCCAAGTCTGATCCACCAGTCCTCCTTGGATTGGCCTTGGCTCTGACATGTTGAGGCATGGACAGAGGACCTTTGGGGGTGTCCTGTCGTACCTGGCACCTGGGCATAGGCAAAGGATCCTTTGAGTCCTGCGGGTCTGCAAGTGAGGTATTGGTACATCCTGTCCATGCTTGATCAAATTAGGATCTGAAGAAAATTCGGAGGACCTCTGGGAATGTCCTCTGGTGCCTGGCACCTACACATAGACAGAGGATCCTTTGAGTCTTGAGGGTTGTGAGGTGAGGTACTGGCATGTCCCGTCGATACTCAATCACATTGAGATCTGGAGAAATTTGGAGGCCAGTTCGATGCCTTGAGCTCTTTGTCACGCTCCTTGGGCCTTAACATTTTTTTTTTGCGATGAGGCTTGGTGCATCATGCTGGTGGGCGGGTGCCTCTGCCATCAGGGAGTGCTGGTGCCATGTGGAGTTGGGGGTGTACTTCTGAAATGGTGTTTGTATAGATGGTGTGTCAAGCGGGATCCACATTAATGTCAGGACCCAATGTTTCCCAAGAAAGCATTGTATTATAATGAGATGATGGTGTTTTTTACCTCACCTGGCAGTGATTATAATTGTGACCTATAAATTCAATTGGAAAATGTCTGTGTTGTCACACACTAATCCTAGACTAATTCATAATACCTTGTGCCTTATTAGTAAATATATACACTTGTATAATGAGTTGCACTGAGACTAACAATGCCTTATATCTGTGCTTCACATTGTCCGTGTTGCATTGTGTTCTCATTGTGTTGCGTCAGATGGAAGTGCCAAACTTCAAAGATAATCTGTGGCAACTTTTTTTGCCATACACCACATTGAAATAATGAGCAGTAAAGTTTATTTTGGTTGTTCTCTGAAGCAATGACTTGTACAAAAAATTAGAAAATGATTTGCAATCCAGATATACAATGATGTTCCAACAGTATCTTTCACTGGGACAAATAGGAATCAAAACAGCATATATCTGTAAACTTTCATGCTTGTATCTGGCTGCTATTTGTGGGTGTATTGTAGGTTGTCTCAGCTCAGGTTTTGTTTACAGTTTGGCACAAATACCTTAGCTTTATGCATACTGATGAACAGATGCTTTTCCCCTCTGCTCCACATTCAAGAGCGCTGTGATACGAGGACGAGCAGAACCACCGGAGAAACAATGTAGTCCAAGTTACTTCTTGCCAAACTTTCTGTCAAAATGGCAGATGGTAAAATGTATAATGAAGGAGAGAACAAGAGAATGTGAGAATGTAGAAGTGATGTAGGAAGTGTAGATGTTATTAAGAAGATATATTTGTGGTCTGTGCTCAAAAGTCTCATGTTTCCCATTATCCCTCATCGCTCTGGTATTCTCTACCAATTAGTCAACAGGAATCCTCCCAAGTCACACACACACACACACAATACGCAGGTCTAATCAATCCCGTTGATTAAGGTGCTGGTCAGAGACAACAAGTCAATTATTTGTGTGTGTGTGTGTGATTACCGCTGTGTGCTAGGACCATAAATGTCAGGCTTTCTCATACTTTAATCACTCTTGCATAGCAGTCTTTTTTATCTCATGCCATGCACAAGATATAATATTCACCTCCACACTCAGAGCTGCATACATCAGTGTGTCAGTGTGTGATCCACCCCACAGAGGAACACCGCTCACCCCTGCTGCTGCTGCATTATTATCCAAAGTCTAAAACCACAATTACCAAGCAGCATGGGAAACTCTTCAAAGGGGAACCTGAGAAAGGACAAGTCACCTTCCTCTATTAAGGTTTACTTAATGACATTAACCACAAGAAAGGAAAGAAAAAAGCTGTATTACTCCCACATCGAGTAATAAGATTCACTCTCCGTGGTACAGTAGGGCAAAATGTAGATTTTCCCAGCAGCACTTCAAAGACTGTAATGTTTTATTTCACCACTAGTTATGCACTATTCAGTATGATCACTTGATGCACAGACTAACACATGCAGAAAAACCTTTGATAAACAACTTATTTTATCAATTTGGGGTGATGTTTCTGACTTTGTGGCTTTTTCCCCTGACAATGCTATGATCTAGTTTTACCCTTTGAATCAGTTCAGTTCAACTCAAATTCAGATGAAACTGACAATCTCCAAAATCTTTTGTGCTCAATCACACCTTCATACAGATGTCTGACTTGAGAGTGAAACTCTAATAACCCAGTCCTAATGTAATCCTGATCTATACTTTTAACCATAGACTGTATGAAATAATGGACACAACAACTAGTGATGCACGGGTCGACCCACAGCCAATTGGTCCAGTATTTCTAGTAGGCTTGTTAGAAACTATTGCAGATAGTGGCATTCTGGGTAAGTTATTAATAACTTACAGAAACATTGGGCAATAATCCACCTTCCACTTTTTCTTTGTCTCTCTCTGTCCGTCTAAAGCAAGCAGCTTTGTCATCAGTGCTGCTCTGCACAGGGTTTTGGTATCTGCTATTTGATCACGAATATCTGTTCAAGTCCAGATTTAAAACTCTCCAGTCATAATGTCAGGTAGAAATATTTTCCTGTCAGTATAATGAGGCCTAACACTGTGTCCTGGTGGCAAGCAAACAAGCTGTCTTTGTCCACGCTAAATCTGTTAAGTATGCTCTTCCATTATATGCTGTGCGCTCAAGATCATACTCAACAAGTAACCACTTAAAAAATGGGTAAGCACTTGTGTTTTCCTGCTTGGAATCGAGTCATTGATTAACATACCTTTACACGTTGAGCAGGGCAGAACATAATGGGCCTAGAGGATAAGGTTCTTAAAAACTCTGACCTGCGCATCATCCACTGGTTTGTGGACTTCCACTTTGAAGCTTCGAGTTTGGCACTCTGACCATCTCCATCTGATTTTTGGAGCCAGATGTGACTATATTTGGATGAAAGGGTGGCACTAACCTGAACGCTAGCTGCTGGCTTGGTAAGCACAGTACATTTACAACTATACATAACTGTATTTATACAAATTCTAGTGCTAACTTTTGATCTTTTGATATCAAAACATAGCCTTAAAACAATTAAAGCACAATGTACTTTCCACAAAAACTGAATGCCCACCTCCTTCGAGGGTTTTTTTAGTACAACCAAATGGTGAACAAGCCTTTTTAGGGGATTAAAACATTACAATTAACTTTTATTAAGAGCTACAACTGTACTGTATAAATCTGGGGTTATGCCATGGTTATGTTACCTTACTGACGTTGTCGCTGTGTTATGAACTTGTCAATGGACAGCAACCACCTGTCAGTCAAGGCTACCACACCCTTACTTATGCATAATCTTAAGCCCAAATAACATTTAAATGGGTAATTTATATAAAAATCCACGCTCCGTACAGTTGTCATAAAAAGGGAAATTAGCTATAGAGACCAAAATAGTTTTTTGTACCAGGCTGTCAACATTTTTATTTCTGCTGTAAAGTTGGGCATTTTAACATGGGGGTCTATGGGGATTGACTCGCTTTTGGAGCCAGCCTCAAGTGGCCATGTGAGGAACTGCAGTTTTTTGCATTTCTGCGTTAGCTTCATTTTCAAGCCCCAGAGGTTGCCGCTTGGTTTTAACCCCAAAATTGTTTATGTTTTAACAGCAACTTAGCTCAACCTTGAGTTTATACTCCAGCATATCCAAAATCATTTCTTCTTGCTGCATCAAGACGCTGTACAGTCTGCAATAAACAGAGTCCTCTTAGTTTGACCAGAGTATTCTTACAGTAGTAGAAAAAAAGAGCGAGACAGAAAAGGAGTGAAAATGCTGATAAGCAAATAACTTTGATTCATACTTTCATCACTGCTGTTGTTGTGCCTGTATGAAAATGATTGGGGGAAAATGCCATTAGTGGAGAAGTTAAACAAAATTCTGTCTCAATTCCTCTCCTAAACAAACACACACCAGTCAATATCAGAAACAAATCAGTCATCTAATGTTGCGTGGTAATTTTATCCATCACTTTGAGCCAATTAATATATGATTTAAAATGCTGTAATGTGTTGCAAGATTGATCATTTATTGAAATGGCCATGTATTGTCCCTACTTGGTCATTTCAGTGATGGAGGGAGTGCTGGCTCAGCTGTTGATGGAGCAGAGAAAAGGGGCTTAACTCACATTTAAAGAGCAGAGTGGGAAATTTATGCCAATTAATGCCTGGAAAATAATTGATTATTTATTTATTTAACAAATTTTAAACTCTGGCTGTGGCTGGGAAGTTCTGCTGCTGAATAAGGATCAATTTATAAAACTGAACTACAGCTCCACACAATCACACAATCTCTAAGTTGATTAAAACATTACATGCTACTATAAAGCCAAAGGAGTGATACTTAAATAAAGGGGAACTACGCCCATTTTCAATTAAGTTCATCTGGGCTTTAAACGGAAAACAAATATTCTGTGGGTCCACAAATTCAGTCTCCCATTCATCGTCTATAGAGCAGCTCCAGACTTTATACACCATGACCATGACTTGTTTCTGGCTTTGAGAGAGAGTAGCCCATGTCCACAAATACTGACTGAACTTTTCCTGGCCATGGAAATGACATATTGGAATTCTTAATTCAGGTGGTGCTCCTCTTTAATACAAATTCTCTGTCCACTTGGGCATGATCAAGCAGTTGAGAAGCTGGAAAATCCACCAGTCACTGTGGACAGAAAAAAATGTTAATCCCCTGCTCTGCTGCCTCTGCATTTTGACTCCAAATGACCAACCAACACCTCTGAGCCGTTTGGGAGTTGAGGAAGTGCTCTGCTGGTGTCAACTCGTCATAAAGATTTGTGTCTGTGAAGCACAGCCTCCGTAAATGAGGGAGACAGAAGCCTAAATATAGATATGATGGAGGGAGAAGCACAAACACCCCACGACAAACACTATTAAGGCTGGGTCAGAGACAGGACAGGAATAGCAAAACACACACTCACACATACCCACACACGCTCAAACACACAGACAGGACGAATGACCCACCTACATTTTCATCCCTAGGGCCACATGGATGTGTGGCTAACGGCATTTACTGGACCAAAAATGATTTCCAACCATAAAGCTAACCCAGCTTTTTTTTTGTTTGTTTGTTTTGTGTTGGTGAGCACATACAGTATTTCTTACCTGAATTCACTTGACGATCATTTCAACTAATGTTTGGCTGGAGAAATTTAGATCTAAAAGCTCTGTGTACATAAAAGGCAATATATCATGAACCTCTTTATATATCTGGGTATTTTCCTTTGCTTTGCCTCAATGAGCACAAAACATCCAGTGCTCTTGCTTTATTCACCACTGAAAATTCCACATGTCGCTGAGAAACATCCACATTTGATGCGACAGTTGCCGCTAGATATGCCACAATGTGTTGCTAAAAAAACACCCAGTTTTGGTGCCAGAATTGCCACTGGATATGCTATGATGTGTTACTAAAAACAGTCAGTTCTGGTGCCACAAATTCAGCTCGAAATACCATGAAATGTTGCTAAATACCACCCAGTTTCGTTGCAACAGTCCCCACTGGAAATGCCACTAAGTTGCACTAAAATACACCCAGTTTTGGTGCCACAGTCATTCCTGGAAGTACAATGGTGAGTCACGAAAAAAACAGTTATGGTGACACAATTACCACTAGAAATACCATGATGTGTTGTCAAAAAAAAAAAACTGTTTTGGTGCAACGATCACCACCAGTTATGCCAAGATGTATTGCTATAAACGTCCAGTTCTGGTGCCACAAATGCCACTGGAAATGTCATGATGTGATGCTAAAAAAAAAACAACAAAAAAAAAAACACACTTTTAGTGCCACAAATGCCGCTAGAAATGCCATGCTGTGTTACTAAAATACACCCAGTTTTGGTGCCACACTTACCACTGGAAATACCATAATGTGTTGCCAGAAAACCCAACTAAACACCCAGTTTTGGTGCCACAATCCCCACCAGAAATGCCATGATATGTTGCTAACAAACATCCAATTTCACAGATGCTGCTAGAAATGGCATGATGTGTCACTAAATATACATCCAATTTAGGTGCCACAAATTTCTCTAGAAATTCCATGATGAGTTGTTAAAATCCACCCAGTTTTAGGTGCAGAAATCACCACTTGAAATGTCTCTATGTGTCACTAAAAAACACCTACTTTTGGTGCCACAATCATCATTGGAAATGCCATGCTGTATTGCTATAAACACCCAGTTTTGATGCAACACTTGCCACTAGACATGCCATGCTGTGTCACTAAGAACATCCCGCTCTGATGCCACCATCTCCACTAGAAATGTTGTGATGTGTTGCAGCTGTAGTGTTGCAACATCACTTTAGAGATGTTGATATGATACGTTTGAAACCTACAAAAGTTAAGTATTTGTGGTTGGTAGAAACATACAATGCCAACATCTCTTCTGTGAAACTGGGCTAAGTGGCCTCTTTGTGTTCAATTATTTTTCTAGATGTTGCATGTTTCTACAATATTTGACTCAATAAATGTCTCATAATGGTGATTATAAAAGCAAAGAAACACAAAGAAATAATATTCACAGTGAGGGAGTCCCTTGTCTACTTGTCATTTGCTCTGTTCGTCAGCTGTATTCCCTGACTGCACCTCCTCTACCTGTCAGCCCCCTGGCACTCAATTCTCTTTGCACCACTGGGCTGCACTGACTGAGTGTGTGAGAGTGTGTGCAGGTGGCCCCAATCTTCCCTGTGAGGATATTTAAAGCCTGTTGGGATGGTTGGCAAGATAGCAGAGGCAACACCTATGTGTGTGAGTATGTGTTTTTGTGTGTGTCAGCCTCGTCCCCAGAGGACAATAATGATCTGCAGTCAGGGTCAGGGGCAGTGAGTTATGAGGACATATTGATCCCAGCAAGCCATGCAGTGATTGAGGGTCATTTGTGCGGACAGTGGTTCCCTTCACTGAGCTGTAAGTGCTGTGTGGTGGACGAGTGGACAAACCCTCACAATCAGTCTTCCATACAGGTGATGTGGAGCACACTACCATCTCTGAGTGCATCTACTGTGTAGTAGTAGTAGTAGTAGTAGTAGCACATGGCCTTGGTAAACAATCTGGATTATCCATAAAGACACAACACCACTTCACAAGTATGCCGTGTGTTTCATCAAGGTTCCCCCCAGGATATCTGTTAGCAGAGGCGAGAAGCAATGTGCCGCTCTAAATAATTACTGAAAAGCAAATAGACAGTCTGATTGATCCATCACTCACCTGCTGAGATGAATGAGACACATCTCAACTTAGCTACCGGATAGTGATTTAAACAATCGCCTGACTTGTCAAATACATACACTTTGCTGTGAAATGTAACACCACTGCTCATTTTCCCCGAAGCTTGATAAGCCTGATGTTATATTTCATAAAACTGATGTTAGCAGAGGGGCTCTTCATTTCACAAGACGGGGCGTCTTTACCACAAAACACTGCAGGAAACCATGTATCTGAATAACTTATCAAAGAATTGTTTTTACATAAATTGATTCAACATTTAGTCTATTAAATATCAGGACATCATAACATTGCAATATAGTGCTGCAGGAATGAGTCCTGAAACCTGCTAATTAGTTTTCTGCAGTTTTTTGAGGGGTTTTTTTCTGCACCTCAGGTTCACTCTTCTCAAAGTCAATGGGTATTTTAATGGGTTTTTAGTTAGACACCTGAAATTAGGTCTGTGGTTAACACTAGCTTAAAGGTCCAGTGTGTAGAATTTATCAATCAATCAGTCAATTGTTTATTCAGGGAAAACTGACTGAGCATTAAGCTCTTTCACAGCAATGCCCTGAATTCACATTTAATGGGCCAGAAAGATACAAATATATAATAGCAATCACAATAAAATAATGAAAAAATCCCTAAAAACAATTAAGTATCAGCAATGTCTATCAAGGATTATAAACAGCAATAAAAAACAATAAAAAGATGAAAAAGTTACATCACAAGAATGAGGTCTGCTGTAAAGAACGGATACAAAACAACAACAATTTGTTTAAATTAAGGGGAATATATTGCCAGAAATGAAATATAGTATTATATTTATGTTTGCTTGAGCTGCTAATCAGCTGAAATCAAGAATTGTTATGGTCTAGTACCTTTGAATGATACGTTTATATCTACACTGGAAGTAGGTCCTTGTCCACAGAGATCACCATGTTGTACCAGCATTTTTCTACAGTAGCCAGGAATGAACAAACTTAACTCTGGTTTTAGATAGGTTTTGTTTTTTTTTACATGCTTCATTCAGTGTTTTTAACCATTTAAATCATCATTGTTTTGGAGAGGAAGAGACCCCTGTGGATAATTTGGCTCCTGGTAAAAACGTCCTGGATGTCTGGGTCTTAAGTTATCATAGATAAAAAAAACAAGCACACATTAGCAGGTGCTGGACTAGCAGCCTATCTCTGACATGCCAAATAGCATAGGAGAAACATTGATCTCTCGGGTGAAACTGTTTTATTTCGTGTTTTTACCAGTTTAAATTACCTGGTTCATGAGTTTTGGAGAGGAGAGGGTCTCTGCAGATAATTCAGTTCCCGGTAAAAACCTCCTGTACGACAACCACTGAAGGAATGCTAACCTGGAGAAGTTTCAGCTGGTTGCAATCTGTAGTCCTCACCACTAGATGCCACTAAATCCCCCTAAATCTAACAAATTGTTCCTTTAAGAGATTTTTAAGCACTTTTACAATGTACAATAAAACAGTAAAGAACCCACGTGAATATTCAAGTCCTATAAAACGTGACGCATGGCTAAATGAGACAACAGAGGTTGACAGGGACATTAAACGTCATCACGCCAAACACGACAGCTTTGTTGAGTCAATGGTCACGCTTCACTTTTTTTTCTTTTTGCATTTACATTCCAAAAATCATTAGATGTGCACATTTGCAGAGGTTATCTTGCTGAACAAAACTTTGTTTGCCACAAAGCTTATTTTCTGCAATAATCCAAAATCCAGTGGAAAACTCCCACTGGCTTTCTCTTTTGAGGGAACCAGGGCGATGTTAACTTCCATGTTTTCCTACAAAACAACGTCACCCCTGCAGCAGTCTGTTTCACTGAGGCCAAGGTGATGTCTTGGTTTTTCAAACCAACATTGCGAAATCTAAAGGAATTGAACATACAGTGATAAATTGGCTCCTCTGCAAGCCTGTGCAACTCCATGGTTGCCCTTCACCCCTTTCCCTGCACAGACTTGTGTAAATGCATTTTTGCAGAAGCATAATTTAAGCTTAAGAGCTGGACAGTTATTAAATTTGGAGAATGTGGACTGCTACACATGCAAGTGATTAAATAAAATACCAACAAGTAGCATGTGTCAACCTTTGATAAGGTCTGACAATCACCATCTTTCTGCAGGTGAATTTTCAAAATGCCTTGAGGCAACTCAGGTCCAAAAAAGCCAAACAGTTGGCACTCAAACTGAAGGTGCCTCCGTCACAAAAACTGCTAAATTATTTAAGAAGGCACAGAAGTAAACAGTCTTTGGTTAAGAGGAAAAGGGAGTTGCAAGTCAAAGCTCACTGACATGGACAGATGTAGATTTCAAAGAAAAACTGCTGAAAGCACTAAATTACAGACTCAAGAGCTGCATTGGAGAACGAAATCAACACCTCTGTGACACGGTCTCGTCAAAAACTCTACATCAAGAGATCCCAAACCTAGCGCTCACAGCAGGGCTGTCATTCAGAATCCAAGGCCAGTGCAAAGTGACACATAACCTGGTATCAGGAGCACAAAAGCTGGAGCCTTCAGCAGAGGAAAAGTAATATAATTCTCCCCCATCCTTTTTCCCTACATCTGGACAGGTCTACGTTTAGAAAAAGCCAGAGGGTGTTATCAACCCACAGTGAACTGTTGCTGTATGTGTAACAATGTGGTTTATCTGTAAAGGTACAGTCAGCTATCTCAGGGGAGTCATTCGGTCACAACACTCTTCTGGGTCATACATAATACGAGACAAAGGGTCAATGCTGTTCCCTGATGCCATATTCCAAGAAAATGCCCCCTGCAATCAGCGATAAACAAATACAACACTGCTTTCATGACTACCTCAATGTGGTTAAGCACCTTACTTGGCCTCCCTAATCACCAGCTCTAAACATCATTAAATCTTGATGGGAAGTTCTCAGGCCTATAAAGCTAAGTACATTTCCATCTCCTTCAATCCCCCAATGAGCTGAAAGCATTCCTCCGGTCCGTGAGGGATGATCTGATAGGTACTGACACTGCTCAGGACAGGTATGACAGCCTTCCAAGGAGGATTGACACTGTTCTGAAGAGAGTGCCCCATCTCCTGAGAGTTTATTTCCATCCTACATGCTACAGCGAGATAATGGCATGTTTATCCAATGCATTGTGTGTCCATGGAAGAAGAAAAAAAACTGCTGCACATTGTTCCTGAATGCTGACTGAGGAGAGATTTCCTCTCCATTATGTGTTTTGTGTTTTTCCACTTGTCAGCATTTAGTAACTAAATGTAAGCATTTAAGTTGCCAAGAAGCTCCTACACTGCTGACCCCAAGTCAAATGCCTGCATGTGCTGTAAAAAGCTGTGAATTTCAATGAAGATAGTCAGTCTTTTATATGGTGACTTACAGGAAAATAATCTTATTCTCAAGGTACCCTGAGGAGTTTTCTTCTAATTCAGTATTTTTCAGAGAAATGTAGATACTTGAGGCATCCTGAATGCATTTATCTCCTCATGAAACATTAGTAAACATGATTTTTTAGATATTACAAAACCGGCTTTGTTTATATTCATGTAATCATTAGCAGTCTTCTTCTTCCCTGCCTTCTGCAGCAACTTTGCTGCATTTCATAGTACTATAGGACCACCAACTGTCGATCAATCCAACCAGGTCTCAGTC
This sequence comes from Cephalopholis sonnerati, assembly GCA_019142605.1. Taxonomy (NCBI): domain Eukaryota; kingdom Metazoa; phylum Chordata; class Actinopteri; order Perciformes; family Serranidae; genus Cephalopholis; species Cephalopholis sonnerati. The sequence continues at coordinate 41,561,052 of JAGQAX010000003.1, read as the reverse complement.
TAAAGTGACTGAAATCCGGCGCTTGGGCAGTAACTTGCGGTGTCAGACACTGACAAAATAAGCCTTCCTTTAATGTCGGCGTGATGCACGGCCGTCACCATTATAGTTTAACAGCACTTGGCAGCGTCTGAGGGAAACAGTGGGACAAGAATTAAAGTAAAGGCGGCAAAAGTCTGAGTAGGGGGCAGGGAGGGATGGTGGATGGGTCTTACAAACACCGATTTTGACCCGGGAGAGCGGTGCTCACATCTCGTAAGATTATAAAGCCAAACCCTATTCTTTTTTTCCCCTCAAGCAAACCACGTGCTTTTGTTGCCTACACCCAGCCACGTGCATTAGTTGTTGAAGAAAAAAATGTTAATTTGCAGTGTTGTACTGATGTAGTGCATTTATTTTGAAAGAGACTGTATGCAAACAGTACATTTCCTGTGAAAATGGAAGTGTACTTTCAAAGAAGACAATGTATGTAACAGGCAGAACTTGACATAGCGTCCCAGAACGTCAACAACCAACACATCCAGGGTACCTTTCACTTCATATCTGGATGTGGAAAGTCCATGACCAACTGTCTATCTGTGATGAGGCCAGAGTAAGAATGTGTTGATTAGTCAAACTCTGTAAATGTAAGGAACATCAAACAGTTCCCTTTTCTTTGACTGATTATTTCCTGTTTAATATACTGCTATGTTAGGTGAGTTCTTTGTTCTATGGCTTGCATACACTTTTGTTGCAATACCACCGTGTACATTTGTTAGGAAATGCATTGTGTCACCAATGTGCTTGTGTGTGTACACATCCGTTCAAGTATAAACAGCCCAAGACACAAACAAAATGGGGACCCACTCAAAGCACCACTTCACTTCGCATCCATATCCATTTCATACAAAGCAAGCAATTGCTGTACAAATACTGAAGGACACGCACAGACACACACTAAAAACCAACACAGCACATTAAATCAACAAGCATGTGCACTGTGGAAAAGAAGCCACCAGCACCAGGAAGAAAAAAACAGTTTTTTGAAGGCACGTACAAACACACACACATGGCCGCTAATAAGCCCAAGGCGACCCTGTTTGCCATTTCTCCAAGGCAATATCGAGCTCTGCACTGTAGGTCACACACACCTCCTCAGCCACTAACTCTGATTGGCTCATGGTCATTGGCCTGGGACCCCCAGCCCCTCGACCACCACCACCTTGGCCATAGAGATAGTGTCTGATCAAGTAGATTCAGTGGATAAGGGGATTAGATGGAGAGGCTGACCTTGAGGGAATGTGAGTTTGCTCTGGTGCTCATTTTCTCTCTGTGCTCATTCTATATATGTAGAGTTACAGTCTGCTGTCCTCTGCATTCTACTGTAAGGGTTCAAGTCTTCCCTTAGCAGCATATGGGAGGTCCTGCTGTTCCTGCTACAAGCCAGTCACAGAGTCAAACTGCAATACTCTCTGGTCTCCACAACACCACCAGCCATATCCATCACAAACTGCTCTTCCAAACTGATAAATACTCCACTGTCTTTCACACATTTACTCTCTCAATGTCAGCTTGTTTAAGACACTGCAGCCAGCAGCAAAGGCCATAATAAACACATTCTTATGTGTTCTGTAACGTAGCTAGGCAATGTTTATAGCAACAAGGATTAAAACAACATCCAGTTTGCTCTGCTGTCTCCTGGCAACAAAATTCCCTGAGTAACCAGTGAAACAATGCTGAAAGTTCTGTACTGCCCAAAAAGTTGCACACCTGTTTACACCATCAAACAGCCGTGGGTATACTGGACACAAAAGGCAGAGCAAGCACTGCAGCAGCTTTATTATATGTTCACTGGTTGCGTCACTCCCCCTCGCACACAAGACTTCACTTACTCTATCTCTCCCTCAGCAGCCGTGTCATCCAGTCATCCAAAGATCATCCAGTTAAAGGGACTACAGCCAGTGTTAAGCCACACTGAAACCACACAAGCCCCACGAGCCACTGGATGCAGCTGTAGTTGTGCTGGATGCGTGTTGCTTCACATCAGTGAGCTAAGCCACTTTTTTTCCCCTTAAAGCCAGAAGTTGGTGATTTCCAGAACACACATCTAAAGAGTTGTGGTTGTTCATTCCTGCTACACCTTAAGCGCTTGTAGTATGAGCAAATACACAAGTCTGATATATGAAGGATCTAATATACAGTTGGAATCTGTTTTGAAATAGCCAACAAAGCCTTGAACTCCGCAGTATGCCACAAATGCAGGTTTGCAATCAAAGACAACACTGTGCATCGACCTTGGCTCAACTAAATAATTCTTGTTCACCTCATATCCCACCAATGCACCATCATTTGCGGGATCCAGCTCTTGAATTGCTCTTGAACACATCTTTGTTTGGTCTTCCTACATCATCTCTTTCATCACAACACATATATTCCACCTCCATGTGGAGGGCCAGGAACCAGTTGCACGAAACACCATTAGTTTTCTCCTTAAGTATAACACATAAGGCTTAATTTCTCCTCAGCTGAGGACTTAAATAGTTGCACAGAATCCCTTAAAAGGTTTCCTTTGTTAAGAAAAAAACTTGACTCACTTACTGCATTGAAAGGAGATACTACAGTGGTAAAAGTTTCCATAGAGATTGTCCAACAACAACCACACGTGGTTAGGTTCAGGAAAAAAGAACAGGGTTTGGCTTTACAATCTTACGGGACACAAACACCACTCTCTCTGGTGAAAGTCGATGTTTGTTTGACCCATCCACCAGCCCTCCTGCCCGCTCTACACAGACTTTTGCCAGCTTAACTTGTGTCCTTATCCTGCCCTGACGCCACAGGGTGCCTTTAAACTATAACAGCAACCAGCTGCGCATCATGCCAGCGTTAAAGGACACCTTTTTTCATTGGTTTCCAACGCTGCAAGTCACTATCCAAATGTTGGATTTCAACGACTTCAGAGTGAGACCGGGCTCAAAAGAAGAAAAACGTGAAAACCATACAGGTCAGAGGAGGAAAAGATTATATATCTGGAGAAATACAATCATAGAAAGCACCAACTACAAAGTAATTTTTTATTTTTTTTAACCCTGTGTTGGATGCTAAGGTCTTCTGTGCAACCATCCAGGGATTTCTTCAGTATAAGACCAACACAAGGGCAAAACCATAATTACTCAAGTGCACATTTAACTTTAAGGAGAAGACTTAAGGATGTTTTGTGCAACCGGTTTTACTATAAGGAAACCTTAATTAGGACTTTAAGGGAAAATCTTAACTTCAGTAGTTTTGCACAACCGGCCCCTGGATTTCAGTCACAGTGAGTGTGCTGGCAGTAGCACCTACAGCTGTATTTGACGTCCTTCGAGATTGATCAACGAATTAAATTTCAAATTGAGTACACTGTAGCTGTTACGAGTTGTAACATCCATTCCTACAAAAACATTTAGGCACTGATTGGCCCCCACAGCTCTTTGTCATCAACTATAATTCGTCTGGATTCTTGGGAGAATCAAGACAAATGGGAAACACCCATTGAATAATTAAATAGGGTGAGTGCGGTTGATTGATGCATCCAAGCATCAAAGGCTCAGTGGCTAAACAGCAGTAATAGTGGGAAACTCCCACGTGTGAATGACTGAAACTACATCTTTGTTTCTATCCAGAGAAAGTTAAAGTAGTAGATTTGACCATAAAAAACATTAATACTCTAAAAATAATATGGTTTAACATATTCACAACTTGGAGACACCGAGGACATTGTGGTTACCTCCTAAGCAGCACCACTGGGGCAGCTGGGAATTCAGCGCCTTGCTTGAATGCACCGCAACAGTGGCAAGATAAAAACCTTAGTCCTTTTCCCACCAATCACAAATCTCTCTGGTGGTTTGCACCAGCAGCCTTGCGGTCACAAGCTCGCTCCTCTAACCTGCAAGCTACGTGTGAACATGAAGCAAGATCATGAGGTCTCAGCAAAGCCCCAGTTTGGAGGGTGAAATACAAGTAAATAAGAAGGTATCATGTGCCTTCAGGGTTTTGATGGAGATGTCATGTTGCTGTCACAAATTTTGTCCTTGTTTGATAGGCCAAGCATGCACAGGGGAACAAGTAATGAGCCAATTACAGCCCTCCTGATCATTCCTGATGATGAGATGAAATGTCATCCTCTGGGATTTTAATTGCCTCTCTCCTTTTGGATCTTTACTCTTGAACATGTTTTATCCAGTGGCAATGAAACAAAGTGTTTTGTGTATCAGGAAGCAAACTGCAGTCGGCATCCATCTGTCTATATATCTATCCATCTATTGCCTATCATGCACTTCCATCACTGCATAAATGAATGCATTAAATCAAGTTGATTTTAATCCATAAGCTAATTGGATTTATTGTAAAGATGACACATTAATACAGAGCTGCCTGCTCATCATCAGCACATCAATTGTATCTATTCACTGTGCATTAGTTAAAGCTCCATATGGAAATACCTAGAAGAAAGTGATCTCATATGTAACCTGCAGCAAGAAACCTGATGGATTTAGAAAAGGCAGCCGGTTACTCGAAATCAGTTGAAAGAGCGTCCCCTGTTGCCCGTTTGGTCGCTTTACCCCGGAAAAATCAATAAAGACAGGAGTGCTGAGATTTGAATAAAGCAGAAATGTCAGTGCTGCACAAGTTAGAAAATAAATAAATTTAAAAAAAGATCAATACTTTCTTCAGTTTTCATATTTTTCATTAGAAGAGTCCGCATGTGCAGAAAGGAAGAGAAAGAGGAGGAGAAACAGAGAGACGCTCCCGGACCTGTTGACCCAGAGCTATATAAAGAAAATAGAAATTCATTATGTGCTGCGCGCTTGGACCGACCTGCAGGGCGTCACGTAATTGAAAAAGCACCTTTATTTTCTTTCTGGTAAATTTGCGCCTCTCTTCAATAACCAACAGAGGCTTGAAACAACATGAAAATCACATGACAGCAGTATACATCCTGTGGAATGAAGCATCTTAATTATATGATGTCATAGGTAAACTGAATCTGTATGTTCTTTTATACCTTGGGACATTATTTGTCTTGTTTTTGCAGTGCGTAATGTAGGCCTATGTCTTTTTTTTTTCTTGTGAAATCGTCTCCTCATTTTACGCCTCAAGACTGATTATGACTCTCCTCTTAGCTGGTAGAAAACAAGGTGTTAAACTGATTTTTAAAAGTGAGAATTCACGGTATATCAACAATAAATTAAAGCCTCTGTGAGCAGAAACCTTGTTGGTTCTTGTTTATATTGAGGGTTGTATTCTTTATCACCGACTTCACCTTAAACCAACGCTTTTACTGTATTTATGCTGATTCTGAGAACATGAGAAAAGCAACAGAGAGGTGAAGGGAAAAATGTTGCTTTTACCTTTTCAGACATCAAAGAAGAGCGCGTATACGGTGTCTCAGGAGAAGAAAAAAAAGCCTGGTAATCCGTAAATATGAGATCTACTTTCCAAATTCTTCTCCCGTGCTCTCTGTAACTCCAGAGCCTGTGCTGTGTCTCCGCTGGAGAGGTTTGATATCCGAGCGATTTCCCCTTAAACCCAAAGCAAATATCCGACCAGGAGCATTCCTGTGTTCAAAGCACTTCAGCTGAACGTCTTCCTCTTGAACATTTTTTTCAGTCTTGCGCAGAACTCTGTAAGATAGCTGAGAGAGAGAGGGAGAAAATGAGCTGATGGAGTGGACACCTGCGCGCATCAAAGCCGGATCCGACGGTGCGCCTCGGGAACCCACGTGTCTCTCCTGTCCTTCCTTCTTTCCAGAGTCTTTTTATTCCCGTCAGTTCATCGCAACAGGGGGGCAAATATAAATGAGGGGCCCAGAAACGGTATCCAAGTTGACCAAGGGAGTAGTCGCCCCATTAGGGTAGACTGACGCGCTGCGCCCCGGAGACTGGAGAGGTTACTCTAGATGGCAGGTCGGTGTCGTTGCATCGGAGAATATCAGGAACACTGACAGGGGGAATAAACGAAGAAGACACGCAGGGGTGTCTCCTGCCAAGCCCCAAGCCTCTCCGTCTCTCCACTTTTAATCAATGTCCCCCCCACGACCCCCGTGAGGTTCTCCAAAATGATGTCCTCTGATTAATTCCAGGCAAAGCAGATAAAACTGAAGGTTATCGCCCACCGCCCCCGCCGACAGCGGGTTTTAAACTACGCTCCCGTTGCGCGGCTCGTCTCTCCAAACTCGGGGAATTCCTCAACTGAGGCGCACATGCGACTTACTGGATCAAAAACTGTGGAGCTGGTTAACCCTGGGGGGACTGGATAAAAAATGCAGTGGAGACTACACCTGCCTGTTGCGGTTGCTTGGCGGGTCCCCGGTGCATTTCCAACCGGTGGGGTGCGGGTGAGGTTGTGGGGGGGGTATCAACAGTTTGCCCAGTCGCCGCTTGAGCCTACGCATAAACCATCCACGGGCTCCACGGGTGAATTCATCTCAGCGACGAAATATAGGCTCTGAAACGGGACTGACAGCCTGTGAGTCACGGATCGGTCTCTAGGGATTCCTGCATGATTAATATATATTTTAAAAAACCGACAAGATGATTTAAAGTAATCGATCGCGAGTTTTAGATTGAATAAATCACATTATTGATATGTCTTTGCGTTGATTTCCACAAGCCACGGGCTCCGTGTCTCCGCCGGAGGATACAGGTGGGAGGCAAAGGGCCTTTGAGGTGTCAGAAATGAATATTTTAACAGGAGGCGTGTGCGCGCGTGCGTGCCAGAGAGATAGAGAGGGAGAAAGAGACAGAGATGTGGGACTCAAAATCAATGGTGAGCAATGCGTGTGTGAGTGTGCGCAAAGGAAAGTGAGTGGATGAGAGAGGAATGGGAAGCGGTATGAGAAGTCAGCGAGATAAAGCACTTTAAAAAAGACAGAAAAACAGCAAGTTCATGATGGAGAGAAAGAGTGGAGCAAAACAGGGAGGGAGAGACTGACTGTGTGCGCAGAGAACAGACACTGAGATCAGCACCACGGACAGAGACCGGGCGCGCGCGCGCACACACACACACACAACTCGGGTCGCACTGGTTCACGGTTTTCTATGTTTTTCTTAACCTTCGAGCAATACGCGGGTCAGGCTGAGGGTCTGGCCCACATCAGGCACACGCCACGGGTCAACTTCACGGCTCAAATTCGGCCCTCAGTAGACAGTAGCCTATGGCAGATCATACCAGTTCCGGGTCGGTCCCATGTCGACATGATGCAAGCACTCCATCCTTTCAGCTTCAGCTGCTTTGTTATTGCAAATATTGTGATTCACAGCACCTCCCCCAGAGCCTCCCTCACTCAGCTCCTGAATACTTGCATAATTAGTTTGAAATAAATAATCAGGCAATTCAGATTTTTCAGAAAAACTGTTAGTTATGTTTAATTGATCCTTCGCTAAGTCCCGCCCCCAGACGCAGACTGACCAATCATAATGTAGCATAGGGTCAGCTCAGACCAGGGTCTCCATTGACTCTAACGCAGTCGTTTCAGATTTCCTTCATTTTCAGGCTGGTTTTGTGGATTTGGAGCTAAATGTTGTGCCTGGGGCACATCGTGTATTAATGATACTCGTTACCTGGAGAGGTTGGAAAAAGATATACGTTTCTTCCCTGTTCCAAAACCAAAATCAAACCCTGAAAAGTGTAGGGTTAGCTAGCTAGCTACTGAAGATATAGCCTACTGAATGCATACACATGCTGCTTTTGCTTTGTAATGATTATAACAGTGAAACAAAGACCGACCCTGCTGTACAGGAACCAGTGAAGGGAAGCAGGGAAACTTTGCTCATATTCAACCAGCTGTGTGTCATCGCAGTGTGTGCAGATGAACGTTGATTGGCTCCCATGGAGTCACACATTCTCACTCTGACCTCGTCACATAGACGTTTGGTCATGGACTTTCCACTCCACATACAACGTGCAAGGTAACATGGGTGCATTTGGCTTTAGAATCTCACGGGACATGAACACCACTCTCTTGGGTGAAAGTCGGTGTTTATAGGGCCTAGGCACCACCCCTCCCACCTGCCCCACTCTGACTTTCACCGCCTTGACTTTAGTCTTTGTCCCGCCCTGATGACGCTGGCTGTTTTTTTTGTTGTTTTTTGACGCTACAAGTCACTGCCCAAGCGCCAGATTTCGACGACTTTGGAATGAGACCGGACTCTTTAATTGGCTTCCCCTGGAGATCCCTGTATATGTATATTTCACAATGGTTCTAATGGGCTACAGTTAATGTTGTAGTAAAAGACAAGGCTGAGGTTAAATAAAGAGTGTTTCTTAGTTCTGAGTTTTTTCCCCCTTTCTAGTAATTGAAAAAAAAAAAAGTTGCCACAATACATTTTTACAGTTTTGTTTATGTGACATAGAATTAAATGCTTAAACAACAAAAAGTTATGTTAAACTGATCTAAAATTCCTGTCAGACAAGGGTCATGTGACACATTCAGTTTGTGTCTGAGGTTCTCAAAAGGTTTATGTTAGTGTATTTTACTAAACTAAAAGTTTTGAGTGCAAGCTGTTTCTAAAAAATAAAAATAAGTTGAGTAATCTTATAGTGAACTTGAAGTTCTCCTCTTCAAGTTATCTCGCCATTTATCATTAAAACCTGCTGTGCACTTTAAGATCACATCATATGAATACTTATTCTGTATTTCAGCTTCAGCTGCTCCCCTCCCAAAACGCTGCTCAGTTTGTGTCACTGTCCATCTAATAACACCACAAACAGCCAAATCCATCCATCCATGATTTGCCTACAAACATCCGATACAATGTTACAACCATACAAATATGAAAAACTATTGAACTTAAGTTGTGAGAAAACATTCAGCTATAAATGTAAAAACTACCCTGCTGTCTTCAACCCATTTGCTTCCATCAGACGAGCTGTCCAGTCAGGTAAAAACATACCAATATTAATGTGGCTTGCCCGCTGTGTGCCAAACTGTACCAACAGGAGGTTCACCAAAATGTGGCACTGCAAACAAAATCAGCAGCCCCCCAGACACTGCTGGCTTGCTGGGTTATAGCTGATTAATATGGGATGGACAAACAACTAATCCATCACCTCTCAGTGCTTCCACAGCGGATGATATGATTACCAAAACATTCGGTAATAAAATGACCTATAAAGAACTACAGAATGAAATACTGAGCGGCTGATTTCTTCGATCAGAGTATATCTTTATTTTGTGATTCAGACAGTGGGTATAAAAAGGCACTGCCACTGCTGGGTTCCATTAATGCTGAAATTACCAAGCATTAAAATGTGATACTGTGGCACACTTCAGGAAAAACTACTAGCTTTTACAAAATAGGTCTTTTAAAAACTAATTTAGTATAAGCTAATATGAGAATAAAGTCCTCAGGGCAAAACAAGAATTGAATAAAGGTTTTCTAAAATGACAATGGAACAAATAGACTATTTGATTTTCGATGTCAGAGGTGAGCTCTGAGGAGTGTGTCTGCAATGACACATGCCTGCAAGCTGAGTTCAAATCAATTCATTTACCATATGACTGTAAACAGCAGCTGTATTGTTCTACCGCTGCCTAATTCAGTTATGCTAATTGACTATATTGATATTGATTAAATATACATCTCCATCAGATCCTAGGCCCCTTGTGGTCTTGACTTGGCAGATCAAAATGAAATACTTGTAAATTTGAATAACCTGGCAGCACAGTACAATCTGCACCCAAAAACAGAATTCCAATATTGAGGCCCTGTTCAGACAGCCAGCCAGCAAAAATGCAAATTGGATCCCAAACCACAGTGGAAGGTAAACTGAAATGCAATTACAATAGATTTCTACACATTCTCACTCCGGACACTATGACCACTAAAATCAGACTGCGAAGTGTCTTTTGCAACAACTTCGAATCCCAAGTGATGGAAGTGCTGAGCAGAGTCCATGCTGCAACTAGTGGAGCTTTCTCTGGTGCGAAAAAGCGACTTGGCTGTGCATAGTACGGAAGGTAAAATGATGAACCTCAGTTCCTCATGCTTTTGGACTGAACTTGTATAGCGCCTGTCTAGTCTTCCAACCACTCAAAGCCCTTTTTACACTCCACCACATTCACCCATTCACACACTGGTGGCCGAAGTTACCATACATGGTGCCACCTGCTACTCAGTAAGCATTCACATGCACTCACACACTGATGGAACAGCCATTGGAGGCAATATGCGGTTCAGCATCTTGTCCAAGGACACTTCGACACGCGGACTGGAGGCGCCAGGGATCAAACCACCAATCTTCCAATAAGTGGACGACCCACTCTACCTCTGAGCCACCTTGGAAAGCATAGCTACGTAGTTACTGATGCCTATGTCATTACCATAGCAACCCAAATTCAAGCTGATCGCTTGCAAATAACTATGTGTAGACAGTGTGTCTTTAATATCTGACTTGAGAATTAAATCTCATTTGCTTGCAGTGTCAGCATAGCATAAGACCCTTCCAAAAGGCCAAGATGTAAAATTGTAAAAAAGACCCATTTCATTGCTGAAGTATTGGCAGACAATGTGCTATGTAGAATATTTACTCTGATCAGTGGCACGAGGTAGTCGCACCGGGCCCGTCTTGTCACATGATCAGAGACCTGACATTGGATAACATCAACATACATAATACCTAGCAATCATCATTGCATATCCGTATATGCCCCATTCATTTTTAATTTCTCCTAGCATTTTTAATTTCTCCTAGCTGTTTGGGATCAGTAGGACGCAATAAGTATTTTAAAAACGAAACACTGTCAATATAATAAAGTCCCAATGTCCTCAAAAGATTTTGGACCTTGTCCACTTTTGTGTCAGGATTGGCTGCAGACTGACTTGGCAGAAATGCCTGCCATCTTGTTTAATGGATTAGTGTATTGTGATCTTACGGCCACTAGATGGCCCCAAAAAAGTGTCCACGATTGAGGACAACAGGTCCAAGCTAAGTAGAATGAAGTAAAGGGTCAAGTAAACCCAAAACGTGATGTCCTCATATGAGGACACAGGGTCTCAGGAGGATATGACAAATACAGAGGAAAATAAGAAATATCTATTTAATTTAACAACTTTAAAAGTCTATTATAGTTCATGTAAAATTAGCAAATAATTTTGTAATGGGTGCTATTGAATATTTTAGAAAAAAATGACAGATGGGTTAGAGTTCTTCACTGAACACAGGCACATTTCCAAGTTTGCAATCACTCATAAAGGCCCATTCTCCAACACATTGCTGGAGGATCCACCCACCTCAAGGGCCACAATGCCACCGCACTGCCTGCACTGTCTCTATTTATGCCCCTGACTCTGATTGTCCTGCAATCAGGATACATATTCATGTTAACAAGGTCAGACTTTGAGATTTGGTGATTCATTCATCCTTTCTACACAGTTACATCTCAAAGCTGAGCATATACTACAACAACAACAACAACAACAACAACAACAACAACAACAACAACAACAACAACAACAACAACAAGAGATCGCATATGGCAACTGAGAGCTGAACTCTGAACTGCACAACAGTCCTGTAGTGTTTGGATACTCATTATCCTCTACCTTCTTAATCTCCATCATCATTTGAACCATTTGTTATATTTACTTCCCCTCAGCTTTGCGCATCAGTTGGCCCAGCAGCTCCCATCATCACTGCTGTTGTTGTTGCCTGTGAAGCAAGTGTTTGCTTCACTAGATCTTTTTGAGCTTGGAGGCAGTGGGAATAGTGCTAGCAGCAAGCACTGGCACACTTTGATGAAAATGCTTACTCTAAAAAGTCTTCTTCCCTCTTATACTTTCCTGTGACCTGGGTCCTTTTGGTACATTTATTCCCTTCTCCTACAGCAATGGCAGCAAAAATAGGCTGTAATTGAGCTAATAAGATAAAGAAAAATTCATTCTATTCAACTCTCTTTTCTTCTCTTTTTGGGCTCTCTTTCTGTCGGCAGTTATGGATCTCTGTCTAATGGCAAAACTACCCCTGAAAATGACTGTAGTTAAGCTCTTTTATTTGACGGAGAGCATCGACTCTGAGGCCTTCAGTCCCTCTCTCTTAAGTCACTGTAACCAGCTGGTATTGAAAAGCTTCAACTCTAAAAAGGTAAAGGAGATTGCATTGTTCCATAGCACAAATGCCTGTATTACATCTCCAGAGAGGGGCTGAAGGGTTTGTTGATTTGTATCAATAACCCAAAAGTTAATCCACCAGGTGCTGAGTTTTTTGCCTTTCAATACCAATTTTCTCCAAAGCCAACTTCTTGGCATTTCAGCACTCTCTGCATCTCCTCCCCTGCCTACTTGCATTTCAAGCCACTCAACAATGAATGGCAGTGAGTTATGAGCAAACACAGGCAGTTGAAACATATTACACTCCACAGCCAGTAAAGCCAATGACACATTTGGGGACTGTGCCAGAGATCTGGCCATCACTATTCCGCATACTGTTTGCCAACAGAGGTTGATAGAAGGGAGACGGACCACTCACTGCAAATTTATGTGGGGATTTAATCAGATTGTGTCAACACAAAGTGAATACAAACTGACACTCTTTTTACTGAGCAATATCAACATGATCACGCATCTGATAAACATGTATGACATATCACAGGAAGCCCAGCAATTGTGGTTGGTTAAAAAAAACACTCTGATCAATGAGGAGCCACTTTAATCTAAACCAGTCTAATAAGAATTAGATTGCAAAATTTGCATTCAGCTACTCCCTTCAGCTCAGACTGAGCCACGAATCATCCCCTTATCAGTACTGCATACAATAAGAGTGAAATATACATGCTTTTATCTGATGTGACACATAAAAAGCATCCATTTCAAATAAATATGGTGGGACTTGGTCAATTGTTGAGTAAACAAAGACATTTTTTACCTGTGGTATCAAGCAGATTAGATTATATCAGAACACATTAAAATTTGCACTCTACACAAATAAAAGTCTTTGTTATTCAATATTGCAGCAGCCAAAACATTGCCTTTTATTTAAATTTCTTGTCTTTCATGATAGAGAATTGGATTGTTTAAGCTCAAAAACAGCTCATCTGGGACTTCAATTCATGGTTGCATTTTAGCCAAACAAGAAGCAACAAGACCACAATTGCATTTGATGGACCTACAGTATAGTACCAGCACACTCAGGCACATTAAGGCTCTCTCCACTTCTTTATCTCACACACAGCCGCAAACAGAAACACACAGAGAAGCACAGTGGAGGTGACAGCATGGTTTATCAAAATCTTATTGGGTTTCACCTTGTCCCCTGCTACTGCAAACAGAACAAGGAAGGTCAAGCAGCCTCTGAGACTCTAGTGAGCAATCCCACCCAGGAGGCAGAGCGGTCATTGTGCACCACTGTCACGTTCCCGCTGTCCGCTCAATGCCCACTTGTCTCTTTTCACATCAGGTCCTCATACATACCACTGATGGACCCCGGGGAATAGAAGAAGGTAGATCTCTGAAATATGGCAAGCAGCATGACACGGTAGAACACACCCTGATTGATTTTTATTCTAAGCATTCTGCACACATGCTTGTCCTGGGCAAACTTACAAGGACAGCAATAGTAGAATAAGCCTAAAGCAATCGGCAGCAGGGACCGTGAAGGTCTGAGTTACAACATGCAGAAAGAAGATGTGACAAAACATCTCAGTGCCACTTGAATAATGATGTAGAAGCTCTGCAGTTGAGGAAAAAGGTTTGATGTTGGATTTGTCACTTAAAGTGAGCAGAAAGTCTATCTGTCCAAACAAAGTCATGTTTAGTCAACACCTGAAGCAGCAGCATGGTTTGCTGGAGGAGTTACCTTAATGATTTTAACGTTAATCAAAGAAATGTGCCATTTAACAGTTGGTATTTGTCCAACAACCTGTGAATCTCATCCACATTTTCACCATTTTCCTGGCTCTGCCACAGGTAGCTTGGGCCAACTCGGTCTCACTCTAAAGTTGTCGATATCCGGCACTTGGGCAATGACTTGCAGCGTCAGACTGACGAAAAATCCTTCCTTTATCATCAAAATGATACACAGCTGATCGCTGTTATAGTTTTATGGTAGTTGGCAGCATCAGGGGGAAACAAATAAAACAAGTCCAAGTGACTTGCAGCATCAGACACCGACGAAAAAAGCCATCCTTTAACATCGGCATGATACGTGGCCATTCAGCGTTATACTTAACTGGTGCTCCACAGCGTCAGGGGTAAACACCACAGGACAAGAACGAAAGTTAGCGTGGCAAAAGTCTGGGTGGGGCAGACTTTCACCGAGGATAGTGGTGTTCGCGACCCTGTGAGATTATAAAGCCAAACCCTGTTCTTTATTTCGAAACCCAACCAAGTGTTTTTGTTGCCTAAACCGAACCATGTGTGTTAGTTGCTGGAGGAAAAAAAAAAAAAAAAAAAAAAAACTCTATTCGCATTGTTGTACTGACGTGCATTTATTTTGAAAAAGACTGTATGTAGACGGTCAATTTCCGGTGAAAACCGAAGTGTATTTTGAAAGACAACAATGCATGTAACAGGCAGAACTGGCACGGCGTCCCAGAACGTCAACATCTAACACACCCATGGTACCTTTCACACAGTGGGAAATTTATGACCAAACGTTGGTTTGTGACAAGGTTGGAGTAAGAATATGTTGCTTGGGTTCAGTTGTTTTTCTAGATGATAAAATAGATACATGTTTTTGCTGTGAACTTAAAGCTTAAGGTTAACAGTTAGCAGAAAGTCTGTTACCGCAGTACAGTCAAAAGTGATGATTCATTCACTGGGCAAGGAAAACAAAAAAAAAAAAAAAAAAACAGCTCCCCAGTTCATATACTAATAATATTCAAGTCACACTGGTGCTCCATGGTCACAAAATACAATTAAATAATCACTGTCAGGAGTCCTGCAGGTACAAAAGCACAGGAGAGAGTGGTCTGGATGGCCAGGGGGGTGTGTATGATGTATCACGTTTTTAAGTCGTTGTGTGTGTGTGTGTGTGTGTGTGTGTGTGTGTGTGTGTGTGTGTCAAAGAAGGACAGAGCCATAGGTGAGAAAGGGTTGCAGCAGTATGAGATTTCCATGGTACTATCCCGTTTCAGAAGATATCGCAGTTTCACCGTATTACAGCATTAGTATTATCAGTCAGAATGACCCTCAAAGGCACTAAAATGGAAGGGTTATTTTTTGTTAAAATAATTACTGTATTTGAAACTATTTTTGAATGGAAGTAAAAAGTGTAAAAAGTCTCCCTTTTGAAAACAGCTAAAATAAAGTTGAAATTTTCTGTCCAGTTGCTTTTTTTGACACTGGTATATCATAGCAACCCTTTGAGAGAACGAGACAACCAAAATTTACCAGCAAGTCTCATGCTGGTGGCTTAAAAAAAAGATATGTCACAATTTATACTTGATGTTCTCAATATAGTCATTTTATATATCCACAATGGAACACACTGCGAGTATAATCTATATATTGCCAACCCTTTAGCACAAAACTAGACCTATTTGAAAGGAAAAATATCTAGAAAAATCTGAGATACAGGCTAAACCTTACATGCAGAAATGCTCACAACCTCTGAATGTATTATAAATCACAACTGCCTTAAACATAAAATGACACTGGTGTAAACAACACTGATGTAAACATATGGCACCAACGTCAACACATGCAGATAGTAAATCTTAGGTATGGTGTCTTAACAAGGAACTAAGAGTCATTTATCATACTCAGTATCATATAAGTCAAGTTCCACTCTCTGTTTCTATATCACACTGACATTTACTAGCTCTTGTAGCGCTGCTGGAAGTTGCTCCTGACAAAAGAGAGGTAAATAAAAAGAGGATGACATTCCTGGCAGTTTGTTCAATTTAGGGGGGATGATGACAGCCAGACAGTTAATTTGGAGCAAGATATATGTAAGCTTAAATTAATGAGCTTAATATAAAAAATAAAAAAAACAAGAGAAAGACACTTGGTATAAACAATGACAGAAAACACTAATGTCTACATTACTTTCACAATGCCATGATAGAATTTTAATTCCAGTCATACACAGAAACGATTTCATGATCTGAAAACTGGCGATCACTCAACTTTGCTTTGCACACATAAGTACAGAATTCCAGTCACGAAATTCAAGTGCTGATCACACATAAAGACAGGCCCCCCGGGGAGAAGCCTTCATCAAAGTAAGGACTCACCACAGTCTGTCCTCCACTAGGTCACCCTTTCACCCTGTGACTAGGAGGCTGTTAGACTCTGTCAGTCTGAGACTTCAACGAGACAAGGCTTTTATCACTGAGGCCACTTCAGAACGTCACCTTGACGCAACTGAGCGCTCACTGAATGCAAGGCTTTACAAGAGTCATCTGTTGTTGTTAAGTGACTCTAAGTGTGTTGTTTGTGTAGAGGAACTGCTCAGCTAGAATCTTCTACAAAAAACTGAAATAACAGCCTGTAAAACAGTAGATTTTTTTTTTTTTTTTTTTTTACCTGGAAGGCTGCAGCACACGCCATGTTGACAGATGTTGGATGTGGCGAGCCTGATGGGCCATTGAGCACCCTCAGCAGGGGGACCTTTGCAGATGAGCCTGTTCCTCCTCCATTTTAACTCTCTTGCGGTTCTGCTTCAGCTGGCGTGACCTTGTGGAAGTGAAGTGTCCTCAACAAATGGGCCTATTCACATCACGACAAAAGAAAAAGAAACTTGAATGAGGTCACACACAGACGCGGGTCAAAGACTGCACCTGGGAGGGGTTTATGGCAACAATTGAGACAGGCTACACTTAAAAAAAAAAAAAAAAAAGCTCATTCCTAATAATGTGACCTTTGTGGCATTTATCATATCACCCCAGGGCCATTTAATAATTTACCTTTTGCTAAACCCCGCCCCTTTGTGATGGTCACACAAGCATGGAGCCCACACTGTAACTAACTGCACTCCCTGAAGAAATCTTATCATATTTTTGGAGAAATGAAACAGTGATTCCAGAGAGAAGCAGACAGAGGGGTCTACAGTCTGTGTTTGAAGGATATATCCAGGATGTCAAACTGACTCAGCAGCAACAACAGGTTAAAAAGACAAAGATAGTTAGAAGCTAAAGCCCAACTATAGGCTACAGATCAGTGTAAAAGTGAACCACCACATCACTGCTGATCCACACAGAAGACAATGAATATAAAGGGACACTTCACTGATATTGAACCAGCTGTGTGGCATCACAGTGTGTGCAGATGATTGGTGTTTGGTTTCACCCCCGTGCCATTGCCAGCACCCGGGCCTCTGCCGCTGAATGGGCTGGGATCTCTGTGGGAAGCCAATTAACATACATCTGCACACAATGCAATGACACACAGCTGGTTGAATATCAGCAAAGTTTCCGTGCTTCCCTTCACTGGTTCCTGTACAGCAGGGTCGGTCTTTTTTTCAGTGCTATAATTATTAAAAAGCAAAAGCAGCATGTGTATACATTCAGTAGGCTATATCTTCAGTAGCTAGCTAGCTAACCCTACACTTTTCAGGGTTTGATTTTGGTTTTGGAACAGGGAAGAAACGTATATCTTTTTCCAACCTCTCCAGGTAACGAGTATCATCAATACACGACGTGCCCCAGGCACAACATTTAGCTCCAAATCCACAAAACCAGCCTGAAAATAAAGGAACAAGATTTGCTTCATATGAAGTGATCACTCAAAAAATACACTTTTACCCATGCAGTTTTGACTGAAAATCAATGACCCCAACAAAGACAATCAAAGCCCCCAAAAAGCTTATACACACATACACACTGGTGCTGTAAAAGGTCAGCTATCACCCTGTAATAGTACACTCAAACCACAGCGGAGAGCCCCAGTCAGTATGCACTACTCCTGACACACAGAGGCAAGACAGCTATTTAGTCTAAAATGTTTCTTGTAATGGTTAAGAAGTTGGAGGAGGAAAGCCACCAAAAGCTACATGAAATTATAGGGGCAAGCAGTCTGAGTAGTCATCCAGACTTCATTTTTCTCTGTCTTTCATTTCAACTATGGAAGATTGAAGGCAGCAAGAGATGAGAGAAGAAAAGGGAATCAGATAGAAGAGATAATTGAGAGAGAGTACTTTATCCACCCCCAAATAGCTAAAATAAGTGGGTATGTGTATAAGATTTTCTCTGTTCCTAAACTTCCTTAAATAATTAGAGATTATTCACACCTTAGAAGTGCAGTTTTTAGGTAAGAAATAGCCCTAATGAAATCAACCAATACTGATCAGGTGGAAATTTCCCATTTCAGTGTGATCTATTAGTCTGATTTCACTTAGTATGCTTATTGATTATCTATGACTTTGAAATGCTCGGGCCACATCCTCCCTCCATGCCCTCAGCTGTAATATATCTCCTCTTTTTCATCATTCCCTCCTTCTTTTCCCATCATCACAGCCCTACATCTCTCTAATCTCTAATCCCCTCATCAATATGCAGAGGGAGGAAGAAATTATAGTTCTTTTAAAAAGACACACTGAGACACACGATCCAGAGAGACAGCAAAAGAGGATTTTTGGTTTTAGAGGACCACGGAGATGACAGACATTACATAAAAGCACAGAAACAAAAACAACCATTTGTGCAAGTGAAACAAAAAGGAAACAAGATTCCAAAAACTTTAGTAAAAAAGAAGTTTTGGCTAAAGCATAATGGTCTCATTTTGATGTCAGAGCACCATATTAAAGGGACAATTCACACCAAAATCAAAAGTGTTTTTTAACAATTACCTGTAGTGCTCTTTATCAGTTTAAAGTGTTCTGAGTTGCCAAGTGTGAAAGATATCAGCTGTAGAGAGGTTTGCCTTCTGTCCAGTAAATGATACTCCACTTGTCGTGCTCAAAGAGCCAAAAAAAATCATTTGAAAAACTCAACAGCAATGTCTCTTTGTAGAAATTATGACCTGGTTACTGGAGCTAATCCACAGACCTTGATGTGAGCAGTTTCATTGAGGAACTATTTGCTTTCTGCCAAAGTACACCCACCAACCATATCATCACGCAGAAGGAGGCGTGCATCTACTCATGGATAAGAGGCTCATGACAGCGTGTGGTGTAAACATTAATGGAGTCCTTGGCTCAGCTCAACGGTGCTAGATAAGCTAGCAGTGGATGTACGCTTCCTTCTGTGCTGTGAATCATTTGGTGGGTGCAGTTTAAGAAAAAGAAAATAGTTCCTACAGGAATCTGCCCACAACAAGGTCTGTGGATTATCCTGAATAACCAGGTCATGATTTCTGGTAAGAGACATCTGTCTAGTTTTTTAAATGTACTTAGAGCACCACAAGGCAAGTGCCATTGAAATCAGTAGAGTGCTTTAGGGATGACATGCAAACGTGGAAATTAGCATTGCACTGGTTCCTATGTCAAAAAGCCTGCAGGACTTTTCCATTGGATTTTGGATAATAGCCGAAAAAAAAGGTCCGTAGTAAAGAAACTTACATGTTTTGTTCAGCAGGGAAATTTAACAAATGAACACCATGTGGTTTCAATCCTTTGTTGAACAAAACGTTCCAGAGTGGACCCAAAAAATAAAGAAAGTGGCTCATGAAGCGTTATTTGGCCATTGCTAGTTGAAACCAAACTGCATTGCCATCCCTTGAGCCTTTTTCATTACACCAAGAGTGCCATCTAGTGGGTTCAGCAGATACAACTGGTGGTTCATGAAGCATTTGAACATCACTAATGTTAAGCATGTGAAATAAAAATTGATTGTTTGTAATATCATTGCGATAGTTATGCTAATTTTTGGTAGTGTGTAAACACAATTCCCATTATGTGTTAGCATCGAGCTAATGGACTGATTTGACACATGGTTGCAGTGGTGGAAGATGTACTCAGGTTAAAGTACGAGAGAAACAAAAAGTAAAGTACTCATTATGCAGAATGGTCCATTTCAGATCAAATAAAATTACTGATGTATTAATGTGTTAAAGCTGGGAAATGTGGGGGGGGTTTGCAGGTAGCAGTCAAGTCTTGTGTTTATCCATCATAATTTATTTGTTCATTATCTTTATTAGTGTGGATCTATTTAAGGAATCATTTTAATTTGACAGAATTCAGCCACTGTGTACTTTATAAGTTATAGTTATAGATTTGCAATTTCATAAAGCTTTAAAGTTGGTGTTTAGTATTTGGGCCTATGCTTAATGCATCCATGCATCTAAAGTAGTATCATTAGTTTCCATTACTTTGATTTCTGATGTAACATGGCTGTTGGTACACTGTCTCATTCAGTACCTCATCATCAGCCCTGATTTTCTCTTAGCATTTATTAGGTACATGTTTGTACAACACTTGAGATATTTATATCTGAAGCTGAGTGCTAACATCAAACGCAGTAAATATATCCACACAAACGCTTCAACTCTGTCTGACATTGTAGAGCCTCCACCAGAAAACTGAGATGGGTTTCTCTTTACTGCTTCCCTTACCTCTGCCCAGCTGTTGGCGTCATAGTCTCCATTATAAAGAGACAAAGCCTGAAAATCCTACCCCATTCATTCTCTGAGGACCAATGTCCCTCCATCCCTTCTCTCCTCTCTCCCGCTCCCTCCCTCTTCCTCTGTCTAATGACACTACAGTGAGACCATTAGGTAGATAATTAAATGTGAGACTCATGCAGCTCCCTGGTGCTCTCCAGGCCCTGATGGTACATGTTTGTCTATGTGTGTGTCTGTGCATGTGTCTGTTGGTTGTCCATCTGTCTATCAGTGTGTTCCTCCCGAGCCCCGTTGCTCTTTCTTGCAACAGGGGAGGACTCTTTGCTGCAAAAGAGACGGCACACTGGCAGCTTCTAGCCGTCCTCCCATAAAAATTAAAAAGGGAGATGATGCAGTTTTCCTGTCCTCTGCATAATCACCACATGGGGTTCCTGAGTAAGTCTGGACCGTCTGAAAATTATGACTCAATTGCATTAATTAAGGGTTTTTTGTAATTTAATGAATAAAGGCAGAATATGTATGATTGTCAGCTCAAGAATAGAACTGGTAAAGTCTTAGTAAAAACACCTAAGGGAGACGAGCCAAGTGTCCATCACACTGTGACGCAAGTTTTAACCAAATTTCCAGAACACTGGCAAAGAAAATTCTAATCAATGTGCATTTTCATCCACCACTGTTACGCAAATATTAAGAGTTGATTAGCAGTCACTGGCTTTAATTCTCCACCCCAGTACTGTTTACCCACTGCAGAAGAAGGTGCAATGAGATGGCATACTCAAAAGATACCGGTTATGGAACATATGATCAAAATATGTCGTGTTTGTTTCATGTATTTAGTCTCTTCACTGGCCAACAAGCAGAAGCTTGAGTGATGCCATCAGGACTCAAACAAATACATACCTTGCAAACAGTGAAGATGAAGGGGAACATTTCTTCAAGGTAACGTTCAGAAACAGGCGTAGAGGTTGGGAGCAGGATGGCAGTCTGGGTTCAGGTTCAGAGGTTTGGAAGGCAAAGACAGGAGCAGCATTGACAGTCTGGCAGGAAATGAGTGGAAATGGGCTGGTTATATACTGCAGGGCTGATGAGGGAAATTGGAAACAGGTGAGCAGGTGAATGAGGAAGTCATGTGACTTTAACAGGGGGGCAGACTGAGGGCACCTGGTGGATGGATGGAGAATGGCAATGCAGGGGACAGGGGAAGGGAGAAAGTGACTGTAGGGAGGAAAAGAGGAGCAGAAAAGGAGGACTTAAGCAGACTTGTGGAACCAAGTCTGTGTCCATCATAATTTTTGTATTTCCTTTTATTGATACACCAACTTTTCAGGACTTTTTTGTGATATTAAGATTTTTTTTTTTTCCAGCATTTCCACTCAGGTGGACGGATACACATTTACTGAAGAATGATTACATGTCTTGAAATTGACTAATTGCATACCATTATTACAGATAGCTTTATGTTTCTGCCAGAAACACTATTTTGGGGAAGAATTGGCACTCAAAAATCTGACACTGAAATTTATTTAAGTCATAGGGTTGATAGATTGAGGCAGGGTGCAGATCAGATTTTACAAAGTGACCCCTCTGCAGCTGTTTGGTAAGGTTCTATTTTC
Organism: Cephalopholis sonnerati; assembly: GCA_019142605.1. NCBI lineage: Eukaryota > Metazoa > Chordata > Actinopteri > Perciformes > Serranidae > Cephalopholis > Cephalopholis sonnerati. The sequence goes on along the minus strand of JAGQAX010000003.1, from coordinate 41,538,989 downwards.
ATCCAAGCCAGCTGGACAACATTTTCAAAACTGGGTCCTTCATCCACACCAAACGAGTTGTGGATGAGGGGCTTCCGATTTTAATCCAATTCATCCAATTTCCACATGTATTTTATATCTATTTATACTTGTATCCATTGGTAAGACCTTGTTTTCTTATTTTGACAAACAGAGTTAGTCACATGTGTGTCCTAGGCTTAAAGAATCCCTGCCAATAAATGATCAGAGAAAAATAAAATCATACATTGACTAAGGAAATTGCTGCAAGGTATTAAATCATAAGATCAAATCAGGAGAGAATAAATAATGTTTTCTTTTCTTCTTTCCAATCTTGGGGGCTACTTTCATCAAGTATTGGTCAAACTGTGTGCAGAACTGAAATAGCGTAAAGAGTATACAGCTGTCAAGTCTCAGTTTTCCAGTCCAGAAATATTTAATATTTAGATACACCATTTTGAAAAATGTCAGTATTCCTTTTTTTCCTCGCCAAAATTTAAAAAGCACCCAAATTTGGTGTCTAAAAAGCCGCTGGAAACACAGTGATGATTTGCTAAAAAAAAATGGTTTTGTTGTTTGTTGGTCTCTAAAGTGGTCTGCAGCTGGACAAGGTGCCATGTCATCCACCATACCCTCCATCTCCTCATAACAAAGTCAGCTCATATACTATGTCACTGCAGAAATGTTGATATGATATACATGGAACTTACAAATTTAATGTGTCCATGATTTGCAGAAACATACAATGCCAAATCTGAGCTACATTTAGGCTTTTATGTCTATTTTGCAAGTCTTGGTCTGGGTTTTTTGTGGTTGGCTTTGGACACTGGTGGTGTATGGCTGCAAGTGACTCATCATGATGTGGAAATCAACTCTCCAGTCTGTAAACTCCTTCAGTTGACTTCTAGCTAGCTAGCTGCTTGCTAGCAAGGTTGAGGTTTTCAAATGTAAATATCATTACACACTGAGGAAAAGATGGGGAAGCATAGGCATCAGCAGAACTAGCATCCTGCCAGCCATTGTACAGGCGTTGAACTGGACGACCTCTGTGCCACATCAGTCTCCAGTAGGATCAGAAACTGTTTGATTCACCAAAACTTGGCTAAATCCTGGACAGCACCATTCAACCAGGTGATTCCTTCTCTATATGCCAACCTGACAGAGCAGAGGAGTCTGGCAAGAGAAGGAGAGGATGCACATGCTTTACGGTGACTGTGGAAATGTGAGATGCTCTCCTGACCCCACTATGGATCACTACTACAGTATACAGTGTTCAGAGGCAGCTGCAGTGCGGTGCTGTTTGAGAGAAACATGGACAATTCTAAAGCAGTAGAAGCTGATGGGATCACATTTCACTGGAGTTGTGCTTGGATAATTCCATGTGATAAATAACTCATGATTGATTGATTGATTGACTGAAATGTGCACAGGTAGTCCTGAGAAAATCTGACTCGCTGACTTTTACCCTTCCTGTCTGAAAACTGTCAGGATGCTCTTGAGCAAAGCACCAAACCTCCATCTGCTGCAGCGGAGGAGCTCGGTTGATGATTGCTGGCGTGCTGGCCCGTTGATGTGGGGGTGTGTGAGGCAGAAAAGGTTCAGATAGAGTACATGTGGGTTGGAAAATAGAGGTTTAAAAATCGACTGAGAATACATCACAAATTTATGAGTTTTGAGCCTTAAGATACAAGATACTCATGTTAGTGTGTGTGTGCTCAAAGATTTCTGTCAGTGATTTGTGGCAGATTCCTTGGGGGAAACTGCACAGCCATTCAAAGCAAGAGGTCTGATAAGAGAGTGCTTTGCTGCTTCAGAGCTCAGTTGTTGCTGCTTAGCGGTTATGATAATGTGATAATGTATCAGTGAGGCAGGTAATCATTTCTCTGATGCAGGGTTCCCTTCATGTATTTATATCCTATATGTTTATTGTTGTACCTAGCGCGCTTCTCTCAATGTGGCAGCGTATCATTGTTGTTGTTTTTTATAGATAGATAGATAGATAGATAGATAGATAGATAAACAAGACATACTCAACACACTGTGATGCTTAAATGGACACTTGTACAAATTTTTGCCCACACAGATACACCACATGTAGCTTCAAAAAGTCCTTCCAACTGCAGACTCATCAACACCTACAGACTTGGCCTACCTGGACACATGCACACGCAATGTGCACGTGCACAAACACACACACACACAGACCCTCACACACACACTCAAACACACACGGTTAAATGGTGCTTTGCAGTAATGCTGGCGGGCCAAGTGGTGAGGTTGCTCTGCACTCAGCAGCACTGCATTTTTACTGACTGCCAGCCAATAGCTCAGCACTTCTGTGCATGTGTGTGTGTGTGTGTGTGTGTGTGAGTGTGTGTGTGCTTGCATATGTCATTGAACATCTGTCAACAACACACATTATACGGAACACGTGAGTTGACAGCTAAACATTGGCACATAAATTATTCATAATGCCACATGTGCAGTATGTTAAGAAAGAACACACACGTATGTGAGTAGCTGCATCAGTATGCATACATAATGCTTCTCTTTGTCCAATTTGGAGGAACTGGACCTACTCCAAGGCCTGCTCCCTGGCTGCGTAGCCCAGATTAGTGGCCCCTGACTGGGCTGCGATGGCAGAGAGAGCTGCCTCATCATCCAGGAGCTCCAGGGAAGCTACAGGCCTCTGAGCTCCCCTAAAAAAACTTGCATCGTATAGCGTCAAGTGTCTGTCTCTCTATCGGCAAGCGAGGAGACTTATGCTCTTTTGTGCTTTTGATGATACTTTAATGGCCAATTATAATGGCTGTACAGAGCTTTGGCCTGATAAGCCGAGACATCTTGACAGCTGACAGTGTGCGCAAAACAAGGCCACAGAGCCTCGTGTTCACTGCGGTTATCTTCCTGTCTTTCTGCTCTGCTGTAAAGCCAGAATTTGGTGTGATGGCCCTGTGCTGAGGCTGCACCAGCGTACATGGCAGGATATCGGCAGCAACTTCACTTTTGGCTGAAACTTTGATTTTACCTATAAATAAGCCTTCCACAAAGTCAAGGTTCAAACTTCTCAATTCTTTTCTGGGCTGATAAAAAAATCTGAATTTAGTAACCAACAGGATTGTTGGCCAAAACTAGGAACACCTTAACAGATAAAAATAAACTGAATTATCTTTTAAAAATAGAAGTATTACCATTGTCATGAAATTGAACCCCATTTTGATACTACTTACTATTTGGTTGCCTTTTTTCAACAATAGCCACTCATTTACAGCACATTGAGTTAATAATTACCTCTCTATATAGTAGTTTACATTATTAGTGGCGGGGTCCGCCATTCCCCCACAGGATTCAAAAGCCCTGTTTCCACCAAACACTTTCAGTATGGTACCTCTAGAACCAAAAGTAACCCATCACAAGTGGTACCTAGACCCTAGCGTTTTCACCGCAAACAGTAATGTGGAGATGTGATCGGGGTTGTTGTCACTCACTGCTCCGTCCAGCACTCACTTTATTTCCTCATTATCGTCCACAGAACGAGGCTGCATGCCGACATTTTCAGAACAAAATAAAACAGACCATAGAGTCTCTCTCCATGGGATATTTAAAAATAGCGGGTTTGTGCATTTAGTCCTTCTCAGGCAAGCTCAGGGGTTTAGTGTTGCTGTAGCCCACAGGAACAACGCTCCACTATGCTTTTTTTTTTTCTCTGAGTGAGGACTGAGATATATGCAGTTCACATAATCTGGTTGAAATTGATGTATATAAACGCTTGAAGATCCACTCATTACTAAAAGTGTCTGTCATATAAAAGCTAAAGTAATGATCAAATTTATCATAGTGATTTAAGGTTTGTTGATGGATTCACGTCATCAACTCATGCATTGAGTAACATTACAAGTAAACGTTCCACCTTAAAAGTTGCTGGCAGTCGGCCCAGTGAATGAAGTTATTTTCTCTCCGACTCCAGCTGCTGTGAGAGGCAGCAAAACATCCTTTCATTTTATAGTTCCAGTTTACTAATAAAACTCTCCACAGTATGAACAGTGGTTACATGAGCCTCAAAACCAGACACAACTCAGCCCTGAGCAGAGTGACCGTCCTCTACTGACCAATCAGACTGCAGTGTTCACAGCTCCACCTTTTAGTACGAGATCTGTGTGCTAGGTACCCCAACAGAAGGGTGACCAAACATGGGGACAGTACACACGGTTCCATTGGTGTTTGCTGTTCACTCTCCTACAGCAGTATCAGAGCTGGATTAAGTTACTGCTAATGCAAAACTAACATTTCCTACTGCTGCTAGTTAATATTAAAGGCATTCAATGTGTGATAAATAAAGGAAACACAATGTCTTTTCCACAGAGGTTGCAATAGTTCATCAAAAATGAGTCTGCCAAACAATATTTGATAAGAAAAATTAACTTCAGGCACTCGTATGTGGAGCACAAGTGGTTTTGACCCTTAGGTCTTCATCAGTGTGCAAAAGGGTGGACAGGAGTTTACAAAATGTTTACTTAATTCCCATCCACCCTTTCGCACCCAGTTGGTGTTTTAATGTAAGCAGCCGTGTTTTTTTGAATAAAGGCTTTTTAATTCAACTGCGTTTGTTCCTGCTCCACACATGAGTGCCCGAAGTTAATTTTTTTCTTTCCATGTGCTGACCGTTTTCTTCAAGAGCACCTGTGTCACCTGTTTGTCGTATGATAAAGATAGTCCTCCAGCAGACAGTTCCTTGTTCTCCAAACAACATCAGGTCTTTTTTTGGCATTTTCTGACTGCACATCAGATTTAATCTGTCTTCCAAACAGCACTGAATGACGATGACCCAGCCAACGTCAAATCTTTTGCCTCTCCAAACACTTTGGTAGCATTTAGCGTAAGTGATCACAGAACGGCTGGAGCAGGCACGAGCATGCTGTGGCCAGCTTACTGACTGCACATTAGAAGATTCTGGGCATTGAAGCCCACAGAATTCAAGCAGTTACCTCTCGTTGCCATTTGGGACCAGTGGCCAACATGTGGAGCTTTGTCCATGCAGCTTGCTCATTTTCATACTGAAAAGGCCAGTGCTTCATTTTGTCTCAGTAAGAGACTCTGGTTCAAAGACAATCTGTCAGCTTTATCTGAAATCTGTTGTTTTTGTTTGTGTGGAAAATACAGTTATAATTCAGTTTGTTTTATCAGATGTACCCCTTGATAATATTTCTACATCTTCTTTCTCACTTCTGTTTTTGAAAAAGTAACTGGACCAAACTAAACTTTCTGGCTGTCTCTCTCGTTCCACAGAAATGCTCCCCTCTTATCTCCCCTAACCTTTTACTCTCTTTCTTTCAGTTTCCTCGCCCTCTCTTTCTCCGGTCTCTCAGCGCTGTAAATGAGCTGACAGGGAGCCTGAAGCGAAGGGACTGAGCTCCAAACACCAATCTGGTCCCAGCTCAAATGTCAACCACTCTAACACACACATACACAAACTCACACACAAAGACTTCCAACTTTCCCCCCTCCGTTCTTCTACCTTTCTCCTCATCTATTCTTTCTATTCTCTCATTCCCCACCTTCACGCACTCTCTTCATCCCTTCGTCTCTCACCTCCTCCTCTTCTCTCTCTTGACATTTAGCAGTCTGCACTCATCTGCTCTGTAATTTCTTATCATCTCTGGCAATTTAGCGATCTGAAGGGAGCTTCAGGACAGGAGTTAAAAAAGACAAGACAGGGTTGAAACAAGTGACGGTGACGTTTGCTGGCGTGTTCACAGCGGCTGCAGTGGTCATAAATGGAGCCTGTCATTTGATGGAGCTGAGCAGTTATTATGGGATTGTACTTTAAAGCCAAGACAGCAGTGAGCACATCGCCCTTTGTGTGATGCTGTCACAGACGGACTGTCACTAAAACTCTCAGTGTAAATTACACAAGGAGCTTCTTACTGTTGAGCCGTAGCTCATTCTTGCTAACAATGCTTTGACTGTTACGAGCACAAAAATCCACTTTTGACCTGTTTCGCTCGTCGCTTTCAGGAAAAGAGCTGGGCAGTGTTTGTCATGCCTTTTTCGATCCCAATGCCAATATAATACCTGTGGTGTGTTTTGGTACTTCTTGATACCTAACTTATTCTTTTTCCCACAAAAGAGGCAAAGTTTATAAATGTTAAGAGCAGCTCTACACGATCTTTGGCAAAATGAAACTGTCTTAAATTTATCACATTTAAACCAGCAACACATTCTCACTTCGAACTCGTCACATATTCACGTTTTGGTCATGGACTTTCCACATCCATATACAACGTGCAAGGTACCCTAAGTGTGTTAGTTGTTGACATTCTGGGACACCGTGTCAAGTTCTCCCTGTTAAATGCAATGTCTTCTTTCAAGATACACTTCCGTTTTCACAGGAAATAAGCGCACTACGTCTGTACAACACCATGAATTGACATTGATGTTTTTTTTCCTTCAACAACAAACACATGGTTAGGTTTAGGAAAAAAGAACAGGGTTTGGTCTTAGAATCTTACAGGATGCAAATACCGCTCTCTTGGTGAAAGGAGTGTTCGTTGGACCCATCCACCACCCTCCCACTTCGGACTTTTGCCGCGCTAACTTTTATCCTTGTCCCACCATGTTTCTCCCTGATGCGTCCGGGCACCATTTAACTGTAACAGCAGCTGGCAGCGCACCATGCCGACGTTAACGGATGCCTTCTGTCATTGGTTTCTAACGCTGCTAGTCACTGCCCAAGAGCTGGATTTTGATGACTGTGGAGTGAGACCAGGCTCAAACCAGAGACTACATCTTGATACACGAATTAGAAAACAAGGTTTTAAATCTGATCGAGTGTACACACAAATTTTGAGCATTTTTTTTTTTTTTAGGTTTGATATCAAGCCCTAATGAGAGATTGATGAGGAATGAACATAGTATGTTGTACTGAAAACAAACTACATCCGAAAACCTCTACAACGTCTTACCAGAAACAATGTTTTCTTAAAAAAAAAAAAAAAAAAAAGTTCTAGTCCTTTTACGCATGAATTATTACAACATTAGTCAAGAATTTTTAAGTGTTTTGTTTTGGGTTTTTTTTTTTTTAATTCCTCTTTAGGCATTAAAAAAATAAAGTTAATTTTTTTAACATGTGTGTTTAAGGACTTTTTCACGTCTTCATGGGTCGACAGCATGCGTTCAACTTAAGAAATTTAAGCCATTTAAAAATGGTCATATATCATGTGAAACCATAAAAACATATATTTAATGCTGTTAAACTAGTGTGTTCACATATTTAATATGTCCTAATACTGTTGAATGCCATGCAAAGGCAGTGAACTTTGCTCCTTACTCCTCAGCTTCTCCCTACTGTACCTAACCGCCCCAATTTCCTCACAACATAAAATTAATACTTGGAAATTTAACAGCTCTATTGCTCCTTAGATGTTACTTGATATTACCAGATTTTATTTACCTGCCAGGGTCTCCTGTTACAGAAGGATTGGCAAGATATTCTTGAGCTGCAGAAAAATTTCTTGCCTCTGTCAGCCATCTTGGTTTTGAAAGATTTTTGTTGCACTGACAACACCTGGCCAGTGGGTGGCAGTGTATGGCATGACACACTAGGGTCCACAGTAGTGACTTCGATGCAACTATAGCATCAAAACCTATGCATATGCAAAACACAAAATGGCTTTTAAATAGTTGTCCACCGTAGTGACCATGATGCGTGAAAGGGCTAGAGAAAGTTCAGTCAGGAGGACAATACTTTTTCATGCTCAGGCTGTAACTTTCCTCCTCACCCTGAGTTGAGTCATCAGTTGTTCTACAGCTGTTCCACGATCAACCAACAGCACAGCAACACACCTCATTTTAAACAGGGTTCTTTCTCTGCCTGCAGTCCTTTTTATGCTGCTGTGGGTACCCTCCATCTCTCCATTACCACCTAGTCTTCTCGGACGCCGCTACTCGCCTCAGCAGTCATCAACCAAAGTCTTAAACTACCACCACCTCCACCTCCACCAGTGTCTAGACTCCATAAGGGGGGATTTATCTCGCTGCCACTCAGATGTCTAACGGTCCCAAATAATCTCCCTCTGGTGTCTAATCACCAAAGAGTTTTGTTAAAATCTTATCTGCATAAATTCGCATTAAAATTAATCTTTACTTCATTCTTCTGTCTCTCCTGATTGAAATGTAATAAAGGCAAAAAGCCTTTAAAATAATCTTTAAAAAGGAGGTAAGTAAAAGCAGATTTGAGGAAAAAGAATAACAACAGTAAATAAACACAACATGATTCTATTCGAAGATGCTAATTCACAGATTGTGAGATTAAAATGGAATTAAAGGTGCATGTTTGCAGTCTCAGAATATACTGAAGTCAATCAGAAAACCTTCAAATCCTCTTTTAAAAATCCAAAGTAAATATTTATTCCTCCCCCAAAATGTATCCAATTTTATTAAACATAATGTGTGTCTTGGCAGCAACTATTTTGCTATTATTTGTCCATATAGAGATATTAAGGTTTAAAGAGAGGTGTGTTTTGGGTCTCCTTTGCCTTTATTAACGTATCTCTTAGGATATAACACTCAAAGCATATTAGAGATGTAAAACATTATGTGTGAAATATCTGGATGACTGAAAGCCTGGGTCAAAAATTATATTTATGGGATCAAACTAAATTGTTGCACATTTAATAAGCAGTCAAGAGGCTTTTTAAATGCTATTTCATTCACTATACTGGACATTTAGAACTTTTGTTGACAGTAAATTGGATGAAAATGAAAACAGTCTGAGAAAAGGCAAAGGGATAAAAAACTTGAAAATCGCCCTATTGTGACGTTCTAAATAAAATGGCTGATGGCAGCTATTTTGCTGTTATTGTAATCTATGTGTAAGATGAGCATTAGTGGAGCAGGGTGGGTCTTGGGGTGGGTATTGGTGCTACATGATGGGGGGATGGAGGCCCCGTGGGCAAGCCAACTCCTATGGTTGTGCCATCTGGTGCCCCTGGCAAACAAGGGCAACGGTATGACCTGGACTGCACAGACCGACACACAAAACACGGCTCGCTGTAGAGAGGACGGGTAACGGCTACAGGAGTGAGAGGATCTAAAGAGGGGTGAGAGTGATAACGGCAATGATGCTTATCTGATCATTGAACTCACACAGTGACTGAGAATAATGATACAAATAAAAGTCACGGGAACACAGAGGATATTAAAAATTACTTGGAGGTGAAGGAGCTATAGGACAAGAGAATGTGACAGTGATGATGATGATATTGATAAAGATGAGGCGCTTTAAATGGGATCATTAAGGAGAAGAAAGTAAAGACATATTTAGTTCTATCAGCTCAGTTTAGGACTAGATGTAACAACCCCTGATGCACATACTTGAGACTAGGAGTGAGAATAATAGTGCTGTCTGTGGGTCTGAGTGGGAGCCAAAGGGTTGCATGTATAGAAAAGTAGGAAAGAGCGAAGGTGGATAGAAAAGTAAGAGGGAGCATAGGGAAGGTAAAGCCAAGGAGAGACGTCTGCGTGGACTGAACTCTCCCCTGTCAGACCGCACCTTACACTCTACCTCCCCCTACTCCCTCAGGGGGTTTAGGGAGGGTAAAAGCTTCACCAGGGTCATCAGGTTGGTGCCCTCCTTCACTGGTGTTTCAATGAAAGGCCACCGACACCATCAGAGGGCTCAACAGCAGCACCTGGCATCCCAGGTGTGCCCCCTCTGCTTTTACACCCTGGTATCCTGCTATTGCGAGAGGTATTTCGGGGCCCAAGTGGCGTCTTTCCTCTTAATTCATAACCATCGCCTTGGCTGTTCGGCTGCGCCAGAGAGGGCTTTGATGGCCTGACGTTGGGCTTGGTCTCAAATTCCCATTTCTTTAGGCAGCCTAGCAGTTGACTTGCCTACGAAGCAAACCTTTGCTTTGACAAATTCTCCACAGGGCTGCTCCCTGACAGACTTGAATAATGAGTCAGAGACCCCTCATTCGACTAAGAATGTTCAAGTCAAGCAGTCTGTTTTTGTTTGTCTTGTCCTTGTTTGTTTGTTTTTCATTTAGTGTGCAGTGTTCTTCTAGGAACATTTTGGTCCCCAGATGTAGCTGTAGAGTTAGTGCTCCTTGCTCTCGTGCTGCTCTCCAGTACAGGCAGCTACAAACCCTGACCCAGGGTGAGTCTGAGTGAGTAGGGGGCAGCTGCCTGGTGGAGGAGAGACTTTGCCTGCTCAGGCTCTGAGATAATGTAATATTCCAATAGGAGCATCCATGGTGTAAAGTGTGTGTAGGCTGCTAATTTGTCCTGTAGAGGTCACTGTATTGTCACAGGTGTCTAGGAACCATTCATTAAGGGAAAGTGTTGTTAGACGGGGAGCACACATAGTTTTTTGACCATAGTGATGGGCTACGTCAAGTCAGGTGTACACTGCTCAATGTAATGGTGAAATTTGTACCTTTGAATGGTTTATGGGCACAGATTGATTAATAAATTATGCAGGAAAGAAGAAGAAAAAGTGCACTCTTTGTTTTCACCTGATGAGCAGCGGTCGGTTAGGTCAGGCGAGCGCGCCAATTAGTAAGTGGCCTGTCTACGCAGCCTCTCAGTGGCTTTACATTTAGGCTTAGCAGCTACACTAACTTCTGCTTAGATGTGGTGAATTTACAGCTCACAACAACTTAATACAGTCAGGCTTTTGTTTGATATCTAGTGTCAGCAAAAAATGTTGTTGCAAGTTTCCAGTTAGCATACATCAGATTGGAGGGCTAACTTGTGGATGTCAGTGTCACCCTGAACGTCCTCCTGACTCTTAAAGGCTATATGGAAAGGAAGAAACGAATAGGTGAATATTCATATCGAACAGCAAGATTCGACGGGCATAATTCTGAGCCAGGTACAGCCCTGGCTCTCCATACAGCATCAGTGTTGAGATTTAGCATATCAGTGATGATAATGACTGAAACTAATACCCAAATGCATCTCTTTATTTCTTGTTTTGACATATCATGATGTTGATCATCTCTGAAAAAAAGAAGAACATTGGGTAGGGATAGGTATCGTCAAGATTTTATCGATACAACTGCTTTAATCAACACTCCTTATCAGTTTGGCACTTTATCGATACTCTTATTGGTTCTTTTTCATTTCTAAATTTTCTTTTTAGAAAACAAATTCATTTAAAAAGACTAAATTCGGAAAAGGATGATTGAATATTTTATATATAACTAAATGTTGTTTCCAGAGCAGCAACAGTAATTTTTACAACAGCAAAGTCATGATATGAATTAAATTTTTGACATCATAATACTGAGTGAAGTACAGGCTAGTTTTTTCAGTCACTGTGAGTCAGCCCTCCTGTCCTCTGTCCTTCCGTCCTCTGTCCTGCTCCCTCTCTGCTGATGTAATTCACTATGTGCAGGTAACATTAGTGCTGGCAGAAAAAGGAGGGGCCATTTGTTTCAGCCAGCAGCTAAGTTTAAAAGAATTTCCCCAGTTTTCAGTGGCAAACACCAAACGCTTAGACCCCATACAGACAGCCGTCATTTAAGCGCATTTATTCACAATTAGCCGAACTAGCATGCTGTCCTCGTGTAAAACATTATGTTCACAGCAGTGCATGAGATACTACAGACAGAGGAGCTTGCTTGAACATGTGCATTGATAAAGTGTTGGCCTTTTACTCGCGAAGGTTTTATTGCACTTACAGTAACAAACGCAGCTGCAGTAATTTCAGAGTTGTCTTCACTTTGTTTTCACCGTGGCCTCTCTGCTGTTCACCAACTTTACTCCATGTTGTGTGAGTGTTTGCGTTTGGATATGTCTGTGTATGTGGACGAGATCAGCCCTGGCACAGTGAACAGGTGAGAGGCTGCAAGATGATAATGAATAAAAACAAAGGGTTAAAAAGGACCAGAACACCAGAGCTTATCATTACTTTAGCCTGAGTTTTGGTACCCATCCCTAATATAGGGTCGAGTATAGAGTGTAAAATTCAAACATGTAGCACTGAACTTCTCACTCTTCTGATTAAGATTTAAGATTTTTTGCACCCTTTTTTAAGGGATGGATATTATAAAATGGGGGAATAGAGGATAGGGAGGGACATGCAGCAAAGCGTTGCAGGTCAGACTGGGACTTGGGCTGCTGCAAAGGACTTCATGGGTCACACGCTCTACTAGGTGAGGTCTCAGGGTGCCCCACAACTACAGAGTCTTTAATTGATTTGTAGTTTAACTCAGCAAAAAACATCTTGACCTGTACAATGGTGGATGATTGAAAAATGTGTGTGTGTTTAAGTGCAAGAGAGGGAGGGACATAGAGGTAGTGTGAGAGAGAAAGGAACAAAGATCTGGTGTGTGTGTGTGTGTGTGTGTGTGTGTGTGTGTGTGTGTGTGTGTGTGTGTGTGTGTGTGTGTGTGTGTGTGTGTGTGTGTGACAAAGGTGCACACGGTTACAGCTGGTGGCTGTCAAGTGCTGAGCAGTGTCCCCATGGTGTGACATCATTACTCTGTCAAGGATGTCTCTGATGGACAGGCTGGCAAGTGTGTGTGTGTGTGTGTGTGTGTGTGTGTCTACCTCCTACCCCAGTGTTGACTGAGAGTCTGTTAGCTCTCTCACATCCCTCTCTTTCGGCCTCATCGGTTGCATATGTAATCAGAGTGCAGCGCTCTACTGACCCCTGCTGGTCCGCCTCAGTACTGTCACAAAGCTCTGCCGCCCCTCCTCAGTATTCATAACATGTACAATATATTTGATATTAATCTTCCTCATATTGAACCCCATTTTGTAGAATCCACATCCTAATTATATCAGATTTGTAGATTATCTCTCTATATCAGCAGCCTCTTTTTATCTAGATGTTCTCTTTTATGATTGGCAGAGAGTTAATGAGGGGAATCAATAGAGAGTTTTACCTTGATTCACCTCTTTAGTGTTTTTCACAAACGGAGTGAGTCCCTGTTATGTTGTACACTGGGATCATGTGCCCTTTCCTCCAAATGACATCACAGGCAAGCACAAACATTTTCATTTTAACGGGACCCAGTGGAACTCTTCACCTGTTGCAGTGTTTTGGGTTTCATACTAAAGAATAAGATTTTGTTTTTTTTTGTTTTTCATTTTTTTGTTTTATCTGTCTCTATCACCCTGCTACACCCAAACAAAGAAACACAGCTGAACTGATCAATTTCAACCTTGACTTTGGAACTGAAAACAGAATTTTTAAAGATTTGGAGGATTTCATTGCCTCAAAATTGCGTAATATTGTGTCCTGAGAGAGTTCTCCAGGCACTTCTTTGACCTTCTTTTCTTCGTCTCAGTGTCTGACAGGGTGGAGATGGTGAAATAGTATGACCACCATCATACTTTTTCTGTGTGATTTGCTCTCCTGCTGTTATTCATTGTTGGAGCAGTTACATTGGAGATAACAGAGTGAAAGTAGCAGTTGCAAATTGTGGAAAATGGCAGCTCTTCACCTCTGCAGCCCCATTTTAGAACTTAGACTGAAAATGTGTGTTTTTACATCCAGTGCTCACAAAGTGTGACTGAAATACTTATGTATAAATAATTCTTCTATATAGTGACTTAGTATCGGTGTGGAAAAACTTGTCATGAGTCTTACAAATTCAGTTTTATCAAAGCTTTATCGGTGCGTTTGTCCATCCATTCATCCATTTTCATGTGCTTATCCAGGGCCAGGATGCATGGGCAAGCAAAGCACCCCAGATATCCCCCCCCAGCTCCTCTTGGGGCACCCCAAGACACTCCCAGGCCAGATGAGGTATGTTCTCCCTCAGCATGTTCTGGGTGGGACGTGCCCAGAATACCTCTAACGGTAGGCACCCAGAAGGCATCTTGATCAGATGCAGGAACCACCTCAACTACCACCTTTTGACACGATGAAGCACCGACTCTACTCCGAGCTCCCTCCAGATGTCCAAGCTCCTTATCCTGTCTCTAAGGCTGAGCCTAGCAACCCCTTGGAGGAAACTCATTTTGGCCGCTTGTGTCCGCTATCTCATTCTTTTGGTCACTACCCACAGCTCATGACCATAGGTGAGGGTTGGGACATAGATGGATCAGTGGACGAAAAGCTTCACCTTCAGGCTCAGCTCTCTCTTCACCACAATGGTCTGGCGCAGCGCCCAGATCACTGCAGACTGCCAATCCATCTCTGCTGCATTCTACCCGCACTCTTGAACAACACCCTTAGATACTTGAACTCCCCTGCTTGAGGCAGTAACTCTCTCCCAACCCAGGGTTAAGTACAAATCTTAAGTACAGAACCTTACTAATGTAAAGTTACGTACGTAGGTCTAGGACAGTACAGCTACGCTGGTTAGATTTGGGAAATAAAAGTACATAGGTTAGGTTTGGGAAAATAAGGTTATGTAATGTTCGGTCAATTTTACTCATTATACTATTTATTTGCGTCGGGTCCATCGTCCTTTGCATCTAATCAGGTCTTTATATTGACTTTACATGTAATTCACTCGTACAATTAGTTTCATTCGCACCCAGTGTGAACACAACATAAGAGGGGAATCCTTAATCAGCTGATATCTACTGTAAATTATAAAAAATAACGAGAATGTCTCCCACTAAAAAAGACAAAAAAACACAATCACATACATTATTTGTACAACCAGCTTATTAAGACCCATATTTATGCTTAGTTTAGATGATGACCTCTAGTGGCTGTGGTTATTATAAAAAAGAGCAAATAAGGAAGTCAGGTGACGTGGATGCCCATCCACCAGTTGCAGTGGGTGGATGGGCTGTGTGTCCTTGTGAAACCAAAGGTCAACACTGAGTTATTTTATGTTACGTGCTTAACATTACATGACAAGTACATAATGTGACAACGCCCAAACATGAGCATTTTCCTAAATGTAACCCAAAAGTAGCAGTGCTATATTAAGAAATGATCTGTGTTTTGTTTATTAGAGGGAACAGAAACAAAAGACGGATGTTGCATGGGGAGGACTTATCAAAAAAAAAAAAAAAAAATTCGCCTCCTTTTCTTTTAAGGCACATCACAGAGAAATGAATGAATTTCGAGAAGGTTCAGTAGATTGACTCGGCCGATGATAGTCAACTAGGTGAAGAATGATAAAATTGGATGTGTTAATATTCATTATAGTCTTAAGAGCAGTGGGTTTGACCCACAGTAGACATTTTCTTGTGCTGATAGTGAAGCTGCTGTCTCCCATTCCCTTTGATCACACTCTTTAAGTGCTTCCTGTGCTCCCACCTGATTAGAAATACATGTGTAACTGTATTTGACAGCGAAGGCCAGTTTGTTTGAGCCCGGTCCGGCTGATGGTCAGGCAGTAAATGCTGAATGATTTGAGCGGTGCACACTGACTCTTAATAAGCCCTCATCTGTCAAGCATGTGTTGCTGTATTGGTAGATAGCTCAGTGACATGTTTACACCCACTTTATGAAAAAAATTAGATCATCAATTTCACAAATTTTGTGTCTGCACTTGAGAGCCAGAAACTCATTAGCCTTCCTCCTCTCTCATCCTCTTTATTTCCCCCCGTCCTCCTCCTGTCACTTCAATTTTCTGCTTCCATTTTCTGGCTTTTTCTCCCCTCAATCTCTCTGTGTTCCTTGTCATTCTCTCTCTCTATCTGTCAAAGTAAAAATCAACAGCTACTCCAACAAGTGTTCAATTCACCCAAACAAATCATCAGCACTCAGTCTAGTCAAACAGACAGTGAGTTATGCAGACTCAATGGTTTTGCTTGCAGGGCAAAATGCTTTCCTCTTACAAAAAGGTGCAGTTTTTCAATCTTTGTTGATACAAAATGAAAAAACCTGACAGCAAAGAGATGAGAAACTGGCCGTGTTGATTTCAGACAGAGAAAAACAAGGAGTGAAAACGTTAAAGAGGAACAGAGAGACACAGCAGAGAGCAAATTAAACTTACTCAAACTATTATTCCAGTCTCATGGAAGTTCATTCAAATGCAAATTAAAGAAACATTTAAAGGATAAGAGTGGTGATGTTCTTGATTTTTGTCATATTGTCAACAGATCCAATTAAAAGACCAAAACCAACGATGAATGATCCTAATAACAAGTATTGTCTGTGTACTTCAAGCCTGATATAGCTTACTCCTCTGTGCCAGCAAGCTCCATTGTTCCAAAAACTATTAACAACACATGAATGCAAAGTGGCTGATATGTCTTTTTATAACCAGGAAAACCAGTTTCTTCCTGCTGCCATAAATGCTCACTTGTTCTACAAATGTGCAATAATTCGCAGGTGAAAATAGTCCCCCAACAAATGCACTATTTGAGTATAATACTTGAGGCATAAGGCTTGCTGTAAATGACGATGATGATTCTGGAATTTATATCTACACAAAAGAGAGATAAAGAGATATGTAGTGCTTTTAAAGATAAATCTTTTGCAGCAGGAACCAATGGGACTTTGGACTGAGTGCCACAGACTGGGGAAGTCAGACAGTACTGACAGATAGATGAGTGCATTCCTGGTTTTCATGGGATTTGCCAGCCTTGTCATTTGAAGGGACAGTCTAAACTGTTTTGGTGTAAGTTGCTAAGTGTTGGATATATCAGCCAACTCTCGAATATAATGGAACTAGAAGGCACTTGATGTGTGATGGAAAAGCACCCAAAACAAAATAAAAATAAAAATAAATAAAAATTCAACCACAATTTCTCTTTCCAGAATTCATGACCTAGTAACTGGAGACAATCCACAGACCTTGTTGTGAGCAGTTTCATGTTGGGGCTCTTTTCTTTCTACCCAAATACACCTGCCAACTCTACCACCGTGCAGAAGGAAGTGTGCATCTACTCACGTAACTCAGGGGTGCTCGATGATCTAGCAGTAAATGTAGAGGTTTTTCAAATGTATTTGTTGGGCGCTTTGAACACCCCAAGCCGAGTGCCATCTAGTTTCATTGTACTCAAAAGAAGGCAGACAGCTCCACCGCCAATATCTCCAACACTTGGCAACTCCCTCCAAAACAACAATGTATTTTTGATTCCGGGGCGAACTGTCCCTTTAAATTATTAAATTATAAGTTTAACATGATAACACATGAAACACTGGAGTTATAAAGTAAATAAGTTTTAGCTGATGTGCCTTCACCCTGGAAATGAAAAACAAAATGCTTCTTGAACATGAAAGACATATAACATGGGCTAAGACGCACCCAGTCACTCCTGTTGCTGTGGAGCGGGTTGAGGGATGTGTGATTGGATATGAAAGCTGCCATTATATGTGTCACCTGCCATCAAATATGCCAAGAGTAAAATTCAGTTGCAATAGCAGGGTTTCAACCAGTAGAGGGCCGTCGCTACGCCGATAACACAATAAGTGAAATTCATATACTCTGTACTACATTTTTTTTGTTTACTATGGGACATAACACATAGCGTACATAGCATTGGGACATTGTACAGGTAAAAAGTCAAGCTGTCAGTTCTCTGTTTGCAAATCCCAGTTACTTATCAGCCAACATGTACAGCAAAACTCATATCTGCAACGAGATACTTTGGGTCTTGTTCCATATAAAGTAGTGATGTTCAAATGGTTTGGTTTTAATCCCTTGTTGAACACAGAGTGCCAGAGTGGACCCAAAAAATAAAGACAATGGTTCATGAAGTGTAATTTGGCCATTGCTGGTTGAAACCAAACTGCATTGCCATCCCTTGAGCCTTTTTCATTACACCAAGAGCGCCATCTAGTGGGTTCAGCAAATACAACTGGTGGTTCATGAAGCTTCATTTGGACATCACTAATGCTAAGTGTCTGTCACACTGCTGTCACCTGCTCACGTGTTGATTGAGTCTCTGGTTTTTGTTTGACAAAATGTATCACAAAATGGTAAATGTCTGCAAAATTACCTAATTAAACTGATGTTCACTGATGAATGGGATATTTTAGTGTATGTGTGCGTGAGACTGACAGTCCACACTCCACATAGCACTGCCCTCAGCAACATCCCCGTTCTGCTGAATTATTTAAGTCTCAGGCCTGGCAGGGGATTGTGTGTGTGTGTGTGTGTGTGTGTGTGTGTGTGTGTGTGTGTGTGTGTGTGTGTGTGTGTGTGTGTGTGTGTGTGTGCGTGTGTGTGTGTGTGTGTGTGTGTGTGTGTGTGTGCACATGCAAATGGGCATTCGCTCTTATACAAGTCTTCCTCTGTGCAGTACCTTTATGTCTTCATCCCGTCATCTTCTTCCTTCATCTCCACCTCCACCCACTCTGACCCAGCCTCTGTCTGTGTGTCTTCCAGTTGAGATGAATATGCATGGTATTGAAATGAAGGTCATTTCAGCACTGTTTGCGATAGCAGGACACACATGGGAACTGTTGCCATAGTGAGCAGCAATTTATGCTGATTGACCCATCAAATAAACTGGCATACACAGATTTTTTTTTCTTCAAAAAAAATGTCAAACTTAACTGAAAGTTGCGCCAAGAAATTGAAATTTGAACAACAGAATGACACCTTGAATCTTTTAGTGTTAGAGAATATGAGTTGATTTAGTAAAGTGAGGGTTACCTTGAATTTTCCTAAAAAACAATGTATAGACTCACAAAAGTCATCACTTACGACCCACTGGATGTGTGTGGTGGTGTATTTTTCTGCAGAGACCCTGCCCTCTGCCTGTGTTTTCCTATTTTCCTCTCATTTTAGTCGTCGCTGTGTAGCCCCAGGCCTATAACAGCATGCCAGTGAGGTCATGACTTTATAAAAAGTTAGCGATCACACTGTGGCAACCTCCAGGGCTGAAAAATGAAGCCAATGCAGAAGTGCCAGAGACTACAGCTTCTAAAATGGCCACTTGAGGTTGGCTCCGGAAGTGAATCAATCCCCACAGACTAAGGGGTGGGCAACCTGTGGCTCCTTTAGCTCCCCCCACAGCAATGTTTGTGTCCCGTAAGATTATAAAGCCAAACCCTGTTCTTTTTCCTAAACATGTGCGCTTGTTGTTGAAGGAAAAAAAACATCAAGTCGCGGTGTTGTACCAACATGGTGCATTAATTTTGAAAGACAAAATGAAAAGAGAAAAAGAGAAAGTGTATTTTAAAAGAAGACAATGCATGTAACAGACAGACACACGGTGTCCCAGAACGTCAGCAACCAACGCATCCGTGGTACCTTGCACATCGCATGCAGACGTGGAAAGTCCACGACCAAACGTCGATATGTGGACGAGGCTGGAGAGAGAATGTATTAGATTGGCAGGTCAGCGTTCAAAGGTGGCACTTAGCAAAGGGTCGATTCCTGCATAATATACCTTTAAATTGCTGCTTGAAAGAGCAATCATGGGACATGTAGCACTGCTTTAGAGGAGCTGTATAATAAGAAGGATATACAATAAGTGGACCCACCCTGACAGACCATCCTCTGGTATTCCAGCATCTTCATAATCTCTGAGTCCACTTGACTTGATGGACTGTTCGTGTGGAGTCACCTCGCCTGCGGCACATGCACACCCATTAATTTTACAGCTGTATAAACCCGAAGGCACCATCAGTGTATGATGCATGGATATGAGCCGGTGATGCATGTGTGCAGAGGATGAAGGTGAGATATGGACTCTTATCAACAGAGACAGATAGGCTCTTATACATCATTATGTTCAGAACAAGGTCAGGACACTAAATGGCATCGGGGGGACACACGATACATAATACACGATATGCTATTGATTCATGATGAAAATGAATGAATTATTTCACTTCACTTAAGCCCATTTATGCAGAAAGGTCAGGGTCAGCCGCGAGAGGAGCTGGAGTTCATTCAGTCTTCATTCGAGGATGCTTCAACAGGGTCGATGCTTGAGCCCTCTGGATGAGTGCTGACTGAGGCAAGTGAGACTGAAGGCCTTCCAGAGCAGCTTTTGGGATAGCTGCTGTTGAACAGTCTGTCTTAACTGGAGGCATTCAGTCCCATTTTTCTGTCGGTCCTCTGACAGAACAGGCATACTTGCATTTAAACCAACAAGGTGCCAAGTGAAGCAAAGTCAAATTTATTTATGTTGCCTAAATAACAAGCTTTAGTAGAGGGTATTACAACCTGTACAGCACCCTGTCTTTACACCATGTTCCAGGTGAGAAAGCATCAGGGGAGGAATCAGTCTTCCAAACTGACAAACGGAGATACAAAATTATGCTTGAACCAGGGCTGCATTTTTTTTTCCCAAAATTACATATGAATGACTCAAAATTAACATGTTCAAATTAAATGTGTTCATTCATGGTGCCTCCACTGCTTCACTGAGTGACAAGCTTACCTTACTTCTATTAATAAATGATATATTAATAATTTCATTTGTACGGCACTTATCTTAACAAGGTTACAAAGTGCTTCACAAAGTGCATTAAAATAAAATAACAATAACAATACAATATTTAAAAAATATGTTAAGGGCTGAGGAAAAAAAAGTGTGTGAAGAGGCAAAAGTCTTTCTTTCTTTATCTTTATTTCAGATGCAAAAGTAGGTCCATATAAAAAATAATAAAGCGACATACACACAACATACTAGACAGGATAAAAAAAAAAATTAAAAAAAACACACACACACCTAAAATACATACAAACACGCTCGCCAGTGTCTCCAAAAACCAGAATAATATGTGGTGCTGCTCTTTTTAGGCACGGTTAAAGCCATAATAATTTCATTTTTGGAGTTGTCCAACCTCACTTCTTGTTCATTTGTTTCCAACAGCATCTTCTCGGGTCGAAATTTTTACTGGAGCGAGGGGGGCTTTTACTTAGATCCACGTACAGGACTGTTAACGCAAAGTGCACAGCAATGGAACAGGAATTGCTGGCTACAGTTTGTGAAACGCATCACTGGTGAAATTGAAAGCCAGCTCCAAAGGATGCTACTTCTTATAAAGTCCCGACCTCACCTGAGCTCTGTGCTCAGGAACATCCCGAAGCAAGATTAGTGAGATAAGAAGAAGATAAGAAAATACAGGCGGACGTCACGGTCTCTGCAGATAAATACAGCACCACACACTCTTCTCGGTCGAGATGCTTGAGAGGAAATTACTTCTGTGTGTGTATTTCTCTATACATTGTGTTGTAGGAGAATCTTAAAAGTATACATTTAAGTAGTGATGTCTCAGTCAAGTTTTTTGGTCTCAGTCTGAGTTCACATATTTCCTCTCCAGTACTTCTGTCCAATATGATACTTATATTTACTACAGTGTTGACTGATACCGTAAGACTTCAATTAAGAGCATAGTCCTAATTAAACACCCAGTATTTTTACTAGCTCAGTGTGGCGACACAGTTTGAGAATTAAAGGCCTGTCCCAAATATAAGCCTAGTTACTTTAGTGATTTAAGCAAATAACAGTCCAGGCTACTGATTAAAGTTTATTGTATGTATCAGACGCATGAAACAACAGCTTTAGAGTACTAAATCTTACATGTCTTATTTTTCAGGAGTGACTTGGTCCATACTCTGAAGGTTTCTGTTTCAAAGTATAACTTTTAAATGTTGAAACTATTCATGTGATATTAGAAAAGTTTAACTGAAGAACTGACGTGATGAGAGAAGACATTTTCTCATGCATAATTCTCTGATGTGCTGCTGTGATGATTTCTGAGCATTAAACCTGTTCAAAAACATCCATGTGTACCCACACTGTTGCATCCTGGGTTATTTGTTTGGATGACTGTAGAAAACTTTATTTTAAAAGCAGTGTAATGGATTGTATAGTTAAATGATTTACTACTATAAGATGAATAAAGGGATCAAACTTTATCTGATGTCATCAGGGCCCACTGACCATTCAAATCACCACCCTGCTCATAAAATGGAAGAATTTACAGTTTTTAATAAGTTTGATTTTAAGATTTGTGAAGCTGAGATTGTAACGGCTCATTCTGATGTGACATTTTTCATTTCAAACCTGTACTAGGAGATCCTATCATGCTTCTTTCTGTGGAGCGCAGGTGTTTTCCTACTGGGGACGATTCTGTCAGATTTATGAATGTTAGAAGACGTGCAGAGACGTACTGTTGGTCTCGCTGTTCTCAAATCCTGTTAGGATACCTTTTATTTTGTCTTTTCAGAATTTCAGAGAGCTGTTTTGTTGAAGAATTTCAAAAGTGAAAGTCTTTCCTTTCTTCCTCGTTGCCTCTCTCTCCCTCCCCTCACACACTTGGTCAGAGGCTTGGGAGAAGGGAGATGAGCAGAGTTAGGTAAGGTAAACAGAATGAAATGTGATGTTTGCTCGCAGAATATTTATCGCTCATATCCGTCTCTCTGTTGTCAAATACATCCGTCTTACTCTCCGTCTCTCCCTCTTCCATTTGCACTCACTCAGTCTCCAGAGTTTAAAGTCTCTCAACACCTAAAAGATGCAACTGTCGCAGAGCATTAACGCACACAGACGGCACACAGTCACGCACACCGAGCAGAGTTAACGGGCCCGTTAATGCAGGGTGGCAGCTCTGCATTGAGCCATATAAGACTCCTTTCCACCTGTTTAAACAGAGTTTTATGAGCTCTGTCATGAGGCTGGATGGGATATTTCATGTGCTCAGGCTATTAAACACACTCAATAGTGTGTCATCCGCACAGACACACACAATACCTCTTTTGAATAGTTACACCTGTACCTGTTTTGTTTGTCCTGATGCTGCATAATAGGCTGCATAACAATAGACACACGTACAGCTGAAGGTCACCTTGGCAACAGCTATCAAGAGGCAAATGATTCTTTCACCATTGTAAAAAAAGTAACACACACACATAAACATCTATGAGAGTACGTGGAGTCCATTCATCAACGCTCTCATGGTGGGAATGCTGATTGCTTCCCTTTTTTTGCTTTTCTCAAATCACATTTGCTTTTCAGTCCCGTCGCGGGATCAAATCCCCGCCGAACGCCACACGGGGATATGAGCATTCATGGCAGGCCGACCACTGAGACTGACTATGAATATCAGAGGGATAGTACAGAGCGTTGGTGGCGGCGGGATTTGCCTGCATTTCTACTGGCTGCATCTCTGCATCCTCTCACCTTCAACACTTTCTGCTTGTCTCTTCCTGTCTAGTCCATCCTCTCATTCCTTTTCTTAGCTGGCTCTTCCTCCCACCTCCACCCCATCCTCTCATTTTGATGCATTTCTTTGACAGAACAGTATACCTCCATCTTCTCCTCTACATTTCTCTTCCAAAGCAGGCATACTCTTTATTTCTGATGCTGATCTATGGGTGTGATGCCACTCACAGTTTTTCTACTATATGAAACATGAATTAGAGATTAGCAGTGTGGTAATTTAGATGAATCAGTATGAAAGAATGCTCAAACCATAATTAACATGATGTTTCCTCTAGTGCCACTTTTTAGTGGATCACAGAAATAAAATGGATAGAGAGGACATTGAACTGTTTTCTGTGGTCGTTTGACTGGTACAAAGGGAAATACAGATTGTTGTTAGTTGTAATGGTGACAACACGTCAGTGGGGCCTTACAATATGTCACACTCACCAGTTTAAGAACTCGGTTTTGGCCTATTTGACAGAAAAACACAATCATATACCATTCCAAGCTTCTCCCTTTCACCAAACATAACTCATCGTTAACACACTTCATTCAAGTTCGACTGAAAACTGACTCTAAAACTGTTGTAGTTCATCTTGTTAGTCATTTAGTTAGTTAGGCCACTGTTCCAACAATCACCAGGTCTGGTTTGGTGGAAATCAACCCTTTATTCACAGAGTTTAATGTAAAAAAAAAAAAAACATATGCTGGCTCTACATGATATTTATTCCCGCAGTCTGTCTCTGCCGCTCAGCTGTTGATTGAGCAGCAGCTCTCACTCGTCTCTCACTCAAGGCTACCATATGTCATGTTCAACATGCAATCAGTGGCAAAAGAAACATGAAGTAACCATTCTGAATTAGTCAAATACTGCTGTTTTGTCAGTGATGTTGGTGCCAAACACCTGACACCAAAAGCCACCTTTCGTAGAATGATGTTGTGTTGCTGGTTGGCCAGATTGCACCTGTAGCAGCAGGATGATACACAGAAGGATGGCACGCCCAGAATGCATGTGTCACGGTGGTATGATACTGCCGCTGGATAGCGTCATGTTGAAAAGCTGCCAGTATTGACATAAAATAAGGAGCTCAAAAGTCCCCATGGGGGGGACAGGAGTGGTGGTGGGTGTGTTCAACAATTGCCGACTTCTACCTGCTTCCTGTAAGACTGTAGAGACAAACCATGATGTTATTTTTAAACTTAACCATGTGCTTTTGTTGACGTCCTGGCATTGGGTGCAGTGTCCTGGAACGTCAATAGCAGATGCAGGAGGATATCTACTGGGTTATGTGTAGACTTGAAAGCCTGCTGACAAAGAGGTGATATGTGATGACTTGGACAGTTACAGCGATATTTTAGAGGTAACTAATTGCTTATATGAAACGTTACGTTACTACTCCACTGTTCCTTTGGTCGTTACTGTAAAACCTCAGTTAAGTGGGTTTGTGTCTTGCCACAAGTCAGTTTGTCTATACCTAAATCTATACTAAGGTTGGCCCACGACGACAGCTGCAATGGCAATAGTACACGTAAAAATGGCCGCCGCTCTGATCATCCTGCTACATTGATTTGAATGGGAATGTCTCATTATATTTCTACATGGGTCATATTTGTGATTTTGAGTGAGATGTCTCAGCAAGTGTTGGACTGACTGGAATGAGATTTAGTTTATAAATTCATTCATTTATTTATGTGTTTATTCATTCATTAATATATTCAAGCATCAGTTTGCCTGACACTTTGGTTCATGAGTAAATACCTGCATTCCCATCAGCCTGTGTGTTTAGTGCTAGTTATCAAATGTTAAGATGCGGCTAAACTGTGCGTATCATCAACATGTCAGCATTGTCAATGTGAAAATGTTAGCTTGCAGAAGTTAGCATTAATTTGCTCAAAGCACCACTAAATACAGCCGCTGAGTGGCTGCCATCGCTTTCTCTTTTATTTCTATCATCTTTGGTTTTGTCCATAGTCACCTCACACTGCGCTGTACTTTACTCTCAGACAGCAGCAGCGCTTTTAAAAGAGCAGAGACAAATCTCTGCACCCATCACTGCAGTGATTTCATGCTTCTTGAGTTTGGTGTCATTGCCTCAGCCGCCAAACCAGCCGAATTAAAGGTGGTCAGATTAACTCACAAAGTGTCTTGCAGTGACTGAACAGTTAGTGTCTTGGTGCTAAAGCACAATGATTTGGCTCCTCAAGTGTGGAAATGGAAACACTGAGCAATTAGGATGAAGTCAGGTGCTATTAAAAACTTGTTTTCAAACTTTTTCAAACAGTTTTTACCACAAATATAACCTGAACATTTTGAAAATATACAAGATTTATCTCAATCAACAACAAAGAAAGATGTTGTCAATGTTTTTCTTGGAGGCTTGACATACATGACACACCAGCCTCAAACAGGTGGTGGAGGGGTTTTTTGTCTTCTTCAAAAATGCAGCCTGCACTCAAATTAACTGAGTACAAAAACATACATCACACATCTATCTTGCTGAGAAATAGGCATTCTTTTCTCAAAGTATTGAAGGCTAAGGTTCAGTAAAACCTGACTGACTCAACATGGTAGAAAAGGATAATAGGAAAAAAAAGTTTTTTTCTGACAGTCTGCTGCCATCGTGTGGCAAACATAATCACTACAGCAAGACTGAACTCTTTAATCCAAACATTCAAACACCCCACCACAGATACAAATGACACGTGTTTGATGATCTGCTGTAGGCCTGTAGCTCAGTTTTGTTGCTGTGCTCCAGTATAAAATGACCTAGGGATCATTGAAGACTTTATGATTGGAGATATGTAACAGTTCCCACAGCAGACATGTCTCTCACAGCTTCCACATCCCCTCTCACGTTCAATGAATGGCAGGTTTTTAACAGGAATGTGTTGGACTACCAGCCTAGTGTTGGTTATTGACAGCTTGGGAGTGAAAATGTGTTGGAACCACCAAAGAGTCAATATTTTCAGTAAAAGTACTGAAACCACACTGAAAAAAATGCTCCTTTTTACTTGTAAAAGTTCTGTATTGAAAATGTTACTTCAGTAAAAGTGTGTAAGTACAATCAGGAAAATGTATCACAAGTAAAAGTCCTAATGCAGAAAAAATAAAATCACTTTAATCAATTGAAATTATTTAAAAATAATTGAAAAGAATGAGGCAGCACAGTGCTGTGGTGGTTAGCAATGTTGCCTCACAGTATGAGAGTTCCTGGTTCAATCCGCCCTGTGCGGAGTTTGCATGTTCTCCCTGTGTCAGCATGGGCTTTCTCCGGGTACTCCGGCTTCCTCCCACAGTCCAAAGACATAGGATAGGTTAATTGGTGACTTTAAATTGCCCGTAGGTGTGAATGTGAGTGTGAATGGTTGTCTGTCTCTATGTGTCAGCCCTGTGATAGTCTGGGTGTACTCTGCCTCTTGCCCAGTGTCAGCTGGGATAGGCTCCAGCCCCCCCGTGACCCTCAAAAGGATAAGCAGTTAGAAAATGGATGGATGAAAAGAAAAGAGGTAGTCCTCATATTTAAGAAGTTGGAAACGTGGAATGTTTTGCTTGAATGTTTTGTGTTGCTTGTGTGTTTGCTTTGAATGACAAATGATTATCACAATAGTTATCAATTGTTTTCTATTCAATCAACTAATCTTTTCAGCTGCACTTGTATAGTTTCATGTGGTTTATGTGCAACAAAGTCTTAATTTCTAAAGTACTTCTCAACTAAAGTTATTCAGTAATTATAGTGGAGTAAAGGTACACTATTCCCCTCTGAGGTGTGGTGTAAAAGAAATATTAAGTATGAAGTATGAAGAAGTAGCATGAGATTAAAATACTCAAGTAAAGTAAAAGTACTTAAAATTTGCACTTACAGTAAGTACAGTACTTCAGTAAATGTACTCAGTTACATTCCACCACTGGATCAATAACACTTAAAAATCTAAAGAATCTAATCGAATCTAAAGATCTAAATATTGCCTCAGTTCATACAGTATTTGTTTCTGTACATGTGTAAATTCAAATCTTGATGTGTGTCTTTGCACCTGTGTCTATTTCAGTGCGAGCACGTGAGGCTGTGTGCAACTGGTCAGCAGCGAGAGAAAGTGTGTTTCAGTGGCAGCTGCAGCCTGACTGTGCTTCCTGTGAGTCGACAGCAGGAGTTTGTCACTTCTCTTTGTAAACTGCACGATTTCAGCTCTGCAGGGAGGACGACACATACATGGTGAGTAACTCCTTCTCTTCCACGAGGCGCACACGGGAAGAGATTGTCATTTTGAATTATGGTGTGTTGGCCTGGTGTTTTCTGGAGTTGCCAATACAGACTCTCCTCTTACACTGAAGACACAACACACAGGATCCAATTGCACTTTCTATGAAATACACTGAGTCCAGGTGAAGCTTGTGATAGCTTATTGATTTCATCTGTCAAATCCATTTATTTAATGTGTGTGAAAGAAAAATGAAGGAGAGAGGACAGGTTAAAGCACTTGTGTGTGGAGCTCTTGGACTGCAAATATCAAGAATGTGTTGCTGTGGATACAACTGATAACAGAGAACATTAAGTACAACGGTGTCAGCCGTGGGATGGCTTTAAAAATGTGCTCATTTTATAGCCTTCCAAAATGCACTACAGTCAAACCACATCTAGGTGGGGTTCATGTGGTTGAAGAGTTATTATTTACTGATATAATTTCTATTTCCTTTAATGCCTGTATTTCAACATGTAGTTAGAGCACAAGTCCATGCAGAGACCTCCTAGAAAACTTTGACTTTTGTCAGCTTGTTGGCTACATTATAAGGTAAATAAAACTAGAAATGTACTATGTTTAAAATGGTTTTTGTTAGTTTTTCATTTGTAAATCTACACGTGTAACACCTTTTCAGTTTTTACTCTTTTATTCCTTTTTTATTTACCTTTTAGTTCTTAATCATGGAGGCTACGGCCAAGTACGACTATGAAGCTACAGCTGATGATGAACTCAGCTTCGGAAAAGGAGAGCAATTAAAGGTAAGGGATATACACACACACACACACAGACACACATGCTGTACACAGTTCACACACAGTTCCTGCTTTGTGTTTTCAACAACATAGTGCACACCCTTCAAGTTATTAATAGCTCTCGATGTAAAAGGCATTCAAATTGCGGCCTGTTGATGTGGCGCAGGTAGCATTTTCATGTAAACCATTGTCGCCTACATGTCTGGACATTCAGCGCACTCATGCAGCATGAGAGCAACAGCATTTGCATCATTGTCCTCTGCAGCACTTTTTAAGAGTTTGTACAGCGGGTTATGAAAATGTGTTATGAAACTGCATCCTGCTGCTCGAATACAAGTTTATTTCCTATTTTCACAAGACAGTCACAAAGTGATCTCTGTGTTTTTGCAAAAAGTGCAACACAGAACTATGAAGACGAGGTGGTCTGTACCAAAATACAGTAGCAATAATAAAGTGAAGAATGCAAACCAGAGTGTTACTACTTGTGTGTGTTTTTCACACGGATGATCCTCGTGACCTTTTTGGTTATAAAGTGGTGACTCTCCCTTCTTAACCACTGGTTCACCATCTTGTAGTGCAACTGATTCACAGTTAAACAGGACTTATTAAGGTAAATGTATTCAAAACAATACAAACATTAAAAAAGGAAATTCCTTTAATCCTAGTCTTTTCATTTCAGGTGTTGAAGCTCATTGTGCCCCATAAATGTACTTTTGAAAAAGTACAGCAGCAACAACATGAAAGAGAAAATGCAAGAACAAACCACATGGCTTCTAAAAAAGTTTTGACAAACCACAGATGTGCTCTTGCTAGATCGTTTTTTTTTATACGTGGAGATAGAAAACCAACACCTGGTGACGGAAGAGGTCTGATTAACACTGTACCTGACCCAGAACTTTGCCAGTTAAATCAGATTTGGCTGTTCGATACAAATATTCAACTATCTGTTCTTTTTTTCCCCATATCAATTCTAGAGTTGGAACGGGGTTCAGCGGGATGTTTGGTGCAACAGACATCCACATAATATAGCACAAGCTAACTACGCTAACACTGGATGGGAGATGTGCGTCATTTTTTTGCTGACACTAGATATCACAGGTTTAATTTCTGTATGTACCAACTGCAAAATATCTACACTTGATATGTGCAATAATATCATCTTCGTGTTTGCACTCTCTTTGCTGCTGTAATGTTGCAAATTTCCCCTGTTGTGGGACGAATAAAGGATTATCTTATCAAACCAAAGCCAGAGACTGTACCATATGAAGTTGCTGTGAGCTGTAAATTCACCACTTCTAGGCAGAAGTGAAAAGGGGCACCAATGTTCGCAGCTTCCTGTACTTAAGAGCAGCATGAAAGCAAGGAGTGCTTACTCTGCAGCTAAATACACTGCACACTGACTGACAAAAAAAAAAAAAAAAAGGACTGCTTGACCTGAAGAAATCTTAGTTGACTGAGGGGTCTCTGACTTTTGGCATCATTGTTATGAGAATGTTTAACAACACAGATCTGCATAATAAATAAGTAATCTGGTCTTATGATTGGATCAGCTGATGTCAACACACAGTGTTGTTTAGCACCATTGAAATTGTGTCCATACTAAATCTATCGAATCTCTGTCTCTAGTCTGTCAAGTACTAGCAGCTAGCATTAACTGTCAGGTCTGACATACATTTAGCATAGCGTTAGTTCAGGGAGAACACAATGTCAAGCTCATCTCACATCCCAGCTACATCAGCTGATCTCAAACAGTCCAATCAACTGATGGAGCAGCTGATTGATGAAAGGAAGTCAGCTGATAGATCACATGATTCCTTTCTATGCAACCAATTAACAAATCTCATTCAGGGCGCCCTATTTAAACTGCTCTGGCCTGCCTACTGTTGCTGCTTCCTCTGCAAGCTGCTTTACAACCCACCTCCACCCAGCTCCTCCTTTTCATGTTGTCTGACTTATCAACATCATTTCTGTGTGTGATTGATACTGGTCGGATCTGTTCCATGGGGGTCTTTGCTGCTGCTCTCTGTGCCTTAGACTTTCCATGTAGGCACGCAGAAAGGTGAGGAGGTGAGCTCTGTCTGCCTTAAGGCTTTCCACGTAGGCGCGTGGAAGAGGCTTTCTGCATAGGCCTAGCAAAGGCAGAGAGGCCCCAGAACAGAGCCAGACCACCACATATAATACTGCAAATGAAATAAAGTTTTCTTTAACTAAAGTTGTCCTGATGGAAATACAGTTTATACTGTACATACATATTACATTCTTACTTGTATATGCTTTGAAATACATTTCTTGATTTGAGTCATATCTTTCCATGCTATCCTAATCCTATCCTAATTCTTCCATAGATCCTTGTATTAAGACAACAATAATCACCATTGTCTTTAAGAAGTTTGTCTTGTTTTGTTGTTTGAACACAAAGGTTATTAAAAAACACACATTTATATGCCTCCGGGTACTGGAACATAAAAAAGGAATATGTTTTTGTATTGCAATTAACCCTATATATCAGATAGAGAATCAGTAGTTTGACATTGCTGAATAAGTTTGCTCTGCAGCACAAATGTAGACCATGACCGTACTTTATGTACTTAAGTTCAACCCAGTTGCCAGCAGAAAATGTTGGCATTGATTCTGCAAACTACAAATATGTCACATCTATATGTTTCATACATATCATCATCTCTACAGTGATGTATTTCTGATTGCATGTATATGAGCTGACTCTGTCATCAGGAGGTGCAGGGGATGGCTAGGCGAGACGCATGCCAAGCTGCAGACCACTGTTCGAGACCAACATGCAACAAAACCGCAGTTTTTAGCCAGTGGTTGCTGTGTTTCCAGTGTTTTTTTAGGCATCAAACATGAGTGTTTTTTAATTACCTGTCGCTGGTTTTCCAACGTGGATAGTCCCATGAAAAGTGGTTGTTTCTTACTAAGACATTGCTGCTTTTCCAGCAGACACTGTGCCCCCCAAAACTGGGTAATTTAACCTAAAACAAGATCATTTCCAAACTATAATTAAGTTGTTTTTGTGCCCAAATTTAACCACATCTTATCCACAGCATTGTTGGAATGTAAAGGTTCAACATATGGGCTACATAGCAACATGCAAATGTAACATATTTGTTGTTTGCAGAGATGCCAACATTTTTGCTGGCAATTTGGTTGACTTATAAGACTGATTTTATTTTTGTTGTTTCTCCTAATCAATATTGTATATAAAGACTGCTGTGTTGTATATTCACCTTGATGTGACTTCATTTGTAGTGAGTGTGTCTTCTGTAATTTTGTCCCACTGTGTCAGATTCTGCAGACCACTGGAAACTGGTACAAAGCAGAACTAAACGGATCTGAAGGGTTTGTACCCAAGAACTTCATCAACCTTCACCTGCCCAGGTAAAACTCACATAAAGGCAAAGAGAAAATGACAGAGAAACGTATACAGAGATACACAGACATTGTCTAGTTTTGGAAATAACACAAAAAAGAGGTCGAACTCATCTTCATATAAAAGGAAACAATTTTTTAGACGTTGTACAAGTGGAATGACCAATCACAGCACCCTACTGAGAAATAAATGTATGAATGTTTTTCAGTGTTTTCCCATGAATATTTGATCATATGTCCTCCCGTTGTCATCACCATCACAACTTTGTTACTCCGTAAACTCAACGTTAAACCTCTGTCATTTTCTGCCTCCCTCCTCCACGGCTCCAGCTGGTACCAGGAGGACTTAAGTCGCAGCGACGCCCAGGAGAAGCTGATGCAAGAGCCTGTGGGGGCCTTCCTCATACGGGGCAGCAAAACTGCAGCTCAGGCTGACTTCTCCATCTCTGTCAGGTGCATTTGATGTGTCTATATGTACATATAGAGCCAGCAATAGCTATAATTTGGCTACTAGCTAAGAACTGTGTATTTAAAGCAACTTATGTGCTTATGTATGTGGTTAGTGACTGCTAACAACTAAAAAGATGGCTTTTACTGTTTCAGTTGATGCCCATGATACACTTGGTTTTAGTAATTTGCAGTCAAATTTGCTATGCTGCTGCTCCAAAAATTAGCATTAGCATCATGGTAAAATTGCTTGGACTAGAGGTTTGGATCACATGACTTGGACTCGAGTCAGACTCTAAACACAAACATGAGTACTTTGGACTCAACTTGACATAATCAAAAAAGACTTGCAACTCGACTTTCACTGTAATGCTAATGACTTGTGACTTCAATTCGACTTGAAAATGTGAGTTGAAAATACTTGATAGCATCCTCCAAGCCCAAAGGTTAAAAAGTTGTGAAAAATGATTAAATATATAAAGACATATTTTTAGTTGCATAAGAAAAAGAAAATTAATAAAAAAAAAAACATTTGGTGGTCACAAAAAACAAAATTCCAGTATGTAAAACGCATGGGTTGAAAATTACGGGCACAGTTGCAACAATGTCAAAACCCATCAGCTATCGTCTGACAATGATAAAGTCTCCGGGTGCAGAAGCCAATATTTCGGGCTGATCCTGCGTAGCCAACAGATGGCCACGCCAAGATTTCTGCTTCTGTGTGCAGGTCATTTTGGCTAATCTCTTTACACAGATACCTGTGTATGAATGCAGATACATTTACAAAACCAGTTAATATAAAGCTAATCCGTCATCAGACAATGGCCAGTGGCTTCTGAGATTGCATTTTGGCTAATGCTTGACACCTCTCCACATGAACTGATTAGGCTACCTGCTGTTCAAACATGATTGGTCACCACTACTCAGACTACGAACGAAAACCAGCAAATTTCTAACACCAAAATCTTGTCCCGATGCTGTTCAGAGATTAGAGATGCAACAGCTTCCAACTTGATTTGACATTTGAAGTTGCACATAAGAACAGTAAGTACAGGCTAATGTTAACACAGAGGAAACATCAGCATTAGCAAAACCGTAGCCGTGAGCACGTTGGTTTATTTGCATTAATTTAGCTTGGTTTATTATGAGCTGGTAACTAGCTTCCAGCAGTCCAGACACTCCACTGAAGGAAAGATAACGAGACATTCCAGTGCCATTCACCAGCAATGGTTTTATTGCAGTCTTCACCACAAAGCAATAAACTTGGCCTCCTCCTGAGGTTCAACAGTAGCCCTGAGCTTATCTAGACACTTAATTCAGCTGACTATCATCACTCCTTGCTGCATGCGGTCTTTACCATGACACACCAGAGAGAGCTGCTTCCCTCCACACACAACAAAGCACACGTCACACACTCACAGGTTACCCACAAGGCCACTTTCTTTAAGGGGGAAAAAGGGTGAGCCGGAAACACTTTGCTAAAATTAGCTCAGTAACAAACTTGTTTTAACAAATGAAAACGATTCTAATAAGCATTTGTGATTTTTGTAAATTTATTATATTATTACTGTGTTGCTAAAATGGCATTACATTTGGCGAAGAGCGCGTTATGGCTTGTTTAGGACACAAAACTCAAAGCTTAGGACTTCTGACTTAACTTGGGACTTGTTAGTCTTGACTTGGTACTTACTTATGACTTGCAAACCAATGGCTTGTGTGGTGGCCTACTAGTATGCAGTTTGAAATTATGATTTTTTTTTTTAACATATTCTTTAATTAAATTAAATGTATTTATTGAGAAATCTTAACACGTCCAGATTTCTTGCTGCAGCCTCTTAATATGGGATGCAAAGAAAGTCAGTGATCTTCTCTGTCTTATTTTTATCAAGCCTCACTTCACTCCATCCGTCTTTCTCTTTCATTCTGCGTCACTGTCACATCAATGTGGTTTAGAACGAGCTGTAATAAGAACTTTAATTTGCATTTTGACTTTAATGCATTTTCTATAAATAACCACATCACTTCCTCCAGTGGTCGCATGTTCCTCTGTACAAAGTTAATGCTTTGTTACAAGCAAGACCGGAGACGTCTGTAAACTGCAAAATTTAAATACCTGCAATAGTTTTTTTTAGACAGAAATACTTTGCAAGACTTTGTCACCCTACAGCCTCTTTCATGTCAGTGTAAAAGAACATTTAGAGCAACAAGGGTTAAGGATGCATAACCAACTTTTAATAACCTGACTCCAACAAGGCAGGATTGTCTTTGCATGTTTAAACTAATATGCCAGTGTAAAAGTGTAGGGAATGACAGAAACATTAAGGCTTGGCTGAAGATCTTGGAGCTAGGGTTATTTGTGTAACCAACAAAAAATATAACTAGCTTCTTGGTCAGAATCATGCAACTCTAATTTCAAACTTTTTTCAAAGAACTGGGACGTCCACATCATATCACAGTTGGAGGAGGTGTACGGTTATTAAACGCTGGTGCATGTGGCAGCCTCAGGGTTGCAACCCTACAAAAAAAACCTGCTGAGCAACTGAAGCATTATTGAGTATTAATATACAGATTATTTTAATATCTTATCCTGAGTTTTGTCTTTTAACAGGGCAGTGAGGTCCTCTCCTGTGCTTTTTCTTTTTCTGTCCTCCATATCTGTCCATGCCTTCAACTTATCTGTCAATTTCTCCTCCCTTTGCATCCTGTTCCTGTCCACCTTATTTACATCCTGTCTGCTCTGGTAGGGCTGTGATATGTTTGTTCAGGAACAAGAGGTTGACAAGCTTTACAGGCCCAAATATAAAAAAATAAAGCATCAATTTCTGCAGACTCTCACACTTTTATAAATAAATATTTTGCTGGTCCCTTAATGAAACAAGAAAAGGCAGAAAAAACTTCGAAAAATGAAGCATTTTCTGTATTTTGCTCCATTGTAGACACGCAGCAGATGTGCAGCACTTCAAAGTGCTGCGGGACACCAGAGGGCAGTATTACCTCTGGTCAGAAAAGTTCCCTTCTCTCAACCAGCTGGTGGAATATTACAAAAGCACATCTATCTCCAAACAGAGTAAAGTATTCCTGCTTGAGATGCAACAACAGGTAGGAAACATACCCATGGAAAACCTAACCTGAGTGACGAAATCAACCTTTAAGGAATGTGCTCTCATAATAATGTACTGTAAAGGATTTGAATACAAACATCCACTGTCGTATAAGGAGTACTTAACTTAATCTAATAAAGTATTTTTGAATAAAACTATATAAATACAGTGAACACATGTTAAAAATCAAATGTTTTAATGTAAATTTTTGTGTCAAAACAGCAAAGAGGAGGCTCAGGCAATTTACCACCGCTCCCTGCTCCTCTCCCCACTCCTCGACTCACCAACTGCTCACCTACACCTACACCACGACAGGTACTCAATAGTTCTGTGCCGACAGACCAACATGTTGTACGTTTCTGCAAACTGGATATATTAGGTCTGTACGTTTCATACATATGACGTAGTTCAGATTACAGGTCATGAGCTGGGTTTCTCATCAGGATGAGGAGGGGATGGATGACTGATCCATTTTTTTTTTATTGAGGGCATTTTGTTCAGGGCATTTCCAGCCGTGTTTATAGTGACCAAACTGAATATTTTAGTGATGTTTTCTGAGCTCTGAACTCTAAACATAAAGAAACCTAAAGTTTCAACATATCTGCT
The DNA here is from genome assembly GCA_019142605.1 of Cephalopholis sonnerati. Lineage (NCBI taxonomy): Eukaryota > Metazoa > Chordata > Actinopteri > Perciformes > Serranidae > Cephalopholis > Cephalopholis sonnerati. Next base: position 41,503,423 of record JAGQAX010000003.1, on the reverse strand, counting down.
ACATATAAAATGTACAAATACAACATATCCGTGGTTTGCAGAAAGGTACAATGCCAATTTTTATTCTGGCAGTTGGGTTGCACTGAGTCTGTCTCTACAGGTATGTAGAGACACACACTGTACAGTACAGTATGTATATGCGCTTGTTATTTCTGTGCATACACTGATGTGTGTGCTGTATGTCTGACTGATTGTGTGTACATACTGTGTGTCCCTGTCCATATGTAGGCTTCTTTGTACATATTTGTAGAGGACCAGTCTGGTTCATTAAGATACTCTCGTTATGTGGCAGCAAGCTGAAGTATTTAGGCAACTTCAACCAGTGGTTCCCAACTGGTCCAGTCACGGGGTCCAGATTTCTGCTTAGTCATTAGTTCAAGGTCCAAATAGTTCAATATATTCAGCGTCATACAGCGTTGCGCCATGTTGTCCAGCTAGTCTGCTGTCTCTCTGAAGGAGCTGTCCGTACCCCAAAGTAAAGTGTGTTTTTTACAAGCTTGACACATTGGCGAGTCACTTGCCGTCCATTCAGAATAGACTCGTGACCCCCTTTTGGACCACAACCCATCCAGCTGGGAAACACTGGATGGGATGACTTAAACTATAAATTTAATCTGCTGAATGCTGTTGTTTGGGAATCTTCAAAATTTAGAAAAAAAGCCTCTTTCAAGCATGTTAATAACAATGCCATGACCTAATGAGTTTTTAAAAAGGGTTTTATGAGCATAAGATATTTTTTTCATCTCAAAACAAAGCATGCAATCGTTCAAAACTGAGAACAGGGGCCAACAGGGGGCGTCGTCCACTAACCACAAGGTTGGCAGTCCAATCCCCTGCTCCTCCTGTCCACATGTTGACGTGTCCAAGGTCAGACCAGCATGTCGCATAACAACTTGTTGTAAGTGTAAACTGTTAAGAAATTTGGATAAAAGCAGTATGTAAATGCATTTATTTGCAATTTAAACCACCCACCGTGAATTGACAGGTTTGTCAGTGGACAGCGACAAGATATGATCACTCTCACCATAGGTGTAGATTTCCTGGGAACACTGGGGACACGTTTCCCTCAGCGTTTAGAATATGTGCGTTTGTCTGCCCCATAAAACATGAAAGTAGCAGAGGACTTTTATTTTGACAAAATAAAGACATTTACACCATAAATTGATGCAGAAAGGGCAAAAATTGGTGCAGAATTTTTTTTAACAGAATTCTGGAAATTAGGTAGTTGATGTGGGGCAGCATGGTGGTGCAGTGTTTAGCATTGTTGCCTCACAGCGAAAGGGTTTCTGGTAAGAAGCCAGGGTGGGGGAGCCCTTCTGTACAGAGTTTGCATGTTCACCTCGTGTCACCATTCGGTTTTCTCGGTTTTTCCGGGTACTCCAGCTTCCTCCCACAGTCCAAAGACATGCAGGTTAGTTTAATTAGTGACTCTAAATTGGCCGTAGGTGTGAATGTCAATCTCAGTGCACAAAAAATGGGAAATTGAAACTTAATGCAGCTTTAATAGTTTAACCATGAAAACATTTTAATGAACTTGTAAAGTTCAGTGACAACTGGTTCATGGACTGAGTTTATGCATCTGTGTCTCATCCTGTCTGTCCTCCTCCTCCTCCTTCTCCTCCTTCTCCTCCTCCTCCTCCTCCAGCACAAAGCCTCCTCCAAGGTGCAGGTCAGAGCTTTGTACAGTTTCCAAGCTGAGGAGAGGGACGAGCTGGAGTTCAACGCCGGCGATATCATCAACATCCTGGAGAGCTCCGACCAGGCCTGGTGGAAAGGCGAGCTGGGGGGCAAAACGGGCCTGTTTCCTTCCAACTATACTGAGCCCATTTGAGAGGAGCACAAAGGCTGATACATTTAACATTATAATAACTTTGTATTAAAATACGTCTTAAGTGAATTCATGCAGGTTAATCCTAACTTACAGCGAGTCACAACCCTAAATGAACAGCAGAGGCCTCAGTGTCTCTCGACAGAAGCTGTCAGCTGTCTAGAATAAAAATGAAGACTAACTCGTTTGGTTAACACACACACACACACACACACACACACACACACACACACACACACACACACACACACACACACACACACACAGTACATGGGATTTAATGGAACGTCTGTTTGGCTGTAAAAAGGTTTCTAGGACTTCTCAGAGAAACATGACACAGTTTACACACATGTCCTAAACAGGATTATCTCAGTTTAAGATATTTGTTAAGTGATGTCTTTTACAAAATGACCTTTAATGCAGCCTGAGACAAATAATTACATGGGAATGTACTGTAGCTGTTTCAGTTATGATATCAACAATAACATATTTATATTCACATTGTTATATTTTTAATAAAACCGGTGATAAACATTATTCAGAGTTGAGAATACATTTTAAAAACATATTCATACATGATCTTGACCTGTCCTGTCCAGTGGTGGAGTGTAACTAAGTACAGTTACTCAGGTACTGCACTTAGGTTCAGATTAGAAGCACTTTTACTTGAGTATTTCCCTTTCAGTCTTCCTAATACTTCTACTCCACTACATTTGTTTCACTGCTACTGGTGAGATATACTATGCAGGGTTTTCTTAAAAATGTATTGACTCATATTAAAGTAATCCCTCTCAGATATCACTTAAGGCCCTCTAGAAGTGTGTGGCGGTGTATCTACAGTATGTGCATACACTTGTTTATTTTCTGTGTTTGGGACGTTTATGGGACTCAGGTTTTACTCCAAAATCCGGAGCTTGGGCAGTGACTTGTGGCATCAGAAACCAACAAAAAAAGGCGTCCTTTACCATCAGCATGACATGCAGCCAGTTGCCGTTATAGTTTAACGATGCCTGGCAGCGTCAGGGGGAAAGGCGGCGGGACAAGGATGAAAGTTAAGTCGGCGAAAGTCTGAGTGGGGTGGGTGGGAGAGGTGGTGCATGAGTCAAACAAACATCGACTTTCACCCAAGAGAGTGGTGTTCGCGTAAGATTCTAAAGCCAAACGCTGTTCTTTTTTTATCTAAACCTAACCACGTGCTTTTGTTGCCTTAACTCAACCATGTGTTTGTTGTTGAAGGAAAAAAAAAAAAAAAAAAAAAGTCAGTTCACAGTGTTGCACCGACGTAGTGCATTTATTTGAAAGAGACTGTATGTTAATGTTAAATTTCCTGTGAAACAGAAGTGAAAGAAGACAATGCATGTAACAGACAGAACTTGACGCGGTGTCCCAGAATGTCAACAACTAACACACCCAGGGTACCTTTCACGTCGTATCCGGACATGGAAAGTCCATGACCAAACGTCGATATGTAACGAGGTCGGAGTGACACTGTGTTGTTTATGGACATGTACTTTCACAGTGCTCAGGTGAGGTCGGGGCTTTTTGAGGAGGTACCAACCAGATGACAGACTGTAAACAACAGGCATCTATGAGACACAATGCTAAAAAAAAATGCATGAATGGCGAGGTAAAATGACAACAAGATTGAATCTGGGGTTGGCCTCTACTTTCACTTTTGCTGGTGAGTGTGGTTATAAAACAGTTATCAACGATCCGGCATAGTAAACCTTTAACGAGCAGTGAAATCTTCATGATATCCATTAATATAAATCAGCAAAGTAACCAGTAACTAAACTCATGCGATCAGTTTATAGAACATGATGCAGTGTTGTTAACTACTTAACAGTATATTAAGTTGTAAAAATTATATCCACCCTGGCAACACAAAAATTCTGCTAACACGTTAATGCATCAGTAGTAATCAGTAGATCTGATATATGATCAATGGTGCCACGTTGTGTTTTACTTTTTATGCATTAAGACAGCTTAAATTGGTATTTATTTTATAATAACACTGTATCAAATTACAGTGAAAACTGTAAAACTGGGACTGTTTACTGTAAAACTTAAAATAGCCTGGGTTATTATTTGCATAAATCACTGAACAGGCTTATATTTGAGACAGGTCTTTAATTCCTTTTACACAAAACTGTTACTCAGAAAAGATCAGGAAATACAATCAAACTTTATTTAAACCAGGATGACTTGTTTAAAAGTTGAGCTTCAGATAATACATCAATTACAAATAATTTGTTTTACAGTTATGATTATGGCACCCAGCATACAAATACAACATCACTTTATCCTATTAAAACAATACTCACAACATGAATTAATTTTTTATGAAAAACCCTTTTGATTCTTTCGATCTGAGGTCCCTTGTGGACTAAATGAATATGAATAACTTGCAGGGTAATCGAGGACTGGACACATAATTTGAGGTAGCCAACAACCCAATTTTATACATCCAAATACCTTCAACAAAAAATACAAAAATAAATAAACAAACTGCTTGGCAACCAGACCAGGCTTCTAATTGAATTAAATTAGGACTAGGCTTTTTTAGAGTTTTAAAGTTTTAAGGTACCCAGGGCCTTGAAAAATCCTAGAATGAAGATGTTTTTATTTTTAAGTAATTAGTGCCATGACAATTTAAAGTGTCTCAATAAATGTGTTGGAAGACTAAAGCTCTCTGAGGCCGCTCTCACCCTTAGAGACACAAAATGCTGCAGCACACCCCGCACTAGGATTCCTCTCCATATGCAGCGAGAGCCGAGTGAGTGTCTGTGTATGCTGCTGGAGCACCAAAGAAAAAATAAAATAAATAAAAATAATAGTAAAAAAAAAAAATCACAAGGTGTGTGAGAGAGACATGGATCAAGAGAGGAAGGGCAGAGGGCCCACAGACACTGGTTATGGATGCTACGCCCCTGTTCTCTCTACAAAACAATGTCAAAGTCCACATTATAATATAATTCCAGAACCTTTGAAGTCGTAACTGATTGCTCAGCCTCCATAAAACAAGTGTTGTGGACAAACATACTAACTAAACGACTGAGATGATTCATTTATTTTGTGTGTTGTGATCATGTCTGCCAAAGGTATTTGATTTTAAGACTGAAACTGGTAAACCAAAAGGAAAGGCTCGTGAATGAAATGTGATACAGTTATGACTGATTGCATTCACTATGTACAGTGTTGTTGTTGTTTATTAATGCTAAACACATATGCATTAGTTCAAATGCACACCCTCAAGAGTGAACAATGCCACTTTATATTTTCAGGATTCTGCTATAGTCCAGAGTGAGCCTTTCAAAGTAACACAAGGGTTGTAATCCTTTGTCATCTTGAACCTAGATTACATTCAGCTTTATTGTGGTTGCACTGAGACAACAAACTGCAGCTCAGTATCTAACCAGAGATTCATAAAGCTGTGTAAGTGCAACTGCACAGAGTAATAAACAGGATAAACAGTGGTATAGGATTTGTCATTGACACCGTGAAGGTGACCCAGTCTATCAAGTATGGCCCACATATCAAGTTGCTGTTTGCTCAGTTTATTACCTGGGCTGGTCTGGTTTTGTCGCATGAACAAGGTGAAGCCTTGAAGGGAAAGAGAAACTCCCTCAGTCCTGCATGTTTCCACAGAACACGCTACTCTTCTCATTAAATGTCTGCTGCATTCAGGGTCCATCTGTAAATTCGGGAATTCTAATGGTAAATCCTAAAAACTCTGCTTTTTTTTAAAGATGAATTACATTTAAATTATATTAATTTGAGAAGGAACATTGCAAATAAATAAATACACATGGTATTAAAATGCCAGAATTAGCCAAGAGGCTAATCATTTTCATATATAGTTCCTTGTCCAAAGTGTTACAAAAGGCCTCCAAAAATACAACAAAGCAAAAGACAAAGCCGGGCATAGAGTTTAAGACTTCCTAAAATATATCAAAGAAAGAAAGGAGAAAAAAAACACAGAAAAAACAAGAATAAGACATGCAGTTTGAGGATAGCAAGAGGACAGAATCTTTAAATGGACTAGAGGCAGTAGTGACACATGCACATATAGAACAGCATCGCCAACAAGCAGGACATATCAATAGTGTCAGCAAAAAAAGTTAGAAGAAGGCTGTGGTGATAGCTGCAGCAATCCTGAGCGACAGCGACATCAGCAACATGGAACATGAGAAACTCAAAAATACTAGGGGCTGAAACAGGAGTTAGAAAAGATGTGGGGAGTAAAGGTAACACTGGTGCCAGTGGTAATCGGAGCACCTGTTGGTGGGGTTGGTGTGTGTCTTCCTCAAGCTCCAGTCCTCTACCAGAGGCCTGAGAGTGTGAAGGTTCTGAGTAGATGTTCCTAGGACTAAATTTGTCTGGACAGAAACCACAGATGGCGTACCTGGAATTTGCTGGAGGTGTTCTCCCAGTTTAGGGGTCATGACCTCAAATGCTCCTGGAAAATCTTTGGACCTCACCCTCCACATCTGCTCTTAAATTCTGATGCAACTACCAGGACTAAACACAGTGCCTGAAGGGTGCAGGGCTTCCTTCATCGCTGCTCCCACCCTCTGGAACTCACTCCCTAAATACATCAGACTCCTCCCTCATTCTCCACCTTTAAGAAATCACCCAAAACACACCTCTTCAAAACTGCCAACAACCTCTACAAAACTGTTCTTCTCCCTCTCTGCATTGTTTCGCTTCTTATGGATTTTTTTTGTTTGTTTGTTTTGTTGTTCTTGGGTTAAGGTTGTTCTTTTTAAAGTGTCTTTGTCTAGTCAAAAATCAAATATATGGCAGGAAAACACACATTAGTAGTTGCTGTCAAACACCACAACATTTTGATGTTGTTCACTGACCGTTTGTAATTGAATCAAAGCTCCATTTTACACTTTCACAGTTTCTTTGACGTGCCTATACTGGAGTGCTCTTAATTCCTGTGGCACTTGAACGCATCATGGGTTTTCCGCGAGCCCCACCTCTCTGCTACCCGTCCAGGTAAGAAAACTTTCCCAGGCTGATTTAACCCGTCAGGCGTCACACAGGTGTCATCAGACAGACCCGCAGTGTGAGAGAGTCTCTGAGCTCCAGGAGCTGGACCCGCCGCCACAGCCATGGCCGAATCCCAGCTCATGTGCATGGAGGACGGCCGCATAGGAGTCAAAGTCCCGGAGTCCAAACCGGAGTTCTACTACAGCGAGGAGCAGCGCGCGGCCATCGAGGAGCTGCTGAAGAACGGAGACGGCGCCTTCAAGATGAGACTCAAAGAGGACAACATGAAGGACTTCCTGTCGGCCAGAGAAGTCAAACTGTTGCTGAGCACTTTCAAACAGTACGACTCGGCGGATGACAGCAGCAGCAAAGAGCCGCCGGCCGGGTCGGAGCCGGGAGCCGCCGGCACGGACGCGGATTCAGGGGTCCATTCTACTTATTGGCCCCAGATGTCGGACACCGAGGTGCCGCCGCTGGACATCGGCTGGCCCAGCGGGGGGTTGTTCAAAGGGGTGACCCGGGTGGCCGTGCACACACACCCGCCCAAAGGAAACGGACCTCACATCAAGGAGGTGGTGAGGCGCCTCATCCAGGAGGCCACTAAGGTGAGGGGACAGGGGACATGAGCGTTAAGAGGACATCACAACTGTCCTAATGTAGTCATTTACTATTTGTGTTATAGAGACATAATTACAGAGCCTTTGTGAGGGTACTACAGACATGATACAGTCCAACTCTTAAACCCACCACCTTATTATAAGTCACTGATTCATATCTGTATTTTGAACATGTAAATAAAAAAATCTTGTTGTAAACATATGAATAACAAAAAGAAACAAAAAATAAATTCCGTCCCCAAATTCTCTAAAAAGGGAGAAGTAGAAACTTCTTTAATCGTACCCCTTTATTCAGTAATTAATTATCAGTAACTCCCTTATATAAATCAGCTTGTCATAAATGTACCAGTGTACATATATACAAACATATCTATTTACAATTCTAGAGCATAATATTTACAACTTTTTACACAAAAAAAATGGACTTTCCAATCATACACACAATTTTATTGACTAGTTAGCTGCAAATTCTGACCAACTATTTAAACTCCTTTCAGTACATCTGATGTACAATACACTATTCATATACAAAATATAAGTATACTCACATACACATGTACATTCATACAAACAAATCTACGTATTTAAACATAGCTACATTCCTATTCTATTTAAATCCATGTTAACACTTGGTGGGTGCCGTAGCCCTTCTTCATCCCTGTGCCCTTTATGATGAAGGTTATTATTTGATTTAAAATGGTTTATGGGAAAATTATCAAATTTAATATAGGCTTGGCGTAGAGCTACACACAGTACAAAACAAATCTCAGTTATGTGAGAGGTTAGCTGTTACAGAGAACAGAGAGAAGAATAGTGTTATAAAGTGCGGTCAAAAGTATGAAGGGGACTGAAGTAATGACTCAACAGCATTTACAGGAAGTTACACTTTTATTACCTGCTTGAATCTCATCTGGCTCACGTACACACACACACACACACACACACACACACACACACACACACACACACACACACACAACTGTCAGTATAACTAACAGGTATAACACGGATATGTTGTCAGTATCTGGGAACATTAAAGGGACAGTTCAGATCTTTTGAAGTGGGGTTGTTTACTCATAATCAGAGTGTTATATACAGCAGATGTCCACTGGCATGCCCCTAATTTGGAGAAGCAGGCTGGATCCCAGCATGGACACTAAGCAATGTACTGCTATGAATGGGGCCAGCTGCAAAACATAGTCTCGCCCACTTACTAAAAGTCCCAACTAAAAAAAGAACAATGTTAGTTTAAGTGTACGCTATTTTTAGACCTTTACACCTTACTATCAGACAGCAATCTCTGACAGGGAACTGAAGCTGTTACGTTGCTCCTGTCAAAGCCAGACTCCATTGAGAAAAATGGTAATTTAACATCTCTGTACACTGGAGCTGCTGGGCTACTGCTGCCCTCTTAATTTGTGTTTTTGGTGACTTTAGTCTTAAAAACGGTGAGTTCGGATTCATCAAAGTCACGTAACAAGACAAACAAACTAACTTATCGAGGCAGCAGTGGACCTGCAGCTCCAGTGGTCAGAATCTTAAATTACTGTTTTTGTCAATGGAGTCTGGTGGAACTGAAGCTGTAAATGGCTTCCCTGTCAGAAAGGGCTATCTGCAGCAAAGTAAAGCGGAGAAAATAGCCTCAATATAGCGCACACATTGATGTTATTGGTTATTTTTAAGTGGCTAAAATATGTTCAGACCACAGCAGTACATTGCTTAGCTTCCGTATCACTACTCCTATGGATAGGAACCTCGTATAATCCAACATCAAAAAATCGAAACTGTCCCTTTAAGATGCTGTTGAGGCAGAAATAATTTGATGTGTTTAGCTGAACCTCAACAGGGTGGAGCGAGAGAAGGTACAATGGAATTTGTTGACACTTAAGTCACCAAATAATGGAAAACAAATAAGGATATTTCATCTCAGTATACTGTATATCAACTTAGCGGGTGGCAAAGACAAAATATATAATGTTTGATAATGGTATTTATGACATATTCAGCAAATTTATCAAGTTAACCAAAAATAATTAAAGGGTAGTGTGGTTGATTTGATCATGGACAGTCAGGTTCTGTTGCAACAGTGCTACACTCCATGGCGAAAAAGTATGTGGACATCAAAGTGTTAAATGTAACTATCAAAATTTAATCATCAGTTTGTCCTCTGCCTGATCAGTGGGCCAAAAACAAAATAAAATACAATAAATTCACTTTTACAGGCAGCTAACACACCAGCAGATATTCACACTTGAGCTGTAACCAGTGACTTTTTGGCATGTTCTATAAAACAAAGGGCATATCCTCTTATGCAGCTGAATAAAAGGTGGGGTGACTGACTGTGTCAGTGATTAATACCTCCTCACACACTAACTGAGAGCCTGAAGTGGGTCTGTGTATTTGAGCTGCCCATTGTAATGTTTACTCATCGACTGCTGGAGCTCCGCTGAGTCATCTGTTCCGCCTGCTCACAGAAACACAGTGACATGCTCTGCTTGGCTCACCCTGCCTCGCTGTGCCTCCCTAAAACTGGGTCAAAGAAGACGACAGGCGCATGTGTCAAATACTCACTTGTTTGATTTTGTCTTTCTTATGTAACTCATCAATGGACTTCCATTTAATTTTCCATAGAAACCCCCCGTCTTTCTTCTCTGTCCCTCCCTCCCCACACTCCTTTTCTTCTGTGCATTCTTTTTATTACTTCTTTTTCTTGCCTTCCTTCCTTCTCTTCTTCCTGGTTTCAAAGCTACTAAACTAGAAGCATTAAGTGGTGAAACAAGATCTCTGCCCCTTGACAGACTGCTTTTCTCACTGCTTGTATGCTTTTGATTAAAACAGGGATTCACAGTATTCACATTAGTCTGCACACATCTACCATCCTTCCTGGTTCCTTCCTCTCTCAGTTATGACAACGTCATGTTGGGCATACAGCAGGTTTACGTCAGCAGTGTTTTGTTTGCTAGTTCACTTCCTTTATGTAATATTTTCCTGTATAAACCAGGAATTAGAAGTCCAGCCCATCTCTGTATATACTTATGCTTATTTTACAAAAGTTGCATCTTTGTGGGTGTTCCCCAGAGTTGTGAGTTAAACAAAAAGTTAAGTAAATACAGCAGGCAGGTTTAGTTTAATGTGCATCTGTGGAATGTGACAAAGCTACCAGCTTTGTCGTCACTTATCAAAAAAGACAGGGAGCTTTCTCAAGAATAATAACAAACACACACACATGCTTGAGATAACACATGTTGAGCAACCAGTTCTCCTGGCACCAACATAATCATCTTTGCACACAGATAATTATTTGTCCTCATTGGTTGCTCTTGTTGTTGTTTCTGACTTGACTTGACAATGATGCACTCAGTTAGCTTCACTGAGTCCACTGTCCACACGTCTCCTTACATACCCAACTGCTGACTCTTAGGAATTCCTTTATTTGGTAAAAGCTTGCTCCTCTGTTGTTACCCCCACAAGTTCACTCAGCATTTTTCCTCAGTGAGACACTGAGTGGAAACAACAGGCCTTTTCTGCCCGACAGAGAAACATTTGTTGCAAATTTAAAGAGATACTTTCTTTTCTTTTTCCCATGACTTTGCTTTGTAAGGGAACAGTGGAACAGTTGAATAACACACATTTCCCAAACCTCTATTCTCTGCTTGGACTGAACATGTCCCTGCATGTCTGAAAGGACAACCTCTCCCTTTTTTTCCCCTCCCTTAATCTTTGAGCCCACACATCTCTTTTACACAGTATGTAATTATTTATTAACGTGAACATATGAATAAGAATGTGGAAAGTCTTTGGTGATTAGACCTCCTAGAGTAGAGATGGTTTGATTTAAGGAGGATGATGAATCCATAGTTGAATAGGAAGAACTCCCCCCCGATGATCTGGATGAGTAGAGGAATGAGCCTTTGTTGAGCTTGTCCTGGACTCTGGTTACGATGGCTGGAGGTGAATAGGGTTAAGGAAGGTGCGAAGATTCTGCCCCAAAATGACAGATGACAGCAGCAGAAGAGAGCAGATTTAAAATTTTGCAGTGGCATCCTGATTGGCTGATAGATCATGGCAAAGGTTGACTGGATATCTAGAGGAGTGAACAGCTGATTAGAGGGAGTAGTGAGAGTGGGATGGAGAGAAATGGGAAAGGGTGAGCACAGAGAAAGTCTTCCTGGTTGAACTTAAACTGAGCTTCACTGTATGGACCTAACCTGCAACTTCTATCTGAGCACTGTTGGTTTGACTCTTAATTTTACCTATGAAGGTCATGAGATTGAGAACGACACTTTAAAATTGTCTGTCTGTCCGTAAAACACCTCGGTCTACATACTAAGGCTACATTCACATTCATTCATTCATTCATTTCATTTTCGGTAACCACTTATCCTGTTAGGGGTCGCAGGGGCTGGCTGGAGCCTATCCCAGCTGCCATTGGGCGAAGGGTGGGGTACGCCTTGGACAGGTTGCCAGACTATCGCAGTGCTGACACATAGAGACAGACAACCATTCACACTCACATTTACACCTACGGACAATTTAGAGTCACCAAATTTAAGTGAAATTTGGACTGTGGGAGGAAGCCGGAGCACCCAGACAAAACCCACGCTGCCACAGGCAGAACATGCAAATTTCACTCAGAGGGCTCCCCCACCCCGGGTTCGAACCCCCTACCCTGGGTTTGAACCAGGAATCTTGCCGTGAGGTGACAATACTCACACCACTGCGCAACCATGCCGCCTACTTTAACTTACAGGGCTTAATGCTCAATTCATACTATTTTCCCAGATCTGATCTTTCTGCCTTGACTGTTCATATTCTCGTTTGAAGTGACCCGTATCTGACATCAGTTTGAACAGATCTGACTTGAAACACCTCACGTGACCAAAAAAACATCACAATTGCTTAATGTCACACTTTGGGAAACATGAATGACATACCGATGCAAGCCTCATTATGAGGAAGGTCCTGAGAGGTCATGCTGCATCATAATTAGCCACATGCTTTTGTCTGGGAGAGTGTGTGGGGTATTTTTGGAGAAATGGCCCTTCGGAGCAATGGGCATTTGTTTTCAGGATAATAGGCTGTTGTACAGCTGACCTTTTGGTCCACTGCTGTCTTAGCAGCTATTGCTGTTAGTTCTGTGGAGAGACAGAGGTGTAAATGGACCGCACTACACACAGTGCATTCCTAATCTTCTGACCACTCAAAGGGAGCAGTTTGCAGTTCAGTATTCAAGGAGCCAGGGATCAAACTGCTGATCTTCCAATTAGTGGACGACCTGCTCCACCACTGAGCCACAGCTGCCCCACAAGAGTTTGTGTTTTTTTAAGGTTTTAAACACTGGGTCGATAACTGTTGTCAATAATTTTTAGCAGGCTTTTTGTGTCATTTTTACAAGTCACATTTAAATGCAGGAAAAGTCAGTGTACATGTGTTTTTTTTTGCCTTCATACAAAAACTTCTGGCTCGTAGGAATTCCTTTATTAGGTAAAAGCAAAACGCAGACCTCTGCTAATCCCAGCTCTGACAGAAGAGAGAGCAAAAGTTGCATGGAGGCATTACTGAAGACATTTAAGTCCTAAATTCCTCAGCTGATCTCCTGTTGTTGTTGTAAAGCTCTGTCTCTGATCTGTCAGCCTGACAGGAACACAGCAGAGGGATAACACAGGGGTTTTCTCCACTGGTGCAAGACCAGCAGCTAAGACTCTTTCATGTGGCCTTCACTGTGCCCTCAGGGTGAGTGTATCACTGGGTCGCAGAGTGCTTCACTTAGACAGATTAGCTTCACCTGCTGGTTTCTTTGTTAGCTGTCTAATAAGACATTGTGTGCATCAGCATTTTATTGATTTTTTTTTTTCTTCTTCTCAGCCTTAGAAAGGTGACATAGATGAGAAATGGTCTGAGCTTTTTCCACCTCATGGCTTTGTTTTTGCTCTGATGTGCCTTATATAGACAGGTCCAGATCAGGTCCAATCAGTTGAATTTACCACAGGTGGGCCTAATCAAGGTGTAGGAACATCTGAAATATGATCAAGAGAAATGGGAAGCACCTGAGCTCAATTTCAAGCCTCATTGCAAATGGTCTGAAGAATAAATTTGCAAATTTAAAATCCTGTTTTTGCTTTGTTGTTATAGGGTATTGAGTGAAGATTGATGAGGGAAAACAAGAATTAAGACGATTTTAGCATGCGGCTGCAACATAGCAACATGTGAAGTATGTGAAGGGGCCTGGATAGTTCCTGAATACATTGTATAATCATAGATTGTTGCCTTTAAAGGGACAGTTAACCCCCAAATAAAAAAAGCAGATTTTTCCTTTTACCTGTAGTGCTGTTTAATTAATCTAGATTTTTTTTTGGTGTGAGTTGCAGAGTGATGAAGGTATCGGCTGTAGAGATGTCTGCCTTCTCTCCAATATAATGTAACTAAATGGCACTCAGCTTGTGGAGCTTAAAGTGCAAAAGAATACATTTGAAAAACTCAACAGTGATGTCTCTTTCCAGAAATCATGACCTGGTTACTCAAGATAATCATGGACATTTTTGTGAGCAGTTTCATGTAGAAACTGTGTTATTGCTGCTGAACTACACCTTTAAACTGTATCACTTTGCAGAAAGAAGTGTACATCTACTCATGGACAAGAGGCTCCTACTGGTGACAGTGCGACATGTAAATGTTAATTGCGTCCTACTGGGCTAAAGTGTAACGTTAGCTCGATCAGTGGTGCTAGTTGAGCTAGCAGTAGATACATGCGTCCGTCTGCATGGTGATAAAGTTGGCGGGTGTAGTTTGGCAAAAAGAAAATAGTTCCTACATGAAACTTCTGAAAACAAGGTTTGTGGATTACTTTGAGTAACAGGGTCATGATTTCTGCAAAGAGACATTGCTATTGAGCTTTTCAAAATTTATTTTTTTGGCGCTTTGAGCACCACAAACTGAGTGCCAAATAGTTCCATTATATTCAAGAGAAGGCTGACATCTTTACAGGCGACATCTCAAACACTTAGCAACTCACACCAAAACAATCTAGACTGATAAATAGAAGGAAAAAATTGTGTATTTAATTTTGGGGCGAGCTGTTCTTTTAAGATAGGATCAAACTAATCCTTTTCTGTTGCAGGTGATAGCAATAGTGATGGATATCCTCACAGACGTTCAGATCCTGCAGGACCTGATGGACGCGGCCTGTCGTCGCGCTGTGCCTGTTTACATCTTGTTGGATAACCAAGGTGTGCCGCACTTCCTGGATATGTGCTCCAGGCTGCAGATTGGCTCACAGCACCTTCGGGTAAAATGACACTTTTACATTTGAGATGAATGTGGCACACACATACAGCTAGCATCATGTAATCAAATGTTCCATGGGCTCTGATGGATTTTTTAAATGATAATTGTTTGTTTTAATACATTAACCAAGGGCTCCTGAAAAAACAGTATTAAAACTGAGTGGATCATCCTGGAGAAATTAAGTAAATTAAGATGAATTGGACTCATGTCCCAACCTGTAGGTAAATACATCAGTATAAGAGTGTGTACAAGGTGTAAGTCAAAAAAAGCTTAACATGAAAATAAAAATGAAAATAAATGGCAAAAGTTGTGGGAGCCAAATAAGTGATTAATTCCTTAAGAGGACTGCAGACACTAATATTGTCACATTTTTTGAAGTATTTCAATTAAACATTGTGGAAACTTGGTAAATTTGTGAATAATCATTTACATCAATAATTTACTTTTTTTATTTACAGTGTTAGACAGCTAGTCAGTCACTGAAAGGTTTAGGTGCACTGAACTTTGGGCATTTTTAGGGAAGGCGTCCTAAAAATTGTCATATTTGAAAGTTAAAATTATCTAGTGTTTGCAACTTTGACAAAGTGACACCCTGTTGGCATTACTGGCTTTGTTGTTTTCCTGACTGTGACACTCTGTGGCTGCAGAAAATCAGAACCAGAACACTTCAGGGAATTGGCTTCAATTTATCCTTCGGCCGGCTGCCTGGTGCACTCTGTAATAAGTACATGCTGGTGGACGGCGACAAAGTCATGTTTGGCTCGTACAGGTGAGGTCTGACTGTGTGCAGCACTTGTTTTGTTAGAATCGTTGTGTTACGTGTATCGTTAATTCCTTATTAAGTGTATTAAAGGAGCTCCATACAAAATCCAGGGCATTAATATAGCAGCAAACAAGTATTTGCTATGTAAAGATATAGTGTAATAAAGGCGTTCTGAGCAGAGAATGAAGTCACGCTTCCTCTGTGTGTGTTGTAATCCAAGTTTCTCTGCTCTTTGTTGTGGTAGGCAGTCTGACCATGTGTGTGTATTCCACTGGCTAGATTATTGCAGACACTCACTATGCTCGGACGGCACTGATGCAGAAGTACCCATCCTCTAGTTCCCCCCTGGTCAACACCATTAACTCTGTCAGCACTGTTGCTATTGTTAGCACTGCTCACGCTGTTAGCACCATTAGCTGCTTGCCACCGGCTCAGCCACCTCCATGTTTAGAGCTATGTGCAGACAATATCTAATCATAGATTCGCTCTAAACATCATATAGAGCTCATTTAAATATACAGTGATTTAAGAGTTTAATTAAATTCAATCTCCTAGGCGCAGAATTTAAAAATGTCCAACTTTGGCGACTTCTAGTGTTGACATGGAAAGATGTTAATAATGCTTTGCTGGTATAATGTTTACTATGTTCTGTACACCATCTTAGTTGAGTGTGTTAACATGCTAGCATATGCTAATTTGCACAAAACACAAAGTCCAGCTGAGGCTGACAAAAATGTCAAGTCTTTGGTCATATACCAAAGTATTGGAAAAATGTTTCAAGCAGTAATCGTAAGCATAATGGTCAAAGCTACATAAAATGGTATTATCCTTTAATGCTTGAAACTAATGGTTGTATACTTGTCTCTGTCCCAGTTTCTCCTGGTGTACGTCTCGTATGGACCGGAACATGATCACTGTGATGACGGGGCAGGTGGTTGACTTCTTTGACCAGGACTTCCGTGAGCTTTACGCCATCTCTGAGAAGTTAAACCTCTACAAGGAGTTCCACGTCAGCCCACCTGCTGCCAACACAGCAATACGCTCCAAAGTGGGCTCCATACGCCCACCTCTACCAGCAACCACATCCCGCTTCCAGGTTAGCTTAGGGGATTCGCGGAAAGTTAACATCGAGGTGCCTGCACACAAATACTACAACCCCAAATACTCACTGGTATTTGGGGACATCCCACGTCCACCAGGGTCTCTGCAGGAGCCTGGAACTAAGAGAGGTTCAGCTCTGGCTGAGCTTCCTGAGGAGATGGACCCGGGAAGGCCTCGAGTGGCCAGCAGTGAGAAGGTGGAACGGCTGAGTCCCGTGTCCTCAGAACCCCCAGGTGACAGCTTCAAGAGGCCAAATGGACTCACGCAGGACAAAAAGGGGCGGCTCACATTTAGGCAGAAATTCTTCAGAGGGAAATCATCCAGTAAGCCTTCGGATAGCAACCAGGCTGGCAGTGCTTGTCCTTCACCCACAGAAACCAATATTCCGGATGAGAACGAGGATGACTTTGAGGTGATCGTGAAAACTCCATCCAAATGGAAGGGTAAAAAACCAGCTAAATTGGGCCGGAGGACAGATTCTGAGCAAACCGTCAGCACTGTACAGGACAATGAGAGTAAGTCTGGAATAAAGTGGATAGAAATGACTGAATACAGAAGAAGTATAAGTACAAACAATCTAATCCAGTGGTTCCAGATGTGGTAAATCTTAGGGGTCACAATACAATTAGCAGGATAGGAAGGCAGCAAATTACAAATTTGGGTCACAAGTTGTCTTTCCTTCATTTTAAATAAATACTCCACTCCCCAAATTATCATTTATATATCAGTAACTAACCCTGTGTCACACTGGGTTCATGGTTTTCTCGCATGCCTCGCATGAACTAAGAATCCAAAAAGGGACAAAATTCTTGATTAATTGAAGTCGGGGGGGCCATGTTGACCAATAGCAAAACTAAATCAAAGCATCAAATTCTCACAAAACTCAAGCTGTATAATCCAAGGCATTAACAGCGCAGGCTCACTACTCATCCATGCGTGAGACTGTTTATGTGGAAGCGCTTTATATCGTAAGGTTTTAGCAAAAATGCGTGCTTACCATACGACTAAATAACGGAGACGTAGATTATATTGCAAGATCTGTGTGCAAACGTATGTTTCAATACAGTTTTGCTGTTGCTAAATGCAGCTCCCAATGACTTGAACTCATCTAGAACAGTGGTCCCTAACTGGTGGTCCAAAAGTGGGTCACAGGTCCATTCTGAATGGGCCGCAAGAATCTCACATACATGTCAAGTTTGTAAAAAACACACTTTATTTTTAGGTACAGTGACTTTCTAGCACAGAGCTTTTATTTTGAAGTGCAGTTTCCTGCTGTAGAGTGAGTGACTAATGGACAGCTACTTGACAGAGACCGCAAACTAGCTCAGTGGCAAGGTCAAATACAAGTATGACACTGAATGTATTAAACAGTGTGGACCTTGAACTAATGACTGAGGAGAAATCTGCACTCTGTGGCTGGACCAATTGGGAACTGCTGATCTGGAATATTCTCAGTGTTTGAAGTCTTCATTCTTCATAAAGACGTGAGACAAAAGGTTTTTATTTACAAATTCAACAGAACAGGGTGCTAAATTGATGTGCAAATGATAGTTTGGAGGGTGAAGTATTCATTTAAGGGTCACACGCCAAGAGGTTTGGAAACCACTGATCTAATGTAATCTTTATTTCATAGCAAAATAAACGAAAGATGATGGATGATTTCTACATAATAATCTCTTTGGCTTCATCAATCTCTTTTCTAATAATTTTACTGTTTTTTTGTTTTTCCACACAGGTGTTAAGAGTCGACGTCCAGGGAAACAGGCATGTAAAGTGTCTTGAGATGATCCAGTGGATCACGTACTTGATGGATTACAAACTGACTTCCTTGACACTAACGCCACTTTTGGTTTTACAATATTGTAAATGCTTTCCAGTGCCTTTGAAAAGGACCAAATGAACGTACAGTTCTTGAGGCACTGGCACTTTCAGCTTTTCTAGGTTTGGTGCCAAATTTAAAATGCTGAATCAATAATCAACATGCTAGGTGATATCTGCTGTCCTGGTCGGGTGCAGAAAGGTTTAATGAGATATTCCCTGGTGATCATTGCAGCGTGATTTCTTCTGGACTTTTGTGGCTATGTGGATAGACAGGAGGACACTGAATGTAAAGCTGGTGCAATGCACTTTTAGTACACTAAACGTTAAATAAGTGTACTTAATTCTGCACACAAAGATAGTGCTCAGGTACAAGAGAATTTAAAGGAAGCATTTTCTGAAGTTACACATTTATACACTCCTGGGGAAGACCCTCTCTGACAAACCTAAAGCATAACCATGCTCTGTTTGACTGTCCCACCAAATAAAGCCGAACCAAAAGGAAGTTTTACGATTATCTACCTGTGTCACCCCAGTGGTGGTGAGGCATTGTTGGCCCTTATATATATATACAGTACTGTACTACCTTCTTACTGTGCTACATTCTTTGTCATTTTGCTATGTTGCCTTATTTGTGAAATATTATTGCAGTGTCAATGTCAGTGTCCTTTGTCAGCTTTTTAAGTTGTGGTATATCTTTGTTCAATAAATTGTTTCAGATAATGAACAGTTTAAATGTGCTGTGTTGAATTGTTATGTTAAAGTTCCTCAGAATTTGTAGTATGAAAGCTGCTTTTCAAATTTTGTTTTACATTTCTTTTGGCTTTCAGAACTCAAGTCAATTTAAACATGAGGCATCACTTTGATGATAGCTCCACCCAGTGGTGAGACACTGTAGTACTCCAGCATTTAAGATGGACAGCTGATGAATGCACTGCACAAACCTACCACCAGCTGCCTCCCTTGTCCTCGCTCTGCTTCTGTTTTTTCAGGGTGTTCACTAACAGTTCAGACCTCAGAGAGGAACCGCAGGCCTGATGGTAACTCGTGCTGCGTTGGGGGTGGTGGGGGGGGGGGGTTGTGAGTTGGATGTGGTGCAACACTGAAACAGGAAGTCAAAGCTGCAGAAGGAAGAGGCGTTCACTAATTTATAGACTAGTTTTACTGTCACGCAGCAGGCACGAAAATGTTATTTCCTGTTTGCATCTTAATGTTTATCCTAAAATACTGCAGAATTAAATCTTGTCAGTCAGAAGTCTTTTGATTTCAAGATGAATTGTTTTCCAAATAGCCAAAATATCCTTAAATTCCTCACCTAGGAGACACAAGTTTGATTTAGCCAAACATACATTACAGTGTGACAGAAAATAAGCAGATAGACGGCACACACAAGGGCTGAATTGCTTCTTCTTTTAATTCAGTCTTCCTTTGAACTGTTACAAACAACACGTTTCACCCGTGGCTTCACCAGGTTTGTTGTATAACACAATGCACAGGTGTTTTTAACACGGCTGCAGCTGCACTGAATCCAATCAGCAGCAGGGTGGATCATGTGCAGTGCAGACTCAATATATGGTTCTGTACACATGCCCACCATCCGAGAACACCCCATATTATGCATACAACCAGACACTATGCATTACACACACCCCACAACAGATAGTTACCTTCAATTATATCCTCAATTATATCGCTCTACATCAAGGGGAAAGTGAGGTGCAGTGTATCTGCTTATTTACGATCAATGTGATGTTTCCTGCCATCACCTGCATCAAGTTAAAAGGACCGACAGCGCTGTGCACCGGGCGTGTGCTTTTGAATGAATACATTAAAGCATGTTAAATACAACCCTCCAAGGCACACTTTAGATTATATCACTTTACAGGGCCATTTTTAGATTTTTTTTTTTCCAGAAAGAAACAAATAATAATGCAAGCATATTTTTATGTTTTTTTTTTTATGTATTTTGACATAAAAGGTGAGGAGGGCATCTGTAAACAATGCAGGTTTCAAAACATAGGAAAACTATTTGAAAATGTTTTATACACAAAAGAAGTTTTGAGCCAAGTCAATAAATACTGTTTTTTGTTGAAGAATGCTGAATGAAATGAAACCATGAAAATTAGAGTAAATACATCATTGGAGGCGTTTAATCCAAAACTGTATTTCCTGATGATGCAATAGGTTTGTTAGAAGCAAGTTAGCAAGAATCTGGTACATTTTTAACTCAACAGCGGGTGTGGGATAAATGTAGCTGTGATATAGCTTATTTTAACAGTAATTTTAATTTTCTGTGGACCTGCAACACAATAAAATAAAGTCATTTCAACACAATGGTGACATGTAAACTAGATGTCTAAATAACTGAAATGGTCAGATTTTAGGCTAAATATTTTTTCAAAACAACAATAACTTCCTATACTTTTACTGTATATGAGAATTTCTCAAATGAAGGCCAGAGGAGGCTGCACACAGCTCGTGTCAGTGCGACTAAATGGATAAAATTAGATGTTTTCTAAACCTGTGTGATATTGCATAAAAACCACAAATGTGGTTTAGGTGCTTCACTCTTCAAGAGGCACATGCAAGGATATGAACGGAGCATATCAAAACACACACACACACACACAGACCGTAAACATGAGAAACTGAGGTGTGGTCTGATGGTTTCAGAGTGCATTCACCCAAAAACACAGCTGTCAAATTTGCTCCTTAAACCAAAAACAGGATCCAGTCTTACATGTCAACAGGCAATGGAATACTTTTTATTAAATAATTCGTGAGAACAAAACATGCAATAATTACAACAACGCAAAATATAAGGTACAGCTATTAGATTTCTTTCATATATTACAGTGTACACATTGCAATTAAATCAAATAAAGACAGAATGCATGCTGTACTTATTGCACTGTGCTAAGAAGGTACCGCAAGTAAAATATAAGAAAATGCAGGGTTTGTCTGATTAGAACATATTTTCTGCATTTTAAGGCAAATACCTGCCACTCTATAAAGTACTAGAAAGAAAAAGAATTCTCTTAAATGTTTCAAAATAAATCTGTATTTACAAAATGAAGCATAGGCAATCGTCCTTAAATAACACCTGACCCGAACAGTAGCATATGATCTAGAGCTCTGTTTTCAAGCAAGAAATCATCCACTGAACAGAAGTAAAGTAGTTTACTGTTACTTTACTTAATGTTCATTTTTGAGCCTTATGAGAACTGTTAGGAAGCTGAGAAACGTCTTCCCTTTTTATATCATGCATACAGTAGATCTGCTGCCACATCACATGCTTAATCCGTCCTCCTGATCATAGAAACTTAATCTTGTGGAGCACAGATATCAACTAAAAATCAACTTCTTGGAAAGATATATTGACAAATCCTCTTCAGCTTGTTGCGCTGACAGTGAGAGCAACAAATATGAGTCACTAGTTTTACCTTTGACACCGTTTTGTTCAGTCTGTAAAAAAGAGAAGTGGAAAGAGAAGTCCATCTTTTAGTCAAAGATCACAGACCAGAGTCTGTGTCTGGCCTCCAGTGTCCCTGCTCAGTTGTGTTGCGGGGTGTTTAATACAACTTAAAGTGGGGCTGAATCCCACTGTCGTGCAGTACTATAAACGTCCATAGGTGGCACTGGATAGTTCAGTCTTGAGGAGCTTGGTTTATCACCTTCTTCTTACGGACTGAGACCAAGTCGTAGAATGGATCCTTGGTGATACTTGCTCTGTTTAAAGTAAAGAAGAGCATCATTATAGAGAGGATCAGTTTTAGCTTTAAACCATCATAGTAAGGTCATTTCTGCATTGTGAGGACATTTTAATTGGTCGTCACTACATCAAAGGACTATTTGAAGGTTAAGATTTGATTTTAATATTAAAGAGGGCTGGCTTAGGTTTAGGTTAAGACAAGGGTTAAGGGGGTTTTATACTCGTGTGGCAGACCCTACGGCGTAGCCTACACACATAACCTACGCCGTTGTGAGTATTTATACTAAAGCGTTGAAGCGTTGGTGTGTCTGTGTCGCTCTGCAGTTACACCTCCAAAACACTAGTCAGTGACAGAGGTTTCTGTGAAGTACTGTAAAGTTTAGTTGATTCAAAACACACCCAAAACACACATCAAACAAGGCTTGATAGAGAGAGATTTCAAACACAAGTACACAAATCCGCTTCACTATAACTCGCAGCATTCACAGACAAACACTTGTCTTTATCTGGACACATTTTCCCCACAAATGTAACATGCTAACATGGTTAGCACAAGCCTATGGCATTTTACATTGTATAAATTAGCGTAGCAGCTAGCGGACTTCTTTCTACTAAAATGAAGCCAGGGACAACAGCAACTTTTAACAAAGGTAACGTTACAAAATTCTGCTCCATTACAACTCACAAGGTTCACTGACAAAACAACTGTCTTATACTAAACACGTTTTCCAAACAAATGTAACATGCTAACGTTGTTAGCACAAGCCTATAGCATTTTACATTGTATAAATTAGCCTACAGAAAAGCAGAGATTTCCTCTGCTCATATGAAGCCAGGATAAATCACACACAAGACTTAAAATGCTATTTTTGTGGAGGCTTTATTGTCAATTTCTTTTCTGTAAAATTTATGTAAATAAAAGCTCTGTTTCCACTGAGGGAAATGGTTTTTAGCTTACAAAAATAGACAGGAGGTCTGCGTTGCCGCGATGTGTGGTTACATTTCTGGGGAGGTACACATCAGGCTACGACATAGGGTATGGTGTAGAATCGTTGCTTAAGTATAAATCCCGCATTAGCTTAGGCATTGAGTTGTAATGTTATGGCTAGGGTGAGGGGCTAAGGAATACACACAAACATGTGCATGTGTGTCACTTAAGTATTTATGAGGACTAATTGTCCCAAGAAGGACAGGAAAAAATATTTAAACATGAGAATCTTTACTGGTCCTCACAACACCCATTTACAATCAAGGTTTGCACTTAAAGCTGTCATCACCGTGACACAAACGTGTGTGGTCCCCCAGCAGCTATGCCCATAGCTAACCCCCAGTGGGCCCCTTTTTCCTGCAGCACAGACCAGGCACATTGTAACATCTTTCATAGTGAGGATACTTATTTCAAACTCCCATTGCAGGTATACTTTATGGGCCAATACTTTATTTCTGCTCTGGGGACTTTCACTGTCTATCTGTGGACACGTGCGTGCATTGTTACACGGTGTATTCTAATGAGTCTGGTTATGTACGTGTTGCTGAATGTGTGGACGTTTGCAAAACCATCTACATATTGGTGTGTGTGTGTGTGGTCTGACCTGATGGCCTCAATCCAGGAGTCTCTCTCCTCTGCGCTGGCAGCACAAATGGTGTAGGACTGGTGCTTCCCCTCCACCACCCTGCCGTCCGTCTCTGTTTTACATGCTTTGATCTTCTGTCCTCGACTGTTGGGGTTGTACAGCTCCAGACAGTACTAGATGACACCAGAACCACGTGGCAATCAAGCTATAAATCTAAAATATACTGACCAAACTTAAGTGTTAAGCTGGAGATATACTTGTTTTTAACAACGCATTTGGGTGTGCGTGATTGTTGCCTCGCATATCCGGCATCCATTTGGAGCGTTGGTTGTTGTTGGTTGGTTGGGTGTTGCAAGATGCAACACGCACATGAACGATAGAGGGAGTGTCGGCAAGAGAAAGATACTTGCCATTGTCACAACGTGTTTGATACGTAAGATCTATGATGGCTTTTTCTGCCGTGATCTCAGAACTGGATAGATAGCTAGATAACTAGACTTCATTGTCCACCTCAGTGGAAATTTGTCTTTGGCTTCTCTCAAACACAGCAAAGGTACATACAGACTGTCGCCATATTCGTTGACATCATGCAAATCCAGAAGTTCTTTACAGTCTGAGTTCTCTAATGTGCCCTCTAGTGGAATCCTCGAGTAACGCGTGTTATACATAGGCAAGTATGTGAACAATTCCATTCACAACGCAGCTGGATGTCCACACAAACACATGGTTAAAAAAACAAGTATATCTCCAGCCTCTGCAGGATGCCTCCTATCTAATAAAATACACATTGCTTTTACAAATGTCAGTGCTGAAAGAAAACACTGCTGACAATATCTTACCGGTTTGCGGGGATATGGCACCTCTCTCACACAGAGGTTCTCTAGAGGGATGATGCCTCTGGGCTCTTTGTCCTGCAGACAGATTAAAAAGACAGGGAGTGAGTCAGGCGATGTATCAGGAGGGCAAGAAGGAAGAGCTCAGAATAAAAATGTCACTGGCGTCACAAAAAGACGGAAAGCGGAAGAAATGGAGAATCCCATATTGTAAATAAAAAGTGAGCAGAGGAACGTTAAGACTGCGAAGACGTTCAGATATACTGCGTCAAGGTGACTTAAAAGAAGCAGTGTGGGAGCCTTACAGTGGTGAACTCGAAGTAGTAGAGGCAGTTGTCAGTCAGGATGAACCATCGTCTCTTCCATGTCTTAACTCGCCCTCCTGAAATACACAGAAAGCAAAAAATAAAGACCTTTATATGCACAGGTATTTGCTGTGCTGTGCTGAAAACTGGCAAGCATTAAAAAGTTTTGCAATATTACAACATGCTGACCAGGGTAGTTTTTTTCTTTAGGTTACCCATTTGAAGTTTAACTTCTGCATAACCTATCTCTGAGGTTGAGGTTTGCATGCAAACACGCAAGGGTATACTCCATCATTGGGTCATTTTCTGACTGCTTCCTCTGTACTTTCCTGTTTTTTGCATTAGGTAGCAGCTTATATGTAATGTTGCATGACAGCACGGAATTAACTTAAACCTCTTTTTTTGTTTTGAAATGTTGGTGTTTAAATCTGATTAACATCCAAAAATGAATCATAAAAACCATATATTGTGGAGAGGTGTTTTACCAAGTTTGAGGAGCCAGCCTTCTCTGTCAGGGTTGAAGAAAGTGTGAGTCAGATCATTTCCATCATCCTCTGGGATTTTGAAAGGCTCATTGCGAATGCTCTCGTACAGTTTCTAAATAGAGAGGAGTTGAACAGGTTAAGACAAAGAAAAAGGCTAGCATTTAACTCTTGTACTATACCGGGAACATAGATTTGAGCTAAGCCTCCAACCAGAGAAATTACATTAAAAATGTGACACAAAATTCTGAACAGATCCAAATGTGTCTTCTATTGACATGAAGACCACACAAATTGCCAGCTTAAATACTGCTACATATTATTCCATCCACTCAAAGTGAGGTACCAAAGAACAAACATGTCTCTATGTGTTTCCAGTTATGAGTGACATTGAATCGTTGGTTTTTGGTGAGAATGTGACACTGTCACGTTCACACATCTTTTATCTAACACCAGCCCACAGCCTTTAGCAATGTAAAATGCCACCACCTCCTGCAGACTATTGTTGGTTATGACTGACCTGCAGGAGGGCCTGAGAACAACCTCAGGGTGGTTACCTATGTGAGTTTCTGTTCCACACGAGGGGGTGAATGTGAGACAGTGGAATTATTTTTCAAGCAGCGAAAGCACTGCATTGGTTTACAAAGTGTAGAAACATTCTGTGTTCCCATTTTTAACTTAATTTTCATTTTCATATTGGCATCTAACTTCTCATAAAGAGTGATGTGTATGACATGTAAAGCTCTTCTTGTGGTCCCGTATTCTACGGGAGGAAGAGATACCTTGATGGCCAGTTTGAAAAGGAGAAACCTGTTTCAGTGTACGTATGGGCACTGGAGTACTGCTTAAGTTGGACTTGAAAAACTGTAAACATATCCTTTAAAATATAGTTGTCCTCATACCATGTATTGTCAGTCCCTGCAGAAAAAAAATTGCACTGCATGTTGCAATCTTTTTGGCGTTTTTTTGCAATGAAACTGTGGCAGTAAATTGAAATAGCAAAAAAAAAATCTTGAGATGCTGTCTCGGATTTGGAGCCTAATATTATGAGCATTCAGTGTTTCCCACAGAATTAAACTCTATTTGTGATGGTGGGGGGGCAGCTCATCAC
Organism: Cephalopholis sonnerati; assembly: GCA_019142605.1. Classification (NCBI taxonomy): domain Eukaryota; kingdom Metazoa; phylum Chordata; class Actinopteri; order Perciformes; family Serranidae; genus Cephalopholis; species Cephalopholis sonnerati. The sequence goes on along the minus strand of JAGQAX010000003.1, from coordinate 41,476,997 downwards.
CGATGCTGCTATTTGAAGCAGGGCTGAAGGACCTTCTCCAGCACAAGCTAACACAGCAGCAGCAACTAACATCCAACACAGAGCCAACTTCTAATGGTCCCAACAACCTCACACCAACACTGTAACAGCTTGACTCTGTCATAACTAATTAATGTACATTGGGTATCTTTAGCCGTGTGATGCTAAGAGTTAGCCCTATCAATGTGTGTGTGACTCTGTCCCAGGCGCGGAGCTCACTCTTCCATAGCAGTGGTCTCAGATTTATATTTCAACCATTTAAATAGCCAAATTTGTGGTAAAGTTGTGGTGATTGGACAAAATTGCAAGGTCGTGCATAATTGATAGAGATTGGCTGAATTCGTCTAAACTGGTGTGATTGCAACATCCTTAAGGAGCGGTATTGTACTGAGTTAAGGGCTGGCTGCTATACTTCAATTCAAAGAGATGGCCATTTTCTACATGTTAAAAATTTCACCTGTATTGGCATTTGGGATATTACTTTCTGGTGTCCAGTTTGAACACTGTGATTGGACAGTGGTTCTCACCGAGAGCAGGTCATTGGGTAGATCCTCTCCATTGTTGATGCCTCTGTTCATAGAGATGAAACGTTCCAGAGTGGTCTTATCTTTCACATTGGGGTTGTGGAGGCTGGTGTTGAGCATGATGATGGCAAATGACAGGATGTAGCATGTGTCTGGTGTTAAAGAGGAAGAAGATGCACAGATACACAAGAATAAGGGACAGCAAAATAATGTTCATCATGTTGGTGAAGATTCTCAGTCATCAGGTCATGGTAATCCTCAGTGCTATTTCGTAGGCAACTGGATTTGCTTGAGTTTCTTGAAGACGTCGGAACTGAAGAAGCCTCTTGGATGAGAAGTAAAATGTTTTCCAGAAACTCAAGCAAGTCCAGTTGCCTACGATATAGCACTTAAGAGTGTTCATCATAAGTACAGAGTCAGTGAAGAAAAAGGTTACAGTCAGAAAGGCAAACAGAGAGAGAGGTGATGTGGTCAATTCAACACATCCCCACACACACATACACAGGGCCCAGACAGGAAGTGGACAGATGTATATTTAGTGAAGCTCACCGGTCGACTGGAAGACATGAGTGTTGCAGTCACAGTAGCGCGTGGCGAAGGCCTCCATCATGCGGTCGATTTTCTGGGCTTCACCAGGCAGACGGAAACTCCACAGGAACTGTCTGTCACATAAAGACCACACTAACATTAACCTCTGTATGTAACATGTACGTGTTTGTTTAAGTTTGTGACCAGCATGTGAACTGCAGATACACCTCACATCTGGAAGGTGAGGGTGTGTTGGCGGCAGGTGCACAGTTTCCAAAGTGACGAGCAAGACAGACTGTTAGTCATTAGTGTGACTTTATGTGATGATGCTAACATTATCCATACTACGTGCAGCTTTGACGTACATGTACTTTACCTGAACACAGATTTAGTGCTACCTGCTTCTACTTCACATTAGAGAAAACCAATGTCCTCTGTATTCCACTGCGTTGATTAAGGCAGCTATAGTTCATAGTTACTCTGCAAATTAATAGTTTACATGCACAGCATATGATCAGCTTATAAAATAACTCTTTTCTGAAAATACTTCTGTACTTTTCCCTTAATTCAGCAACTCAGAATTTCACTGCCATGTAGTTGGAAGACTTGCAAGAGACAGTTTTAAGAGACTAAAGCTCAAAACACACTGGTGGCACCGTGATGCCTCATATGATGTGAGTCAGGTTCCACCCCCACCAAGTGTCAAACTGTAGCATGCCAACAGAAGACCACACACAGTCATTACTACCTTTACTAATGGAGCCGTGGGCCTACTTCTTCCACCTGTGGATTAGCTTAAAATCATGTGTGGACACCCATTAATGATCTAATGATCTGTTTTTTGCCATTGTTTCTATAATGACAGGATTGTGGCTCTTGCAGCCCGTGATACTTCCCAACTGCAACAAATAGCCTCAGTTTTTTGACACAGCAACAGCAAGAGGTGAGGACAACAGTTGAGCCGACATGTTAGCAGAGAAGAAGAGCTGCTACGGGAGCTGGGAGGAGGGAGCATGTGGGGGCAGTGGGGAAAAATTGTTTTATCAAACAACTGTTTTCACAAGCTGAGTAGTACTCTCCATGACAAGTAAACAGTTTTTTTTTGGCAGGACCTTTTAATTGTAACTGAGTATTTTCACACTGTGGTCATGATCATTTTTATCTAAGCCCAAGATCTGAATACTTCTTCCTCCTCTGCTCTCCTGTCATATAGTACCACACTCAAACATGCCATCTAGACTGTGCTGTCACTGACACAGGCAGCAGTGAGACTTTCCACGGATGTGGCTGCTGACATTACTGTACAAACAGCAGCCCCTCTCATACTCTGTCGGGAAATTTACTGTGACTAGTGTTGTGGCTGGTGGTAAGTCTGTTCAGTGTTGGTTAGTAACGTCATGTAATCTGGGTTATATAATGTTATACAACAATGTTAATATGGTTAGTTGGATAGTTGTTACATTTAGGTGATTATGTGAAGACTTTCAAGTTAATCATACATGTTTTCTTTTTTTTGCTACAAAAAGCGAAGTCAAATAAAAGTTGAGGAAAAACAAAAGAGGTCTGTGTTGAAGAAAGAACCAAAGATGGTGTCGAATAGGATCTCTAAAATGTGCATCCAAAAAATCTGTACAATAACTAGAGTTACCGCCTCGCGGTTGTATGCCTCCACAAATTAGTCAAGTTGCTGTTACAATTTACAGCAATGTCTGTGCAGACCCATATGTAGCCATGACAGTAGAAAATGCTTCAAATATGGATGCTGCTTTACACACATTTTCATCCAGACAGCACAGAAGATCTACACCATCGGCACAGATTCAAGGTGAACACCCAAAATTTGTGTCACCAATTCAGTATCTGACCTAATCTCTACCCTTCTGTTCCTGAGTTATGGCATTTAATAATGGCCAGACAAGTGTTTTGTGGAACATTATGATGTCACAGTAAAACTAACCTTTGAACTTACGAATATAAAATTTCATCACTTTATCCTATTCGACACAAATTTTGTCACAATTGAATTCTTGATTTATGGCCAAAATCATGTTTTGTGAGGTCACAGTGACCTTCGACTTTTGACGACCAAAATAATCAGTTCATCCTTGAGTCCAAGTGGATGGTTGTGTCAAACTTGAAGAAATTCCCTTTAGATATCGCATTTATGACAATGAGACTGATGTAAGATCACAGTGACCTTGATCTTTGACCACCAAAATCTAATCAGTATTTGTTGAGTTCAATTGGACGTTTATGCCAAATATAAAGAAAGAGGTTGTTGAAATACTGCATTCCCGAGATGGAGACAGACGCAAGCTCACAGTGACCTTGACCTCTGATCACCAAAATCTAATCAGTTCATCCTTGAGTCCAAGTGGGCATGTGTGCCAAATTTGAATACATTTCCTCAAGGCATTCTTGAGATATCACGTTAACAAGAACAGAATGGACGGACATAACGTACATACTGTATGTATAGTACCTTAACCTTTTAAATCAGTGACATTATACTGTTGATGCTCTTACAGAAAGAGATACATGTGCATGTATTGATGTGTGAGAGCAGTGCAGATGAGATAGGAATGAGGATAAAGGGAACTGACCTGAGGGCCTGGACCAGGTTGAGGTCTGAGAACTCGTGCAGCTCCACGAAGGCCTTCAGGGTCTGAAGGTGAAGCTCTTCCCTGTGGCACAAAAGGGGGGAGGGAGGCATTTAAAACCAGAGGAAGGTATTAACTTTCTCTGTTGGAACCTGCCCTAAAATCTCTCTCTCCTCTTCCTGCTATTGCTTGTATCCTTTTTGCCTCCTTTTTCTTCATTCCCTCATTTTTTCCTTCCAAGATACCCCTTTTACCACATCTTCCATCCGTCGTGGCTGTTTTTCCTTCCTTCCTTTCTTTCTTTCTTTCTTTCTTCACGTCTCTCATGAATTTTATCTTTGTTTTTCCTTTGTCCCATCATTAATATCTTCCTCCTTCTCCCTTATCTACACTTATGTTCCTTTTACCTTTTCTGTCTCAAATCCTTAGTCCCCATCCTCATCCCTTTCTCCTTTTCTATTGCTCCTCACCCCCTTGTCTTCCATCCTCATTTTTCTCCAACTGTCTTTTCACTCCTCCCTCCATCTCCTCCTCACCTCTCTCCAAGAAATTCTCCAATAGCTGTCTTGTTGAGTCCCTCCTCCTTGTATAAGAACTCGGCGATGGATTGAGCACTTCCATTCAGCAGTTTATTCTCCACCAGGTAATTGATACCCTGCACAAACACAAAGCAGATCGTTGACTAGACGTATACATTTGTACTTCCATGTCATTTTATGTTTATTACTTGTTTAATTGCACCAATAGGTAAACTTGCACATAGAAGTAGCACTTTTAGTTTACGACATAGTGCTTTAAACACATGCACTAAACACACACACACACACAAAATGCCAACTGAGCTGGTGGTTAAATGTGTTTAGTTTCATAATGATCTCATCTCCGGTTGGTAAGGCCGAGCAAGTTCGCAGTTTCTGTAATTCCGATTCCTTAAAACTAATTTCTCTTCCCCTTTCCCCTCCATCAGAGGGGTAAGAGAGGAAAAGGCTGGTTAAAAATACATTTGCAATGGAAGTAAACTAAACACAAACCATCTCTAAAAGTAGAAAACCCTAGCACAGCATTGTTGCTTGTGCCAACATGGATTAGAAAGACACTTCTGTGCCAACATGGCACAAGAGTCAGTTTTCTAAATACTGAAATAGCTGTATGTTGAAAGCAGACTGCTGTAAAACTTCTCAATATCTCGATACATCTGTTAGAAAACTTGTTATTTCCCTGTAATCTTGGTGTAGGAATCTAATCTAACGTACACATTAACCAGAAAAAGGGCCTAAAATTAACATCTAAAGTCAGTTCAGTTCAGCTAACGTAAAACACTATCTACAGTTCAGAACTGTCTTATTCCAGTAAGCAAAAATGGTAAAACTTTTATTTGTATTTACTGTTGTAAATGATTGTGTTCACAGCAGTAAGAAGCATGACGTGCTTTTGAAACCACAGAAACTGTGCTGTGGACCTGCATCAGTGTCAGTTCACAGACTCAAAGCAGCTCCAGTGTGGTTGAAATAGAGGAAGTCCACACAGTGACAAGCAAGAGCTGCTCAGTGGAGGTGTTAAAGCTCAGACACACAAAGAGACATGTGCAAGGCTTTTTTAATAAACCATTCAAAAATAGCATGGAGTCATTTCTGACCAAGCATTATGCTAAGCAAAATAGTTTAGCTCAAACATGTTCACTTTATGAGAACATGAACAGACACACACTCCCGAGCTCACCTTTTTGGGGTCCATGTTGAATTTCTTCTTCCCATTCGAGAACTGTTTGCTCTTCTCGATGGTTTTGCTGCAGGAAAAGCAACATTGAAGAAAAAAAAATCAATATAAGTCTTAAGTTCACTCTTAATTACTCAAGTCATATTGTACTTCACGTTGCACCCTCATCAATAGGCATACTAGATAATTATCTGGTTATTTATTTTCCAAACTGTAGGACTAGCCTCGGCCAAACATATTTTCTCATTGAGGGTATCTTTTATCGCTGCTTTATGTCTGTATGCTTAGTAGCCCATACTGTTATATACTGTGCTTAAGTAATATGGGACCCATTTAACATTAATAAAATCAACAAAAAATTTACAATTGTGCAAAAACTTTTCCTCCCACAAGATTTTGCTAGAACCCCATAGACTTCGAGCTGTAGCTACTGGATCCCAACAAAATAACTGTTGCTCTATCTTTGTTAAAATATTGAGGTGCTCAAATGTAACTATCTAGTTTTGTCACAGCTTACACGCTTTCTTTGCAAGGGTTATATGAGAATATCAGCACTACTCAAGCTACAGCTCGCAGCCATTTAGTTTAGCTTAGCTTAGCATATAGACTGTAGTCGGGGAAACAGCTACCCTAGCTTTGTACAAACGTAACAAAATTTACAAGCACCCCTAGAGATCACTAATTAAAGGTTCAGTGTGTAGGATTTTGAGGGATATATTGGCAATGATATAATAAGTATGTTTTCTTTAGTTTATGGTCACCTGAAAATAACAATCATTGTATTTCCGATACCTTATTATGAGCCTATTCTATCTACATGGGAAGCAGGTCCTTGTCCTCTGTTTCTATAGTAGGCCAGAATGGACAAACCAAACACTGGCTCTAGATAGGACCGCGCTGGCCACTGTAGTTAGCAGCCCCTCAGTGACGAGAGCATCAAGGAAAAAAAAGATTTCTTTCTGTTTTTACTGGTTTAAATCACCTAGTCCATTTGTTTTGGAGAGGAAGAAACCTCAGCGGACAATTCGGCAATAGTAAAAACCTCCTGAATGTCTGGATTTTAAGTTATCAGAGAAAAAAAGGTGAGCATACATTGGCAGGTTCCGGGTGGTCGGCCTGTCTCCAATGTGTCAGAGAAACACTGATTTGTAACATGAAACTGCTTTATTTAGTGTTTTTACTGGTTTAAATCACCTGGTCCGTTTGTTTTGGAGAGGAAGAGACCTCTGCAGATAATTCGGCTCCTGGTTTAAACCTCCTGACCAATAAACACTTAAGCAATCCTAACCAGGGGTTGGGTTCAGCTGGTTGCAATTTTCTAATCCTCGCTGCTAGATGTCACTAAATCCCACTAAATTTAACACACTGAACTGCTATATCTTGTTTGTTTAATCCACACAAAAAGTGTGTGGGGGGTCCGTGTGGGACTGTATTTCCTTTTAAAACAGGATGTTGATAATGAGGCATTCATGTTACATGTATTGTAAACATTATTAGGGATCAAGAGAAAGGTGGTTTGATTTGATAGGACAGGTAGGAAGATGAGATTGTTGACAAATTTGAGATCTACTTTGTTGTATGAATTATTTAGTAACATCCACAATGCAGCATCCTTAAAGCTTACATTTTAATGGGACCAATACAGCAAATACTTTTTTGGAAATTTAATTTTCTTCAACAACGTCCTGAGTAAATTAATTGTTACACATTGAGAACTAACATTTTTTCGGAACAGTAGATGAGACACAGGTGGGTGAAAGTTGTTGAAAAGTAACTGAAACTAAAACATGCGCGACAGTGAAAAAATAATTAGGAATATTAAGTGGGAGTTGTAAAAAGAGGAGCTCTATAAAAAGAATCTTTGTTTTGTAAGGTAGGGGTGGGGGATTTTTCCAGCGCTAAACTCACTTTTCCTCCGCAGACTCAAAGCTGAGGATATCCGCCATGACGTTGTCTATCTGCATCTTCAACTTCTAAATAGATCAGGGTGAAAGAAAGGTCTTTAATATGTTTTCCCTTACTTTTAAAAGCATGACAAGTCACTTTCCACAGTGATTCTTAAATCAAAATAGCATTTCTTTGGCAACAAATATATTTTAGGGTGTGCATATGTACCTGGATATCATCCAGAAGGTCCTTCTTATACGTCTTAATGTTCTCAATCTCCATCTTCTCATCTGCTGTAAAATCTGAGGAAACTTCACAAAAAACAGGAAGAAAATGTTAAATAGATTCTCGGGAATTCTGATTAAGTACTTCAATTCTAATCAGCCTACTAAACTTCTGTTACATCAGGATATTCTGTTGAAATGATGACATATCTAGTTTAATCATCCTTTACTGGCTTCTTTTGAGATATTTTATCAGCAGATTTGTGAAAAGACACGCAAGCCCTGTCATTTGGATAAGGAAACGCAGACATTTTAACGATCTTGTGTCTTTAGTTTGTAAAATTACTTTCACTGTTTTGATTTGAATAAATCTACACAAAGTACCATTGTATTGTATATTCAAAGATAGCCACAGTACGAGGAAGAGAGATTTCTATGGAAGATACAGTGTGAGACAGGTGGCGTGGTGTTCTCATGAAAGACATCAGTCACCGCTAAATATAACCATAAATACATTTCTTGAAAAATGAAGCATGAGTATAGAAACACATGGATACATATTTAAGTATTCAAACACAGCTAACAGGCTCTGTGGATGAAGTCCATTTCCTCTTTGCCGACCGATATCCCTGCCCACTCCCACATTAGAGTTGCACAATGACACACAGAAGTGATGTGGTATGAATCATGAAATCTTACAGTCATACCAAGCAAAAGTTTTCATCAAGGCGTTGTGGTTGGTTAGGAAACACATGGAGGTTGCTAGGTAACATTTAATGAGTCCATTAACAGCCATGTGTCAATGATCTTTAGTGAGAAATTACAGTGTTATCATTAATCCACCAGAGTTACTGCTTGGTAAAAAGCCTGATTACTGTAGTTTAGCCCACTACATTGCTGGGTTCAAGTACTAGGTTACCTATGACTAAAGTAAGAATAACAGGAAACATAAGTAAGAGTCTACAGCCAAACAAGCGGCTCTGTGTGTACATAGATACAGCGGTGCTTAAGGCAAATGCTAATATCCACATTCTAACATGCACGGAATGACAGTGATGTGCTGATGCTAAGCAGGCATAATGTTTGCCATGTTTACTATCTTAGTTTAGTGTTTCAGCATGCTAGCATCAGCTAATTAGCACTAAGCTAAATGAGGCCGAAGGGATGTGATTAGTTTAGCAGGTATTTTGTCAATAGAAAAAGTCAGAGTACTACCAAAGTCATTAGGATACATCGTCAGGTGACAACAGATATCTGTACCAAATTTTGTGCCAATCCATCACACAAATCTTGAGATATTTCAAATGATTATTGACAATTTTGTAGTCTATGGTCAATGGGTCACAAAAATCATTAGGATTTATCCTCTGGGCACCATGACTGTTTAAAAAAATTCATAGCAATCCATCAAATCATCAATTGTTCAGATAATCCTCTTTTGTATTAGGTTTTTCTACCTTTGTACTCTGAATTTGGACATTTTTCCCCTTCAAAATTCATATTTTTCTCATAGAATTCTAATTTTAATAAAATAATAAATAATAAAATCAATATCAGTACTTCTTTTTTTTGTTTGCTTAATTTGTTTGTCTGTAAGAAAGCTGTAAAAAAACACTGATTCATATGGTGTAACCACATAACTTGTCAGTTCTAGATACCTTTTTCTGGAAACTTGGCATCTGCAAAGCTTGTTTGTATTCTAAAAAAAAGTACCATTGCCCTCTGACACACAGGCTAATATAAAAACATCTAAAATTATATACACATAGAAACCATCAGACAAAAGACTCTCATAACCTTGTGGTTGGTGTATTTGGTTACTGCATTTGTTAATGTTGGAACAGAGGAGTTGAAAAAAGCAAATTAAATAATGTGCATGATGGTGCTAAACGAGTGTGTTCATTGAACGTGCCCATATTTTTTAAGAATGTTTGCAACTTCAGAACTTGAACGTAAACATTGTTCACTTTTGCAGCAGTGAACGATGCTTGGCTTACACCATCCAAAAACTTAGAGCACCCGGTATGAACAACACTGAGGACAACACTGGCAGACAGGGTAGCTACCGGTGCTATTGAAGCCAGTTCACATGGATATTTAAAGGACTTTTTTGAACAAATCTGCAAGTTACAGATTCCAACAGAGAAATAATTACAAGTCTGAATGTCAGCCACATCGGCAATGAATTTGAGACGACACATTAGTTGAACCATTCGGCCTGCATTGGGAAATATCTGTGAGTGAATGATGACCACAATATTTTAGATGGCTGGTGTGAACATCAGCATGCAAACGGCAACTCCCACGAGATAAAAACAGAAGCAATGTGCATGTTTTTCACATCTGTGTAGAAGATTTCATGATAAACACAGCAGTGTATTTGATAGGCTGCCAGTGGTACTAGACCTGAGACCCTGAGCTCTGTGGTGCGTCCGCATTTGTTTCACACATTAAGAGACACCAACATCTACGTAAAAGATTGCATCCTCAGTGAGAAACAATCCTTGCACAACTTAAAGTTAACAAACAACGTAACTACCAGCACTTCCTGTAGACATTAAGTGAGCTGTTTTGAGCTAATGAGCTCAACCACAGGACTTCCACATCCCCACCCTTCCTTTACACACCTTGTGCAACAACACTGACAAGCACAAGTCATTTAACTCTCCATTTAAATCAATTAGATTTTGGCTTTGATCTGAGGAATAACTGTGGACATAAAGTGGATATCTTGACACTCTGGCTTTAGAGGCAGGTTGTTTAGATGTCTAACTAAAGATAGGAACTTCTGTTTTTATATTATTATCAGTGGTGTGTGGTCCTGTGAGTTCTGAGTGTGACAGCCTCTTCCCCATTTCAGCTGACACTAACACTGTCCGCCCTGTGCATCGTTTTACCACAGAGGGTGCAGGTTGTGAGAAGCGGTACACCAACAACTGTGTACCAATAACATATAAATAAACCTGTTGTCACTGACTGATCACACCAGAGAGCCTGAATTTTATTTTGTAATGTATTTCTATTGTAATATAGAAGGGTGTGAGGAGATGGAAGTTGTCACCAAACAGCTGAGACATTATTTAAGATGACAGTTTCACTGTTTCTTGTCTATTTTGCGTCATGAATCCCAGTGTATTGACAAAGTGTAGCTCTAGTATTACAAATATCAGGTACATTGACATCAACAGGATACTTAAAGACCTATATGTAGGAATAAATTAAAAGCCAACTGATGCATGTGAAAAGCAAAACACAGCTGATAATGTATCACTTATGCCGCAACTTAAAATATTATGTAATACATTTTTAGACCGCACATTTGTCAATAAAATACCGGTAAATGTTTTAAAGTCTTATAAAAAAAAAAATATGAGAGCCAGCAATAAAAGTGAGAAGAGAGCAAAACAGGTCTTACCCATTTGGCTATCAGTCATTTATATCCAAGAAAAAAAGCAAAAATTGGCAATGCCAAAACAGTTGCATGCAGTCAAGCTGAGATATCAAGACAGACAGACTACCACGGCACACAGTGCAGTGACACTTGAATGAAGTAGTTGATCTTTTTTAACCCCTCCTCTTCCCCATATATGACAACGTCAGACAAAAAAAAGAGCATTAGTAGAACTTCCTTCAAATTAAAACCCCTACTGAATGGAGTCCATGAAGTAAAGCAATTAAAGAGGGATAGATTTTAGAAATTATTTGGGGGTGTAAGACCTCTGCAACACAGACAGAACTTACGTTGTTACATTGGCCCGTCACTGACAACAAGATTGGAACTAATTAAACTGCAGATACAACAGAGACTTCTAGAAAAGAGGAGGCAGCATTCCACTCTGAAAAACAATATCAACACAGCTCTGTAATTTGCTTTTTTGTGTGGCTTGAATGTAATTTTGTAGAGACTTCAGATTGACTTGAGATTTCTTGATTAGAGGCAACAGAGAGTGTTATGAAATTTGGTTGGACAGTGAAACTCGGTTGCAAAATACGGTCCAGGCCAGGAAGTGAGTTTTGAAAGCCAGGAATATCATCACATGGTGAGGTAAGCGTCGAAGCCCTGACACTTCAGCAGTGACAGAAATTGTTGGGTCATTCAGTGCTGTGTGATAAAAGATTAATTCAGTTCCAATTTATTCTCTTTTAACTGCAAATTAGACACTTTTATTTTGAAGATCAGATCATCTTCCTTCTTCTTCTTCTTGTGGTGTTCTAACTCAGGCTGCCTTGACAGTTAAAACCTTTGTTTAGAGCAGAAGTCATGAGTGATTAACCATGTGAAAAACTATCTGACAGTAAACTTCTCTTTATCAGGTGGTGTTTGAAACTGGTGTTGAAAATCTGCTAAATGACTAAAATAAAAAGACAATCTCACTAAAATCACATATCTGGAATCCTATATTACATTGTAAAGTCCTCTGAGGACATAATCACTATGAGGATATTTTAAGACTTTATCATGATTGATCTGATAAATGTGTCAACTGTTTGCTTACAGTCAGAAACATTTTCATTCTTAAGAAAGATTAAATTAATGTATAAATGTGAACAGGTCTCAGCTGAACAAACAGCTCCTCTGCTGTATGCACTCTGAGTTTTGGACATAATAAGTAATACTGAAAATGATGCAGAAGTGCCATCTAGTGATCGTATAAGAATATCACAAGCATTGTTATTTGTAGTGTCTGATCATGAGTGTGTGGAGATGTGTGTATTGCGTATTTGCTTACATTGATTTCCATTTTCTACCACTTAACAAATTAAAATCAAACTTAAACTAAACCAAACTAAAATGTGTGTGTGTGTAGTGGCAGTGATAATAGCAGCAGTAGTGGAGGTGTTTATTACTTTAGTGTATTAGCATTTAATCCCCTGTTGCAATTAAAATATACGTGTGCGTGTGTACTTATACATGTTACATAGTGAGGACCAAAAATGGTATCTTAGCAACAGAGTAAGGACATTTTTGGAATGTGCGGACATTTTGGCCAGTCCTCATATCTTCAAAGGCCTTTCTGAGGGTTAAGACTTGGTTTTAAAGGGGAACTATTGTGCGTTTCCTCTTTTCTGACCTATAAATGTTGTTCCAATGTCGGATACTCGTGTTAAACGATGCCAAAGCGTCAGATAATGAGGTTTATGCATTTGGACGTGAGCCCTGCAAGCTGTTTTGGATGGCTCTGCACGCTGTGTTTTACTGTCTTTTTTTTAAAGAGTAGCCACATTGACGTCAATGCGTGCCGGACTTACTTATATGGGCATGCCCAGGAATACGCCGCAGAGGTAAGCAGGTAATGACAACAACAAGCTACAGCTAAAGGCTAACGTTACTTACCATTCAGAGACGTCTTGAAGTAACCTCTGTACTTGAGAAACTTCAGGCTGTCCAGTCTCTACCTCCGGATCGGATTCGGGATCCAACACATACGGCTGTATTTCAAAAGATGACATCTTCGAAAGTGAAAAACTTCCACACCGGCAAAATAAGGAGGTGGGGCTCGGCAGCGCTCGGCAGCCCTTTGGAAGTCCTCAGGAGTGTGACCAATCACAGCGGAGTGGGCACATGGAGGAGGGCCGCAGGGTGGAGTAAATTGCACAGACCGTTTTCGTGGGATGCAGGAAATACAAGGAAGCAATGCAGCAAGAAAATGAGTATAATACCTCCCCTTTAAGGTTCAGGTTAGGTTTAGGTTAGGATCAAGGTAAAGACTGTCATGAGGCATTCAGTTGTGACGGCTAAAGTTAGGGTAAGAGGCAAAGGAATGCATTTAGTCCTAACAAAGATAGAACTACAGGAATGTGTGTGTGTGTGTGTGTAGCAGAGGTGTGACCAAGTTATTGTTTTGCAAGTCACAACTAATGCTCAAATCCTCAAACCTCAATCCTCCTAAACTTTGAGTTTCGAGTCCTTAACAAGTCATAACACCTAATGCCATTTTAACAACATAATTCTAATACTTTAAATTTAGTAAGATTATGAATGCTTTATAAAATGTGTATTTATTTGTTAAAAGTAGTGTCTCTTTGATTTTTATTTTTAAGTTTAGCATACTGCACTTTGTTTTTTGTTGAGCACCACATAGTTTTTGTGCACAAAGGCAGTGATCATTGGTATCATTTTTTTCCAACTGACACTCAGTAACACAGAATTCTTTATAGTTCTCTCCTGCAATTTGATTGGATGTCATCGGGTTAGTTCAAACAGAAGTGGATCTTGAGAATTAAGTGTTGACTTGTTGTGCATGATTAGCGTTAACATTTACTGGTTCAGGTAATGAAATTATTTGTAATGCACTTTTTAAATAGCATACTTTGTAATCTTTAAGTTTGGGGAAAGGTATCATGTATTTTCAAGTCAAAAGGCTCAAGTCCAAGTGAGGTCAAAATTTGTTTTTGTTGCAGTACAGGTTGAGTCACAAGTCCAAGTCCAGTTACAAATCATTGCTGTTAAAGTCTGTTGTGAGTTATGAGTCTTTTGATTTTGTCAAGTCGAGCCTGAGGTCACCAAATTTGTGACCTGGGTTTGACACAAGTCACAAAACATGACTTTACACCTTTGGTGTGTGGTGTAGTAGTATCAGCAGTAGTAAAGGTTTTAGTCATATTGCGATATATTGCTGTTAATTTCCTTCTTTTTTATTACATTACAAATTAAAATTTAACAAACTATTTGAACTAGACTGACGGTAAATCATTTATGTATAAATGTATGTATGTGTGTGTGTGTGTGTGTGTGTGTGTGTGTGTGTGTGAGTGTGATGCATGATTGCAAACCAAAGAGGAAGTTTTAAATAAAGCCCAGTGTTATAGCTGCTGCATTTTCAACCTTTCAAAACACTTCATGTCACAGTTCTTATTTATTGCTTGTTCTCTGATGTCATTCAACACATTTACTCTGTATTTTAAACCATCTGTGTCACTTGCATAAGTTCTGTTGTTTAGAAGAAGAAGAAAAAACACAACAAAACCGGAAGGTGAGATTGGTGCAAAAATGAAGGAAGAGAGACTGAGAAAGAAAAAGAGGCAGCAAAGGGAGGGGAGTGAGGGAGGTGTGTAACAATTTCCTGTAGTTGCATGCTGATCTGCGTCTCTGAACCTTCCTCTCTGAGTCTGTCTCTGTCACAGTGAAGAGCGGAGACGAAGCTGAGCGGAACAGGATGCAGGCTATCAAATGTGTGGTCGTGGGAGATGGGTACGCCATTATTTTTCTTTACCATACATTTACATTGTGAAAACTTAAGCTGCCTTTAAGTGTTAAATCAAGCGGTGTTAACCCAGCTGATGCATGACGGACATGTTACGCCCTCAGGCTCAGAATTTAAGGTTATTTGATAAAAGTGTGAAAGCTTTTCACATGGCTTGAACAGCCTCGACTAACAGTTTTGTCAACTTCCGCAGTGATGTGGCTGAGTGATGTGGTGTTCTCTCAAAAAAACTTGAGGCTGCTGTTCTCTTAAACTTGTTCAAGAGCACAGTCTGCCCAGTGTTATGTGTGGATCTTTAGGTGTGTGTTTGACAGCGCTGATTCAGACTGAGGCTGCTGGATGGTGCAGGCCACAACATGCAGGAAAATGCTGAAATGCGGCAAGCTCTGAGCACAGACTCCTCACTCTAGATGGAAACCCAAGAAATGGCTCAAAACTGTGGCTCTTACAGTGCGGCACAGAAAAGAGAGGAAAGAAGACAATAAAAGAGCTTTTGTTGGGTTTTGTTTTGTAAAAGCTGGGCATTACTGCACTCTATAGTATTAGAAAACCTGCTGATTGTCTTCACTTTTAAGACTTAGTTGTAGTCACAGAACAAGTTTGGACATTGTGTCTTCTACCAAATCAGGAAAAACGAACTGCTACTCCTCTCTTCGAAGCTGGGGCAAAAGGGCTGGCTGTCATGATGGGGGAAATTGTAAAGCGGAAGTACTGTAGCTGTTGCTGCAAGAGCTCAGTTACACACAATTAAACATTTACAGGTATCACACAGATACCATAGCTCCATTTCCTTGTGTGTTGAGCTTCCTGGTTTGTGTTGAATGTCACTGTGATTTGAAGTTGGATAAGTAGGGAGACTGAACCCTGTCATTACTTGGAAAGTGAGACACTTTGTATTACTACTCTTATTACTTACTATTACTTTGTATTACTACTCCATTACTACTAAATATAAAATGAAACAGCGTTTAGGATGTACAGTGCAGACTTTAAGCTTTGTTTTGGAGCTGAAAACACCATTAAAAAATAAGACTGTCCCCTCTAAAGCAGCAAGGGACAGATAGCTGGACATTGTGATGGGGCCACAAAGTCCACAAACGGAGGTGGGAAGATGGGGAGGATGAATCGGTCGACAAAATTTGGGACTTTAACAAAGACAGTCAACGGTGATACCTTTTTATCCACCACCACAATGATTACCTACATAACCAAGAGCTGATCATTGTGACCATGACAACAGAGGTGCCCTTATCTTATCAAAGACCTTTACCTAACCCTAACCAAGTATTCTAGACAAAAAAAAACCAACTTATTTTTAAAATAGAGATGTCTTCTGACAATAGCGGTGGAAAATCTGGATCAGAAAATGCTTCTGTGTGTCATTCCAAAGCAATATTTTGTTGTTTAATTTGATATTAAGATAGATATTAAAAAGGATATTCAACTAGCGTTGCATCATAACAATGTGTGTAGTATATGTAAATGAACTATGGTAAACTTCCCTCTATCTTACCAGCGCCCAGATCTCCCTGCTCATCTCCCAGCTCAAATCCGCTGGCTCTGTGGCTGATGCTCGAACTACATTTCAATTGGCCCCCACTACAGACACCAAGAGTATAGAGGTGGATCCAGAGGGAGAGCAGCCCCTCTATCTCTAAAACGTAGACCAAACTTAGCTCAAACTGTAAAACCAGGCAGTGCTGATGAAATATTAACCACAATTCTGCTACTGTATTGTCCATTTCTGGCCTAAAATGCCTTCAAAAATATATTTTGGTGCATTGTTTGGGTGAAATCCGAAAAACAGGCAACACGCTCATGCTCCAACCTCGTTACCATACTGCTTGGTCGTGGATTTTCCGTGGCAGCATATGACATGCAAGGTGGCCAGGGTGCATCTGTTGTTGACATCCTGACGCCGTGTCAACTTAAGCCTGTTGTGTCTTTTCAGAATACACGTCCGTTTTCACAGGAAATGTTCAGCTTTCAAAGTGAACGTTCTCTGTTGGTACAACACCGGAAATTGATGTGTTATTCCTTCAACAACAAACTCACGTGGTTACATTTAGCCAACACACGCACGCAGTTAGGTTTAGGCGACAAAAGCACATAGTTGCGTTTAGAAAAAAATTACTGGGTTTGGCTATACATTCACACGGGAAGTGAACACTGGCCTCTTGGGTGAAAGTTGGTGAATGGTGAACCCCTCCCACCCACCCTACTGGCACTTTTCACTCCCTTAACTTACACTGTTTTATGGCCCCATTTCCCCCTGATGCCGTCAGGCACCATTACACACTGATGGCGCCTGGCTGCGAATCATGCGGACATAAAAGGACAGCTTTTACCATCAGTGTCTGACGCTTAAGTCACTGTCTAAGCGCTAGTATTCCACAACTTCCGAATGAGACCAGGTTGGAACAGGTAGTGGGAGCCATACTGTTTCCTGTATATTAAAAACGGAAGATGAAAATAAAAGGATCAAATGGTAAAACTAAGCAGTGCTGATCAAATATCAACTAAGATTTCATTACTTGTTCGCCTATTTCTCTCCTTAAATGTTTTCAGAAACATATTTTAGCTGACCATTTAACTGTAATTCGAAATTGATTGTTACAAGCTGGCCACCATATTGTTTCCTGTAGAAAAATAGCCAAGCCTGCATTTTGTCTCCCACCAGCAGGAGAGTTTATTGGTCTGGTGTGCTGCAGAGCATTTTGGTAGCTGTAGGTTTTCTACCTCTTGATCAAAACTGAATACCACAGCCCTTTTTCTCTGTTTCCTCTGGTCATGTAGCACCAATTTCAAAAGTACAGGATAGACAAACCAGTTTAATGAAAAGACCATCTTTACAGCAGTGAATTACGTCAATATCTTTACCGTACAGAGACAAAAACAACAGAAAATGTGTCAGCATCCAAATAGACTGCTCTGCATCTTGGCTTTTCATGGGATTGTGTTTTACTGTGCTCATGAAGTTCAGGAGTCGTAACGTACCCTGAAGTTTGTTTTTTATTTTTTTGTTTTGTCTTAGGACTTTTTTTTTTTTTTTTTATAATACATTCTATATTCTTAAAAACCTTTATTTTGAAAATACAACCTCATGGTATCTACTTCAATCAAAGCATCTGTCATGGCTGCTGTCCAGAACTTGACCCAGATTGTATCATACTCGTTCCATTGTTTCTTTGAAAACACAAAGGCAATAGGTGCAGTTCTGCAGAGAACGCCAACCATGGGGGGATTAATGTCAAGAATGTGAAGAAAAAAATTTGCGGACAGCCTGGAGCTCTGCCAAGTTTTACACCTGTAAACACCTAGCCAATCACTGCATAAAGTGTTGATTTGTTGGTTATTAAAAACTGCAATATCTCGGTGAAAGTGATTCAGAATCATCCTGCAGTAATGTCTGAGAGGAGCTTTAAAGATAGTCCAGACAGCACCAAGACAGTATTGGTATACTGGCCCCATGAGAGCTGGGAAGCTGCCAGTTGAAGCTGGTGGAAGTATGAGTAATTTCTGCCATGATTTTGATGTTTTGATCAATTCTAGTAGGAGCTAACGAAGCACCGTGCTGCAACCTCTGCAAACATCCTTTGCTGTAGCTGCAGTTTGACTTCAGGGCTCCACTAGTTTCACATATGAACCCTGTGCAGGTGGATCTTGTGGAGACAGTTCAGTCTTTTAAAAGAAACTCAGCAGCTTCATTGTCTGGGTGGTATCTGTGAACACGTGTTTGTGACTAAACCAGATGTCAAAAATGGGATTTAAAGCTTCTGTTTACAGAGAGAGAAGAGGAAGTTGGTCTCAGGTTGTACGGAAGTCTGCTGTTTCTCAGCCAGTCACTGAGTTCACGCAAGCTGCTGATATATGGCCCTATTATAATGTTGGCCTGTTGGGTGGGTGAATGGATGGACTGTGTCAACAACTGTTCAACTGAAATTTACCAACTTCACTGATCTCAATCTTCATAAACAATTTCATGGCATTTAACACAAATTTTAAATACCCTTAAAGGCTCCCTGTGGAGTTTTCTTGCAGACAAACAAAAGTTGACATTCAGTGTTACTCACCAAAACGCACTGTGTGTGTTCTTGAGGTCTATCAGACATTTCAAGTGCATTTACTTCCTCAGTTACCGTCACCTGCTGATCGGTGGAATAGTGGGATACTATTGGTTACGCTGTGTATCATGTCACCCATGTGCATTGGGACAAAATCAGAATCAGAATCAGAAATACTTTATTGATCCCCAAGGGGAAATTGTTGAAAATTGGGGACCAACTCATCAAAAAACAGTTAACAGAAGTCCAAAACTCTACAGTAGACCCATGACAAGCAGCAGCCTGTTGGTCTCTGAGTAATTATAAAGCATTCATAAATTTATTATATTACAAATTCTAGTGGAGATCCAAACTTCTTGAACATTTTCCCTGTTAGATGGTTTTTGGGAGTTTTTCTTTTTCTGCTGTGAGGGTCTTGGGACAGAGGGTGTTGTATGCTATATAGAGTGTAGTGCTCTGGGACGCCGATCGTGAATCGTAAACTTTTAAAGGCTTGGAATATAAACTTTTTCAATGATGATAGTTTTAAGAGTTGATAATGGGCCTGCAGAAATGTCCTTTGAATAGACTGTATGAACATATTGTCAATTATCCCATTAGCTGTCAAGCTAACTCAAGCTAGCTCAGGGAGCTTTTATCCCCTAATCACCTCTTTAATTAACAAAGTGGTGTACAATCCTCAGAGCAAAATGCCAGAGTGGAGTGTACGACAGTATAACAAAACAAAATGAAGTTTGGAGAGCTGCTCTCCAGCTATAGTGGTTCACCAAGTGACCCCTGCAACTTTGTCTCCAAGTCTCCATATCGCTTGTTGTTGGATGAATTTAACTGTTCCACTTCCTGGAGTGAGCAGGTTTAAACTACTTTATAAAATTGTATGTTTGAAAGTAAAAGAAAACATTTAAACCCTAATACATAAACCTCAACAAATAAAAACAGAACATTAAAGCTATACTCTTCTGTACTTCTTCTGATACCTTCAGCCTTAGAAATAGACTTGTGGTTAGCTACTTGACAGCTTTTTGCTTCAATGTAGTTGAAGACATTTGACTATTTATTGCGACCTGTGCTTTGTGGACTGAACCAAGTGGAGGGAGACAGGGGTTTCACAAACTAAGATGGAAGAAATGATAGAAAGTATTGTTGTTGCGATAATTACGAGATTCCAACAAGCAGGCGAACATGAGAAAAGAGAAAAAGAGTAAGATACAGAGGAGGAAATACAAGCAAGATCTAATGATCTTGTGTCTCTGGGAAAAAGGGTGAATAATAGAAAGGCAAAAACAAAGACAGAGTGAAAATTAACCTTCTTTGAGGAGTCTGCAAGCTAAAACCAGATAATGTAGGATGGCATCAAGAGAGGACAGAAGAGATGATGGAAAACCAGATAGACAGAGAGAGAGCGACAGAGCGACAGAGCAAGATCAGAGGTTGAAGTCCTCCTTTTTTTTTCTTGTTAGATGAGTTTGGTTGGTTCCTGTTTTCAGTAGCCTAACTGATGCTTCTGAAACAGATCAGTTCCTATTTGACTCACTCACAGCCACAAACCACCGCTTTTTTACTTCTGAGAGCCTTTACTGACATAACACACTCCTTCACCCACAATCCTAACCTTAACTATTACAACTGCATGCCTTACCCAAACTTTAACATCTCACCTAAGCCTTGACGGAAAAACCAAATCTGAACATGTCATCAAACTCAATGTCTAAAACTCAAACTGGTCCTCACAAATATAGAAGTACCCACACAGACACACGAGGCTTTTCTTAGTTGACAGCTGGGCTGCTCATACCACCACTGAGTCATCTTGTTCCTGGGCTGGCCTTATTTAAAATGCTACCTTATGATGAGAGACTTTTTGAGACCCTGACCTATACAGACACTTTTTTTTTTTTTTTTTTTTGACAAAATCTTCAAGGGATCTTTGGTGTATCTATTTTTATAAAGTTAGCTAACTTTTGTCAGCTTCTCTTAGGTTAGGGTAGGTTTGGGAAAGGAACCTTTCTGGGCGTCGTCATGTTACGTATTTAACATAAAGTTAGATAGGTTAGGTTTCGGAAGGTAAAGTTACGTAGGCTAGCTTTAGGAAAACAATTATGGTTGGGTGTCGTCATGTTACATACTTAACATAAACCTATGTAAGTTAGGTTTAGGAAAGTGAAGTTATAAAGGTAAGGTCTAGAAAAGTAAGGTTATGAAGGTTAGATTTAGGAAAACAATCATAGCTGGGTGTCGTCACATTACTTCTTAATGTACGGTAATGTAGGTTAGGTTTAGGAAAGTAAAGTTACGTTAAGTTTAGGAAACAATCATGACTGGGTGTCCTCACGTTACATACTTAACAAAAACCTACGCAGGTTAGGTTTCGAAAAACAATTATGGTTGGCCGTTGTCACGTTACATACTTCAAATTAAGTTACGTAGGTTAGATTTATGAAAATTATCATGGCTGGGTGTCGTCACGTTGAGTTAAGGAAAGTAAAGTTATGTAGGCTAGGTTTTGGAAAATAAAGTTACGTAGGCTAGCTTTAGGAAAACAATCATGGTTGGGTGTCGTCATGTTACATACTTAACATAAACCTACGTAAGTTAGGTTTAGGAAATCACAGCTGGGTGTCCCTACATTATGTCCTTAATGTAAGTTTATGTAGATTACGTTTCGGAAAGTTAAGTTATGTAGGTTAGGTTTAGGAAAGTAAAGTTGCGAAATGTAGGACAACAATCATGATTGGGTCTCATTGCGTTAGGGACTTAACTTACGTAGGTTAGGTTTCAGAAAGTAAAATTACCTTAAGTTTAGGAAAACTGTCATCGCTGGTTGTCGACACGTTACGTACTTAACATAACCCTAGAGTTAGGTTTAGGAAAGTAAAGTTACGTATGTGAGGTTTGGAGGGGACATGGTGAAGACGTACCTTAAAAAGCTTTCACAATTACGTGAGTCGTATATGAATTACAAGCTAAAGACTACATGGGTTTTTTAAGAATTCTAGAGCATTACTTTTCGTAGGTATACGTATGAACAGTCGTTCAGCATTTGTTTGTTATTAAAACAAACAAAAATGTAAAAATGCTATGGACACATTTTTATATCAGTGTTTTTTGTTGTTTTTTTTTAGGGCAACGTGTAGTTCATAAATTTCGCACACGGATAAAATGAATATATCGTGTAAGAGGAAGTGCCTTTAGACACAGCCAAATAATCTAAAAGACATTCTCTGCTGTGTTTTTTTTTAATTATATCTGAAAAACACACAAATATACAGACCTCCCCGTTTTAAATGGGAGCGTTTTTCTATCAAAAACACTGTAGAAGTAGGTGGAAATTTTTTATGTTGCACCACAAACTAAATTTCCAGCCAACTTCCTTGCCTGGCAGCAGGAGTCGTCCATGGGATTTTTTTATCTGGCATGATTGTGTACCTTGGCAACTAGAAGTGAAACTATCTGCATGGCTAAATACCAGCAAAGACAATTGTTTTTTTGTGTGTATCTGTGATATGCATGAACACACAAAACAGTCACAACCCTAAACTTACTCTCTGAAAGTCACACCATTTTATTGGTGCTGGGTACAGAAACACATACTCGGGTGACACTCAGATATTGTGATGTTTTTTTGTTTTTTTTTTTTACATTTTTGTCACCTCTGTAACCTTCCTGGGCGTTACCCATAGTGCTGAACAGCTCTGCGCACTGTACTTCAGCTATTTTTGTCATGCACCTTTCCTGGGCCCCCTCATCTCTACCTGTAGTCCCAAACAATGCATGCTTGAGCTGCTAATCCAATTAGGCTGCTCGTCTTGCACCCCATTCAGTGCTGAAGCCTTTTCTGATCTGATAAGATATAACCTGATGTTTCTAAAAACAGAACTTTAACTATGGAAAACCCCTCTGACTTGTTGCTCTACTGACGCTGATGATGCTGCCTGAGTCATGCATCAATAATAGCTGTGATTATGAATGGACTACAACATTTAGATTCCACCTATCAAAAGCTCCTACTTGTGTAGAGATATGAAAGCACCTGAAAACTTAATGTCATATCTTTAATATTGGTTTGGCAAAACATCTCAACTTCAAGGAGCCGTTTCTGTTGCTTTTCACCCCATCTCACAGGCCTCATCAGTGGATGGAGTTTTAAAGGACAAACAAGGTGAACAGCAAGCAAATGAGCAGCTAAGATTATTTTGTCAAAAAGGTTTTCGAGGTCAAGAATGAGCTTTGATGCTTGATTTATGTAGTCTTTGTCTTTAAAACCAAATATTTGTGACTTATGATCTTCATCAACAAAGAACCTCCCATTTCAAACTTGTGAGAAGAGCACAGATAAAACACAGACACAGAAATCTCTCACGTGATATGTCCTGTGTTGTACTAACTTTGTCAGTCAATTAAGGCTGATTGAAAAAAAGGGTTTTCAGACAATTAAAGGCCAGCAGTGATAAAATACTATAGGGACTGTGATTGTGGGTAATCTGCATAGACTGTATTAAACAATGGATGTAGCTACTGTGATGTTTCGCATTTCGGCTGTTGCCATTTTGGATTTTTGGAGCCAGAAATGACCATATTTCGACCAGAGGATGGAATGGTGGAGGAGCGAGGGGTGGATCTGACCTCATTAACAGCCTGTCACTCAAGCCTCTTTTACACAGGAATTGTACAAATTTGCAGGAAAGCCCAATCCGTCTTCTTTCAGCATTGGCAGTATAAAAACAAAATCGGGGAGTGCGGCAAATTGCCGCCTGCCTACTTTTGTTTATACAGAATGTGCCTTTTTCGAGGCAATGGGGGGCGTGAGCAAGTAACAGAACGTGTAGTTCAGTGTGTGACGTAAACGGTGTCAGTCCTTCGGTGATTCTCTTGTACATCGGCCCGTCCTTCACGGTTCCTGTCATCTGACGGTTAATGGCCTTCTCGTTAGCAAGGGCAAGGAGGGCGTGCAATTCTTTATCTCCCCAGTTGCTCATCTTCTGCTTTGCGTCTCCTTAGTGCTGCTAGATACTCATTCCTGCTATCAGCTGTTTCCTGTTTTGAAGTCCATGCCAGTGGGTCGAACATGTGGCGCCATCAACAGCCCCTCCCACAAGTCATCAACGGACCCTCCCGAGGCAGAAAGCCACCTCGCTCTGTTAGATCAAAACCGTTCCGCCAATATGACTACCCTACGAGGCGGAAAATTGGGCGCCTTGGATCAACTCGCCAATCCAGCTTTGTGTGTCTAAACGCTCGCAGCTTGCTGGCAAAACGGCTGAACATTTGCGGAAAATCTGGCAGTGTAAAAGGGGCTTCATAGTGACCACGGTCATAATTATGCTGATTTTAAGTCTTAGTAGAATTAAATAGGTGAGATATATAAAAATTCGACCCCCAAACAGTTGTCGTGATCAGAAAAATTAGCTATTGAGACCAAAACTTTTTTTTGTATCAGGCTGTAAAAATGTTTCTGCTTTAAAGTTGGGCACTTTAACATGGGGGTCTAAGGGGACTGACTCAATCTTGGAGCCAGCCTCAAGTGGCCATTCAAGGAACTGCCGTTTTGTCTCGTCTGTGTTGCCTTCATTTTTTAGCGCCGCAGGTTGCCACTTGGTAATGAGCTGATAAGTTCCTTATTAATTGGGCACAGTCTTGCCATGGCATGTCTGCTTATAGCCATTTTGTGAGCATACACTATCAGTGTGCTCACCCTTAAAGGCAAACCATAGGTTGAACATTTAGGCCTGGAGCAGCATATTACTTGGTTTCATGACATGCTCTTTCTTGCTTTGCAACATCTGTTTTAATTAAAACAATTTTAAAAAATCTCAAAAAACTCATCAAAACTTCTCACCAGTCAGATTCATCCAGAATGCTATGTGCTCTGTGTGTCAGTGCCTTGGCGAAGACAGGCCACGAGTTCTAGTGTTATTGTTGAAATACTGACAGCAAAGCTCTGGAACAAAATAAGAACAGGGCCAGTTTATACTTGTTTGATCATCTCCTGCATGCAGCCATGCCATTTCATCACTGTGGATGTTGAGACAAGCTGTTAACTGCGAGCCGATAATGAACATGTTGCTGGATGTAATGTTTCAATCTCCATTAAAAAAATGTGGCATGAAGTTAATACTGTATAGAAGAAACTTGTGATACTGTACATGTGGTGAAGATCAGTCTGTCAGCTCTCTCATCCTCTTCCTCTTCCTCTTCCTCTTCTTTGATATTACCGTGTCCTAAATCCATGCTACACACTAAATCTAATTATAGTTTAAATTCACACTGACGATATGCAGTTG
This sequence comes from Cephalopholis sonnerati, assembly GCA_019142605.1. Classification (NCBI taxonomy): domain Eukaryota; kingdom Metazoa; phylum Chordata; class Actinopteri; order Perciformes; family Serranidae; genus Cephalopholis; species Cephalopholis sonnerati. Next base: position 41,451,950 of record JAGQAX010000003.1, on the reverse strand, counting down.
CAGCATGAATGACATAAGTGTGCTAACTAATTCTAAAAAAAAGTATACTACAAAAATGAAGGGATTGTACTTTCTCTATACTGTACTTAATATGTAGTATTGACTCGGGACAAGGCTTGTGTCTCCTGATAAATACCTGCTTGTTGTCAGCCTTTCTCTCACTGTCTTCCTCTCTTTTAGCCTGAAACATTGATATTGTCTGTTCATAATGTCTCACTGTATGTGTTTTTACTTGTGTGATCCAGAGCGGTGGGAAAAACATGTCTTCTCATCAGCTACACAACCAATGCCTTCCCCGGGGAGTACATTCCTACAGTGTGAGTATGACACAAAAAGACACATACTCTCTCTCTCTCTCTCTCTCTCTCTCTCTCTCTCTCTCTCTCTCTGTAGGTACATACAGTAAATTAAATGTAAAGTAAACCTGTTGCACATTTCTGTATGAACGCTAATAGATTCTAATGTGCAAATTACATGTAACAATAAGTGATGCAGTGCTTGGCTGATTGGCTGAAGGGTGTCCATTGAAAACTGAGAATGGACACCTACTACATAGTTCAGGTAAAACTGTCTGTTCACTGTTCTAAATTAATACGCCACCTACAAATTACTATCAGTCTGTATCTCATATGAGTAAGGGACACAGTCAACTGAGTGTAGTCTTTCAGTGCTTCATCCTCTGAACACCAGAGGATGGAGACTGTAACACACACTGCAGGAACTACACTGCCGCTCTGAATGTAAAGTATAAAAATATAAATTAATATTCTTGCTTTTAATTTCTTTGGTAAGTGACCAAACTGTCAAACAATGCGCGTGGGACGATTCACGCCTCCACGTTGGCACCAAAACTGATAATGGACACCTCATGGGGCATCATTCCTAACTTGTTATTTATTCCCCTTCTGTGCGAGGGAAATAAAGAAATATTCATTATAATAAAATAACTGAACTGCTTTAAAGTCATTCAAGCCTTCGTAACACGACCTTTGAATGAGCACACATTCAGTCATACACAGTGAAACAACCTTTAAAATAACCTTCGTTCACGTGAAAAACATTTTTTAATGAGTTCAAAAGCTGTTTTACTACATACAGTACATCATAATCCCCTTTCTAAGATCTATTTTACATAGCTGTGAAAAGATGAAGGAATTTCTCCTTCAAACAACTATATTTAATCAAGTTACTCATCAAAAACTACATTTTAAATGACATTGGAACACACCATCAGAACCTATTACCTTTGCTGAATAGTCCTTTTTACTGAAAAGAGCTTGAACACATCATAATATAACTCAATGCAACCTCCATCAGCAGTTCCTTACGTCCATTAGCTGCAAACAGCCAATGGTAACTAGCTCTCCTCCTGCTGATTTCAACATGGATTTGTTGTTTACAATGTAGCATCGGGTAAACAATCGGGTCTGTCCCCCGACGCGTGAATAGCAAGTTTACTGTGTTCTCTCACCCTGACGACTTCTCAGTATGAAAGAGCACAAGCATTTTTTTCTATTGTCCCTGGGACATTGGGACATCGTTAGTCTCGAGACCTGCACTAAATTGATGTGACACAACAGAAAAATATCGGCCACTGCCATAGGGGACTGCCATCTTATTTGCAGACAGGCCAATGGCAGTGAACAAGGTGAATACTGGACGATATTAATGATTGGCTGATAAACCTTTAAAATATTTTAGGACTACAAGTAGCAACGAAGAGAGAAGTAAAGTCAGGTAATACATGTAAGAAAAAATATATAAATATGACACAATAAAATAAAAGAGAATGAAATCAACAAAACAATTAAGATATATAAGAAAAAAGGAAGATGTCTTTAGTCTTTAACCAAGATTTAGGCCCATGAAGTACTCTAAAACAACTCAACTCTAAACTTGGCTGGTAACCAGTAAAGTAAGGAAAGAACATGAGTGATATGATATCTCTCTCAATCTCTTAAAACAGGGATGTCCTTTTTGAATGGGGGCCAGATTAGATCATGTGAAAATACCTGTGGGGCCAGCTGCTTCGCACTTTATAAAGGTTATTTAAAGAAAATTCCCAAACAAATAAAACAACCGCAGCTGTTTAATCTTTTAGTGTAAAAGTCACCACTCAGGAAAGCAGCAGCGCTCACTATCAACTTTACGCCTGTTTGCTGTGGCCATGTTTGTTACCTCGCAGGAAATGTCTGCTGTTGGGTAACTGTTCGTTTGCTTGTTTATCATCTGTTTATGAAAACACATTAGTTCCGCCTGCATAGTTCCTTCTTGATGCACATGCAAATATTGATATTGCCTGATTAACCAATATTGTGCAGGGGGTCACGTAGTATACTCTGAACAACAAGCAACATATTATTTAAAATTAGTCCTCAGGCCGGGCCGCACTTTGGACATGCCTGTCTTTTTTTTTTTTGCTAACTAAAGGCGTGGGGTGACTGAGAATATGAGCAAATGCCTAACGAGGAGTCAGGATGTTGCTTAAACAGAGTTGAGAGTGCCCATCAAAGTTGCATAAGGGAAAACGGAAATTATCATCAAGACAACCCACAGAAGGATTCATTTACAACATCAAATACCTCTGTTTTTATCTATATCTGATCATTTTTGGTTCAGTGAAAGTGGTGTTGGGTTGTTGTTATAAGACAGACCTCTCTCTTTTTTTTTGTTTGCTTTATTGTGCACTCAAAAGGCACTCTTAAAACGAACAAACCAACATCATTTTGATTGATATTCTCTTATCTGTTTCTTCTTCCTCTGTCATAAAAATATTCATCACTGACTTCTCACTGATGTCAGCTGTTTGCACTCATTGCTCTTTAGCACTGAAGCTATTTGGTAATTGTGTATGTATCTGTAACAACATGTACGTACAGGAGGCCCAAAGGGAAGTGTATGAACGTGACTCACAGAGCTGATAAACTAGCCTGTAGTGTTTCTGTGTGACCACATGAGGGCAGCGTTACTTAGATATTACAGTCCTGAACATTGCAGTGTTAACTGCCTCAAACACACACTAGTTAAAACAGCAGAGGCCAAATATATTAAACATTATTAAGGTAAACAAACACAGTAAGGGGATTCAAATCCTTACAGTCTAAGGACCAGTCTAGTGCAAATTAACTGGGCAGGAAAAAGTCAGTTTTGTTTTAATGAGCTACTGACTGTACTAAGCAACACATTTTTTATCAGCTTGTTAATGCTGTAAAAACAAAGGCATGCGTATTATCATTGCAGCTGTATTACTGGTCATACTGAACTCTATACGCCCCAAATGAACTTCTATTTTTCTGCAAGCTCAAATCTCAGATGACTAATTATGAGATGCTTCCTTGGCCTGATGGCATTTCTGTGGCATTCATAAATCAAATGATTGATTGTTTAAATAATGTATTAAATGACAGACCAGCTCAATGACTGACTGATCGATGCTGTGCTCCCCACAGATTTGACAACTACTCAGCTAATGTGATGGTGGACAGCAAGCCGGTCAATCTGGGACTCTGGGATACAGCTGGACAGGAAGACTATGACAGGCTCCGCCCACTGTCCTACCCACAGACGGTACACGTTCTCACACACACAGAGCACAGCCGTGTTACCATCACTTCAGAGAACATTACTTCGAATTCATTTCCTGGGGACTAACCCTAACCCCAACTAACCTCAAATATTTGCCTAACCCCCAAGGTGTGTATTGATTTATGTCCTGGGGACTTTCATTTTGTCCCCAAAAGAAAAGTGAGTCCCCACAGTGTGTCAGAGCAGTCCCCACAACATGAGTAATACATGTCCACACACTTCCACAGTTCATTAGTAAAGATAAAATCTACTTTGTCTTCCGCTGTTAAACCCTTGAGATTTGAGAATGCGACTTCTACATCCGTATACAACACAGCAGCCTGAATAAGCTACGTAACTTTTAAAGGCAAAATAGGTTGGGGAAAAAAAGATGATGTCAAGTCATCAAGTTTCCATCCAAATGTAACTGAATATTAACCAATTTTTCTTAGAATATTGGAACAAGAAAATACGATTTTGCACTTTTCCATTCCACTGCTGTTATTGGGAGTTGGTTCAATGGAATAAGCAGTAGATGGCACTAATTCTCCCCTTCAGGTGCCACTGCAGAAGAAGAGAGTGTAATGAGATGATGTAATTAAAAGAGCACCAGTCATATCTCAAACAAAGGAAAACAACAGGAGAGTTCAGATAACAGCCCTGTGTGCATACAAGTCTGTTAAAAGCTATTCAGAACGATGACGAGAGTTTGCAGTGGCCTATGTAATGACAGTAACACTGCGTCACCATTTATTGGCTGAATCTTTTTCTATTGTACTTAGATGAATTTTCCTTTTATCGATACATCAATCAATTTAAAACCAAATATATATATATATATATATATATGATTAAAAACAAACAATACAAAGATAATAGTGTCCGAAAAGGAATAGGTAGAAGTAAAACGTATATGTCCACATCCGTTTCTCTTACAGCTCTTCTTTTATCTCAATATGTTATTTTAACAAATTGCCAAATTTATTCACAACTAACGTACAAGTCAGTGTATTTACCACCCAATTAAATAAAGTTCACTGCTTAATTTGTGAAAACCATCTGCTTAATATTAGACAGAAAAAAATCTAAGTAGAAATTCCAAGAAAAATTGTTAATATTATAATGTGAGACTTGACAATTAAATACATTTATTATAGTTTTACATTAAAAATCCAATAGAATACATACTGTACACACCTACATGCGGATACTGTGAGTGGCTTTGGGCAAAATTATTGCCATATTTAGTTGTATTGAGGGTGTTATTTGGAGTAAGATGTTCCTTTTTTGAGAACAAATAAGCGGAAAGAAAGAAATACTTAAAATGTATTCATTAAAATTGAATTAAAGCAGTTTTTGTGACAGAAAAGAAATTATTTTTTTCTGCTTTGTTTGTTTTTTTGTTTGTTTTTTTTAATTGGCTTAAAGCATTTCTCTGAACAGAGTTCCCTCTGTCAACACTCTTCACAGTCAGCACAACAGCAGTTATTGTAGACTAAACTGGATTTCCTTTGCTTTGACACAAAATGCATTCACTGACTACATCTTTCAAAGTTCATTAACTGCTTCCTGACTCAAATTCTACCACCAACAAAACTCCACCATTTTGCACATTTACATGCTACTGAAAAAACTAAACTGACCTCAACATTCCACCCCCCCTAAAAACAAACCACAAATGATTGAAAATTAGACTTGCGCCGACCTGCTACATCTACATGAAAGTAGAATAAAAGCAGACATGACCAATCACAGCTGATTTCCACTTTTGCAGAGCACCCACTGGGTGATTACACTTTTCAATCTAAAGCCATGTAAACACTGTAAAAGGGCAGATATTTGGAGTTTTTCTCAGTGAAAAGTGACCAAGTCAGACACAGAGTTCTTTTCCTAGTGGAGGTGGATTGTTCATGACCACCTGCTACGTCATGATTAGAGGTCCCTCTTGAACACAATGAATGCTGGATGTCGGGACATACCTGCAGAAGATTGCCAGGGATGGATCAGGCATGCAAGGCGACGGGATTGACTAGCACTGCTGTATATAGTGTTATCTGTAGGCGTCCTGTGTACGAGCAAAATGAGAGATTTTTTGGTGAAATTACCAGAACTTTGTGACCCATTTTAAATCAAGCATCAACTTTAGTTCAACAAATTAACACACAGTTCAGGCAGAGCAAGTTTCTCCTCAATAGAAAAGGCTAACAATGCCCTCTGCAATAAAATGAGTCAAGGACTTATCATTCCCTACATGTAGCCTACAGAGAAACATAACTATTTTACCGTGAACTGTATAAATTTGCAGTAGACATGTAGTTAAAGTCCCAGTGGGGTCAATCTCATCTCATCTCAATCATCTAATCCTCTCTCTCATCTCATTGCCTATCTGTCTAGGATGTTTTCCTGATCTGTTTCTCCCTGGTGAGCCCAGCGTCCTATGAGAACGTCAGAGCTAAGGTAAGTCTCGAATCTGTGGTACATTACTATTTGGACCTTTTTACATGCCACCTGAAAAAACAGGTCACCCACTTTAAATGTATACTTTCAGTTTATGGACTCAAGAAGTTCTAAAATAAAAACAACAGTGGGTATACTGTATATAAATAAAAACAAACAATCTAGGCACTGCCTCTTCTGCTACAGCTGCTGAATCATATAGTTGGGAAGTGATTTGCATATGTATGCAAGACCTTAAACAAAAAAGAATGGAGGAGCAATTAACTATAATTAGTAGGTAAAACAGCAGACTTTACAGGACAGGCTCAACTCTCAACTGCGCTGTCACACAATAATAACAAAACGAAAAAAGATTTTTGATAACGAAAGACAGAATGACAGTGACACAGGGGGGATTAAAGCTGGGAGTGTTTGACATTTCCTCTGACAGACGATTAGATTCTGGGCTCTTGCAGATAATTAAAATAATCCAATTTAAGGAGGCAACTCCATCAAACAACAGTGATGTTAAAGACTTTCACAAGCCAATAGGTGCAGTGGCTCTGAGAGGTCAACGCACTGCAAATGAAGAAAACACATGCAAATAGACGCCACACAAACAAATGAATAAACATCTTCACCACTTGACGACACATGCACAGCATTTCCATGAGCTATAAACCATGGCAACGACAAACATTTCCAATCAATCTTTAGTGTCCCCTCGAAACAGTTTCTGTTACGTTGGGAGCCTCTTGCAGCACATTTCTCTTTTGCAGGCAAGAAGCTACACACGTAACGGAGGCTGTTTTAAGGGAACACTAAAGACTGATGTGTACAGCTGGGACATGTTTGTTGTTGCCATGGTTTGTGGCTCAGTGGTGTTGAAAATGAGACTATTTTTGCCTTAATTTCGTGATTTTATGATTCCGATATTATTGCAGATATCTGATGCTAAGCTAGCACTAGCCTTTTGCTTATTATGACTAGCAAATAATTATTACATGATAATAATTATATAAATAGAGAAAAGCAGCACATCTTCACATTGAAGAAGCTGGAACCAATAAATGTATGGTATTTTTTGCGTGAATACATAGCATACCAATCAATGAATCAAATAATCATTTCAGCTCTAAATTTAAATTTCCATTCATCCCTCCATCCATATTCTATCCCTGCTTATTTCTATTCAGGGTCATGTGGGTTAAATCATTCAGCCCTTTAATCTCGACACGCTGAAAAGATCACCAGAATGTATTTGCAGCATTGTGAGATTAAAAGCCATGCATGGCATTCTCATCTAAAGTGCTTTCTCGATTCTAGTAGTTTCATGTGCTCTCCATTTCCTGTTCCTTGATGACACAAGGACAAGTACCGCAGCAAAAGGAGAGTCTCTCTCAAAGCCACTCGCTGCTTCCCAACCCTATAAATATCCTATAAGAACATCAACACAATATAACAAAGGAAATAACATCATGAATATTGATTAGATCCGTTTTATTACGATTCACCTCTGCCTTGCTCTTCATTTTGAATTCCATGTGAGTCGCCATAGTAACAAGGGACTGGAGTGGTGCCATGAAAGTGGTTCCCACTAAATTAGTTGGTATGTAGGGAAATTAAAGAGGAAGATTGCTTGACGGTAAAAGCAGGAATTCTATGAAGTGAAACTTCAGTCGCAGAAAGAGGGCTTCAGTTAGAGTTTTACACCCAGAAAGTAAGCTGGATTTGGCCAACCAACCATTTTCTATTTCATAATGAAAATTTATTTTTTTTGTACTTTAAATTTAAATAATATGCCAGAGTTCATAAAAAGCATCAAAACAGAGCGTTTTTTTAAATCAGAAAGTGTGAATGGAGGATCCCACAGTCCCAGGCTAAGCTCCAAATGTCCTCCAATCCTTGAAATGTGCCCCTGGCCTCCTGTCCTTTTGCAAAATTGGCCCTCGGGCAAAGCAAGTTGAGTATCCTCCGCGCAGAGGTGGACAACTATTGACAGCAAGGCACCTGTGCAGCTAAATGTCAAGCAAATCAAAGCATAATGACATGATGGAGTATAGATTGTCTGGCCTCCTGTTCACTCACTGTCCATCCATCACCAATCAGATAGCATTCACCCTGTGCTACATTACAGGACTCGCAATCAACTGGACAGAAAGGTCAGAAAGATTGCTGTAGGCAGCATTGGGCCCACCTTTAAGCCTGTGATTATGAAGGGGCAGATAGTGCAGCAGGTAACCCACTTTAAATATCTGGGAACAAATCATTGACAATAAACTTACCCAACAAGGCAAGACAGCGGCTCTCTCTCCTCAGGAAACTGAGGAGTTTCAATGCCAGTAAACACACTCTGTGATATTCTCACCTACAATACCTGTAACTGTCTTCTGGTATGGAAACCAATCAGTTGGACACAAGCACAAGCTGACCCAAGTGCTTAACCAGGCCAATGAGATAACTGGATATAAACAATTGCAACCCCAGAACCTGTACAAGCAGTCCATGACCACAAAGGTAACCCAAGTCTATAAAGACACCACCCGCCCCTTCACTTGTCAATCCAGCTGTTATCATCTGGCCAGTAAACACCATAAAATGTCATGTCATTTGTGACAAGCCCAAGTTTTAACTCATTCAAGACAAGTCACAGTCACTTTTTAATGTAACTGAGAGAGAAAGTGCAATCTGAGGTCTTTCAAGCGAGTCTCAAAACTCAAGTGAGACAAGTCTAGTCCTAACTCAACTGATGTAGGTTGGACACAAGTCATACGGCGTTCAAGACAAGTCAAAGGTCCTATAGAGCAAGCCTCAAGTCAACAAGACAGTTAACTCTAAAAGCTTTTAAGCAACTTTAGTTTCAAGTCAACCGAAACAAGTCCAAGTCAGGCCTAAAGTCCTTTTGGGTCACTGGGAATTGCAATGGACACTTATTATAATGTAATTTTACCAGGTCAAACCTTGAAAGTTGAATTGTTTTGCTTTTGAATCTCAAGTCAGGTACACTCTTTAGGAAGTCAGTTTTCAAATAAGTCAAATGTCTCAGCAGTCCAAGTCAAGTCTCAAGTTCTTCTTTCTCTTACCTAACTAACAAGCTTAAAGTCTTTAGTATGATATGAAGCTGACCTGCTGAAAAGAACAGGCCAAGTTCAGGAAATACTCACTCGAAAGTCAAGTTTAAAAAACCTCCACAAAGAAAAACCCAATAAACAAAGTATATATAAAAAAAATAAATAAAAAAAAACCTCCACAAGAGAATTTCCATATTGGCTGTGAGCAAGATAGAATTTACGGTGGCAGACTTTAATTTAAATTTGTTTTAATGAGAACTCAAAAGAAGATAAAGCTGGTGAAGGAGGAGGAGATTCAGAGAGTCTATGAATTTGTATTGCACAGAGGTTTAAAAAAAAATCAGACACACACAATAAAACATTTAAAAAGAACTGGCTAAAACAAGCAGCAGTACAATTCATCAGGTAATACCCATAATCCCCAAATGTCAACAGGTTGGCTCTCTCACTAAGCAGGTTGGACGTGCCAATCAAAAACTACAACCGTCACTATGTGCGCTAACAGAATCTTATTTCTAATGTAATTCTTTTAGCAGATAGCATCTCTCATTTCCTCACTGAGGAAAATGATAAAAGACGTAAAGAGTAGCGAGAGAGGGACAGGAAGAAGTCGGGAAAAGGAGATACGAGGTGCGGAAGAGAAAGCAAACTTGAGATCAGAGGGAAAGGTTTGAAGAAAAATAGGGGAAATAGTGGGGACCTGTCTGAGAGATAGAGCAAACTCAATCATTTTGAGAGTGAAGGCAGCTGGGAGAGGTCTGAACATGAAAACCTCAATCATGTTGTGAAATTATTTGCAAGGTCAGGCTGAAACTTGGATTTCATACCTACAGCGTGTCATTTGCATTTTAAGACTTATTTCACAAGAAACCAGGCTGACTCCTTCAACTCCTTCAACCAGCTTTTTGTACCGTGTGGCTTCCAACCTTCTTGTCTCCCTTCACCCCCTGTCGTTTTCTTCATCTCCGACACTTACCCTCACTTTGTGTCTTCTTCGTTCTCTCTTCTCATTTTGTTTGCCTTTAATTCTGTCCAGTGGTACCCTGAAGTTCGCCACCACTGCCCCTCCACACCCATCATCCTGGTGGGCACCAAGCTGGATCTGAGGGACGAAAAGGATACCATTGAGAAGCTGAAGGAAAAGAAGCTGGCACCAATCACCTACCCTCAGGGTCTGGCTCTGGCCAAGGAGATAGGTGAGTAATACTCACATGGCCTCTCAGGTCTAGTATGACAGAAGTGTGTAGCCTCCTTGGCTGATGCAACAAAGCAGTCCCTATCGCTCAGTTAGTGATAAGATAAACGAAAATGTAGCCAATGTATCAAGGCCCAGACACACCCAACGCACATCAAAGAACCAGGGGTGGCGAAGGCCGACAGTGGCGTCGTCTCATGTCGCCTGTGTCTCCGCCAAAAAGGTGCACTTGAACACACCACAAAGGCTACAGCCAGTGGCCAACTAGCACATATGTTCTGCGCCTGCGTGAGAGGAAATAACCCTACATACCAGCAGGCAGCCATAGTCTGCATTTGTCACTCAAAAAGAAAACCAGAAGACTGACAGGACAGATTCGAGATGCTAGTTGGCCAGTTAGCACATTCACAACACAAAAAATCTTACGTAATATAACAACAAGTTTGCTCCGATCTCACGCCCTCTCAACTTCAGCTGTTTGTTTGTTTTCCTCGCCTTCCTTTCTCCGTTCATTCGCCTTGCTGAACTGCCAATAGAGTGATTTCAACACACTGAGGCCATGTTTACACGAAAACGATCCGCTGAAAACAGAATTGTTTCTCATTTTCATTTTGACAAAAGTTCCGTGTTCAGAGGACAAAGTTTTGATAACAATCGCCGTGCACACTGATCCACAAACATGACCAATAACGCTGTAGTCTACATGCCAGGCCAGCAGTTGGTGGTTGGTATGGTTAAAAACTGCAGTTTACACACACTGGATACGTACACAGCGTTAATGCACAGGCTTTTCCTTACTTATTCTTTATGTTTCAAAGTGTAGTTTCGTTAATGTGTGTTATTCTGTGTGTCCTTGTTTATGTTTAGACGCAGTGAAGTACCTGGAGTGCTCGGCCTTGACCCAGCGCGGTCTGAAGACTGTGTTTGATGAGGCCATCCGCGCCGTGCTCTGTCCCCAGCCCACCAAAGTCAAGAAGAAGCCCTGCTCACTGCTGTAAATGGTAAGCTTGGAGCAAACACAGAGGGAGAGAAGGAGAGTGGTCAAATAAAGCCAGTGAAGAAAGGAACAATCGAAAGATGTAGTGAACAACTGAGGGAGAGTGGGAGGGGTCAGGATGATTCATTAATTTGTGTGCTTTTCCTGGATCATAATTCTGAACACATCCTACACAACTTGTGAGGAATCTTGGTCGCATACTGGGCAGTGGGAACTGGCCAATCACTAATAGATGATTCAAAGGCTTCTTCTCTATCAAACACACAGTTTCACACACTTGACAAAGAGAATAAGAAAACTAGCCAAAGAGAATCAACTTGGTGAAATCATGGTAGTAGTCACACTAAAAACAAAAACAGAAAGAATTAGAAAAACATGATAATACACGCAAAGGCTGTTTCTTCTGAAACAATTTACTTAATGTCACATTTGATATGAAAAAAAAAAATCCTATCACAGTACTTGGGTAATTATTTCCCAACCTTCAGGGTTTCCAATTTGCCAGAGGGAGGACAGACACACAATGCAGTCAGCCAGAAAATACAGCAATAATATGACAGATGATGATCCAAGTCTTTTCTCTGCAGGAGATATATTAGCAACTGAAAAACACAAAGTCCAAGAAAAAGACAAGTTAATTTTGAGCTTCTGCCTTTAATAAAAAAAATTATCATAATTATTATAGAACTGATAGCGTCCCGCTGGCATTTCAATATGCCAAGGTACGGAGAGAATTTGAAGACATGTGACAGAGAAATAATTTTTACAAAATTGCATGGGGACTAATGAGTCACTTCTTTGCTGAGAGAAAGAATCCTTTATGTTCTTAATACTGAAGCAGGATTACATTTGCTCCAACATCCTACACGCATTGCCATTTCAACTTGTGTGTGTGTTTTAATCAACTTGTTACACATTCATGTGGTCTTCATTGTTTAGGATTCTTGCAGGACCAGAAAGAAGAGAGGGAGATTCAGACTGATGACCTGAGGTTGAAGAAGAAGATTTTAAAGTTCTGTTTATGTTTCCAGTAGAAAACTACAACTAGATTTCCACTGGTTAAAAAAAAAAAGAATGCTTTTGCAGTTATAACAAAACGGTAGCAAACCTTTGTACAGCATACTTTGAGACTGATTTTTGAAGTGCATTATAAAAACTGCACTAAATTTCCTCTGTAAAATATACCAATTTATCAGAAGAAATCACTAAATGTGGATGTAACAGACTGCCCCGGTTGACACACTATAGATTCACCCTGTTAGCTTAAATGTACTGTAAGACCAGGAGCAGAACGTGCCAAATTCCTGCACACCAGACCACACCTCACTGCTCTCAGGTGTCTTGTGCAGCTTCAATTAATGATAATATTTCTTATTGAGTGCAAAGATAAAGTTGCAATAAGATCGCTTCATAATGTCTTACAACTGTTGTATTGAGAGTGACGAACAAGGACAAAACATAAGGATCAGGAATGTAGTTTTTGTATGAGCGGAGAGCTGAACAACAATGTATTTGAATAAAAGTTATTAACAAACGTATTATTTGTTGTGATATTAAAATAAAAGACGTTTTATCAAGTAAAACATCTGCAGAGAGAATATTATTTCTTCAGAGTTAACATGACTATTTCAACTTTGGTAAAACGCGTGGCTGATTCCTACATAGTCTATGCAGCTTCCTGCAGCATCAGATGCACCATCATCTACAGGATCCGGGCAGTGAAATAAAAAAGCTCTGTGAGGAGGGTCTGTCTGAGGTAACACTGATATATCTGACTGCTTTTCTACCAGCTGCTACAGGCATCGTCTGTCTTACTTTGCTTCCCCAGAGGGCAAGACATCAGGACAGTGATATCAATTTGATTTATTTGTTTGTGTTGATTAACAGAGGCTAACTGATTAATGGTGTTGTGGGAGAGGTTATACTCATCACCCTGCCAGGTGGGAAACATCGCTCATTATTTGTCTAAGTGTATGTGAGTGTGTCAGTGTGTGTTGGTAAGGAAACAAATAATCCTGTATAGCTCAAAGGAATCTCATTGCATCAGGACCACCAGGGTAAAACTCAAAGGCAGACCAAACTCAGATTAAATGGTAAAACTAAGCAGCGGTGATCAAATTTAAACCAAGATTATGTTACTGTATTGCCTATTTTTTTTACCCAAAATGTCTTCAGTAATTTTAGTGCACTGTTTCACTGTAATACACAAATTTCTGAAAGATGAATGGGCACCATGATGTTTTATATATTGTAATAATGGAGGCAGAATATAAATAGTAAAACTAAGTAGTGCTGATAAAATAGAAACCAAGATTCTGTAAATGCGTTGCCTATTTCTCGCTTAAAATGTCTCCACAAATGTATTTTAGCTTACCTCTTAGCTGCAATTCATGGGCTATGTTCCGAAATCCATACTACCATGAGTACACTTACACACAGTACTCTGTCCGCACTTACAGAGTGCACATATTTCAGCGAGTAAGTGCTGTTCCTATTCATTACTCTATGGCGCACTCACCGGATGTTACGATCACAACTACGGCTCGTCAGTGACGTCACCCGCCAACAAACTGGAACAGACGGCAGGTCAGTGGTTCCGCCCACTGACCTGTAAGTGGTCCCGCCTCTTCCGCTACGTAGCTAAGATGGCGGCCGTTGAGTACGAAAAGTGTACAATGTTCCACACTCTCAATTTTGGCCGTTATGAGTACACATCCGGGTCTTTTAGGTGCACTTCTTTTTCGACGCAATTGTAATGTGAACGCCCTCTGTACCCAAAGTAGGTACGGTAAGTACAGAAAGTATGGGTATTGGAACAGACGGATGGTCTTTTGTTTCGAGCCGAGCGCCATTTTGTTTCCTGTAGCAAAAGAAAGGCAAAGCTCCCATTACATCAGTATCATCTCCCTGTAGTCACCTTTTAGACGTGTGACGTGCGTCCTTTTAGACGAGTTTCAGAGCCACCGTTTCAGGCGTGCGCATGCGCAAATTGAGAGGACGGGGTATCTGTCAATCAACTTTTAATGTGGCCAATCAGAGGCTCACAAACGCGATGAGCCAATCACAGTGCGCATAGCCAACCCAATACACTCGGACATTCTCTGCTTGCATGTCCATTGAAATGTATTGCAGTTAGTCAGTTTTCGTTCGTTTTTATGTGTTTTTTCTGACATTGTAAGTTTAAAATGGTCAAACGGTGTGCATGGGGTACATGCAACTCTGACACTAGGTATCCTGAGAGGCTGGGCGACGGGGTGTATTTTTTACTCTTTCCCAAGCCACATCTCAACCGAGACAAGTGTCTGCTTTGGATAAAGTTATGCGGTCGACCACAACACCAGCTAAACGTGGATAAAATTAATAAGGATGTCTACATCTGTTCTAAGGTAAGTCAACATAGTATTTGAGGCAACATATTGTCACTCTGCTGGAAAGAAATATAAAGTTATCATTAACATCTCTAACGTTAGGCTAATGTTACGTTAGCCTAACGTTAGCTCTTGGCTGCGTTGTACATCATGTCACTTTGTTTACTGGGAGTTCATTGGCCTGTTATGTGCTAGTTTTTGTACTTTGGTAATCGTACATGATTGTTAGCTGTTGTCCAAAGGGCTCTGGTTATACTAACGTTAACTTTTGGAGCTTAGCTTCATTAACTTACCTGTAAGTAACTGAGATAAAAATGTTGGCAATGTTGTGCTGAATGATTCAATGTAAATGCTGTAGCACCAAACTAACGGAGAGGCACTCTTGGTAAAGATGGTAAAAAGGCTTGTCCTGGAAACATATGCAGCTTAGACTTGTACATATTTAATTTGATCATGAACCATTAATTGCATATTCTTGCATATTTCTATACTTCGAGATGATATATAATCTTTCTGTCTCCAAAAATCATCAATTGTCTCCTGTGAAATGTCTCCTACTGTGACACTTGCCATAGCGCCTTGTCACAGAATGTTGACAGTTTGTCCGAGTGAGTGGAGGGGGCGGGGCTTAGCCATAGGTCAATTCAGCCAATCACTTCACAGTAGCTAGCTGGCTATGCTAGCGCTAGCTACCGTCTGCATATCAACTGATTGTAAATGAATTTAGTGACTTCAACTACTGCTCATTTCAGAAAGACCACCGCTAGAAAAGGTGTTTCTCTAACTCTGCAGTGAGATGTTTCTCCATTACTTCTGTCTTTCTTCCATTTTTGAGTTTTAATGGCGGTTAGCAAACCAGCTTTCAGGTGCATCACCGCCACCTATTGGACTGGAGCATGGAGCAGTAGCTTGGCAGGATATAAAACAAAATAACCTAAAAAAGAAGACTAAATTCTCGGTTATTAAATAATTAAACGCAAACTTAAGTATATTCCTTGATGCCTTTCCAAGTAGATTCCCTAATGTAATACTGTGCTTTTCTTCAGTTAGTCCTGTTATCTCCCTTCTTTCTTCTTCATGCCTGTTGCAATCTATTAGTACATTTTTGACTGTTTCCAGTTTGCTACCATGTGAACATAGTCCAGTAGGATGCTTTCCTGTTCTATGGAGAGTGTTGTTTGATCCAGTTTGTCCTATCCTCAGACAGGTAATGATCATTTCTTCATCCATAATCTACCAGCACCTACATGTTTTTGAATACTGCAAAGTGTCTTCCTGTGTCACTGAAGTCTTAATATTCCTGCCAGGTTTTGTACATACAGTCCTTTATGATAGTTTTGGCCTCTGATTTACTTAGTGGTACGTGCAAGTCAATTAAAGGAGAAGTCCAGTATTTTGCACTTTGAGCCCCATTCCTGGTTGTTTATGATGAAATAGAGTGGTTAAGACCAAAATCTTGACGATTGCTCCTTCTCTGAGAATTTGAGAGAATTTGGCTTTCCCCTGCCTGGCTTATCAATGCTGTCTATGGCCATGTGTAAATCTGTCCTAAAACCACCTTAAACGTTTGTTTTCAAAGCCATGAAACTCACCCAGTGGTCAGTGGTGTTCGTTGATGTTCCCACATAAAAATCGTAGCGAAAACACGGATGGAAACCACAGTTTGCTACGATTTTTATGTAAGGAACGAATAAGACAGGAAAACAAATGCAATACAAAGAAAATACATTGCAACAGTTGTATTATGGTGAACTACCCAAAGTGGTAACAGCGTGTGTCTTTGACCGCAGAGAGATTCTGCAGAGGCTCTGAACATTTACAAACATGCAAATGTGCACAGGGTTTACATCAGAATTCTGCAGGAATCTGATTGGTTCAAGTAGTAAAGTACAAATTACACTAAAACCCGTCCTCACTTTCCTTCCCTCCTCCGCTGAATTTATAGGCCAAGGCTTGAAAAATATTAGTACAGGGTTCACTGACAGCAGCATTTCTATGACCTATTTCACTTTAGAAATTACAAAATATTTTTTAAAGAACTCTGTTGCAATGCATTGCTAAACTTCTGCAATCTGATACTGAAGAATGCATTACATATAAAGTGCAAAACAATTGTCAGAACTTTGATGAAAGGGATGATTCAAACTGTTAATGTACTGCTAAGAGCAGTGCATGTTAACAGCCTATAAAGAGATTAAACTTGCTGAGGAACTATGCTTATTAAGAGTTAAAGAAAACAAAACACATCATTTATAATAAGAGTATAATTTACAGTAAGTAAAACTGACTGCAGTCTACAAACAACACAGATTGTGCACAAACTGCAAACTAAATGTCATACAGTGGGTGTGTGGATAGATAGCTTTGTGCATCTGAGAAGCATGTCTCTACAATAAATCAAATTCTCTTTCTTCCACCCTAAAGCCTCTTCAGAGGCTTAGCCATTTGTCAAACAACAGCCAGCAAAAAGGCTTCTGGTGTGCAGGAGTGAGGTAGGCAGCCTTTTCAAACCAGATTATCCTTGACTTGATGATTACAGAGAACTTGGGCCTGACAGCTCAGATTAGGATCAATAGCGACACTCTTCACTTGACAAGGCATTAAAGTGTTCTACCGTTACAGGCTCCCCTTTAAATGTGCAGTCAGGTTAAAACAGCAACAACAACAGAGTGTTCTGGAGAAAATACAGGGCACAAAGACAGATGAACATTGTTGCAACGTGATTTTCACAACAAACTGCCCGACAGCCTTTATCACTATTACCACTATGAAAACTACAATTGAGAAAAAGAGACAAGAAAATTACTTGTTATGCCTTCTGAATAAATCTTCCTCACCTAAATCTTCGCCTTAGCATCAGAGCTGACTTGTTTCTCTATCTTTCACAAATGAATCACATTCAGCTGATATGTTGACTCGTCATAGCAGAAACAGCACAGGTGGACCTAACATTAATAATGGCTCTGTTCCAGCAGTTACAGCTGTGTTTGACAGATTAAAGGTCTTGTAAGATTAATTATCTTTACTTTCACTCCACACTTACACCCCACACCAAATTCTGGGCCCTATGCATAAGCAGTCTCTGTGGCCTCTGGAAACACAGCAATGACTCTTGAATGTCTTGAAAGGTAGTCAGCTCAAACACTGTGTCACAAATGTTGATATGATATGTATGAAACATGCAAATGTAACGTGTTCTGGGTTTGCAGAAATTTATGATGCCTTTTTCTTCTGGTGACTTGCTATGGTCACAAGACTTTTTTTTTTGTATTTTTTATTCAGGTAAAAAAAAACATCTAACTGCTGTTTACAAAAGAGAATGGTTTTTCCACAAAATTTCAACACAGTGACTTGTTTAAATAGAAACAGATAAAAATCATTTATTTTCGGCTACAAATACACATTTTCCTGGTAACCTTTTAGGGCCGTAGTGACCATTTAGAACACTGATGTCATGTCCTCTGTGTACCTTCGGGTAATTTCAGAGTATGAGAGTAACCTGAGTATTTAAAATGTTCTCTGGGATTGGAAGAAATTGACCTGGTATTTCCAAAATCCTGGCCAGATTATAGTAAGAGATGACTGAGCTATTATCTGGTCTTGGGATGGAGAGTTTCACTGAACAAAAAACAAACAAACAAAAAAAAAACAGAAACTTACAAAAGTTTCTCATTGAACTTTTATTATTTTGATTATTGTCATACTGCAGACATCTTTTTTATGCTCATTTAATAGTGTCACTGATCCATTTAGCATATTCTGGATTGCAGAGGTCCATGAACGCAGCTGCTTTCTTACACACACCCCCAGGATAAAGTATAGAAATGACGCCGTAAATCTTATTATCATACACCGCTCCTCCGCCAGAATCTCCCTGCAAGAGAAAAATATATTTAGTGTGTAACATAATCTTGCCTTTACTGAAATACTTATTTGTCTTAAAACTTTAATGACAGAAGGGGAGACTACAAATTAGAGGCCATGCCAACCCACATGACATATGTCCACATTAGGTGATTGACCACAGATCCAGTGCTGATACACCCTGCCTGCATAGACATTTGGGGCCTCTTTCTGCATAGTATTTTTGAGGTCGTCACAGCTCACAATGTCCATATCTGCACAGTTGAGAGTAGGTGATTCGAAGGGTGCTAGAGAAAAGAAAAATAGCAATAACAAAAAGTTAAAAAAATTCAACTTGACAAAATATATGTTTTAAAAAAAAAAATAAATGTTTTGTTTCATGTAACACAAAACTACAGCCTAAAAGATATGAAAAGGTTTCTTGTTATAACTTTAAAATATCTTGTCAAAACGTCTTATTATGACCAAAACTTGTCATGTTATTACTATCAGCTTCCAGTTCAGGAAGGACCCAAATGCAGAGCAGGAGGCAGGTTTAAGATTTAACAAAAAGTGAGCTTTAATAAAGATGATAAAAAATCAATCAGCAGCTCATCCAGAATGCTGCTGCCAGAGTCCTGACCAACACCAGGAAAAAAGACCATATCACACCTGTCCTTAAATCACTGCACTGGCTCCCTGTGTGTAAAAGGAAAGATTTTAAAATCCTGTTACTGGTCTACAAGTCACTGAATGGTCTTGGGCCTAAATACATCTCAGAGCTTCTTGTTGGGTATGAAGCATCCAGACCTCTCAGGTCATCAGGGACAGGTTTACTCAGTGTTCCCAGGGTCAGAACCAAGCAGGGTGAAGCAGCATTTAGCTTCTATGCTCCTCACCTGTGGAACAAACTCCCTGAACACCTGAGATGTGCACAAACTGTCGGCTCATTTAAATCAGGGCTGAAAACATTGTTTACTGCAGCTTTCCAGTAAGACTTAATTTAATCACTGTAACTCTTTGTTTTTAAATCAGACTTTTACTGTTTCTTAATATGATGCTTTTCTATTTTAATTCTAATGTTTTCAATGTAATGTTTAAATTTTAATGTTTGTTTGTAATGTATTTCTCTGCTTCTGTGAAGCACTCTGAATTGCCTTGTGTACGAAACAGGCAGATGACAGAAAGTCCAAATGAAAGAAGATAAAAAACTAAACTGAAAACCAACTGGGATAATACAATGACCTCAGGTAAAAAAATCTAAACAGAACACAAGACAACAGGAAGGAAATGACACAGAGAATGACACCAAGAATACAGGGATGAACAAAGGGATACACAGGTATATATACACAGAAAACTAATCACAAGAACGAGACACAGCTGGAGTAGGAGGACACGGGGCAAAAGGAGGAAGATGGCGATTGGCCTACAACAAGGGTGTGGAGGGGAACATTAGGGTGGAGCAAACAAGACTAACACAGAACAGGTGTGAAGGGAAGACTCTGGGAACAGGGAAGGACTAATGAGACAGGTGTGACAAAACTGGCGGGAAAACACACAAAGACAGGAAGTAAAACCAGACATGACTCATGAGGAGAGAATCTACAAAACAAAACAGGAAGCAGATTAAACATGAATAAATAACATGAAACAAGGAGCACAAACAGGAAACTCTAAAACAAAGCTCGTAGGAAAACAGAATTTAAACAAAAAGCCAGGATCATGACAATTACTTGACACTGGCCATTTTTTAAACAAATGTATGTTTCTTTTTAAACTGAGATCGATACAATTTTAGTATAAAAAATTGCTTTGCTATTGAAGTTACAAATTACAATAAAATTAACCATATAAACCTCATGAAAATATGTAATTCATTTAATTAAATCGTCTTACTCCTTTCATCACTGGGGCCTCCAGTAGTGGCACCGTAACCTGCGACCTGAACCCTAGAAAATGACACCAACAACAACAACAATAACCAGGTGGTTAGGTTCTAGTATTCATGCTGCTGCAGATACTGCTAACATAAGTATTGTTGATAGAAGGCTCAATGGGATTTGTCTTTTTCTTTTTACTTCTTCCACAGTGACACGGATACATCATCTTCCTAACTAAAAAAATTAATGCCTGGAGTCGCCATCTTTAAAAGCATTACGAACATTTTATCATTTAACAGATTCTTCTGATTCAGACGGTATTTTTCACAAGTTCCTCATCGTTGCATTAATTAATATTGTTGTATAAATAATGAAATGTCCACATGTGAAAAAATATCATCACAACTCACACAGCTCTATGTAGCCTTATTGTCTAATGTGGATCATTGTTTTGTTTTTCCTGTTTGCAACTCTGTCCTCATCAGCCATGTTTATGGCAGCAGCATGCAGCTGTGTTCAGCAAAAAAGTTAAGATAAACCGACTATACACCACCTGCCAAGCACAAATCTGCACATCGAGTTACAGTCCGACTTCTGTTTACTTAAATGCTGATTAAATATGTAACTGACACAATAAAACTGAAACAGCTGTAGCCTACTAAATGTGGCACACCTTCATTGGTACTTGAAAGATGAACATCTCTGCTGACCAGTGCGCAGGCCCAAGAACTCCAAGCAATTAAAACCCAATCAATGCTGTAGGCATGAATTGCCCAAATAAAATGCTGGCATTGTGTGTTTCTGCAAACCTCAGGTATGTTACATTTGTACATTTTATACATATCACATCAACATTTCTGTAACATAATGTAGTTCACATTACATGTATGTGAGTTAAGAAACTTTTAAACTTTTAAACTAACAACTAGATGGAAAAAATCACAACTCACGTTTTAGGAAGATTTGCACAGTCTGGATGACCTACAGGCGGACTGGCAGAGGGGGTAGTTAGCTGCAGCAGCATGATATCATGGGACCTCTCTTTGCCTTTGGCGTCTTTGTCTTTATAAATCACAGGTGCTGCTGTGATTTTCACCTCTTCTTTTGGTTTTTTTGGATCCACACGTACATTTGCAAACATCCTAGACACAGGAAGAGGTTACAGATAAATATGGCAGGATAAAACACGTTCAATCATCCATTTCAGTTTATCATCTATTATGTATTTATGTGTTCTTTAATAAAACATTTATATTAGTCTGATTATATCCTACATGACTCTGTGTATATTTATAGTGTTTAGATGTTGTTCTCTTACCCTCCTGGCTCCAAACAGTGAGCTGCAGTCAAAATCCACCGGTCAGTTATCAGAGAGCCACCACACAAGGTGGAGGATCCATCAGCAGCAACACCTCTCAGTTTGACATGGTACTCACGGTCACATGGTTTACCGTTGATGATTCTCTTCTGCAGATCGAGTGCCGTGCTCACTGTGACGCCTGAAAGAGAAGGTCCACGTAACTGCAGATTAAAATGGTAATTATGGCTGTATTGGTGTAGGTCTTGATTTATAGTTTAGAGTTGGATTCCACAGCAGCAAAATAATGTATCATATGTGATCAGGCTGTATCTTGCTATAAATTATGTAGAACTAGAGTTGCACCATTGAGATGAAGATGTTCCTTTTTTTACTATGGCAGAGAGGTTTGATCGGTGAGCAGAAGGTTTGCAGTGGAACAGCCTTGCTAGAAGAGTACTGAGCATGTGTGTAGTGTTAATGTCTTAGGAACTACTGGAACACTGTTGTGGAAACACAAGCAGCCCAAAAAGACCAGTAACAGTTTCTACGTGGTATCTCGAGCTCGGCTGGGGCTATGGTAACCCCTTAAAACACATCTACAAATCCACCTTAAAGCTTACTTGTAAACAAATTTTCTTCT
Organism: Cephalopholis sonnerati; assembly: GCA_019142605.1. Lineage (NCBI taxonomy): Eukaryota > Metazoa > Chordata > Actinopteri > Perciformes > Serranidae > Cephalopholis > Cephalopholis sonnerati. Next base: position 41,429,653 of record JAGQAX010000003.1, on the reverse strand, counting down.
TACATTCTGTATCATTCACTAAAATACATCGTGGGACCCTTTTGACCCTACAAACATGTTGAGAACAGTTGTGAAGCTAATTTTCATGCATACACGACAACAAAATGGGAACCCACACTTAAAGATAAAGACAAAAACTCCACAGGGTAGCATTAACCCTCTGAGACCTAAGTACTTATTTAGTTATTTATTTTAAAAAAGGAAAACAATATGGTCTTTGAATGGAAAGTTGTTTTTGAAAAAAATATATTGAATTTAATTACAATAATAATGTTTCTGTATTATAATAATATTCACAAGTGTGTAATTAAGTATAAAACTGTCTATTTTAATGCAGCAAAACTGGTGTGCAAAAACAAAATTCTAAACAATGCAACAGTTGTTCAATGTTTTCTTACTCTATGGGTTAGGAGTCACTGTTCAAGTCTAAACCTGTTCAAAACTGTTCACTTCAATGCCTTAACATGGCTGTGTGAAAGCAAAATAATGCAACATATCTAAAAGCCTTAGGGTTTATATATTTTGTAACTCTGAATGAATTTTCCCTGCTCCATACTTAAAGCTAGGAACATCATTGTCTGATTCAGGAGCAGCCCGTCACCCCTTATTGTCCTGTGTGAAATGCTGTGATGATACAGTAATAAAGTCCTAATGTCCTTAAATGAGTACATTCTAATTAACAACGTCTTAGCTTGTTACTCTTGCTAAAATAGGTCAAATATGTATGCATTTCCAAACTACAAGCTTTATTTGGCATAAATCAAGAAGTTTTCATTATAAAATTTCACCAGAATTAGTATCTTGTCCACTTTTGTGTCAGGATCAGCTGCAAACTGATTTGGCAAAGATGGCTGCCATCTTGTGTTGACATGGATTATGTGACATGCCGTGTCAGAAACCAACGAAAAAAGGCATCCTTTAACATTGGTATGACATGCGGTCGGTTTAATGGCACCAAGCGGCATCAGGGGGCAATGTGGCAAACAAGGCCGAAAGTCAAGGCAGTGAAAGTCCGACTGGATGGGTCCAACAAACACTAACTTTCCCCCCCAGAGTGCAGTGTGTTTATGTCCTTTAAGACTCTAAAGCCACACCCTGTTCTTTTTTACTAAACCTAATCACATGTTTTTGTTGTGTGTGTGTTTGTTGTTTAAGGAAAAAAAAGTCCCTTTGTGGTGTTGTACCAACGCAGTGCATTTATTTAGAAAGAGACTGTATGTAAACGTTAAATTTCCTGTGAAAGACGAAATTGCATGTAACAGGCAGAACTTGACACAGTGTCCCAGAACGTCAACAACCAACACACTCAGGGTACCTTGCATGTCGTATGTGGACGTGGAGTCCATGACCAAACGTCAATATCTGATGAGGTCGGAGTGAGAATGTGTCGACATGGACCTCATGGCTAAGTGTCTTTGACAACGTAGGCTGTCATTTTAGATTTTGACACAAATAATCAGTATATTTTTGAATGATGGCATGAAGCCACATGACCTGAGCAGATGACCCATCCCCACCTAGAGGGCACACAAAAGTGTCCATGTACGAGCACAACAGTTCTAACTTACGCAGAATGATATATAAAGACATATGAAGTGCAGCAATCCCCAAATGTAATGTCCTTAAATGAAGACGTAGGGTGAAGTCAGTTGTAGCTCACTAACCCTAACCCTAAAAGCAACGTACAGACAATTGCACACATAGGTGAAGAAGAGTGAGAAGTGCATAAAGAGTATATAATGGATTAGCTAGACATAAAATTAAATCATTTCAAAATGCATTATAGACAAAAATAGTAACATTGTTAAAGTAAGCATATAGGTATAAACTACGTAGATAAAGTATTTGAAAACTCACCAACGCACAGCGAAAGGAGAAGCATCACATGAGCCATTGCTTCCATCCACTATCTAATGACTGCCTTTCTGTCACAGCAGCAGCAGCCACCAACCACCCTCTAAAGGCTTATCAACCAACCCTTTTGGCTGTGAAGCTCTACACATTTATGCAAAGTTTGATCACTTATTAACAGTTCCTGCTGTCGTCTGGTGGCACGTGTAGGTTTATTCTACCTGTAACCTGCCACCTGTAACCTCGAACTATTTTCCCTGAGCAGTAATAACATCAGGAGTACTCACAGGCTTTATAACATTAAACAAGTGTTTTAGTTGCCAAATCTTAACCAAGCCATAACCGTACATGAATCATTAGCTAGTCAGTGGACGAGCCATGGACTGCGATTACTCTGAGCAGCATGCATGGGAATGAATTACAATACAATATATTTCTTCCTTTTTTCCTGATGGTCTGAATAAGTTACTTATTATACATCCATTTCTGTCCAGACTACATATTCTAAAACTTGGTGTTCCCCACACATCGTCAACCAAGATCTATAATATCATCACAGTTTCAAGATGGACACAAAGATTAGTCTCACTGATTTAGTATCTGATCAGATCCTGTTCTGTTCCTGAAATATGGCATTGAATAATGGCCAAAGAAGTGTTTTTGCGGAACATTATGATGTCACAGTGAAGCTGACCTTTGACCTCATTACTTCACTTTTTTTTTGTCCTATTAGACATTTCTGTAAAAGTCTGTTATAATTAGCATATGAATTCTTGAGTTATGGCCTGTTAAAGTGTTTTGCAAGGTCACAATGACCTTGACCTTTGACCAGCAAAATGTAATCAGTTCATCCTTGAGTCCAATTGGACGTTTGGGCCAAATTTGACAAAATTCCCTGAAGGCTTTCTTGAGATATCATGTTCACAGGAATGAGACTGACGCAAGGTCCTAGTGACCTCTGACCACCAAAATCAAATCAATTTATCTTTGAGTCCAAGTGGACATTTGTGCCAAATTTGAAGAAATTCCCTTAAGACTCAGAAATACTGAGTTTGAACAGTGCTGTTGTAGACAGCAACCTATTCACTCTCTAGAAAGTTACCAATACACATAGCGAACTGTGCCAAAAGTGTTATGAGCATTCCTACTGATGCCTAGTTTTACAGTTTTGTTCTTTCTTTTTTCTTTTTTTTTTATAACTGAGGGTGGGGTTGGGGATGGATGGGTCCAACAAAGCCCGGACTTTCACCCTTTCACCTGAGAGCCCAGTGTTCGCTTGTTTTTCTAAACCTAACCTTGCTCTTTTGCTGACGTCCCAACCTTGGATGCAGCACCCTGGAATGTCAACAGCAGAAGCAGGGAGTTACCTAATGCGTGATATGTGGACTCGTAAGGCCACTGACTAAGTGCCGATATGTGACAAGAGAGAGAGAAGGTCTGCTGAAAATGTGGAACTACAGCCTTAAGATCGAGCAACTGCTCAAGAGCCAGCAGAACTCTGCTGGATGACATGTTTTGCTGGGAGGGAAGGAGGCAGATGTAGGGGCTGGTTAGATGGTGGAAGTTTACCACAATTCATACACATACTATCCATATTGTTATGATACAAAGCTGGTTGGAAATCAGCAAAGTATTACTTTAATCTTGCATCTCTAAATTGCCTGCTTCAGAACTGTTCAGAAAAATACCCTTTAATATGTCTGCGTCTAACAGCTGTTTGATCCTGTGCAAGTTCCTCTCGGATTCCACTTTCTCCCTACTGAGACCGCTGGTGCTGTACTCTGCACTGTTACATCCCTCCACTTTGACAGCATCGTCCTCAGCTTTGCTTTTGCACATTTATACTCCTCTGTTAAACTGGTAAAAGAGGGCTCCGAAATTCCTTTTCCATACACTGCTAAAGTAGTGTTGGGCTCCCAGCCACTTTCTAATGTGAGAGCTAATCATTCTCTGTAGTTTCTCTACCTCTGAGCACACAATATGATGATGGCCACAACATTTGGTGCAACAGACCAAACTGCAGGCACCACAGTTTGAGTTTGCTTGACAGGCCTGACATCTTTATGCTCTTAATGCCATCCACCATCTGCTGTCTCAACCCCTGGATCTGCTCCTTATCACTACGAGCTGCATCACACCACCTACCAAAACTTCTAACTGGCTTCACTAGGAAAGACAAGAGCCATTAGGAAAAGAGAAAAAACAACTGAAGCCACTTCACACCTCCAACTGATCTAGAGATCAGCTGTCAGGATATGAATGAACATCAGAGGAAGAGACGACATCACACTGGCTTCCTGTACATTTTGGAATTGAATTAAAAATGTTACTGACAACTTAAATATCTCAGACGGTCCTCAGAATATGAAACAGATATCTTAACACAAAGAGAGAGTGAGAAGCAGAGTAACAACACGTCTGATGAATTAACTTGACTCAAAATACACTGAATACTATTTCAAATCATATAGAATGGTTAAAGTTAGGATGTGTGAACAATACTCACTGGCCCACAGCAAAAGGAGAAGATATGTTATGCCACCCATCTCTTCGAATGACTGCCGTGGTGCTACCTTGGCGCCTTTTTAAACCTGTTCACACTGTAACGTTGGCCTTCGAGCCACCAATCGCCTCATGAACAGTTATCAACGCAACCCCATTGGCTACAGAGGTCGGCAGTTTTGCAAATTTTTGATCAGTTACGAAGTGTCATGAAAGAGACTCTGATATACAAAAAAAATATCTCCAGTTAGGATCATCCTCCAAAGCTTTCTTTCACAACCTTTATGTGTTTGGATTGCAAAGGTAAATGTTTTGGTTATTAAAAGTCAAATTAAATATAGTCACTATACAGTTATTAGTTACAGTTACAGTTACATATATACGGACTCGGACTCTAGCCTATTAATTAACTTGTCGATAACATCGTTAACATCATAATTGCATTTGTGCGTGTGTGTGTGTGTGTGTGTGTGTGTGCGGAGGGGGTTTGGGGGTGGAGGCTGTTTTCACAGCTCTCCGTGCGCACACACTTGTCAAATTCAGGCACATTTCACCTCAATTGGACTCTGATGCAGAAACACTGCAGCCAATGTGATTTGTGGTAAGTTATTTTTCATTATTTGTGTTTAAATATGTGATCAGCGGCTGTGTCTTCTGTCCTCTGAGTATTTTCACATTAACTGTCCACTGAAGATTAAACACAGTAATAAAATATTTCGTTGGCTTATCAACACAGAGTAGCTCCCACTCCCTGGGTTTTATTTCATGAATTTGCCTAAATAAACGAAACTTGGGCGCACTGAGGCTGCTCTTGTCCGAGCGGTGACTGTATCCAAATGCCAATTTAAATCTCACTATCTCAGTGTCATGTTTACACAGGGATCTTTGTGAGAGACATGTAGGGTACACTTGATGTCAAACTGAATTTGACAGGTTGCCACGTCATCACATATTCCCTCCCATTTCCCCACCCCCTTCCAATCACCTCTCCCCACGTGTTTCCCTATGCCTCCTCCGTTTTAGATGTGAACCAATGAGAAACGAGTGAAGTCTTTTGAGCGAGCCTAACTATAACCTTTTTAACCTTTAGGTACAGCTGCAGAGATCGTAAAACATCTTATGTAATGGGTTACCGTATCAGATGTCCGTACACCACTACAGTCCATTGTTTATACTATCTGCGAGCATACACACACACACACACACACACACACACACACACACAGACGTAGGGTGGCCATACGTCCAGCTTTAAGTCGGACAGTCCGGTTTTTAAAAGGCCTGTCCACCTACCGGTGCAGCCTTGAGCCGGACGCTCATTTGTCCTCCTTTTGAGATAATCCCTATTTTGTATTTCTTCTAATTATCTTGAATGAAAAAGTAAATTGGCCTAAATAAAAATAAATCAATAAACAGACTGCATGCAATTACACATCCCCTTTAGACGCTTGTTCTAACAGATTATTGGATGAAAACGGTGTCAAATAAATATCTGATATTTTATTGGTCAACGGCGCTGAACGTAACCAAATTAGCCATGTTGTTGACGTCAGTTCACGCCAGGCCGAGTGAACACACCTAGTCCACCTGTAGCGGTAGCAAACCACAGAAATGCCAAAACAAAAGACTTCATTTAATCCCGAATGGTCGAAAGAGTATGGATTCATCTCCAAAAGCAGAAAGGACGACTTCCATGCTTACTGCGCATTGCGTCGTTGTGATGTGGATATAAGCAGCAAAGGTAAAGGCGCCATTGACCGACATGCTAGCACAGACAAACACAGGAGCAACAATCAAAGCGCGGGCGCATCTTCACTTTTCTTTTTTCCGTGAAGCCACATCGCCCCAGGATGACAAAATTTGACAAAAATGGTCAAAGTTGTCATATGGAATATTTAAGGTGTTGATTGACCTCATGCATGAGTAACATTCCAAGTTAACGTTCCACCTTAAAAGTTGCCAGCTGCAGACTCCAGCTGCTGTGAGAGGCATCAAAACATTGCTTCATCTTATAGTTACAGTCTACTAATAAAATTCTCCATAGTATGGACAGTGGTTAATAAGCCTAAAACCAGCCACAACTCAGCCCTGAGCAGAGTGACCGTCCTCTACTGACCAATCAGACTGCAGTGTTCACAGCTCCACCTTTTAGTACCAGATCCGTGTGCTAGGTACCCCAACAGAGGGGATATGGAGATGGTATGGAACGGTTCCATTGGTACCATCCACAACTTTTCACAGCGGAAACAGAAAAAAAAAGCGTACCGAAATAAACTGAACCATATTGCTCGGTGGAAACGGGGCTTATGTGTCAGCAACATACCAAATATACAAGCAATAATAAAAACACTAACTCTGATAAATGGAGATAATTGCTACCATAAACTAAACAAAATTCATCTCACCCTTTTTATTATAAGGGCCTGCAGTTGTTGCTCCATAACCTGCAATTTCAACACCTCTGAAATACAATAAAAAGAAACATTTTTCTTTAGCAGTAAATGTATAAAATCCACAAGAATTTCTCATTTCAATTTCCTATATTCAGCTTTCAGACATATTAAAAGGGGAAAGACCACAACTCACACTTTGGGAGGATTTTGACAATCAGGAAGTGGTACAGGTTGAATCCGAGTCGGGTTAGGTAGCTGCAGCAGCATGATGTCATGACCGTCGCCGTTGTTGTTGTTGTCAGTAAAGATCACGGGTGGTGCTGTGATTTGCATTGATTGTCCAGGACTTGGATGCACACCTAGATTTGCTACTTATTGTCCTACAAATAGAGGTTAAAGAGGAACATCACTGAGTAAGTGTAAATGCCAGATTGCATCAGTGTAGGTCACAAATTAATGGACATGAACTTAAGCCAACATATGTTATCTTCATTTAGGACTTTCAGATTGAATTTACGAGCGAGAAATGGTGTAGGTTGTTAGTAGTTTTTAAGTAAAATGTTCACTTTCTCACCGTCCCTGCCACCAGCAATGAGCTGCAGTCAGAATCCACCGGTTGCTGATCAGAGAACCACCGCAGAGCGACCTGGGGTCCGTTTCACAAAGCAGGTTTAGTGAAAACTCTGAGTCTGTTAACCCTGATATGTGGGAAACTCTGAGTTTTCCGTTTCACAAAGGGAGGTAACTCAAACCAGAGAAAGAGGGGTAACTCTAGCCTGTTTCACAGAGAGAGGTAACTTAAGCTCTTGGTCAGTTACCGTAGAAACAGACTCTATGAAACTAACCTGGTCGGGACCAGGTTAGGTTTCTCTCTGTCTCCGCCCTCTTTCAACCACACATGATATTTGATTTCCTCATTCATTCAGTCAGCAGGCGAGTTTTGGCGTGACAGTTCTGCCGTCTTTTTAAAAAAAAAAAAAAAAACAGTCAGTAGGCCTATATTAGAAGTCGACTTTTTTCACGAACATGGCATGTCCTTTTGACAATGATCCTGTTAATGAAGGTGCAGCATTACTGCGCAGGGAATTAAATATTCGTCAGGAGATGGTTATCAGACCACGCATAGATGTTCTGGCATTTCCAGACAATTATCTGTTTGAGCGGTACCGTTTCACATCACAGTCCATCATCTACATACACAACCTAATCCGTCCTTACATTTGCAACATTACTAGCCGTAGTCATGCTCTCACATCCCAGCAGATACTGTGTGTTGCGCTGCGTTTCTTCGCAAATGGCAGTTTTTTGTATAATATCGGAGACGCAGAGCACATCAGTAAGGCGACTGTATGCAGGGCATTCAGAAAAGTGTGCCTCGCCCTGAAATGGCTATTACCCATCTTTGTGGTTTTCCCTGGACATAAACCTGTCAGAGTCATCAAGGAGGAGTTCCACAGGATTGCAGGTGAATGATGAAGAGATCCGTTAAATTAATTTTAAATTATACTCTGTTAATGACATTGTGCTGCAACCTCAGACTGGGATTAGTAATTTTAATTTCTTTTAGGATTTCCCAGTGTGATTGGCTGCATAGATGGTGCACACATCCCCATCATGGCTCCCTCACATAATGAAGCTGATTATGTGAATAGGAAGTCCATTCACAGCATAAATGTGCAGGTACATGTGGATTGACTACTGTTTCAAAATGTTAAAGACTGCATCATAGTTCAACATCTGTCATTTTCTGCACTGTCAAGATCATATGTGATGCTGCAAACATAATTTCCAATGTGGAGGGTCTGTTCATGACTCAAGGATTTATCGTGAGTCTAACCTGAGCAACAGACTGCAACGTGGTAGGTAGCCTAAAGATTTGCACAATATAATTCACTTGTCTCCCTCCTTTAATATGCTCTAATGTGTCCACTATACATTACAGGAGAGTTTGATGGCCTTCTGCTGGGTGACAGGGGTTACCCATGCCAACCTAGGCTGCTGACCCCTTACCCTGACCCTGAACCAGGCCCCCAACAGAACTTCAACCGGGCTCACTGCAGGACGAGAGCCCGGGTGGAGATGACTATAGGCCTGCTGAAAGCCCGTTTCCAGTGCCTTCGTCACCTCAGGGTGACCCCTGAGAGGGCCTGTGATATTACTGTGGCATGTGTTGTTCTTCATAATATTGCCACTTTTAGAGGAGAGCAACACCCTGCCCTACAAATTGAAGACCTTGATGATGACCCCATCCACCTGCCAGCTATGCAGGACGGCAGAGCAGTCAGAGACAGCATATGCTATCATCACTTTAGAGATTGAGTCACCATCATCACCAGCACTACCACAGCAGTCAAATAAAGACACAATACACACTTCATTTGGTCTTCTTTATTTCCTACAAATACAAGAGCTAGTTTAGTTAATGTTCCAATAGTTAACATAATTAACATAATTCACCTGTGACCATGCACCCACCTCTAATTTGTGCTCCAGGATTTCAATTTCCAGATCTGCCCTCCTAATCTGGCGATCCAAGTATTTCATTTCTTTGTCGGGTTTTTGGATTTTTTTTAACAGGTGAATTTTATAAATCTCTTTTACTGGTAACTGGGAATACATAAGGAGGACATTAGATTATACAGTTGCACATGAATTCCACAGAATGAACCTCTGGTGTTCACTGAACATCCATCTCACTGTGTCAATCTGTGCAGTGGAAGTTGAGGGACCCTCCTGCTGCTGCCCAGCCATGCCCTGTTAAAAAGGATGAGAATGTGTTAATACTTCAGTGTAGACTAAATGTCACACTCTATATTCCACTAGAATGTTATGAAGTGTAAATGGGAAGAGAACCATCAGTAACATATCAAGATGTTACCTCTACAGGCCTCTCTGGATCCCCCTCTGTAAAGGCAGCAGACACAGTTTCCTCGTGCTCTTCATCCTAGATGAGTGATATGTTTCAGTATACTTAAACTATCATTTGACAAAATCTTTGGAGTATTGCCTGCTTACAGTTACAAGGTCTGTTGTGGCGTGAGGGGGCTCCACCAGGCAGATGGCACCATCAGAATCTGTTGGGACAAAAGAAAAAAAAAGATATGAAAGGGAAATAAATATTTTTATGAATAGGCTTTAAAAAGATATATAGGCCTAGGCATATTACATTTTATAAAGGCACTTGTGTCTTGGGGGGTGAGCTCTGAAGATGAGCCCCCTCCAGGGATTCCCTCAGCCACTGGCCTTAGGGCCAGCTCCTCTGCCTCCGTTAGAGGTGGCGGTGCTGGGCCACCACCCGTTTTACGGGCATCTGCCTTCTTTCTGTTGGCTGAGTAGAAGTCTGTGTTATCTTAAATAGGCTTAATTATTTAACAGAACATGATACAGATGAGAAGACATTTATGTGTGTGTGAAAACAGCATTATGTTTGGGATAAAACAACTGCACAGTCAAACAGCCACTTAATATTTACTTTACAATGTAAAACGTGATCAAAATGAGGTACCCCCATTAAATTATGCCGAGTTCTTACCTGTTTGAACAATGTTTTTATGTTTCATCTTAAGCTGCTGCCAAGTGCGCTTCTCCCCCGCGGGACTGCACCTAAATGAAATAAATTAATGAGCTACCATTCAAGCAGTTTTCCCCTGTAATATTATTGTGATTGCAAAGGACTACATTTAAATTTACGCATTGACACGAGCAGCAATGTTCTCCCACGCCGTCTCCCTCTCTTTTGCAGCTGCTGCGGTGTTGATTCGTCGATTCGGGGCTCCATCGATGCTGTCTTTTTATAGTGGTGGTGCACGCGCTTAACTCCAGGTGAAACTACTCCGAGTTGATCAAACTAACTCAAATCAGCTGTTCTGGAACCGAAAACTCAGAGTTTCCTATCTCAGAGTAGATCAACTCAGAGTTCAGGGTTAGACTCAGAGTTTGTTGAACCTGCTTTGTGAAACGGACCCCTGAGGGCTATTGCACAAAACCAAGATAAGGGATTAAGCCGGGATATGTTGGTTATCCTGGCTTAATTTAGCCTCAACTCGGTTGTACAAAAAGCAGGCTGAATTTATCCTGGTCAAGTTACCATGGTGATTTATTCTCTGCAGCTAGCCTGCTCCAGACCAGGCTAACAACCAGGCTAAGATTAATCCCAGTGATTCACCTGTATTTCTACCATCAATCCTGTGAGGAATTAATGTGTTTTACAGCATGTCCTTGTCTTTCCTAAATATGTTGCATCATTTTAACTATCCTGCATTAAAATATTACATATAATACAATACATATACATACATATATTGTCATTTGTCATTCTATTAAGGTCTGTTGACGTTTGCAATTGCAAGTCTTTTTATATTGATTCAAGTGGTATAATTATTACTCAGGCCTAGTGTAATATTGCTTTACTAATGAAGATTGCTTTTCAAATTGCTGTCAGAGGTTTCATAAATGTGTTTTATTGCAGTATTTTGAGATTACATAACATAGCTTCTTAAGTTTCAAAGGTGGTTCCAATCAAGTCTGATTATAGCAAGAGTATATAGTCCCAACTCCTATTCACCTGTTTCCTCTTCACAATGGCATGCCCTTTTTTGAATGAGGTAGTGGATGAAGAAGCCCTAATTCTCAGGCGAGCATTTAGGCGGGAAAGAGTGTTCCAGGACAGGTCTGACCCTTTGGCCCATGGAGATGAATATCTCTTTGAGAGATACAGATTCTCAGGGGATGGATTGAGATATTTATGCAGACTGCTGGGTCCAAAAATACAGCACCAGACGGCTCGAAGCCGTGCTCTGACTGTGCCCATGATGGTCTGTGTTGCCGTGAGATTCTTTGCAAGTGGGAGCTTCCTGTATTCTGTTGGGGATGCAGAGAATCTTAACAAAGCAACAATTTGCCGCACAATAAGACGTGTTTGTCTGGCACTCAAGTCACTTGTGGATATATTTATCACCTTCCCTGGCCATAGGAGACTCATTCATATCAAGGAGGAGTTCTACCAGATTGCAGGTAACAATGCAGTTTCAACTTGCAACCATTAGTTTCTAATTTGATCAGTCACAGCTGGATACTCACTATTTTCTGTTACAGCCTTCCCTAACATCATTGGAGCAGTTGACTGCACCCACATCCGGATCAAACGCCCCTCGGGGGAAAACGAGGGAGATTATATTAACAGGAAATCCTTTCACAGCATCAATGTTCAGGTAAGAGTGATTTGTGGTGACCAATGGCCATACATTAATTAATTAATTATATTAATTCTTTGCATTAAATGACCTTAATGTGTTAAAATCTAACATTTCACATGATCTGTGATGCGAACTGCCTTGTCAGCAATTTAGAGGCAAAATGGCCTGGCTCAGTGCATGACTCCAGAGTCCTTAGGGCTAGTTCAATTTACCAGAGACTCTCACAAGGTAAGCCACCCATTTTATTTGTAAGCATCCTATACATCATGGGTGTTTAACTCTGCTGTGTAGTATTATAAATTATATCTTGTATCATCAGGTGAATTCTCTGGTGTGCTGCTGGGAGACAAAGGCTATGCCTGCGAGTCATTCCTCCTGACTCCCCTCGCAGACCCTCAAACTCCACCACAGCAGGCCTACAACCATGCACACAGCAAAACGAGGGCCCGAATCGAAATGACCTTTGGCCTCCTGAAATCTCTGTTTCAGTGCCTGCACTACCCGAGGGTTTCCCCAGACAGGGCCTGTGATGTAATTGCTGCATGCGCCGTACTGCATAACATCGCAGGCCTAAGAAAGGAGAGGCCCCCCCCGAGTGATTTTTGAAGCTGACTGGGAAAACGCTCCCATCTTCCAGGACAACATTAATGGCAGACTGATCAGGGAGCAATATATTGCAAGGTTTTTCATTTGATCTAGCCCATTTTTAGTTAACCTTCGTTTTATGTCAGTCTTCTGCTGCCATCTGTGGTGTTTCGGGTCAATTTTGACCCGTGTTTTGAAATTGCTGTAAAAGTGTATTTTACAGCAAATTTGAAACATTTTTTTTTTCATCCAATTTGTTTTTCGTCTCTTGGTTACATTGTTGGGCTTCCTTATCCATGATGTGAAATTCTTTTTTGTTTTAATAGAGGTTCCTAACAAAGTCAAAAAGCCTTGAAGCGATAAACAAATTTATGTGGTACTTATATGCATTTAAAACCTGAAAACGGGTCAGAGGTGACCCGAACACAAGAAGAGGGTTAATAAAAGATCTTAAATGTTACCTTTGGGTGTGTATGTGCATTTTGTTTAGCATTGGTGGTTATGTTTTTAATTCCACTTCAGTTTCATGAAAGAGGAGGACACAGTTTTGTAGTTGTTTTTTATTATTCTTATTTCTTTTAAATCATTATTTGGCAGTCCGTATTTCAGTATTTCATGTCAGCAGACACCTTATCATTTCACCTCATTTGTTCATTGTTATCTAAAGTAAAGTCATTTACCAGCCTGCAGAATGTTCTTGTACTTTATTTTGACCTGCTGCCAGGTCCTTTTCTGGCCAGACGTGTTTGCTCTTTATGAAGGATAAGTGAAATAGACAAAATGTGACAATATGGGCCAAAATAGACAATATGTGCCAAATTACAGCAGAGGCTAAGATTGAGACTGTACGGAGTGAATAATCAAATCTTACTTTTGTTTTTTCAGATGATCCTAGAGAGCGTAATTAGATATGGAATTCAGATATGGTACGGGAACTTGTCAGCCCAGCTGAAGGCTAAACTGATGCAGGCCATCAAAGTTGCACTGAAGATCACAGGAGTCACTAACTCAAATTATCTCCAGGGTCTGTATGAAAAATCTGTGCTCAGGGAGGCCCGGAAAATTCTGAGTGATTCTACACATATCCTGAACCCAGAGTTTGAGAGCCTGCCCTCAGGCCGCCGGCTCAGGATGCCCAGCTGTAGGTTAAATAGATATAAGAACCCATTTATCCCTGTTGCGATTAAAATGCTTAACAAAAGCTAATAGTGGCACCTTGTGACTCATTCGCCATGGGTCATCCCTATGTTTTAATTGTAAATGTATTCTGTTGGATCTTAGCAGTATGAATTGGGATGTATGTGTGTATTGATTTTTTAACTGTATTTTATGTGACGTGTGTAATGCAGCAGCTCAGCGCCCAAGACGAATTTCCCTTTCAGGGACAATAAAGTATACCTTTACATTTACCTTTACCTTTAAAAATATGACATGGAGAAAATAGATAACACTGACACACACTGTGAGTAATTATTGATGGACTTCAAAAAGTTACTCTGACTACTTACGCATTAAGCCGGTCCGCAATTGTCTGCCAGGCTTTCTCTCGTTCCTTGATTATTGTACTCGTGTTGCCTTTTTTATGGATTATGTGCTTCACTTCTTCATAGCACTCCATTAGAAGTTGCTGTTCTGTTGCTGTGAAATATGACGCGCGACTACTTTCCATTTTCACATCAGTGATTCTGTGATTGATCCCGTGGTCTATTTAAGAATGCCGTGAACGCGCACTTATCCCAACTATGTACACCTGGCTTGACATAGCCTCGCCTTTTCATCCTGGCTTGGCAAACGTGCAACCAATTAAGCCAAGATGCGCCGACCAGACTAGGTCAAGCTGCGCTTCCTCAGTTATCCTGGATTTCTTTATTCTACTTTTGTGCAATAGCCCTCTGGTCTTGGGATGGAGAGTTTCACTGAACAAAAACAAACAAAAAAAAAAAAAAAACATACACCTACAAAAGTTTCTCATTGAGCTTTTATTATTTTCATTATCCACATCATACTGCAGACATCTTTTTTATCCTAATTTAAGAGTGTCACGGATCCATTGAGCATATTCTGGATTGCAGAGGTCCATGAATGCAGTTGCTTTTGTACACACAGGCCCAGGATCACCAAAAGAAACGACGCCGTAAATCTTATAATCATACACCGCTCCTCCGCCAGAATCTCCCTGCGAGAGAGAAATATATTTAGTGTGTAATATGATTTTGCCTTTACTGAAATACTTATTTGTCTTAAAACTTTAATGACAGAAGAGGAGACTACAAATTAGAGGCCATGCCAACCCACATAACATATGTCCACATTGGGTGATTGACCACAGATCCAGTGCTGATACACCTTGACTGAGTAGACCTTTGGGGCCTGTTTCTGCAAGGTATTTTTGAGGTCTTCACAGTTCACAACTTCAATATCTGCACAGTGGAGAGCTGATGATTCACCGGGTACTAGAGAAGAGAAAAATAGCAATAATGAGAAGTTTAACTAAAAATATCGAACTTGACAAAATATGTTTATAAAAAAAATAACACAAAACTGCAACATAAAAGATACGAGATTTTTTTTTTTTTTTTGGAAGAAGGTTTCTTGTTATAACATTAAAATATCTTGTCAAAACGTCTTGTTATGACCAAAACTTGTCATGTTATTACTATCAGCTTCCAGTTCAGGAAGGACCCAAATGCAGAGCAGGAGGCAGGTTTAAGATTTAACAAAAAGTGAACTTTAATAAAGCTGATAAAAAAACATCCAAAACAGGCAGGTGACAGAAAGCCCAAATGAAAGAAGATCAAAAACTAAACTGAAAACTAACTGGGATAATACAATGACCTCGAGTAAAAAAAAAAAATCCAAACAGGTATATATAGACAGAAAACTAATCAGAAGAACAAGACACAGCTGGAGTAGGAGGACACGGCGCAAAAGGAGAAAGATGGCGATTGGTCTACAACAAGGGTGTGGAGGGGAACAACAGGGTGGAGCAAACAAGACTAACACAGAACAGGTGTGAAGGGAAGACTCTGGGAACAGGGAAGGACTAACGACAGGTGTGACAGAAAACAGGTGGGAAAACACACAAAGACAGGAAGTAAAACCAGACATGACACATGAGGAGAGAATCTACAAAACAAAACAGGAAGCAGATTAAACATGAATAAATAACATGAAACAAGGAGCACAAACAGGAAACTCTAAAACAAAGCTCGTAGGAAAACAGAATTTAAACAAAAAGCCAGGATCATGACAATTACTTGACACTGATCATTTTTTAAACAAATGTATGTTTCTTTATAAACTGAAATCAATACAATTTTAGTACAAAAAATTGCTTTGCTATTGAAGTTACAAACTACAATAGAGGTAATTATATAAACCTCATGAAAATATGTAATTTATTTAATTAAATCGTCTTACTCCTTTCATCATTAGGGCCTCCAGTAGTGGCACCTTGACCTGCGACCTGAACCCTAGAAAATGACACCAACAACAACAACAGTAACCAGGTGGTTAGGTTCTAGTATTCATGCTGCTACAGATACTGCTAACATAAGTATTGTTGATGGAAGACTCAATGGGATTTGTCTTTTTCTTTTTACTCCTTCCACAGTGACATGGATACATCATCTTCCAAACTACAATGAAAAATGGTCTCAAAATAGCAGATCTCAATAAGATGAGACATCATCTTTCTGGTGTTATATCGTGTAAAGGTACATGACAGTGTAGCTGATGCAAAATGCTCACTTTACAGTTAATAGTTAGTTGGTAACCAGTCACCAGGTCCAGAATTCTTGCTTGCTTGAAGATGATGCCAATGTAAAGCAAAATACTTCTGGAAGCTCTGTAGTGATGTTTTGTGCTACAGTATCAGCTCGATAGATCTTCAAGGCTGCCCTGCTTTGTTTTTTTCCTGGCACTGATCATATCTGATCAGGATGCCTCCTGGGCGCCTCCCATTTGGAGGTGTTCTGGGAATGTCCCACTGGTTGGAGGCCCCAGGGCAGACCCAGAACATGCTGGAGGGATTACATATCTCATCTGGCCTGGGAATGCCTTGGGGTCCCCCAGGAGAAGCTGGAAAGCATTGCTGGGGGGAGGGATGTCTGGGGTACCCAGCCAGATCGGATAAGCAGATGAAAATGGATGGATGGACTGATCATATCCAGAAATAAATTCGAACTTGGTGGAGCAACTTTCAACTGCCCTGATCTGAATCAAACCTCTAGAAACTTTATGACTTAAAACTAACAACTAAGTGGAAAAATCACAACTCACATTTTAGGATGATTTTCACAGTCTGGAAGAGCTACAGGCTGAATGGCAGGGGGGGTAGGTAGCTGCAGCAGCATGATATCATGGGACCTCTCTTTGCCGTTGTTGTCTATGTCTGTATAAATCACTGGTTCTGCTGTGATTTGCACTTCTTGTACTGGACCGTCTGGATGCAGACGTACATTTGCAAACAGAGTCCTAAATATAGGAAGAGGTTACAGATAAATATGGCAGGATAAAACATGTTCAATCATCCATTTTGGTTTCTCATCTATTTTGCATTTATGTGTTCTTCAATAAAACATTTCCTACATGACTCTGTGTATATTTATAGTGTTTAGATGTCGTTTTCTCACCTTCCTGGCTTCAAACAGTGAGCTGCAGTCAAAATCCACCGGTCACTTATCAGAGAGCCACCACACAAGGTGGAAGCTCCATCATCAGCAACACCTCTCAGTTTGACATGGTACTGACGCTCACATGGTTTACCGTTGATGATTCTCTTCTGCAGATCGAGTGCCGTGCTCACTGTGACACCTGAAAGAGAAGGTCCACGTAACTGCAGATTAAAATGGTAATTATGGCTGTATTGGTGTAGGTCTTGATTTATAGTTTAGAGTTGGAATCCACAGCAGCAAAATGATGTATCACATGTGACCAGGCTGTATCTTGCTTTAAATTACGTAGAATCAGAGTTGCATCATTGACCTTGTCTCAGTGTTACTGAATAGTGTGGCTGCCATGAAGATGTTCCTTTTACTATGTTAGTATGGCAGAGAAGGTTGATTGGTGAGCAGAAGGTTTGCAGTGGAACAGCCTTGCTAGAAGTGTGTTACTGAAGTGAAGAGTGCTGAGCATGTGCTTAGTATTAATATCTTTATAACTACTGGAAAAGTGTTGTGGAAACAAAAGCAGCCCAAGAAGACCAGTCCGAGTTCTCAAAGTTTCTATGTGGTATCACCATAGCTCAGCAACTCGGACTGTTCTTCTTGGGCTGCTTTTGGGGCTATGGTAACCTCTTAAAACACAACTACAAATCCACCTTAAAGCTTACTTGTAAACAAAGTTCCTTCTTACATTCCATGTCATTCCCCAAAATGCATTGTGGGGATCATTTTCATGCATGCAAGACAACAAAATCGGAACCTACACTTTAAGATAAAGACAAAAATTCCACAGGGTAGCATTAACCTCCTGAGGCCTAATAAATATAAATAAAAAACAAAAATACCTGAACATAGTCTTTGAATGGAAAGTTGTTTTGGAAAAAATGATGTCCTCATATGGGGATATTGAATTTAATTACAATAATAATGTTTTTATATTATAATAATATTCACAAGTGTGTAATTAAGTATAAAACTGTCTATTTTAATGCAGCAAAACTGGTGTGCAAAAACAAAATTTTAAACAATCCAACAGTTGTTCAATGTTTTCTTACTCTATGGGTTAGGGGTCACTGTTCAAGTCTAAACCTGCAAAACTGTTCACTTCGATGCCTTAACATGGCTGTGCGAAAGCAAAATTGCAAATAATGCAACATATCTAAAAGCCTTAGGGTTTATATATTTTGTAACTTTGAATGAATTTTCCCTGCTCCATACTTCAAGCTAGGAATGTCATTGTCTGATTCAGGAGCAGCCCGTCACCCCTTATTGTCCTGTGTGAAAAGTTCCAATGTCCCCAAACGAGTACTTTCTAATTAACAGCGTCTGAGCTTTTTATTTTTAACAAAATTGGTCAAATTTGTGTTCAGTATCAAACTACAAGCTTTATTTAGCATAAATAAAGAAGTTTTCACAATAAAATTTCACCAGAATTTGTACCTTGTCCACTTTTGTGAACTTTTGTTCAGCTGTAGACTGATTTGGCAAAGATGGCTGCCATCTTGTTTTGACATTGCTTATTGTATTTTGCTCTTGTTACCACTTGCCCTTAAATGGGCAGGCACATATAAATATTTTTGAAAATTAATTAATAACTATTTTCTAATGTATCTAGGCTAAACTGACCAAATTTCGTGATTTTTATTTAAAACATGACCTTAATTTTCCAAATCACAAATTGTATTTCCCAAGATACATAGGGTACAAATTCAACCAATTAATTAGTTAGTTAATTAGTTAAAAGTGAAAAAACTGAACAATATTTATTTGCAGTTCATTATTTTAAAACATAAACATATAAAATTATCATAAAAAAACAATTTTCTAAAACAAAATCCACCCACAGCATATTAAACATGAAAAAACAACATGTAGAACCCATGCTGTGTCTCAAATCACATACTTCCGTTTGTACACTTCCATGTAGTATGCTATGTGCACTATGTACTTATTGGCATAGTACACGACTTTCGACAGGGTAGTGTTGTCTTAAACCAAACACGGCCACTGTGCACTTACTGGAATGACGACTGGAAATGTGCAGCTGTTAGCTAGTTAGCAAACTAGCATTAGAATTTGCGTTATCGTTCGCTGTACCAAATCATTACAGACTGCTAAACTAACCCAATAAACATATTGCTGGCTTATATCCGACAACAGTATAGTGGCGCGTAGTGCAAAAAACACATGTATAAGTCAGATTTGTACAATGCAGCGATGGTCACAGTCGTACAGTCCTCGGCCACCATTTCCAGTTTGAAAATGAAAACTTCTCAGTGTGAATGCACTTATGCACTCAAAATATTAAGTGTAAGTACAGGAGTACGAGATTTGAGACACAGCACCTGTCTCACTCCAAAGTCGTCAAAATCTGGTGCTTGGGCAGTGACATGCGGCGTCAGAAACCAACGAAAAAAGGCATTCTTTAACACTGGCATGATATGTGGTCAGTTTAATAGCACCAGATGGCATCAGGGGGCAGCGCGGCAGACAAGGCTGAAAGTTAAGGCAGCGAAAGTCTGAGTGAAAGGGTCCAACAAACACTGACTTTCCCCCCAGGGAGCGGTGTTCACGTCCTGTAAGATTCCTAAACCCAACCATGTGTTTTTTTTGTTGAAGGAAAAAAAGTCAATTTGAGGTGTTGTACCAACATAGTGCAAGACTGTATGTAAATGTTAAATTTCCTGTGAAAACAGAGGTGTATTTTGAAAGACGACAATGCATGTAACAGGCAGAACTTGACAACCAACACACTCAGGGTACCTTGCACGTCATATGGACGTGGAAAGTCCATGACCAAACGTCAATATTTGACAAGGTCGGAGTGAGAATGTGTCGACATGTACCTCATGGCTAAGTGTCTTTGACAACGTAGGTTGTCATTTTAGATTTCGACACAAATAATCAGTATATTTTTGAATGATGGCATGAAGCCACATGACCTGAGCAGATGATCCATCCCCACCTTCAATGTTTCTCATTATATAAAGTGCACCCACTCGATGTCCCTCCCCTCACAGCCTTTCAAATGACTGTATCCCCCAGGATACAGAATCCGTTTAAGGGCTAGAGGGCACACAAAAGTGTCCACGTATGAGGACAACAGTTCTAAGTTACGCAGAATGATATATAAAGATATATGAAGTGCAGCAATCCCAAAATGTAATGTCCTTAAATTAAGACGTAGGGTGAGGTCAGTTGTAGCTCACTAACCCTAACCCTAAAAGCAACGTACAGACAAATGCACACATAGGTGAGAAGTGCATAAAGAGTATATAATGGATTAGCTAGACATAAATTTAAATAATTTCAAAATGCATTATGGACAAAAATAATAACATTGATAAAGTAAGCATATAGGTATAAACTATGTAGATAAAGTATTTGAAAACTCACCAACGCACAGCGAAAGCAGAAGCATCAGATGCGCCATTGCTTCCATCCACTATCCTCTAAAGGCTTATCAACCAACCCTTTTGGCTGTGAAGCTCTACACATTTATGCAAAGTTTGATCACTAATTAACAGTTCCTGCTCTTGTCTGGTGGCACGTGTAGGTTTTTGCACTGTAAGCTCACTGACTTGTGGTTTGTATTCAGAGAAATATGCGCAGAAATAAACTTTATTCTACCTGTAACCCACCACCTGTAACCTCAAACTGCGATTACTCTGAGCAGCATGCATGGGAATGAATTACAATACAATATGTTTCTTCCTTTTTTCCCGATGGTCTGAATAAGTCGCTTATTATACATCCATTTCTGTCCAGATTCATATGTAGCTCATATGACGGCAGACAATGCTTCAAATATGGATGTTGCTGCTAGGTCACTACATATTCTAAAACTTGGTGTTCCCCACACATCGTCAACCCAACAGCACGGAAGATCTATAATATCATCACAGTTTCAAGATGGGCACAAAGATTAGTCTCACTGATTTAGTATCTGATCAAATCCCATTCTGTTCCTAAATATGGCATTGAATAATGGCCAAAGAAGTGTTTTTGTGGAACATTATGATGTCACAGTGATGATGACCTTTGACCTTTTGGGTGTAAAACATCATTACATCACTTTTTTTTAATCCTATTAGACATTTCTGTAAAAGTCTGTCGTAATTAGCATATCAATTCTTGAGTTACAGCCTGTAAAAGTGTTTTGTAAGGTCACGATGACCTTGACCTTTGACCAGCAAAATGTAGTCAGTTCATCCTTGAGTCCAAATGGATGGATTAATCTATTAACTTAGCATGAAATTTGATCATTTAAAACATAAAATACTCTAGCCAAGTCTACATTTTGGACTCAAGGTGCCAAAAGCAACCACAGAAAACTGAGGAGGATCACACCAAATTCTGGGCCCTGTGCATAAGCAGTCTCTGTGACCTCTGGAAACTCAGCAATGACTCTTGAATGTCTTGAATGGTAGTCTGCATTGGTGTGCAGTTTGGTAGGTGTCTTCCCTAGATGATACCATCCACCATCCCCTCCACCTCTCAGTGACAAAGTCAGCTCAAACACTGTGTCACAAATGTTGATATAATATGTATGAAACATGCAAATGTAACGTGTTCTGGGTTTGCAGAAATTTATGATGCCATTTTCTTCTGGCGACTTGCTATGGTCACAAGACTTTTTTTTGTATTTTTTATTCAGGTAAAAAATTCAGCTAAACTGCTGTTTACAAAAGAGAATGGTTTTCCCACAAAATTTCAACACAGTGACTTGTTTAAATAGAAACAGATAAAAATCATTTATTTTCGGCTACAAATACACATTTTCCAGGTAACTTTTTAGGGCCGTAGTGACCATTTAGAACACTGATGTCATGTCGTCTGTGTACCTTCGGGTAATTTGAGAGTATGAGAGTAAACTGAGTATTTAAAATGTTCTCTGGGATTGGAAGACATTGACCTGGTGTTTCCAAAATCCTGGCCAGATTATAGTAAGAGATGACTGAGCTATTATCTGGTCTTTGGATGGAGAGTTTCACTTAAAAAAAACAAAACAAAAAAACAAATAGAAACCCACAAAAGTTTCTCATTAAACTTTTATTATTTTGATTATCCACGTCATACTGCAGACATCTTTTTTATGCTCATTTAATAGTTTGACGGATCCATTTATCATATTCTGGATTGCAGAGGTCCATGAACGCAGCTGGTTTCCCACACACACGCGGAGCATAACCAGAAGAAACGACGCCGTAAATCTTATTATCATACACCGCTCCTCCGCCAGAATCTCCCTGCGAGAGAGAAATATATTTAGTGTGTAACATAATCTTGCCTTTACTGAAATACTTATTTGTCTTAAAACTTTAATGACAGAAGAGGAGACTACAAATAAGAGGCTGTGTCAACTCACATAACATATGTCCACATCAGGTGATTGACCACAGAACCAGTGCTGATGCAACATGTCTACGTATTGCTCTAGGTCGTCTTTCAGCCAAGCATAGCTGAGGGTGTCACACTTCACAACTTTAAAATCTGCACAGTTGAGAGTTGATGATTCACCGGGTTCTAGAGAAAAGAAAAATAGCAATAACAAAACATTTAAAAAAAAATCAACTTGACAAAATATGTTTATAAAAAGAACAAATGTTTTGTTTAAATTTTCATGTAACACAAAACTGCAACATAAAAGACATGATCATTTTTATTTTTATTTTTATTTTTTTTGGAAGAAGGTTTCTTGTTATAACATTAAGATATCTTTGCCCCGTTTACACGTACACGGGTATTTTTAGAAACGGAGACATATCCCTTCGTTTGTGCCCTTTGTTTACACGCAAACGGAGAATTTGCCTCTGAAAACGATGCATTTAAAAAACTCCGGCCAGAGTGGAGATCTTGGAAAACTCCGGTTGCATGTTTGCATGTAAACTGAGCAAAACGGAGAAAACGCAGGCAGCAGACGTCACAGTATGCGACAGAACTTGCACCCGCGTCAAAAGCTCGACCTATGTTTACATGTTGCTATGGTGATCATGGATGCCTTCAGAGTAGCAGCCACATTTATGTTGGTGCAAGCCCTCTTCGTATGTTTGCATTTGCAAATACAGCTGCTCTATTATATCGAGGAGCAGAGACGGATGAGTGCTCAGGGGTCAGCAAGTTTGTAGCAACAACTTCTCCTCTCTCCAACACGAAGAGCCAGTCTGCATTACCGCCAGCGTCGCCGGTTTTGGGTCCATCCTGGGAGAACTGCTGTCTGGTGGGAGAACTTCGAAAATGAAGTGGTTGTCCCGGAGGAGTGGCGTGAAAATTTTAGGATGTCGCGGTCATCACTGCTGTCACTCTCGGAATTGCTGCATCCCTACATCGAGGGTGAGATGACCGTCATGCGGTCTCCTGTCAGTGTCATAAAAAAAGTTGCCTGCACCCTGTATTACCTGTCCGACCAGGGTAGACTGCATAAGACGGTATACATACACGGGCTGGTGTAAACGCAAAGTTTTCTGAAAACGGACACATGTGCACAAAATTATTTTTGAAAACGGAGAGGGTGAAATGTCCGTTTATGAAAATAGCCGGCTACGTGTAAACGTAGTGCAAGAACACAGGGATGAACAAAGGGATACACAGGTATACACAGAAAACTAATCAGAAGAACAAGACACAGCTGGAGTAGGAGGACATGGGCAAAAGGAGGAAGATAGCGATTGGCCTACAACAAGGGTGTGGAGGGGAACATTAGGGTGGAGCAAACAAGACTAATACAGAACAGGTGTGAAGGGAAGACTCTGGGAACAGGGAAGGACTAACAAGACAGTAGGATTCATCTTTTACTTTTTACTCCTTCCACAGTGACATGGATACATCATCTTCCAAACTACAGTGAAAAATGGTCTCAAAATAGCATACAAATTAAAACCTGGAGTCGCCACCTTAAAAGCATTACCAACATTTTATCATTTAACAGATTCTTCTGATTCAGATGGTATTTTTCATAAGTTCCTCATCGTTGCATTAATTAATATTGTTGTATAAATAATGAAATGTCCACATGTGAAAAAATATCATCACAACTCACACAGCTCTATGTAGCCTTATTGTCTAATGTGGATCATTGTTTTGTTTTTCCTGTTTGCAACTCTGTCCTCATCAGCCATGTTTATGGCAGCAGCATGCAGCTGTGTTCAGCAAAAAAGTTAAGATAAACCGACTGTACACCACCTGCCAAGCACAAATCTGCACATCGAGTTACAGTCCAACTTCTGTTTACTTAAATGCTGATTAAATATGTAACTGACACAATAAAACTGAAACAGCTGTAGCCTACTAAATGTGAAATGTGAAAGATTAACATATCTGCTGACCAGTGCGCAGGCCCAAGAACTCCAAGCAATTAAAACCCAATCAATGCTGTAGGCATGAATTGCCCAAATAAAATGCTGGCATTGTGTGTTTCTGCAAACCTCAGGTATGTTACATTTGTACATTTTATACATATCACATCAACATTTCTGTAACATAATGTAGTTCACATTACATGTATGTGAGTTTCGAAACTTTGAAACTTTTTAAACTAACAATAGATGGAAAAAATCACAACTCACATTTTAGGAAGATTTTTACAGTCTGGAAGAGCTACAGGCTGACTGACAGAGGGCATAGGTAGCTGCAGCAGCATGATATCATGGGACCTCTCTTTGTCTTTGTCTTTATAAATCACAGGTGCTGCTGTGATTTTCACCTCTTCTTTTGGTTTTTTTGGATCCACACGTACATTTGCAAACATCCTAGACACAGGAAGAGGTTACAGATAAATATGGCAGGATAAAACATGTTCAATCATCCATTTTGGTTTCTCATCTATTTTGCATTTATGTGTTCTTTAATAAAACATTTATATTAGTCTGATTATATCCTACATGACTCTGTGTATATTTATAGTGTTTAGATGTTGTTCTCTTACCCTCCTGGCTCCAAACAGTGAGCTGCAGTCAAAATCCACCGCTCAGTTATCAGAGAGCCACCACACAAGGTGGAGGATCCATCAGCAGCAACACCTCTCAGTTTGACATGGTACTCACGCTCACATGGTTTACCGTTGATGATTCTCTTCTGCAGATCGAGTGCCGTGCTCACTGTGACGCCTGAAAGAGAAGGTCCACGTAACTGCAGATTAAAATGGTAATTATGGCTGTATTGGTGTAGGTCTTGATTTATAGTTTAGAGTTGGAATCCACAGCAGCAAAATAATGTATCATATGTGACCAGGCTGTATCATGCTTTAAATTACGTAGAACTAGAGTTGCATCATTGAGATGAAGATGTTCCTTTTTTTACTATGCCAGAGAGGGTTGATTGGGGAGCAGAAGGTTTGCAGTGAAACAGCCTTGCTAGAAGAGTACTGAGCATGTGTGTAGTGTTAATGTCTTAGGAACTACTGGAACACTGTTGTGGAAACACAAGCAGCCCAAAAAGACCAGTAACAATTCTTGAGGTTTCTGCGTGGTATCTCTAGCTCGGCTGGGGCTATGGTAACCCCTTAAAACACAACAGCACAGAAGATCTATAATATCATCACAGTTTCAAGATGGGCACAAAGATTAGTCTCACTGATTTAGTATCTGATCAAATCCCATTCTATTCCTGAAATATGGCATTGAATAATGGCCAAAAAAGTGTTTTTTTTTTTTTTTATGATGTCACAGTGAAGCTGACCTTTGACCTCATTACTTCACTTTTTTTTGTCCTATTAGACATTTCTGTAAAAGTCTGTCATAATTAGCATATGAATTCTTGAGTTACGGCCTGTTAAAGTGTTTTGTAAGGTCACGGTGACCTTGACCTTTGACCAGCAAAATGTAATCAGTTCATCCTTGAGTCCAAATGGACGTTGGGCCAAATTTGACAAAATACCCTTCAATATGTCTGCGTCTAACAGCTGTTTGATCCTGTACAAGTTCCTCTCTTGGATTCCACTTTCTCCCTACTGAGACCGCTGGTGCTGTACTCTGCACTGTTACATCCCTCCACTTTGACAGCATCGTCCTCAGCTTTGCTTTTGCACATTTATACTCCTCTGTTAAACTGGTAACAGAGGGCTCTGAAATTCCTTTTCCATACACTGCTAAGGTAGTGTTGGGCTCCCAGCCACTTTCTAAAGTGAGAGCTAATCATTCTCTGTAGTTTCTCTGCCTCTGAGCACACAATATGATGATGGCCACAACATTTGGTGCAACAGACCAAACTGCAGCCGCCACAGTTTGAGTTTGCTTGAAGGGCCTGACATCTTTATGCTCTTAATGCCATCCACCATCTGCTGTCTCAACCCCTGGATCTGCTCCTTGTCACTATGAGCTGCATCACACCACCTACCAAAACTTCTAACTGGCTTCACTAGGAAAGAGAAGAGCCATTAGGAAAAGAGAAAACACAACTGAAGCCACTTCACACCTCCAACTGATCTAGAGTTCAGCTGTCAGGATATGAATGAACATCAGAGGAAGAGACCACGTCACACTGGCTTCCTGTGCATTTTGGAATTGATTTAAAAATGTTATTGACGACTTAAATAACTCAGACGGTCCTCAGAATATGAAACAGATATCTTAACACAAAGAGAGAGTGAGAGGCAGAGTAACAACACGTCTGATGGATTAACTTGACTCAAAATACACTGAATGCTATTTCAAATCATATAGAATGGTTAAAGTTAGGATGTGTGAACAATACTCACTGGCCCACAGCAAAAGGAGAAGATATGTTATGCCACCCATCTCTTCGAATGACTGCCGTGGTGCTACCTTGGCGCCTTTTTAAACCTGTTCACACTGTAACGTTGGCCTTCGAGCCACCAATCGCCTCATGAACAGTAATCAACGCAACCCCATTGGCTACAGAGGTCGGCAGTTTTGCAAATTTCTTATCAGTTATCAAGTGTCATGAAAGAGACTCTGATATACAAAAAAAATATCTACAGTTAGGATCATCCTCCAAAGCTTTCTTTCACAACCTTTATGTGTACATGGAGACTGCTAGAAATGCTTCACCCCAACAGTTTGTTTGTGGTGCTGAAACAGTGAACCTGTGGGGTCACATGAGCATGAGTTCAGCCACAGTAATATCCATATGTATTTCATAATTGTACTTTAAAAACAAAGAACAAAAACAGGTTTAGGAACCTGCTGTCTTTTCCACCAGGGCCCCTGTCTATCTCTGGCCTCTTTGAGTCATTGGGTAAACCCTACATTTGGCACCCTTGCAAGTTTTAGACATCCATTTCTTTTTTTTTTTTGTTCTTTTTTGCCAAAGAAAAGAAATCCCTTTTAGTCAGGGGCTTTTGGATTGCAAAGGTAAATGTTTTGGTTATTAAAAGTCAAATTAAATATAGTCACTATACAGTTATTAGTTACAGTTACAGTTACATACAGTACAGGCCAAAAGTTTGGACACACCTTCTCATTCAATGCGTTTTCTTTATTTTCATGACTATTTACATTGTAGATTCTCACTGAAGGCATCAAAACTATGAATGAACACATGTGGAGTTATGTACTTAACAAAAAAAGGTGAAATAACTGAAAACATGTTTTATGTTCTAGTTTCTTCAAAATAGCCACCCTTTGCTCTGATTACTGCTTTGCACACTCTTGGCATTCTCTCCATGAGCTTCAAGAGGTAGTCACCTGAAATGGTTTTCCAACAGTCTTGAAGGAGTTCCCAGAGGTGTTTAGCACTTGTTGGCCCCTTTACCTTCACTCTGCGGTCCAGCTCACCCCAAACCATCTCGATTGGGTTCAGGTCCGGTGACTGTGGAGGCCAGGTCATCTGCCGCAGTACTCCATCACTCTCCTTCTTGGTCAAATAGCCCTTACACAGCCTGGAGGTGTGTTTGGGGTCATTGTCCTGTTGAAAAATAAATGATCGTCCAACTAAACGCAAACCGGAGGGGATGGCATGTTGCTGCAGGATGCTGTGGTAGCCATGCTGGTTCAGTGTGCCTTCAATTTTGAATAAATCCCCAACAGTGTCACCAGCAAAACACCCCCACACCATCACACCTCCTCCTCCATGCTTCACAGTGGGAACCAGGCATGTGGAATCCATCCGTTCACCTTTTCTGCGTCTCACAAAGACACAGCGGTTGGAACCAAAGATCTCAAATTTGGACTCATCAGACCAAAGCACAGATTTCCACTGGTCTAATGTCCATTCCTTGTGTTTCTTGGCCCAAACAAATCTCTTCTGCTTGTTGCCTCTCCTTAGCAGTGGTTTCCTAGCAGCTATTTGACCATGAAGGCCTGATTCGCGCAGTCTCCTCTTAACAGTTGTTCTAGAGATGGGTCTGCTGCTAGAACTCTGTGTGGCATTCATCTGGTCTCTGATCTGAGCTGCTGTTAACTTGCGATTTCTGAGGCTGGTGACCTGGATGAACTTATCCTCAGAAGCAGAGGTGACTCTTGGTCTTCCTTTCCTGGGTCGGTCCTCATGTGTGCCAGTTTTGTTGTAGCACTTGATGGTTTTTGCGACTCCACTTGGGGACACATTTAAAGTTTTTGCAATTTTCTGGACTGACTGACCTTCATTTCTTAAAGTAATGATGGCCACTCGTTTTTCTTTAGTTAGCTGATTGGTTCTTGCCATAATATGAATTTTAACAGTTGTCCAATAGGGCTGTCAGCTGTGTGTTAACCTGACTTCTGCACAACACAACTGATGGTCCCAACCCCATTGATAAAGCAAGAAATTCCACTAATTAACCCTGATAAGGCACACCTGTGAAGTGAAAACCATTTCAGGTGACTACCTCTTGAAGCTCATGGAGAGAATGCCAAGAGTGTGCAAAGCAGTAATCAGAGCAAAGGGTGGCTATTTTGAAGAAACTAGAATATAAAACATGTTTTCAGTTATTTCACCTTTTTTTGTTAAGTACATAACTCCACATGTGTTCATTCATAGTTTTGATGCCTTCAGTGAGAATCTACAATGTAAATAGTCATGAAAATAAAGAAAACGCATTAAATGAGAAGGTGTGTCCAAACTTTTGGCCTGTACTGTATATACGGACTCGGACTCTAGCCTATTAATTAACTTGTCGATAACATCATTAACATCATAATTGCATTTGTGTGTGTGTGTGTGTGTGTGTGTGTGTGTGTGTGTGTGTGTGTGTGTGTGTGTGTGTGTGTGTGAGGAGGGGGTTTGGGGGTGGAGGCTGTTTTCACAGCTCTCCGTGCGCACACACGGAGCTCCGTTACGCGACTGTTCACTTGTCAAATTCAGGCACATTTCACCTCGATTGGACTCTGATGCAGAAACACTGCAGCCAGTGTGATTTGTGGTAAGTTATTTTTCATTATTTGTGTTTAAATATGTGATCAGCGGCTCTGCTGTGTCTTCTGTCCTCTGATTATTAGTATTTTCACATTAACTGTCCACTGAAGATTAAACACAATAATAAAATATTTCGTTGGCTTATCAACACAGAGTAGCTCCCACTCCCTGGGTTTTATTTCATGAATTTGCCTCATGGTTTGATCGCACAGCGTAATTAAATAAATGAAACTTGGGCGCACTGAGGCTGCTCTTGTCTGAGCGGTGACTGTATCCAAATGCCAATTTAAATCTCACTATCTCATTGTCATTTTACACAGAGATCTTTGTGAGAGAGATGTAGGGGTACCTCGTCATCACATATCCCCTCCCATTTCCCCGCCCCCTTCCGGTTGCTTCTCCCACGTGTTTCCCTATGCCTCGTCCGTTTTAGATGTGAACCAATGAGAAATGAGTGAAGTCTTTTGAGCGAGCCTAACTGTAACCTTTTTAACCTTTAGGTACAGCTGCAGAGATCGTAAAACATCTTATGTAATGGGTTACTGTATCAGATGTCCGTACACCACTACAGTCCATTGTTTATACTATCTGCGAGCATACACACACACACAGACACACATGGGTATACATACATACACACATTAAATAAATCATTAAATCGCTGAACTGCAGACATGTCCCCGACAGGTGTGAGGTATCGTTTTAAAACAAAATACCATTTTTTTCCACGTTATTTGTAAGCACACAGCATGAGGTTCACAGTTGGAGATGAGTAACTACTGGTGAGAACCATGCAATCAAATCAGCAGAAGCAGTTCGTGGAGTCAGGACAAGCCTCTGTGTGTCCTGGTAAGTATTTATGATTTATAAGTTTTAATTTAAGAGTTGAATAAGATAAAGCGATTCTCTATTAATGCTATCTCTAGTCAGGTTTCCATCCGAATGTCTCGAAATTTTTGAGCGAATTTAGTGAAAATGCGCAAAAAGAAAATGCGACTTTATGCCCGTTTCCATTTGCTATTATTTTGCGATTATTGAGAGGAGAGTGCGCCATGAGATGACGTCATCAGAGAGCGTCTCTCTGCCACAAAACAAACAACACACTCGGCTGACAGTCAACAACTGATCATGGACAGATTCCTGATCGACCTGTCGGCGTTTGGAAGAACTCTGGTCACCATTTTGTCAGCATTCACCGCGTACCGAGCCATCCTGAAGAAGAGACGACAAGGAAGAATTTTAATGTTAAGAGTACTGTCGGAAATAGCTGGAAGGAGACCACCGCGTACCACCAACGTATACGTGTGACGTGATATCTGGTCCAGTCATCGTTTATCCGCAAAACCTGTTTCCATAGCAAAAAGTCGTACTTTCCTTTTATCGATACGCAGACAAATCCACCCCCTCCAAGCGTAAAAACTTTTTTGCAAATTTTCGAATTTCTAGCGTTTCCATTAATGTTTATTTTCGCTATTTTTGAAAATTCGAATAAGAATAGGTGGATGGAAACCCTATTTCTCTCTCTCTCTCTCAATTCAATTTCAATTTAATAAGCTTTATTGGCATGACTGTAGATTAACAATATTGCCAAAGCCATAACAAATTCACAAATAAGGTACAATAATAACAGTAAGTCAGAAAAGTATGGAAAGAAAAAAATTATATACATAACAGATAATTTAAACATATAATAAACATCAACAACATCAATAAAACTGAAAAATAAATATCTAGTAGATTTTATTTTCATGTGTCGCAGTATGTTTTTGTGCGGCACATGAATTAAGGAAAAGAACAAAAAAAAAATGAATAAAGAAAAAAAGCAGATAGTGAGTTCCAGGGACTGTAAATACAGACAGGTGTGTCAGGTGTTGTGATGGTTGTCCCTCAGGCTGTGGCATAATCTGACATATTTAGCTGCTGCTAAGCTGCTGACTCTGTTCTCTCCAAGAATGTGTTGCATTTTAGTTTGATCAGGCAGAGAATCAGAGTCAATGACTTTATGTTTTATTTTTGAGGTGAACTCGGCTCTGACGTGTTCATATTTGCTGCAGTGCATCAGGAAGTGTGTCTCTGTCTCGACTTGTCTCTGTGGACAGAGCTGACACAACCTGTCCTTTCTGGGC
Source organism: Cephalopholis sonnerati (assembly GCA_019142605.1). Taxonomy (NCBI): domain Eukaryota; kingdom Metazoa; phylum Chordata; class Actinopteri; order Perciformes; family Serranidae; genus Cephalopholis; species Cephalopholis sonnerati. The sequence goes on along the minus strand of JAGQAX010000003.1, from coordinate 41,398,046 downwards.
AGCCACGTCTGCCTGTGAAGTTTGCTTTGTGTTTTTGTGGTAGATGTTCAATAGTTCATATAATGTTCTTTTTGTTTTTCTGTAATTTGGTGGGTCCAGATTGTGTGAGGGCTATCCTGAGGTCTTGTGCTGTTAGAGGAGCTGAGCCTCAGGATTAGCTGGCTGAGGGGGCTCTTCTCCATGTTCTCCTCCTGGCATTGCAGAGCTTTGTAGTGGTAGGAGTTGGGGTCACTTGTTTTAAGGTGTTTATAAAATTTGATGGCTCTTTTTTGAATTCTACTTAAAAGGGGGAATTGGCTTAGCTCAGCTCGGCATCCGTTGTTGGGGCTGTTCCTGTGCACTCTGAGGATGCTCTTGCAAATCTCTGTGTGCAGGATTTCGATGGGGTGTTTGTCCCATTTTTCAAAATCTTGATTTGCAAGAGGACCCCACACCTCACTACCATGCAGAATAATTGGTTCAATTATAGATTTGAATATTTTGAGCCAGATTCTAATGGGTATATTAATGTTTGAAGATTTCTTTATAGCATAGAAAGCCCTTCTTCCCTTCATCAACAGCCAGGTTAAAGTTTCCTGTGGACGTGATGTGTAGTCCTAAGTATGTGTAGTCATGTGTGTGTTCCACCTCATGAGAGCCCACCAACCTACTGTCCAAATACTGTTTTGATACGCCTCACGGTTCATGAGTTATTAGCCAAAAGGTAAAATGCTTAATAACCGACCATGTGATGGCGCTATTGAGTATGAGTGAATAATAACATGCTGTGAGACTCTTAGCCCTCTGGTAATGACAGTATTTGTGTGTTGTTGTCATTATTTTTTTTTGGTTGTCCGAACTGAAAAATCAGAGACTGCAATTTTACCACGGTCCCTAAGCGCTCCGGTTGTCGGACGGTACTCGGAAGGACAGTCAGCGTTGTTCCTTTGAGTTTTCGCCACAACCACTGAGTTGATGAGACCTGTGAAATGTCTGGCTTACTTATCTCTACAAAATAATATCACCCTGGGTGGAATTGGTGCAGTTTTCATGACGCTATTAAAGTTAGAAACAGAAAAAAACAAGCGAATGTCGAATATAAAACCAATTTCACCTCGGTTCTCCATCAACTGCTGGGGGGAATGGTTCGGTTCGTGACCTCTCGCCTATTAATTAACTTGTCGATAACATCATTAACATCATAATTGCATTTGTGTGTGTGTGTGTGTGTGTGTGTGTGTGTGTGTGTGTGTGCAGAGGGGGTTTGGGGGTGGAGGCTGTTTTCACAGCTCTCCGTGCGCACACACGGAGCTCCGTTACGCGACTGTTCACTTGTCAAATTCAGGCACATTTCACCTCGACTGGACTCTGATGCAGAAACACTGCAGCCAGTGTGATTTGTGGTGAGTTATTTTTCATTATTTGTGTTTAAATATGTGATCAGCGGCTCTGCTGTGTCTTCTGTCCTCTGAGTATTTTCACATTAACTGTCCACTGAAGATTAAACAGGAGGTTTTTGATAAGTTTGTCTCAGTCACTCAGTAATAAAATATTTCGTTGGCTTATCAACACAGAGTAGCTCCCACTCCCTGGGTTTTATCTCCTGAATTTGCCTCATGGTGTGATAGCACAGCGTAATTTAATAAATGAAACTTGGGCGCACTGAGGCTGCTCTTGTCTGAGCGGTGACTGTATCCAAATGCCAATTTAAATCTCACTATCTCATTGTCATTTTACACAGAGATCTTTGTGTTCACAGATATTTCAAAACTGGAGGTCATCTAACTGAAATATTCGTGTTAGATTATAATATATGTTTCACATTGCCTATAGTTTACTGTGGAAGAACATTGTCCTTACTTAGACTTTCTGGCCACTTTATTAGGTACACCTTGCTGGTACTGAGTTGGACCCCATTTGCCTATAGAACTGTCTTAATTCTTTGTGGCATAGATTCAACAAGGTCCTGGAAACATTCCTCTGAGATTTTGGTCCATATTGACATAAGAGCATCACAGAGTTGCTGCAGATGCAAATCTCCCGTTCCACCACATCCCAAAGGTGCTCTATTGGACTGAGATCTGGTGACTGTGGAGGCCATTGGAGTACAGTGAGCTCATCGTCATGTTCAAGAAACCAGTTTGAGATGATCTGAGCTTTGTGACATGGTGCGTTATCCTGCTGGAAGTAGCCATCAGAAGATGGGTACACTGTGCTCATAAAGGGATGGACACGGTCAGCAACAATACTCAGGTAGGCTGTGGTGTTTAAACCATGCACCGTTGGTACTAAGAAAATCTCCCCCACACCATGACACCAGCAGCAGCAGCCTGAACCATTGATACAAGGCAGGATGGATCCATGACGCCAAATTCTGACCCTACCATCTGAATGTGGCAGCAGAAATCCAGACTCATCAGACCAGGCAACGTTTTTCCAATCTTCTATTGTCCAGTTTTGGTGAGCCTGTGTGAACTGTAGCCTCAGTTTCCTGTTGTTAGCTGACAGGAGTGGCACCTGGTGTGGTCTTCTGCTGCTGTAGCCCATCTGCTTCAAGGTTGGACGTGTTGTTGCTTCAGAGATGGTCTTCTGCACACCTTGGTTGTAACCAGTGGTTATTTGAGTTACTGTTGCCTTTCTATCATCTTGAACCAGTCTGACCATTCTCCTCTGACCTCTGACCTCTGGCATCAAGAAGGCATTCGCATATTTTCTCTTTCTCGGACCATCCTCTGTAAACCCTAGAGATGGTTGTGTGTGAAAATCCCAGTAAATACTCAGACCAGCCCGTCTGGCACCAACAACCATGCCACATTCACAGTCACTTAAATCACCTTTCTTCCCCATTCTGATGCTCAGTTTGAACTTCAGCAGGCCGTCTTGACCATGTCTACATGCCTAAATGTGTTGACTTGCTGCCACGTGATTGGCTGATTAGCTATTTGTGTTAATGAGCAGTTGAGCAGGGGTGTCTAATAAAGTGGCCGGTGAGTGTACATTTCCATGTAATATGTAAATATTGTTCTGTATTGGTAGAATCAGTTTTGATCACGCATGAGGAAACTGTCGTTCCGTCTGTCTATCTGTCACTTACACACAGACCAACACATTCAGGCACAGAATGTACCACAGTACAAAGTGGACCACTTAAGTAAACAGTAGTGATGCACATATTTTTCTTTGACTTTCCCTTGACCCTATGTTTGCTGTTTTTCTCGTGAAATACTTAAACCTCCGCATGCCTCTAAAATCCTTCAGATTAAACAGTCGGGGGTTGAACTGCTCGCAGCTCATGCCTACATGAAGGCCACAGTCTGCGACAAGGGGTCACAAGTGGACATCACAAGCCAAAAATGGTTGGGAATCACTGGAATAGAAGACCACAGGGAGGAATGGAGAGATGGAGATAGAGGGAAAATAAAGAAGGGAAACTAGGTAAGATGTAAGAGGATGAGTATAGACAGAAGGAGAAAGTAGAGGGGAAGGGGAAGAAGATTGGAAAAAGGTCACAGACAGGGAGGAGGTGAGAAAAGAAGGGAAACAAGAGAGTAGAGTTGAGAGGGGAGGAAGAAGAAAGGAGATGATGTGAGGAGAGGAAAGAAGAGGAGATGGGAGAGAGGATGAAAGAAGGAAAGGGAGAAAGGAAACGACAGTATAATAATAGTGAGAAGAAATTTTGACTCGTGTAAACTCTTTCTCCCCCACCTTATAGGAAACATACTCAGCACACACTGAATATCCAGTTTCTTCATTTGTCTCTTCTTTTCATCAGTTTGCACCTGTTAGTAAAGTCTCACTTAAAGCTCCAGTGTGTAAGATTTAAGGGGGATTTAGTGGAGTCTAGCGATGAGGACTGCAGATTGCAACCAAATGAAACTTCTCCTGGTTAGAATTCCTTCAGTTTTCATTGTGCAGGAGGTTTTTACTGGGAGCTAAATTATCTGCAGAGGTCACGTTCTCTCCAAAATGAGGTGACTAAAACTGGTAAAAACATGAATAAAGCAGTTTGATGTTAAAAATCAGTGATGTCAGACACTGTTAGCCTAGCACCTGCTAATCTGTGCTCTCTTTTTTTCTGTGATAACTTAATACTCAGATGTTCAAGAGGTTTTTACCAGGAGTCAGATTATCCGCAGAGGTATCCTCCTCTCCAAAACAAACAGACCCGGCGATGCAAACCAGTAAAACCCCTTAAATAAAGCCATTTCATGTTTGTCCCATGCTGTTTGGCATGTCAAACATAGGCCGTTAGTCTAGCATCTGCTTATCGGTGCTCACTTTTTTTTCCTCTAATGATCCAGGCCCTGTCTATACGTATCCAGATATTTTTGTATGCAGACATTTTCCCCCTCTGTTCAAAAGAAGATTCCATCCATACGACTTTGTTTTATAAAGCAACTCAGTCAACACTAGAGCGCTAAAACGACTCCAAATGCTCACGTGTGCAGTGTTCACACAGACAGCGTGGTCGCTGCAGTGCTGCCTGCTGCTTTACCTGCTGTATTTCCACAACTGAAAGCTGGTACTCCACGTATTTATGAAGCTGTACAAGCCACTGCATTGGCAATATTTCACAATAAAAAGCATTGTGGTAACAAATTAAGGGATTCTATCAACAGAAACTTTGTCAGGGGACTTTTATTTTGAAACAGGAAATGTTGAGTCACAAATAAATACTTGAATGTGAATGATATAAACATTGAAACTGTAGCGAAAGTTGGTACGATGTCAATACAAGTATCAACAGATCGTTTTCACTGCCTATTTGTTGCTGACAATGTGTGTCACGTGAAAAAAACAGGCCAGATGTTACACAGCTGAGCAGCAGCTGAGCCTGTCTGTGTTAGCTGTCTATCTGTGAAGTGTAATTCAATGTTTCCTTTTTCAAAACACCCACTGGATACCTCATCACTGCTGATTCTCATTCAACTTAAGGACATAGAAGCTCACTTAAACATACTAGTGATGCTCTTAACATGCCAAAGTTTTCCACTTCCTCTTTCACTCCTCCTCCAACAGTCGCACTCTAAAAAGTGTCCTGATCCAAAACTGTTGCTTCTAGTGGACTTTGAACTCAAACGCTAAGGTGGAGCAAAAACACTGGGTGCAGCAGATGCCTCCGCTTGTCCGTGAAGAGGTGGGTTGAAGTGTTAAGTAGTTGTTAGACAAAGCAGTGCAAACAAAACACTAGCAAACCCATAGTGCAACATTGTTGCTGTTGTTTCCAGCATTTGCTCATTGCACATTGTACTGTAAAAACATGGTGGTGCAACATGGTGATCTCCATAGACATTGTGAGGTAACAAAAACACTGTATTTATTCTCAGGTGACTATACACTAAAGAAAATATACTTATTATATCATATTTTATTTCTGCCAATATATCCCCCTAAAGGGGCGGCTGCGGTTCTGAAGGTAGAGCGGGTCACCCACTGATTTGAGGACAGTTCAATCCCTGGCTCCTCCAGTCTGTATGTATGTTGTATCTTTGGCAAGATACTGAACCGTAAATTGCCCCCGATGGCCGCTCCATCAGTGTGTGAGTGCATGTGAATGGTTACTGAGTAGCAGGTGGCACCCTGTATGGTAACCTCGGCCACCAGTGTGTGAATGTGTGTGTGAATGGGTGAATGTGACCTGTAATGTAAAAGCACTGAGTGGTTGGAAGGCTAGGAACATGCTACAGAAGCGCAGTCCTTTTACCGGTCAAATCCTACACACTGGATCTTTACATTGATGTGTCAGTTGAGTAAAAATATTATAACCTCTCGTGACCCTTCTTTGTCTTTTTATGTCTTTTTGTATTCGTCTGGGGAAACACAGGAGCTTTTTATCAAATTGGCAAACATCCACGCTAATGAAGCTTTTAAGGCTTTTTACTCTACTCTTCATCTGGCCAATTTGGCAGATAATTACATGCAAATGTTTGGACTGCTCCCTGTGTGGGAAGAGGAGTTAATTGGAGCTGATATTGTGTTTAGAAGGATTGTGACACCACCTGTCAGCACAAGATAAATACACTTAAACATGCACAAACCTTCCTAAAAATTCATATTGTTCTCTGTGGGTGCTGCAAAGTCTCCATTATGTTTTTTTTTTGTTCTAATCTCTCACTTAGGGTAAAATGACTCATTTGCATGTGTACGTGTGAGCACACCTTTGTACGTTTATCTCTGTGTGAATGCAGATGAAGGCAAACCACATTCAAAAAACAGTTCTGTGAGAGCGACTGTGTTTGCACGTACGCATGTGCGCGACGAGCTTGTAGGAGTATTGATCAAACTCGGGCTAATCTGTGAGCTCTTGTCAGTCTTTGTAATGAAAAGTGTGGAGGCAGAGACGTGGCAGGGATGTAGCCCTGCTGCAAATCCGTTAATTGAACAGCAGCAGAGGAAGCAGACTCCCCGAGGGGAATAAGACTGATGGATCGTCAATTAGCTGATGGTGTATCTCTCTTCCACTTTCTTGTTTAAAAGTGGGATCATTTGGAAAGAAAGAAAAAAAACATGCCTGTCCATCATCTGTCTAATTAATGACCAGTACATTAACATAATTATTCCTCTGTCAGGCATCTTCTTTGGGACAAAATCACATCTGTATAGTTTTTAACATAATGTACTGGGGCTGCATAATAAAGGCTACATAATGCTGAATATCCTGTATGTGATGTCGCAGCTGTTTCACTTTGAAATAACATTTCTAAAGCCTCATTCAAGACATTCAGCATCCTAATGCACATTTGCTTTGATTGGCATTCTCCATGTTCCTACTGTTTGTTTTCAATACTGTCTTTTTTGTCTCTTTTTGTACAGTGATTTATTTATACTTATTTATACAGAGCTGCATTTACTTCTATCAAACAGTTACCACTTTCTAATAAGTCACCCTTTAACAAGACTACAGCCCCTACTGCACCCATACAGATATTTTTGTGAATGTGTGGGCAGGGACAAAAGGAGAGGGAGAACCACACATTTTTTTTTCTTCTTTTTTTTAAAATTTAATAACTGATCTTGTTTGTGAAGAGTCACTTAACGGCCCAGGCTGTTGTCATAAACTGTCGGTACTTTTCCAAAAACCGACTTTCCCCTGGGGACGCATGTTCAGAATTGTGTGAGCTTTGAGTGAAGTATGAAGTGTGAGTTGAGGCTGCCTAAACCAAATCCTTTGTAACATTACGCTGATTATGTAACTGCACGTTTAGGACGTAACGTCAGGTGTAGGACGCTTATTCGTTGGAGATCATACGAACCGTCCTGTAAGCACCATTTATCAGTGATATGTTGCTATAATACAGAGAGAAATGTTTGCAGTGTTATAGACACTAATAGGGTTTCCATCCACCTATTCTTATTCGAATTTAAAAAATAGCGAAAATAAACATTAATGGAAACGCTAGAAATTTGAAAAAAGGCCGAAAATTCGCAAAAAAGTTTTAACACTTGGAGGGGGTGGATTTGTCTGCGTATCGATAAAAGGAAAGTACGACTTTTTGCTATGGAAACAGGTTTTGCGGATAAATGATGACTGGACTGGATACCACATCACACGTCTGGACCGGATATCATGTCACACGTATACGTTGTGGTCACAAAAAAATGGCGGCGGACAATAAAGTGACCAGAGTTCTTCCAAATGCCGACAGGTCGATCAGGAATCTGTCCATGATCAGTTGTTGACTGTCAGCCGAGTGTGTTGTTTGTTTTGTGGCAGAGAGACGCTCTCTGATGACGTCATCTCATGGCGCACTCACCTCTCAATAATCACAAAATAATAACAAATGGAAACGGGCATAAAGTCGCATTTTCTTTTTGCGCATTTTCACTAAATTCACTCAAAAATTTCGAGACATTCAGATGGAAACCTGACTACTGTTAAATGGTGAGGTTACTTTGCTCCTGTATATTTGACCTCTGCGAATCTTTACATTGGTCCTTTGCGGCTACCGAACATATGTGATGAACAGGAAGTGGAGCTTTTATCGTGAAATCTTCAGTTTGAGAAAATAAATGAGAACGGTGGAGCAACAGAGTTGTTTTACCGTTAGTTTGTTGCCGTTGCTACCGAGCCGACTCAATGCCTAAAGCAGTCTCCTGTCGTCATTAAGATGTAGTTATTTTTAGAAGTGAATTAAGAAGAAAATGAAAACAATACAAACTAAAAATAGCCACTACACCTCCTATGAGGATTTGTTGAACAGCTGCGACAACATTGTGACACTATGAGTCTGTGTGTGTGTCATCATGGCAAAATGTGGTCTTCTTGACACCTATTGTAGCAGTAACTACCACAGAAGCTTTTTGACTAATTTTCCAGTTGTTTATGTCTCTGTCTGTCTGTGGGTAGATTTCACAACCATGCAAGATGCAGTTTGAAGAGGGCGTGTGGCCCTTCTTAGCAGCGGCGCCTTAAGTAGTGGACTAGGAAGTAGAGAAGGAGCCATCCCATCCCAAGATGATCTCTAGTCAGAGTTTGGAAACCAATTTTCTTTCTTTTCTGTACATCCTAGTCTCCTAAAAAAAACAATATTGCCTCTCAGTGGAAGCCTTAATGTGACCTCATGTTAGTGGGAAACAGCAGCAGTATTTGAGTCCCACGTGATGCAGAGACACACAGATACAGAAGCGTGTTTCAGGATAGTGGCGCAGAGGTTTTTTCACCCTGTAGCATCAGATGGTTGATCAGGTGTCTGTGTGTATGGAGTTATGACAGTGTAAAGCATGTGAAGTAAAGGTGGAGAGATCACTATTAATGTACAGTCCAAACTTCAGGCTCAGTATTAATGGCAGCTCAGTGAAATTACCAAGAGTGAGTGGGAAAAAGCTCTTAACTGCCACAAGACGTTTGCTAAAATGCCATGCATATTTATTCTCAGTGTCACGAAAGGTGTCCAAACAGGACCAACTTTTAATTACAAACCAGATAGACTGTAAAAGAAACAATGAAATGTCCTAAAAAGCACTCATTGGAGGTAATTATCATGATTTGAGCAATCAGCATGGATTCATTTGACTGACTAAATGTTTACCAGACAGGCATTTGTTTTAATGGTGACCTTGTTGTCACTCTATCACATCAGCGGGTTGTTTGCACTGAGCTGTGGCTCGTACTATTATGAGGTAATTACAGGCATCAATAGAGTTTTCAGTGAGGAGGAAGCAGCCCTTCACCCTCAGTATCAACCATGTAATCATAAGAGGCCTCTCACATGCACAGAGTCAACAATACAGTTGCTGCTCTACACTGCTTTTAGAAAATCCAGGCGTTGAAATTAATTCAAAGGCTGAGTGGTTGGTTGTGAAATATGTATTTGTAATGTGTTTGATCTCTGCACATTTGCTCTTTTATCTGTATGAGAGGTTTATCAGGCACTAGAAATGTGACCTGTTCAGGCTCAATGTACGCTTGGCACATTTAGCAGAAATTGTGACTGCGGATGTTTCATCTCTGTAAAATGAAGTGTGGAAACTAATGTTAAAGGAACAGGACATTAAACATTTAGCCTCATTTGACCTTAAAGTATATAATGACCCCCATTAGGCTAACAGTAAGCTCTAAGCAGTTTGTATAACTTACTCCTTGGCCAAGGACAGCAACCGAAGCCAGTTTGAATTCACAACAGGTACGATGAAATCCAGTAGCAACCCAGAGTCTCCACAATTGATCAGGTTCCTTATGTTCCAAACAACCATCACCTCGCCAATAAATTTCTCATTACAATACTTCCCGTGGTGCTTTGGAGTTAGGAGCAAGCATGTCATGGCGGTAGTGTATTCAGCAATGTTGTGGACAATTGACTGTTTGGAATAGGCGTATTTCGGCTGCTGGGTAACGACATCATCGTTCCACTCATACTTCCGGTCCAGCCACTACTGCACAAAAACGGTGAACGTTAAGTCCTCCTGAACTGAAATACACACTGTGGAAAATAGCAAAATTTGTTTAAGGACCTTTTGGCTCAATGTGTAGTGGCAGATAACGTATCATCACTCTGTATTTAGGATCCAACTAAGGTCAGTTACACAAGGCTCGGGAAGCAGTTAGGCAAATATCAGATTTGGCAGTAAGAAAGATCCATAAACAGAGAATAAGTGTTTTGATAACTTGAGTGGTTTGTGTGTAAGCCAAGTCTTGGGAGGTTAAATAAGATGGAACATCCTGGGTTAAGGTGACTTGACCGTTGGTGTTGATAACCCCAAAGTGTCACAATAGAGACAGGTTGTTTTTGTCAGAACGACAAAGGCAAATAGAACTTTGGATTCCCAGAAAATATGACACACACACACACACACACACACACACACACACATGAACCAAGGATATAAGAGCTGGAAGAGAGATGTTCAGCTGTGTTGTTTCTACCAATTCGGACATGTAGACCAGTGTACTGTGATGTATGCTGATGTTCTGCGAATAAAGTATTCCCGTTGGCTGTAACTTTTCTCCGTGGTTCTCTGAGTCTCTTCATTTCAGTGTTTACTGAAGTTGAGCATTTTTCTTACAAATGGTAGGTTGTTCAACAAGGGACAAACTTGATGTCAGAAATTAATCTACCGCTTCACTAAAGAAACGCAACAGTGCAAAGCGATAATGGTAGTGATCAAAAGAAAGAACTGGACACTGTCTGGAAACTGGAGGGTCTGTAGCACTCCTTTCATTGCAAGTAACTTAGCATATTCAAGCCAACAGCTTTACGTTGTTGGAGCTAACGACTGCTAGCCAACAGTCTACAGAGACAGAGAGGAACATTCATATTTGTTTGTGCTGTGTCCGTCTTGTCATTCCATTCTCCAAAAAACTGCGAAAATACCAATAAATAAATAAACACAACAAACCCTGGAAAGGCCGAAATGTGTTTTCTCTGTAGGGTGGCTGGGCTCAGCCTTAGAGATAGGGTGAGGAGCTCAGACATCTGGAGGGAGCTCGGAATAGAGCCGCTGCTCCTTTGCCTCGAAAGGGATCAGTTGAGGTGGTTCAGGCATCTGATCAGGATCCTCCTGGGCGCCTCCTGTTAGAGGTGTTCCGGGCATGTCCCACTGGTAGGAGGCCCTGGGGCAGACCCAGAACACGCTGGAGGGATTACATATCTCATCTGGCCTGGGAATGCCTTGGAGTCCCCCAGGAAGAGCTGGAAAGCGTTGCTGGGGAGAGGGACGTCTGGGGTGCTTTGCTTGACCTGCTGCCCCCGCAACCTAGCCCCAAATAAGCAGATGAAAATGGATGGACGGATGGAGACCCTTGAGTTTCCTGACCACTTGTGATTGCTGCAATCCGTGCTTTGCGCTGTTGTTTTTCTTTAAGGAAGCAGTAGACTTTAATTTCTAACATCAAATTTGTACCTAGTAGAACAACCTGCAATTAAGCAGCAAAGTTCTCAAAGTCATTTTTTGTGTTTCCCACAGTGTGCATTTCACTTCAGAAGGACTAATGTTAAAGTAGATTGTTCCATTTGCTGTTTTATTGCCTCTGTCCTGGTCCGTCCGTATGTCTGTCCCATTCCTGTGAACGCAATATCTCACAAACACCGTGAGGGAGCTTCTTCAAATTTAGCAAAAACGTCTGCTTGAACCCGCTTGAGTGATGAACTGACTGGATTTTGGTGGTTGAAGGTTAACCCTTATGCCGGTTATGACAAAACTTCATATAGATGTCTAAAAGGATATAATGATGAGGTGATGACACTTTATACCCAAAACGTCAAAGATCACCTTCACCGTGACATCATAGTATTCTGCATAAAACACTTTTCTTGCAATGACTCAGTGTCATATCTCAGGAATAGAGGGGGAGACATTTGGTCAGATACAATATTGTTGACACTAATCTTGGGTGTCCACCTTAAAACTGAACTGATTCTATAGATCTTCTGTGCTGCCTTGGGGAAGATGTATGAAGCAGCCATGCTTACATGGATAAGTGCAACTTGACTGGTTCGCAGAGGCATACAATTGCAGGGCGGTAATTCTCCTTATTATCCTGATATCTGACAAAATGTCAACTTGTTGCACTCTGTCTTCATCTTCAGTGGAGTGGGCAGATTCAAAAGTCTGAATCCAGGCAGCTGTTTTTGTGCAGTAATGGCTGGACTGGAAGTCTAGGTGAAACAACACTGTCTTTTCCGAGCAACTGAAGCACACCTTGAAACGCTCCGTAATGAACATATGAATCAATGATGGAGAAGTAGATTATTTTGCAGAAGTGGCAGCCATGGCGACTGTCGTCATGAGTACAGGCACTTTTCACCAAAGCATAAGCAAGTGCTGTGTGAGTACACAACACACACATACACAACACACACTCAGCTACAGTGTGTTTCATCAAGAGACAAAACTATTGAGGTGTTAAGTTACCACAAATCCTATTCTTAATTGACCCTGCCTTATTCTCTTTGAGCAGAGTTCAATCATATTTAGCTCTCACACAGAAGTGTGGCTTTTATGTCTGACAGAGGAGGTGGGATTTACCTCATATATGAAACACACATCATTATAATACAAGCTGTAGGGCTGCTGCTTAGCTGCAGCAAGTGCAAGGATATTAATAGACGGTAGTGACAATTTAAGTGTCTGATAGAAACTTGCTGTTGTTATGGTTATGCTTACAACCTGATGTACACTCTTTTGTCTTAGGCTTCTGAATGTGCCTACACATGTGGTAGGCACATTTCAGAAGACTAAGTCCTTGCATTAGGGTGTTCCAGATAAAAAGCCATTTTTATTGCCTTTGTGTTAAATTTTCTGGCTTTGAAGACCCTACAGTGGTCGTGCTACAACAGTCACTGACTACTTTTACATTAAAATATTCCAGTATTTTTCCATTATTCTGAAAAAGACAATTTTTCTACAAAGCTGTCTCCATGGCTAATGAATATTAATATTTCACTAATGTTCTCATTTACATGCAGCCCTGCACACTCTCATTAATGTGCATTTATCATGTAATAATATGGAAAAGTGGAACAGCCTGAAGCTGCGTGTGGCATTTTGCATCAAAATATATATATATATTTTTTCAGTTTTCCACCAGTAACGGACTTATTCAACCATGCCAACACAGCCTCCCTCTTTCATTCCTCATCCTTCTTCAAGAGGTTGGTGTTGCAATATTCCCACATGTCCAAAAACCTGTTGATATCCAAGTCTCTCATAATGTTAAAAAGTAGGTGTGTTTCTTTTTCCTACCAGAGAGAAGGATTTTTCTTTTTCGGCATGCATCTCTACCCCACAGCCTTGCAAAATGTGTGGCTAGTTGGTTTCTGCACAACACACAGAGCTGATCAAAAACAGGCAAGAGGCGTGAACTGCTGTAAAACTCCCAACTGAGACGCACGTTCTGAATGTGCTGTACATGTCTAAATAATGTTCCAAAAAACCTGAATAATATCAACATACCTTAGGTTTTAATCAGTAAATGCTACATTCAGGAAAAGGCCTGATTCAGCATATCTATTTAACAGAAAATGCTGCTTACATGACCTCTTAACATTTCAGAATATTGTCCTTTTAGTGTGCATGTAAATGTAGTCACTGTGGCACACAGGAACTCATGTCTCCAGCTCCTCTATGAAACAAAGGAGTTAGACATGCCAGGATTAATTAAACACCACATCAAAAGTCATTAGTTTAAAGTCCCCTCTAGAAATATTCCACTGCCTTGAAGCATTGTCAGAGTCGATTCCACAGTCAAACCTGAATCAAACGACTATTGGCTTCTTGGGGCTAGTGCAACAAGTTTTAAATGTCATGGCTGGTGTGATTAAGGGGAGAAGGGAAGAACCTTAATGCAGATAGTCCAGACCAAAATGAGGACTTTAAGTGATTTAATGAATATAACCAGCTTACAGGCAGGTAAGCAGAGAGACAGGTACAAGTGACAAGAAACCAGAGGCATGAAACAACCATAGCAACTTGGAGAAACAAGTGGAAATGAACCAATATATATACAACTTGGCTGATAAGGGAAAATGGGAAGCAGGTGTGTCGTTAGGCAGTGAAGGTCAGGTAACTGAAAGGCTGATGAGCAAAATGGGAACAGGTGTGTGGATGGGTTGGCCAGTCAGGTGATGGGGAACATTCCACTATGTTCACCAGCTAGTTGCCTAAAGACAGTTTATCTGAGCTTTTATTGCCAAAAAAAAGTTGCCTGTTGCAGTTAGGAATGAGGCTAATGAGAGTGGTGAGAGTGAACTAAAACAATGAGCTAAAGGATGCTAAAATAGATCTGAGGGACCCTGCAGAATCAAGTAATAATTCTTTGTAACATTACACACAGTAATTTAACTTATTGTTGGTATAAATATAGTTCAATCAGGAGAGACAGAAGAATGAAGTAAAGATAAATTTAACACAGAATATAAGTGCACAGACTAACATATGATTTGTGCTGATTAAGATTTAACAGAAGTCTCTGGCGCTTGGACACCAGAGGGAGACATTTTGTCAGTGAGGGACATCTTAGTGGCAGCAAGATAAATCCCCCCATGGGGTCCAGACACTGGCGGCGGTGGTGGCTGATGACTCTGAGGCTGCTGAGGCAGATTAGGCTGATGAATCCGTAAAGACTAGGAGATGATGGGGAGGTGGAGGGTGCGCATGACTGCAGCAAGAAAAAACTTCAGCAGAGAAAAACCATATTTAAAATGAGGAGCAGTAAGATGATTGGTTGACATAGAAGGTGTGTTGCTGTGCTGGTGGTTGACTCAATTGACCTACCCAAACAATGACACCTACGGATAGTGAGTGAGCATATGTGCGAGGAGTGAGTGGCAGGGTGAGAGAGAAACTGAAAGCCTGAGCATGAAAAGTGTTGTCTTCCTGACTGAACTTTTGCTAGAGCTTCATTTCTGGAGGAAACCTAGTGATAAGACTTGGAATGATAAGAATTTGAAATGTTGAGACATCCATCAGATAAGATGTTAATTTAAAATTTCCCCTCCTACACCTTGAGAAATGGCGCCCACTCTCCTGGGTAGAAATAGTTCTCTTTTGTGGTATTTTATTGAGGAATAACAACAACTCCCAGTCTGTCTGCTCCCTTTTTAACCAACTTGTAAGCTTCAGTTTCTCTATATGTTTGTGATAGAAGAGGCCTGGCTATGCAAGATTCAGTAAGAGCCGTATCATGATACTATGTAGAGTGCCAATGAGTTAGCATTTTTGCACTTTTTTTTCTGTTTTTACCACTCCAGTTTCCCTTGTCTCGAGTCAGTGGGTTTTTGGTTAGGTGTGTGAAATATAGTCTGTGGTTCTTACAGGTTTTTTTCCAGTGGAAAAAATCCTAGAGACTCTCTTATGGCCGATGTCAAAATGATATCAGTTTTATAGCTGGAGGCAAAACATGACTCGCCACCACAGGGCTGTAAATGTCTTAAAATGTCTTGATGTGTTATTGGGAGCCAGAATAGAAGGAATTATGGCTCAAAACTTACATTTTATTGTATACCAGCCACCACTGTCCGTCAACAAAAACAAAGACAACCATGGTTGGATGGGATAAGACGAAATGACTAGACAGAGGCGATCATCAAAACTGCAGCTCACACTTCATATCAGGTTAGGGAAAAAGTACTCACAGTTATAGGGATGAACGTTATGTGTATAAAGGGTTATCATGTCCACCTCATCAGGTATTAGGGCAGTATTAGGAAGAATATTGGATTTCTCCATAACATTAACTTTTTAGCGCATTAGCTAGCGTTAGCTTTGATAGCAAAACAAACTGGAGGAAACCAGCCATCCCACCTTCAACAATCCTGTCCAATCATCCATCTACAGAGTGAGATCATACAGGTTGGCTGGCCTGGTCCCATTGGTCAGTGTTTACTTGTTCAAGTAACACTCGCTGTCCCTGAGAGCGAGTGACCTGACATCTGTGCGTTCATAAATTCAGTCTGATGCGCTACACTAAAATGAAAGCTCTGTTGTATGAAGAAACAAAGCTTTATATTTCTATATAAATGAATGAACAGTTAAGTTAATCATACATTCACTCTGCTTGGCGCCCTGCTGCTCCGTCTCTCCAGACAGAGTGCCTGAATGTGCTCTGCCACTCCGAGAGTGTGGTGCTCTGGATAACCGAACGGTGCATTGCGACAGGGCTCTGAACTTACGAACGGTCCAGTTTGTGACAGAGTGCGCTCCGGCACACGGAGTGCATCATCTTCCTCTATTGTCTGATAAAAGCCTACAGAAGTCGCTCGCTAACACTAGCTAATGTCTGTGGAGAGTTGTTTTGCCTCCAGCTAAGCCCCGTCCACCAAAAAAACATAGGCTTTTTATCGAAAGAACCCGGGCAGTGCTAACTTCAGCGTCAGTCTATAAAAAATGCCACTCAATTCGGAGTGCAAGAATTTATCAATACAATTTAGTATGGGGACATGTTTTGTGATGCTGTATCATTTCTCAGAAACATTATCGATTTTTAATTGATACTTCAATTGCAAAGATACTGGGTAGTGGTTCATTTTGTGCTGTATTTAAAACCTGGCCACTAGATCCCTCAGAGTTGTTGTCTATCTTCAGCCATTTGACTCTCGTACTAATGTAACAACATATCTCTAGCATAAACAGAAAAAACACAGTCCTATGTGACAGGCAGTTATAAAGGGCACACCACTAGCACTGACGGTTTTCCTAAAATTAGATTTTGAAAAATGCACTATTGCTGTATCGCAATATATCACAATATATTGAATCGGAACACCTGTATCGTGATGCACATCACATCACCAGATTCTTGCCAAAACATAGCCCCATACTACATGCTTTTGTATTTGATTTCTGGATCACAGGAGGGAGTCTTTGGATCTGAAGGTTCGCTTTGGATTAAATTTTGCATGAAAAATTATCATTGTAATCCAGCCCCTGGTCGTTAATGTCACAACTTAGCTTCTGACTGGCAACTTTAATTTAGTTAGCATGAACAGCCACAAGAAAAGTGACATCAGCCGTTAAACACCAGTGACATCAAAGGTTCAGCGATATCTCTAGATCTACAGTATCTGCGCTCAGCAGATGTGGCGGACAGAATTTGAATACACACATGCACATATCGCACACATGTACACTCACACACAAGGCTTAATATGTGCCATTGTTGCCTTTGTATCTGAATGTAAAGAGCACCAGCTCTTCAATCAGTATTCATTTGGACTCTCTTGTTTGTCTCTTTCATTTGCTCCATGCAAGGCCTTTTTGGGCCTTTTCTTGACCTTACATCACCATAGCAACATCTCCCAGGAAGTTTTTTTCTCCGAGCCGGCCATAGAACGGCAGACAAAGGAGTTGATGTCCTCTGGGAAGACAGATTGTCTGTGTGCTCTATTGTGTGGTCAGAGATTAGAATGGCAGGTGTTGTGCTGCACATCCTAGAAATCGGGAGCATTAAGGGAAGCGTGTGTGTGTGTGATTAAGTAATCCGTACAGTGTGTAAGAGAGTTTTTGTCTTCAGTAGGATGTTTTGTAGCTGTATATACATTTTTTGTACTTTTGTAAAAAGTCTTTTAATTGTACCTGTAATCACAGATTGTTTTTTTTTTTTAAAAAAAGGTAAATATATGTGTTGCATGCCTCCAGCTCCACCTGTAATCATTCAAGGTGGTAATTCTGCCAGTCAAAGCTCAAGATAAACCTGTATCGCTATCCTCCAGGCCTGTATTGTAATTATTCATGGCATTTTGTTTATGTGCATTTTCTTATGCATATTTAATCAGTTACAAATGAGGTTTTCCATTGAGTTTTTCTTCATTATCACTGCAGGACTAATAAAGGACTAAAGTCAAGTAAATAGTGTTTTAATATATAGTTCTCAATTGAAAATGTATTTCTTATAAATGTGGTTAAAAAAACAATTCACCTATATTTAAACTATGAATATGGGCTCAAATGTATATCTGTGTTTTATATGTAGTGAGTTAACTTTTTAGAGCTCAGGAAATGCATTAAAATAAACTCAAAATACATTGAAATGACTGTAAAGTCACCAATTCTAGCAATAAAATGCTGTACATCAGTCATATTCTCATACATTCAACAATTCACATATCATTGTACCATTGGCCTGAGACATCTTCCAAATGTCTCAGGCCAGCGTCATCTTGACCTAGAATACAAACATTTAGTTGTAACATAAAGAGAACAAAACCCAACGTCTGCAAAACGTCACAATGTTAATCTCCACACAATGTGAAATTCTAACCTCGTTAGAAAAATATCGTCAACCCAATTTCAAGACTCGTTTTTTATAGTAAAAAGAATATTTATTAACGTGCATATAAGAATTAAAAATTTGGAAAATCTTTAGAGATTAGACCCCATGGAGATGGTATGATTTAAGGAGGGTGATGAATCCATAGTCGAATAGGCACCCACCCGCGGTCTAGATGCTGGTGGTGGTAGAGGTGCTGAAGATGAGATGGGAGGAAGATGGAGTAGTCCTGATGATCTTGATGAGTAGAGGAACGAGTCTTTTTTGTGCTTGTCCTGGACTCTGGATAGGATGGCTGGAGGTGATTGGGGTGGAGGGGGGTGCGACAATTGTGCCTAAAATGACGGCTGACAGCAGCAGAAGAGAGAGCAGATTTAAAAATGATTGGCTGAGAGATCCTGGCAAAGTTTGATTGAATAACTAGAAGAGTGAACAGTCATAATCAGCTGATTAGAGCAAGCGGTGGGGATAGGAGGGAGAGAATTGTAAATGGATGAGCACAAGTCTTCCTGATTGAACTTACGCTGAGCTTCATTTCCATTCCAACCAAGATTTAACATTTGTCCGACGTAAGAGTGCAGCGTCTTTCTGACGTCATTTTGACATTCGGTGCCAGCAGGGACGCCACTGTACCATATGAGTATTTGAATGTTGTGCAACCACATAACATCAAGCATATTTTGTCTGTGATAAATTAACATCAGGTTTTAAATGCTCACAAACACCTACACATCTCTGAATCAGAATAAAACCATATCAGGAGCTCATATCATGAGACTAAATCTTTAAATGAATCTAAAATTGCCTTACCTTACAAAAAATAATATTGTATACTTCCTGGATTATGTGAGTGTGTGTCCCTTTAAGTATTAAGTGGCTCAGGTCATCTCACAGCTGCATTTACGTTTAGTAATTAATGCTCTAACCATCTCACAGGAGAGATGACGAAGACTCATGCACCATGATTTTAACAGGTTTTAAACACAGAATGAGGTGGTGGTGTCTCTTTCTTAGCTGACCTTTAGTTTAAAATAAAATCAAGATAATCAAATACATATTTTTCCATGTATTTTTGTTGCAACATTAAAACCTATTCTACACAAAGGCAAAAAATAAAAATGACTGGTTGTTTAACTGAACTGTACAATATTCTCCTTTATGTGTTGATATAGATAATGTCTCTGATTTTATTTCATCGCTCACAATTTCTATATGTATCCTGTAAATTATTCTCCCTGCCTTTCCCCCTCTTCTCTTCCCATCATCCTCCCATCAGCATTAATGCATTTAAGTCAAGGTTGTGAAGGACATGCCTCTGTTATTTTTTCCCCGTAGGTCAGTACATTTTGTTCCTAACAGACCACCAATTATCAACCATCGCTGTGAGGGATGAGGGTGTGCCTGCGTGCGGCGTGGTAGTTATTAAGAAGGCTTCATAAACAAGTCTTGCACTAATAGAACCAAATGCATTATGTTTTTGTTCCGGTGCAGGCTTGTTTTTGTTGTGACGGAAGGAGGGTTGTTAAGTTGATTAGTAGTTTAGTATTCTACAAGCTTCACCGGCTTCATATTGGACCAAACTTTTAAACTTTTCGCTGTCCATGCCATCATTGGCAGCAGCCATTTTCACCGCAAACAAAACTTGATCGTTTTTTAAAATGTGTTTGTGAAGTTCTGTCTTTGTTTCTCATCCTTTCTCCCTTTCTGCCAAACACTGTATCTATCTTCATAAAGTTGTAATGTCTAATGCTGCAATTTTACCAGCTGCGACAACTTTGAGACCGCTGGAATTGTTTCGACACCGTTAGTCTGTGTGTCATTACGGCACATGTGGTCTTGGTGACACCGATTGTAGTGAAAGTTACCACAGAAGCTGTTTTTTTAATGTTTTGCCAGGTGTTTATTTGCCTGTCTGTCTGGCTATGGACAAATATTGTCACTGCAATAGCGTCACAACCGCGCAAGATGCAGTAACAAAACTGTAGTTCAGTCAGGAACACTTTTGTCAAAGAAAACTTTATTTCCATTTGCAGTATTATATTTGGCGGTATGGCTCTGTTCTGGGGCCCCTCTGCCTTTCCTAAAGCCTATGCGGAAGACTTTTCCACACACCTACGTAGAAAGCATAAGGCAGAAGAAGAGAGCACACCTCTCCGCCCTTCCACGTGCAAATGAGGAAAGCCTGAGGCAGAGAGGCAAACCTCCCTGCCCTTCCATGCGCCTACATGGAAAGCCTAAGGCAGCCGCAAAGGTGATTGTGGACCAAGCCGCTAGAGTGATCCTGTCACAAGATGGTCTGTAGTTTTTTATTGTGCTTAAAGGAACAGTTTGACATTCACATTACATCAAAGGTCGTGTGCGATGTGTTGGTCAGCGCAGTATTTACCACTGCTGGTGCCACTGTGATGTTACATTCACCTTTCAGTTCAAGCAGTGGTCAACATTTGGCTATTCTCACAAAAAGGTCCATGCACAGATCAGCCAATATGAATGTGGCACCCTGGCTCCACTTGGCACATGGTGGGCATACGCACACAAGCAGTGCAACTATCCACATTCAAAATAATGATGTAGCATGATTCCATGATAATGTGAATTCACCGTAACTCTTGGCAACAAAGCAAAAACAGTAAATGTCAAACTATTCCTTTAAATTTCCACAAATTATCAGAATCAGAATCCGATTTATTGCCAAGTAGATTTTCACATACAAGTTATGTGCTTTGGTATTTTGGTGTATAACATAAACAAAGTAAGAGAACATGAGGATAAAAGCAAGTATTGCAACAAAAAAATGAGGAACATTAATATGGAATGGTATGATATTATAATGAGAGTATGAAAAAGTGCTATAAACTATCTGGAATATAAGAATAAAAGAAGAGCAATGCCGTTTTTAGACATGGTATTTTTGCAGATGATGAGATGAAAGAATTAATTATTAAGGTTATTAGGGTTTTGACTTGTGGAAGTCAGATCAGAGAATTTTGGACAGACCCAAACTACCTGTTAAGCAAAGTTAAGCAAACCGCCTCCTGGCCCCAGCGTCCTATTTAATGCACAGATATGAGAGTAGTATCGAGTAGTATCAGTAATATCTCATCTAACACTTGGTAATAAAGTGAATAAGTATCAGTATAAAAATGTAGGTAAAGATTTTCAGTCATCCAGGTCATGGTAATCATGAGTGCTACATTGTAGGCAACTGGATTTGCTTGCGTTTCTTGAAGACGATATGACTCTACATCTAAAGGAGAAGGGACAGCAATGTGCACATCTTGGCCAGGAAAGAAAGATGGTATGAAAGAGGCGTGAAAGAAGCCATCTACGTCAAACTGGAACAACTATTGATAAACAGAGGAGGTGGCCTACGACACCACTCATCACCCACCTATAATGCAGTCCTGGGATCCCTCCCCAGACGACTTCACACCCATTCACACCTGGTCCCATCTGACCCTAACGACACACAGGATGGCCAGGTGGGTCAACGACTCACATTGTGACCTTAATGACTCTGAAACTAAGAACTCACATGTGACCCCTACGACTCTAGTCTGTAAGGGTCCACACCCACACAGGGTTTAAAGTCTGCAACTCCCTACCAGTCATTTGGGACTAAAGAAGCTTCTTGGATGAGAGGCGAAACATCTTCAAGAAATGCAAGCAAGTCCAGTTGTCTACGATACAGCACGATATTTCACAAAATGTGAAACTACACCTTTAATGCATTATTCAGATTGCCTTTGTGTATGAAATATGCTTAATTAACTAACTTTTCTTTGCCTTGTAGGGCCGTTGACCCGTCACTGATGGGATCTTATCAACTTGTGTTGCCCCACATTCCTTAAAGCCTCCATGGAGCTCATCCAGGCCACCCAGCTGCCTCTGGAAGCCCCTACAGCTACCTGGAGCAACAACTCCAGTCCCCCTTACTCCCATTTCCTGTTCGTCTCCACTCCTTCTGAATCGCCTCTTGGCGTCAGCCCGAGTGACAGCTCTTTCCTCTTTAACAGCACCTGCCAGAACTGCACCAAACCAGAACCTGGATCCCTCCCTGGCTTGGCTGGAGTCTTCATCCCTCTTATCTATGGAATCGTGTGTGTTGTTGGCCTCATAGGCAACACTCTGGTCATCCATGTTATAGTCAACTACACTAAGAATGAGTCAGTCACCAACATCTACATCCTCAACTTAGCCATCGCAGACGAGCTCTTCATGCTGGGCCTGCCCTTTTTAGCGGTGCAAAATGCTCTGCTGTTTTGGCCCTTTGGCTCTCTGATGTGCCGTGTGGTGATGACAGTGGACGCCATCAACCAGTTTACCAGCATCTTCTGCCTTACTGTGATGTCAGTGGACCGCTACCTGGCTGTCGTGCACCCCATTCGTTCCTTCTGGTGGCGGCGCCCCCGTGTAGCCAAGGCCATCAGTGCCACAGTTTGGGCAGGGTCCTTTGTGGTGGTGCTGCCGGTGGTGGTGTTTGCAGATGTGCTGAAGGACGATGGGAACTGCAGCATCGTGTGGCCTGAGCCAGCAGAGGTGTGGAAGACGTCTTTCATTGTGTATGCGTGCACCGTGGGCTTCTTCTGCCCCCTGCTGGTCATCTGCCTGTGCTACCTGCTGATCGTTATAAAGGTACAGCATTTACAGTAACACAGATATAAATGGGTTGTTCTGGGAATGTTTTTTCCCCTTCTATTTTCACATTTCAAATTTTTCTTAAAACAGTATCCTCAATATTACTCTGCTTGTGATGTAATCATATTTCTGTTATGACCATCATTTTAAATTAGTTTAACTTGCTTCTGAGAAATCACAATTTGTCCGTTGTTTTGGCATGGCTTAAAATACTAACCATGAGACTCGTCCGCTGTTGCTACGGAGACAAATTCAGAGAGGTTGCACATTCAAAATGTTAATTGTTGAATTTGTAAACAAAACACGGAGCCATAGTTGCTAAATTAACCAAATATTGATCCAGAATCCCAGGGCTAGTGGTTGATTTAAGCTGCAGATTTTACCGAAACCTTTCGCTTCTGCCCGCTGTTTGTGGTGCATGTCATAAAATTTTTACCACGGCGACTGGATGTTTCTTGCCAAAATGCACCTTGGGGAGTTCGTAGTCAACTTCTCACCCAAAGTTTACAGTACACAGGCTTATATCTTCAACTTTTTAATCAAAGACCCACATATTTTCTGTCACAGTTGTTAATATTCTGTACTGATAAGACCAGCAGGACAGTTTCACGTCTATTCAAGCCATGGAAGTGCTCAAACGGTGAGTTAGGCAATATCGTACAGCGAAAAATAAATGGGACCTTTAAGGGCTCGTTTATGCTCAATGTAAGTTACATACATGTACGGACATGGACATGTGGCCTGTCTTAAAGCTCATGAATAAGGACGAAATGTATCAGTATCACCGGAAATTGTGGGGGCAGTGGAGTGTAGTAAAAGCAAGACGACCGTAGGACACAACAAAGACATTTAAAAAATGGCAGAATGGAATGAATCCATAATATACCAAAAAAACTCTCCCTACACATGTTGCAATTTATTTAATTGCCTTACAGACCAACACTGTCACCAACGCTACCTACATTTATTAGTACATTATTAGGACCTCCTCCACAGTCACCATGATTGTTGGTGTTAGAAACTTTTGACTCCGCCCTCTAGTGCCATCTAGTGGCTATATCTATGCCGACAGAAAGGATGCAAGGAAGTGTGCGGGCGGTGATAGTGACGTTTGAAATGAAGGTATCTATTTTTGTATGTAAAGGGAGTATAAATGAG
Organism: Cephalopholis sonnerati; assembly: GCA_019142605.1. Lineage (NCBI taxonomy): Eukaryota > Metazoa > Chordata > Actinopteri > Perciformes > Serranidae > Cephalopholis > Cephalopholis sonnerati. Next base: position 41,374,066 of record JAGQAX010000003.1, on the reverse strand, counting down.
CCTAAAGGTTTTTGCATGCCAAGTTTGTATTTTCTAAATTCCTTCGTCCGTTAAATATTGTTATGCACAGAAACCTTTCATGCTGAGTACCATGCATTTTATTGTTCTATTTTCGTTCTGAAAATTCAATACGGGGCAATATGGAAAGACACATTTCTTTCTTTGCTTCTCCACTGGAGGTACCTCCCTGGCTGTTACCACTCTCTGGCTGCATCTTGCATTTAGTCATCCTCCTCTTTGTCATCATCATCCACCTTAATATTACCATCTGACCTATTGAAAAAAGGCTATCGGAGTTACAAAATGATACTCTGCTCCCTGTTCCTAGCTCACTGATTCTTTGTCAAACATCTCTCTAGTAGTGAATTTTTATAAAGGTTTTGACCAATGCAAAAAAATACAGGCAATCAAACTTATTCCAAAAACTGTTATGACAGACGAACATTTTAGAGGGGGGTTGTAAACATGATTGACGTAACATGAAGTCATATATTTATTCTTAACCGTGCGACGACTTGAAAAAAAAAAAAAAAAAAAAACTTGATATACAAAGGCCTGTACTCCTAAAACCAAGGATGCCTGAAATGGCTTATTCCCAACTGTGTTGCATTTCAGTATTTTTAAGTGAAATATATTTTTGTTAAAAAATGTTGTTTTTGGCTATTCACCAAAAAATCCCTCCAAATGAAGCTGCATTGCAGAGGAGCCCTTTAATGCAGTAACAGCTTTCATCATGAGCTGCACAAACACATCGGTACACACTAATATCCTATATAATTGGACTGTTCTCTGTTGGTACCACTAATGATGTTGGAGGGCACTTGTGTTGAAGCAATATTTGTACAGAAATAATGGGGAGGCACACTGTGCCGCAGTTAATATGTTATGATTCTGTGGAAAAACATCCACTACAATATACGACACAATAAAGGCTACATTCCGCTGAGTACTTTTAGAAATAAACTTTCATTTTTTTGCACCATAAAGTACCATTGATGCGCTCAACAATAATGTATATTCCAACTGGAATTACCACCTCGCAGTTGTGTGCCTTTGTGAACCAGTCAACTTGCCGTTACAGTTAAGATCCATGTCTGTGAAAACATTGATGCTTTACACACATCTTCCCCTTAACAACACAGAAGATCTGTACAATCAGCACAGTAAGGGTAAACACCCAAACTTAGTGTCACCAATTTAGTACCTGACCAAATGTCTCCCCTCTGTTCTTAAATTATAATGTCGAATAACAGCCAGAGAAGTGTTTTCATTGCTAAGTCCATGTGAATGTTTGTGCCAAAATTGGAAGAAATTCCCTCAAGGCCTTCTTGAAATATCATGTTCACAAGAATGAAACAGAGGAGGTCACAGTGACCTTAACCTTTGGCCACCAAAATCCAATCAGTGTATGGCTGAGACTAAGTGAATGTTTGTGCCAAATTGGAATAAATTCCCTCAAGGCACTGTGAGATGTCAGATTCACAAGAGTGAGACTGACAGGTCACAGTGACCTTGACCTTTGACCTACGACCACCAAAATCTAATCAGTTTATTCTTAAGTCCAAGTCAACGTCTGTGCCAAATTTGAAGAGACAGATGGACGGACGGACAACCCCAAATCATAATGCTTTTAGCCAGAGCTATCACTGGCCTGGAGGCATAGGAAGCGTCCAGTTCACCCAAATCACAAAAAAATGTATTTACGCTTGTACATACTATTTCATTGTTGCAATCATCATTTTTCTGTATCTCATGTCATAAATGGTTCCATCCTGTTGTATTTGATTTGCACTGTAACACTACTTGTGCTTACGAAACAATAGCCATCATTTAGCGCCACGAGTCGACTAGTCGCCCACATGTGTACAATATTAATTTAATTATTAAGTCATATATTTTGGGCGGTGTAACACAATGGTTTGAGTAGAAGGTGTAAGAAAGAATAGTCTCAGTAACATTGTTAACACTGTGCTACATTACAGAGAAATACAAAACCGTACTAATGAATCTTCATTAATATAGGCCTATATTTTATCTCCAAGTGCACATCACACACTGAGCGAGCCGCCTGTTAATGACGCTGTCGGCTAATGGGCATGTAGCTACTTACATGTTCACATGATACGTCATGTTTGTAGTCGAGGAATTATAGACAAATGTTTGCCTGCAGAGGTTACATATCACCTTGGGTTGGTCCTTCACCTTCTCAAAATGATCCCACACTTTGGATTTCCTGCCCGACATGTTATTAACTAGCCTGTGGAATAACCGCAGGTACCAGCCCTGGAAATTAGGGGCTGTACACATGCTGCGTCTTTAACTGCCCAGAAAACGTGAGGTCGGGTGCTGTGCGCTACTCTTGTGCCTTTTTTGTGCCAGCTTTCAAGAGTGCGGTGGCAGGTTGCATCTGAGGTTGCTAAGCAACCTTAACAAGCACTGTATAGCCTACTCACCTGAAATCCTGAGTGCAGAGCTGATTTTCTTCCAGGAGCTGTTTATAAGTGTGTAGACCTATCGTCTGTGGGACAGATGTAAAGCTCTGAGTAGCCCTGCACTAACATGATCAACTTTTCTGTATTTGTCAGACTGAATATTTACAGAAGAAGGGAAAGATATCTGTCAGCTGTGATTGGTTTATAACGTGACTCTTGTCTGACGTGCTAAGCGTTGTCTCCTCCTGTGTCTGTCCTTTCAAATTAAATTCCCACATGGTCCAGTCATATAGGTTTTGATTTATTTAGACTAGGTGCAGCTCCTAATAGAGTTTCATGTTTGTTTTTTATTCTGCAATTAAGCAGCCAATAATCTTGCCATCTAATGACCTTTCTGGTCGACTAAGGTTTGGTTGACTATGAGGGGGCAGCCCTTGTACACAGAACGTGTTTCTTTGTTTTATTTATTCTAAAGTACTAAAAAATTACAAAAAACAGCAAAGTATATTCCCAGGAGGAATGTAGCACATGACTGTCCACAGTTTCTGTACAAAGTTACATTCACCTTTACACTGGGTTCACAGCAAATACTCTCAGGTGGGGATGACTCAGAACCCAAGCAGACAAAAACGATTTAAGTGAGCTAACCCTTTATGAGTAAACATGTGTGTTTAAATAAGACAGGTAAAAGTTCTTTATCTTTTCTTTCAAAGGTGCGCAGTGTTGCAAAGCGGGCGCAGGCCACGTCCTCTCGGCGCAGGAGGTCAGAACGTAAAATCACCAGGATGGTGGTTGTGGTGGTGGCAGTGTTTGTGTTTTGCTGGCTACCATTCTACGTTCTGAACATCGTCAACCTCCTGGTAGTCCTGCCTGGGGACTTCAGAGGGCTCTACTTTTTTGTTGTTGTGCTGTCTTATGCCAACAGCTGCGCCAATCCCATACTGTATGGATTTCTGTCTGACAACTTCAAGAGAGGCTTCAGGAAGGCCCTGTGCGGAGCTTCGCGCAGGGTGAAGAACAACGACAGGGCCGGCACTGAGGTACAGCGACCAACAGAGGAGTGGGGCGGCATTGCGCTCCAAGCACAGAAAAGTGAAGGAGTCAGCAACGTGCATAGGAAAGACTGCGGTGAAAAAGACGAAGAGGAGGAAATCAATGGAACGGGAGGGGCCATACAGATGAGTGAAATATGCAAAACGTCACAAAATGGAAACCACAGTGGTGTAACAGAGGGCTCAAGGACACAGGTCATGCAGAGAGATAAACCTGAGCCAGAGCACTCGAGTCAGAGTGCCAAATATGGAGAAGGGGCTGAGAAAGGCCCAGGCTTTGATCCTGCTGAGGCAGTGTCCTCTGTGGCCGGTAAGAGTAGAAACAGCAGGTCAAAGCCTGACGAATCCCTCGACAATAACTCTGTGCTTGAAATCAGCTCTTTGTAACAGATGACATGAGTTCAGTGGATTTTGGCACATGCCACGTAAAGTATTTCTCAGACATTTGAAACAAACAACTGTGGCTCGCAGATTACCCGCTCAGTGTTCATGTGAAGTGACTGTTTTAAATGTGCAAATCTTAAAGTTGCGGTCAGATCTTTTTCTTGGCTGATATTTGCATTGTGTAATAGTCTGCCAATATCAATGCAGTCGTTTTTGACATGGTGTGAGAATGTAAAAAAAAAAAGATATACTGTCAAAATATAAAACCAGGCATGATGTCAACCATGTTGGATTGAAACACTGGCTGCAAGTAATGTGAAGTAGTGTGCAGTTATTGTTGCAAACAGACCTGGAGAAACACGTGTATGGTCAAGACTGACAGCTCAGTTTTTAGATTTAGATTTCTCTCTTGATTGTGAGCATGAGGCTGTTTTGCCTAATTGTCCCTTTAAAGGGGAACTACGCCTATTTTCAGAATTCATGTATGTTATTTCTTTGATCTAATACAGTCCAAAAATAATAGTAATCATGAACAACTCTTACCCAAATCCATAAACTGGAGTGCTAAAACTCAAATCTGTGATGTCATCAAGTACAAGTATATGGCTGCTCCCGAGACAATACATTGGGAACGATGTTCTAGATGACAATGTTGTGAGTATTTGGGTACATTTTAGGTTTCAAAACTAAGAACACTACGATAGAATAACGCTCATTTAGGTATAAAAAAGAAAACAAACTTTCTGTGGGTCCACAAATCAGTCTCTCATTAGGGCTGCCCCCGACTAAGACTTTTCCTAGTCGGCCAATAGTCATCATATAAGGCCAATAGTCGACTAGTTGCCCACATGTTTATGATATTAATGAAATAATTAAATTATATATTTTGGGTGGGGCAACTCTGTCGGCAAAGCAGTAATGATTGTGCTAAGTGGCTAATGGGCATGTAGCTACTTACATGTTCACATGATGCATCAAGTTTGTAGATGACGAATGATTTACGCATCACCTTGGGTTAGTCCTTTACCTTCGCAACATGATCCCACACTTTGGATTTCCTGCCCCACATGTTAATAACTAGCCTGTGGAATAACCGCAGGTACCAGCCCTGGAAATTAAAGGCCGTACACATGCCATGTCTTTTACTGCCTGGAAAACGCGCTGGTTGGGTGCTCAGCAACCTTAACAAGCATCGTATAGCTTATTTATCTGAAATTCTGAGTGCATAGCTGATCTTCTTCCAGACACTGTTTACAAGTGTGTAGGCCTATTGTCTTCCTGTGTCTGTCCTTTCAAATTAAATTCCCACATGGTCCACTCATATAGGTTTTGATTTATTTTGAAAAGGTGCAGCTCCTGATAGAGTTTCACGTTTGTTTTTTTTTTTTGTTTTTTTTTCTGTGTCTAAGTGACCAATTAAATCTTGCCGACTAATTACCTTTCTGGTCAACTAAAGTTTGGTCAACTATTGGGGGGGCAGCCCTATCACCCATTCAGTGTCTATGGAGCAGCTCCAGACTTTATACCCTATGACATCACAAGTCTGAGACTTACTTCCTTGAGTTCTGGCTTTGAGAGAGAGTAGCTCATGTTCATATATACTGACTGAACTTTCCCGAAATTATGTTGGAATTCATAATTTCGCTTGCGTTCCCCTTTAAATGGACAAAAAACCAGACTTCACACCATGACCGTCATCCAAGATTGATGTAACCCTGTATATTTGATAATCTACTACATAAAATACTTTATCTTTTTAAACATTATATTCTATACTAATATATTTCTATATTTATTTATCGCTGTCATGTTAAAAAGGACTGCCACAAGGACTTTTTTTGATCAGGGACATCTTGTTCTGAAATGGCTAATGCACTGAATGAATCATATCCCAGTGGGACATCACTAATGACCCACTGTGAAATGAAAAATGTCAGCTATGTTTACTTTTTATTTTTACTAAAACAGCCCACAAAGCTTAATTGTTGTGTTTTCAAAAACACATTATACTGTCTGTTGTTTAGGTCAAAACTTTTTTTAACATCAGTACTGTGCAAGTGTGAGCATACATCCATGCAGCGGGACATCAGTGTAACTCTGTCACTGTACGTCTTCAAAGCAACCAAATCTTTTCTCCCTTTAAAGGTCCGATGTGAAGGATTTAACGGCATCTTGCGGTGAGGATGCTTCACTGATACTTCTCCCATGTGCCAAGCGTTAGGGAGAACTACAGTGGCCTGGCCCTATCTCAAACCAACACTTGATCCTTCTCTTCTGGGCGACTGTAGAAACAATATGGCAGGCTCCGTGAGAGAGGACCTGCTTCATATGTAGATATTAACAACTCATTCTAAAGACCCTCACACACCAAGCTGACTGTTGGCCATCGGTCAAAGTTGAGGCCTTGGTGACCATCTGCCGCTTTCATCGGTGCTGTGTGTCCCACACCGTTGTCCCTCGTCTGCATTAGTTGGCCTTCTTTCCACTGATTCAACATGTTGAATTCACATGTGCACAGCAGAGCCTGTTGGCAAACGAAATCACTCTGACTGACAGTTCACCTCAGCGTATGAGAAAAAAAATTAAATAGAGGAATGTAAATAAAACGCTAAAGTCGAGGGAGTCAGGTTGATGGTTTGTGTAAATTCACTGGCACACAGTAAATATGCTTCGTTCTTTCAGCATTGGATTGTGTTGTTAATATGCTAACTGGCTTACTAGCATCAAGTAGTGATGTCCAAATAAAGCTTCATGAACCACCAGTTGTATCTGCTGAACCCACTAGATGGCACTCTTGGTGTAATGAAAAATGCTCAAGGGATGGCAATGCAGTTTGGTTTCAACCAGCAATGGCCAAATAACGTTTCATGAACCATTTTCTGTATATTTTGGGGCCACTCTGGCACTCTTTGTTCAACAAAGGATTGAAACCAAACTGCACTGCCATCCCTTGAGCCTTTTTCATTACACCAAGAGCGCCATCTAGTGGGTTCAGCAAATAAAACCAGTGGTTCATGAAGCTTCATTTGACATCACTAGCGTCAAGACGGTTCTCCAGTTTCCCTTTTTGGAGGACGATTACAGACGGCCGCCCTCTGCTGGTGTGGAGGGGTATGTCCTCTAACGCTGGCACAGAACATACGCGACAGCGACGTCACGTGATGCAGCAGGGGGCTCAGTTTGGTGTGTCTGGGCCTTTAGATATCAAAAACGCAATTCTTACCTTCAGGTGATTATTCTACACACTGGACCTTTAAGGTTACCTGACAACTTGTTTTAGCTTGCTACCTGAGATGTGCTACACATAACAACAGTGCCAGCAACCATCAACAGTAAGTAGGAACCAACAGGTTTCAAGAGGAAGCAGGTTTTAAGTCAATTTTCTGTGTGACTGGAACTTTATATGATTATTTATCAAAAACATGCTGCTGAGAAAACTGCACACCCTGTATACTAGTGTGTATAGATGATCATGTTTGTATTCATTTACTGAAACATGTAGAGGATACTTTTTAAACACATATCAAACAATATGCCTCCCTGAAGCACAGAAAAAACATCTTTTAACTCTTGTCAGTGATGGACGTCCATGTTAAGTGTCATTTTTAGCAAAGATTTTTTTTTTTCTGGGATTCTCTGCTTTATGTTTATTGTTACTTTGTTGATATGGTCGATGTAAAGAAAATCCATTGGTTATGATGGTTGAAATAGTAAATGTGTGTTATGTACTGTATTGTGAATTCTGCCACATACTTGTGTTTTTCCTTGGTTTGTTTTCAGTGTTTGCATTTAGATGTTGTCAGAGCACTGGTAAAATATAGTGTGGTCGAGTGGGCTAAATAAATGTTTACAGATGATGTTCTATACATCCTCCATTAGCTACACCAGCTTATCCTTTCAGGGGGCTGTGAGGGAGCTAGAGCTAACCCCAGCTGACACAGGGCGAGGGGCACACACAGACAGACAGCCCTTGACACTCACTTTATTCTGAAGGGAGTTCCCTAATTAGTTTACTTGCATGTCTTTGGACTTTAAGAGGACACAGAGAAAACCCACGCAGGTACGGGGAGAACATGCAAACCTGACACAGAACCCAGAACCCTCTTGCTGTGAGATGACTGTGCTAACCACCATGCTGCACTACAGATGATATTGGTGTGTACATATTTTTGTCCTTCAATAAAACTTGGTGTTGTATGCAATCCTGTCACTTGAACTTCTGCACGTGTTCATGTGTACAGCATGTAGTGTTGTCATGTTTGTCATTATGACCTCAACCTTACTGGATGTTGTTCACCAAGAAAGACTTGAAACCAATTAAAAAATAATCCTCAACTTTATTGCAAAAATTCTTCCTTCACAGTGGAAATCTGTCAGATGTCTGTTCAAACATTTTAGTGGCAGGTTCAGACAAGTCAGAGCTGTGGCAGTTCATTCTGCACCTGGTTGACTTTGAAAATTAAGGACCAAGGCTGCCCTCTAGAGGTGAACATACTAGAAGGGAAAATATTCAGCACTTGAAGGAATCAAATTATGTCTGGAGCATAGTAGAAAAGGACATATTTTAGCTCTATCGTAATTTTTATCACTTCAAAACAACCAATGTGTTACTTATTTACACGATGGACACTCTGAATCGTCTTCTAACTCTTGGTCGTATGCAATTAGAAATAGCATTACAGATATGGGTAGTGTCTTGATGTCTTTTCAAAGGAAACAGTACCTGTGTGTACATGTTTTTAACATCCATCCATGAATTAATTCATCCACTCAACCACCTTTACTCAGGGACTATTTCTCCTATCCACTTGAGGTAGGGCGGGTTGCCCTGGTCAATAGGCAGGCTGATGACCTCGGCCACCTCGTAAGGATGGTTAGAGCTGAAGAGAAGAATGAGCAGATATGAGTCAGCCGGGAGAGCAGAAAGACACACGGCACATTTAAACAGCAGTAATTACATCCATACTCTCTGACCGCTTGAGTCACGGCAGATAATGGAGCAACATGGTGTTCCTGTGAGAGCTGGGTCGGAGGAAGGTGTTTTCTGCACTGGGTTTAAAAATAAACTCACCGGACATATTCGGCAAGAGCAGGCACCTTGGTACTTCTTGTTTTAACCATCTAAAGAGGAGAGAGACACTGGGTCAGCTCCACAGCTCATTTGTTGAGACAATTTTATCGTTCTAAAGTGGAAAAACAACCTACTCTGTGTCTGGATGGCCCAAATTGTTTGTCTTCTCTCACCCTGTATGACAAACTCTGTAGCCCATTCCACACAGCCTGTTCAAGGCACGAATGTCATGCTGTTATTCCACCTCACCGCTTTGTATTAAAGGTAAGATCGCAGAACAGGGGGACAGGAGCGGACACAGTAACAGCGCCGAATCAATGTCTGTGTAAAAGGGACAGCTGGCAGGACGGGACTGGTGTGACATTTTGATGCTGTGTTTTAGGGCTGGACGATATGGACAAAAATTCATATCTCGGTATTTACAGGCTGACTGGTGATACATGATATATATCTTGGTATTTTCTACGAAATGGGCTACCTATCTCAATTCTAAAAGGAGACAGAAATGTCATGAAATCTGTCTGATCCTGAATTCTGTCTTCGCCTAGCACTCTAAAGATGTGACAGGATGAAGATGATGAAGTGGACAAGGCCTATAAGAGGGATCTGAAATTACAAATCATCTGCATATACTTTCTTACATCAGAACATTTTATGTTGCCAAACGCAAATAACCCACCTTGACATCATTGACTGAGGTCTAGCAATAAATGCACTACTGTGGAAAGTTAAATAAAAAAAGAAGCTTAATAACCATAGAAGAGCTATGGTTATTAAGCTCTTCTATGGTACTTTGTCTCATTTTTTGATTAGTTTGTATTATTTTATAATTTCTAAAACTGCTGAAGTACATGTTAGTTATATGTAAATTTAATTTACATAAACTTACAACCATAATTTTGTTTTTAAACAATTTTGAAAAAGCTGTAATTAGGTTATTGATAATTATCAATGTCAGTAAGCAGCACTGTTTTAATAACGGTACTGATAAAATCCCTACAATACTCCTGTCTAAGTGCTAGTTGTAGATGTGATGCTATCTGCAGCAGTTAGTACTGTAATGGTAGCACATGTGTTAGACATTAGAAGAGCAGCAGTAATACAGGTGCAGCTGTAGCAACAATAGCATTTAAAGGAATGGAAGCAGTGAAAGGAATTCACCCCATGTATTAAAAAGATTTTGCTGCATTTAGATTGATATTTAACACAGCGTAAAATATTACAACACTTAGTCAACACTCACCAGAAGCACTTCATTGTCCTCTTCAATCTTACCCTGCCATTCATATCTGGAGGAGCAAGACAAAAAAAGGATTTGTCATCTAATTAATCCTTGTTGTCATTATTTATCTGTTTAAAAGCACCAATTTGTAAAGGATAAAATCATTTATTTCAAATGCTGCCCAAGAAAACCATTCATTCATAACCCATCATTAAGCAAAAACACCCTGTAAATATTTAAAACACAGACAACTCAGTCAGGCATGACAGTGAAACGCAGCCATCTCAAAACTTACACAGATGTGATTGCTGGGACGATGTTGACACACGCAGCTAGCTTCCTTTCCACAATACCCCTGAGAGGCAGAGGAAAATTAAGAATCAGCCACACATGAATTTGAATGAAAGAACTGGCAAGAATACTAAATGATGTTGACTGAATGGCAGAAATGAAAAGATACATTTGTTTTGCAGGCGGATGAAGAACATGAGCGAAAATAATTTCCAATCAAACGGGACATCCCATTTTCATTCAAGTGACTAACAGAGGAGAGAGACACCAGAAAAAGACTTTTATAACTTTTACTTTTTCTTTTATTCTATAATCATGTTAAAAAACATTACACATTTCTAAAACAGAATTAGGATGTTGCTGATTGTATCACCTGGCCAGTTCTTTAGCCACTGTGTCGTTAGGACAAGTGACGAAAGCGGCAGAGTGTGTGCCTGACATGTACGTCTCAGATGCCATGGAAAATGCCCTCAGTCCAACAGTCCTCAGCAGCTGGAACATAAACACACTCAGGAGCACCGTCTGGGAGGAGAAGAGGAGGAGGAAGAGGATGAAACCCAAACAACAACAGAGCAACGAGGTGTCCAAAATACATGAGAGCAAGGTATGGAGTTAAAAAAGAAAATGAACAAACCATTCAAGTGTGTTAGAGACATCTGCATACAGCGTGGAGCATGAAGGAAACACACACTCACCACAACCAAAGCTTTCAAGGATCCACCTTGCAATGTCTCTGCACTGGGCAGTCCAATGCGCATTGCCTGAAAGGGTCAAAAACGTACCAGTTAGCCAGACACAGTGGTGGAAGAAGATGCTTCACTTAAGTAAAACATACCATGGTCTAAAAAACTCAGTTACAAGTAAAGCCCAGTTCAGACCGTAGATTTGCGACAAGATGAAACCGTTTTAAAACACTGCAGAGAAAAGTTGCTGCAGTGTGAACTGGCCGGTCTGAGCTGGAATCAAGCCGGCTGATGTTGTCACCTGCGACTCAAGAAACGTCACATTGCAAGTAGCTGCCTGTTTCAACTCGTCTCATTACAATTCTTTGGTCTAAGCTGGGCTTTAAAGTCCCAAAGTAAAGTTTCAAAATGTGACTTGAGTAAAAGTACAGAAGCATAAAAAGCAAAATATACTCCAGGTATCAAAAGCAGAAGTGCCGACGAAACAAAATGAAAGGACCTTTCAAAGTGTTATATTTCGATACACAAATTATAATATTCTGTTCTTCTCTAACAAATACATGTAAGTGCATTTTAATGTTGTAGTTAGGGATGTGTGCAATTAGTCAACAGTGCTACCCTCACTAGCCTGCACAGGAAATACTAACTACAAGATTTAAGGTATTATTGACGATATTATTTTATGCAATTGTATTCATCCAGTGAAAATGTCATTGGAATAATCAGAAACGTGTTCTAAAAATTTAACCTCAAAAATTGTTTTCAATATATATATATTTCTTTAAACTTTTATTTAGTGAGTTGTTGTCATGTTTTGTAGGATAATGCACAGTGCAACATGCCACACATATTAGGAGCATACAAGATAGGATTTGATGGTTAAAACATGTGATTAACAATTTAAAATTGCTCTTAAAAAACACACAATATTTTTTTGGACAATGTTTAACCGTATAAATTGAATTGTGCTTGATTTAAACTGTTTTCCTGAGTGTTTCCTGACCTTTAGACTACTCAATAAAGTTGAGGGAAATTGGGAAATTGTTAGAAACAGTTTCCTTGTCTGTTGTAGTCTCTAAGTGAGGAGACAATTTTAAATACTTTGTGTAATACTGGGTAGATTAGTGACATAATACTGCTTTATGTCAAAAGTAAATAGTAACCATACATTTAAAATGAATGTTGTGGAATAAAAAGTACATTTCCTTAAGAAATGTATTAGAGAAAAAGTAGGCTATAAAGTAGCAGTAAATGGAAACACTAAGTAAAATGGGAGTGGCTCAAAACTGTGTAGTACTTGATTGAATGTAAAGTTACTCAGTTACATCCCACCACTGGCCAGCTAAAATATTCACAAAGATATTACTCTAATGTTTCAAATGTGAGACCTGCTAATATGCAAAGTTTGAGCTTTTATACATGAACTTTATCCAACAGGACATCTCTGTGTATTTGAATGAACACACTGCTGCGGCTGTACGTCATGCTGTGGTACACTCGCAGTGCATGCATTAAGTTAGTCTTAGTCACCCATTTACTTTACTTTAATTCATTAGATAAACATGCTGTGGAGTCATTTGCTCACAAGAATAATGCATAACATAGCGCACAAAACCTACGTACTGCTATTAACCTCTGAACAGTAACAGTTTCTAGTTCACCAGTGACTTGCAGACGGGGTGTGTTTAGCTAGCAGTTAGCATGTGTGAGCGCTAGCAGTAACGTCAGTCGTTGTCAGTCGGGAGCAAAAACACTACTTTTGAGAGGGTAACACCACACGACGAACTTGTAAATTAACTCAAGATAATTTAGTTAACACGAGCGGTAAAAAGACAAACCATTAAAGGGTGATTTTTTTCTATAAATGGATCATTACCTTCTGACAGCTGCCTGGCTCGAGCAACACAGACTGCCGTAAAGCGACACGGCTGTGTGTTTGTGAAACTGTCGTAAATCAGCACCGAACTCTGAAGCTGCTCTCTCAAACAGCTGCATCCGTCTTCAACGGAGAAATATAAACCCTTTTATATTCTTAACGTTATCCCGAGAAAGGTTTCCGTACGTGTTAGTGAAAGTAGAAAAACAAGGATTAAAATAAAAGTGAAGAAAAAAAGGTTTTTGTCCATTTAATGAAGGACAAGAACCACAACGACAGCAGCAATCATTGTTATTCATATGCAAACACATAAATATGAAGGCTACACCATGTCTTTGCCTGTCACGTTTCTCCTTTGTTACAACAACAACAACATTAATAATAATAATAATAATAACAATATAATTGTTATCATTATCATTATTGTTGTTGGGCACTGTCTCACAGCAAGAGGGGTCAGTGTTCAAACCTGCTGGCCAGCTGGGGCCCCTCTATGTGGAGTTTGCATGTCCTCCTCATGTCAGTGGGTCTTCGGCTTCCTCCCACAGCCCAAAGAGGTGAGGTTAACTGTGGACTTTGAATGTAGGTGTAAACATTAGGGTGAATGGTTGTCTGTGTCAGCCCTGTGATAATCTGGTGACCTGTTCAGGGTGTACCCTGCCTCTCGCCCAGTGTCAGCGGGGATAGGCTTCAGCCTCGCAGCGACACTGTTGTGTGTCTTTCCTCAAGCTCTGGCCGTGTACCAGAGGCCTGGATGATTCTGCTCTGTATCTTACTTGCTCCTAGGACTGCACTCTTCTGGACAGAGACCTCAGATGTTGTAGCTGGAATCTACTGGAGCCTCTCTTCCAGTTTGTGGGTCGCAGAATCCAGTGCTCCGATCACCACTGACACCAGTGTTGCCTTTACTCTCTACATCTTTTATAGCTCCTCTTTCAGCCCTTGATATTTTTCAAGCTTCTCATGTTCCTGATGTTGCTGTCGCTCGGGATTGCACTCTGTGATTGGGTACCGAGCCCCAAAGCCCGAAACACACGCATATATAAATATATATGTATTGCTGATAATTGTAGGAGAACTCATCACTCCCGTCTGAGTTCATCTCAGTACTTTTGGTGACTTTTACTTTTTCATCAACTCAGCTAGAGGGCGGCAAAGTGCAGGGCAATCCATTAAAAAAAATACAATTGATTGCAACCCAGTAGTAGACCTCTAGAGGCCCTCCAGACTTCTTAGAGCATCTTTGCGTTGGTGGAAGAGTGGTACTGCGGAGATGTGGGTTTGACTCCCGGCCAGTACAACCTTTAACCGTACACACACAAATACAGCTAACATTATTTCTGTGCGCACAAATGATGCTTTAGATTCTTATTTTGCATCTACATCTGCTAGATGTGACTTTTGTGAAAGAGATGGTTCTCTAAATGGCTATTTTAATGGGAAAGTTGTTGATAATCAATCAAAAGCAGTGCTCATTATTTTGGCATTCTCTGCAAGACGTTTAATGGTCATGCAGGACTCAGAGCAGTCTGAAACAGATACCAATAATGATGTGCACATGTTATGTAATGTATACAGTGTGCACACATACTGATTTTCCAATATTGCCACCAACACTTTAGAGTCATTAAACACGCACGCAGTGGCAGTGGATAACCATATGATGGCAGCTTTTGTACAGAAGACAAGACAAGAATGTGCTTTATGATCAGCTCTGGTAGTTATAACACACACACACACACACACACACAGACAATAAATCAGTTCCTGTCAACGGGGTTCCAGCAATGACTGTGATGTCTGTGTGCACACAAATAATTCTTGCTGTGTGTGTGTGTGTGTGTGTGTGTGTGTGTGTGTGTGTGTGTGTGTGTGTGTGTGCACGCGAGACAGAAAGCCACTCTGTTTGATAACATTCAACACCTCCCTCACACTCTCCTCTCTTCGCCCTCATCCTTGATTAAGGAATGAGACAAGCATGTCACACATACTAATATGCACACACACACACACACACACACACACTTAGAGGATGTGACTCGTGCACTCAGAACAAGATAGATTGAGCTGTAGCTGATCTGAGAGCTCTACCAGGAATGCATGGACACACATAAAGACGCAGCGAGACGTATTAGTGGAGCTTGTCAAGCCTTTGCAAGAGCAATGAGGAGCGATGGAAGGAGGAGGGATATGTTGGTGGTGGAGGTGGTGGTGAGAGTGGGGTGGGGTGGAGGGGGTGGGGGGGGCTTGTTCCCATGGAAACTGTGCAGTCAGCACATCTGTACGTGTTATACGCTGTCCTCTCTTATCGGCATCCCGCGGCCTCTCCCCGCCACAGCTGGACATGACAGCATGTGCTCACATGTACAAGAAGCACGCACACACCCGCGCAAATAACACACAAACTGCTGCCCTGACCCCGTTGCCATGGCGACCATAGAGCCCTCAACCCATGGGATGCTATCTTAGTATATGAAAAAAAATGCATATGTGTGTGTTTGCGTGTGTGACTGAGACCAGACATCCACACAAGTTGCTACTGGCACTGGGCAACTGTCTTGCCCTCTCTGTTTCATCATCAGATTTTATCCTCCTTTTTTCCTCTCCCTTTCTCTCTCTCTCTCTCTCTCTCTGTCTGTCTTTCCCCCTGTCTTTTTCCTTCTCTCCCTCTGTCTCTCGCCCCCTCTCCCTCCAAGCATGAGGAGAATCAATATGTTTTCAATTTGCAGCAGAGCCTTCCTCCTCTGCATCCTAATCAGGCTCCACTGGCCCTTTAACTTCCAGAGAAAGAGAGAGAAAGGAAGAAACAGAGAGAGGGAGGAAGAGAGAGAGAGAGACAAGAAGTGGGTAAAGGCGGACCTCAACCAAAGGACATTTCTAATACACAGCTCAGATGTCCGAGTCAGGATCAGTGGAGCATGTGCTAAAGAATATTTCTCTGCCGTTTTACTACAGGCTGTATGATGTCTATAGAGAGCAGAAATCCTGACATCACATCTGGGTTATCCGCTGTTCCACTAACTTCTGTAACTCACTGCAGTCGCTCAATGTAGATTTCTTTTATCAGCCTTTCAGAAAAAGTACAACATGTTATAGGGGCTTACCATCAGTTTTCTACGATAAATCAGTATTTACTACAGCACTTCATAGAAGTGTGAAGTTGAGACACCTGACTTGGCCTCGAGTCACAAATTTGATGACTTTAGACTCAGCGTGGGAGAGAGTTACTGTCTCACGCAAGGTAGTTCAAGTATGTTGGGGTCTTGTTCATGAATGAGGGCAGAATGGAGATTGATGGATCGGCAGTTTGGAGCGGCCTCTGCAGTGATACGGTCGCTGGACCATCATGGTAAGGTGAAGCTTTCCATTTACTGGTCCATCTGTGTCCCAACCCTCATCTATGGTCATGAGCTCTGGTTAGTGACTGAAAGAATAAGGTTGCGGATACAAGTGGCCGAAATGAGTTTCCTCAGCCTCAGAGATAGGGTGAGGGGCTCAGACATCCAGAGGGAGTTCGGAGTAAAGCCGCTGCTTGAGATGGTTCAGGCATCTGATCAAGATCGTCCTGGGCTCCTCACATTAGAGGTCTTCTGGGCACGTCCCACTGGTAGACGGCCCTGGGGCAGACCCAGAACACACTGAAGGGATGAGATATCTCATCTGGCCTGGGAACGCCTTGGGGTCCCCCAGGAGGAACTGAAAAGCGTTGCTGGGGAGAGGGTCTTCTGGGGTGCTTTGCTTGGCCTGCTGCCCCCGCGACAAGTGGATGAAATTGGATGGATGGATGGATAGACCCAATTTAACAAAGTCAAAAAAGACTTGCAACTTAACTTGGACTCAAGCATTTTAAATTTAAAATACTTGATTCCCCTAAGCCTTGAGATGAAAAAGTATGATATTTTATAAGAGTGCCACAAATCAGTCCATTTCCTGAACAGCACTATTCATTCCCTGCAAGTTGACACGGAGGTTCCCCAGATCCACTTTGAACCAATCCGACAGCATCCAGTCAAGTTGCATCAGAGAGCCACGAAGAACTAATGTAACATTACTGAGCGCCAGTTTGAAGAACGGATGCCAAATGCATATAAAAACAAAATGGTGGTCAACAAAAAACAAAATGCAGTAAAATGTATGAGTCAAAAAATACAGACAGGAACACAACAACTTCCAACAACCTTTTAAAAAATATATAAATACACATTTTAAAAAAGCATTTATGATTTTTGTAAGTTTAAATTTATTATTTTTCTGTTTTTAAAGTGGAATTACATTTGGTGAAGGACTCCAAACTCAGAGTTAGGGACTTGTCTGTCTTGACTTGGGGCTTGAGTGCGAAGACTTGGACGTACTTGTGACCTGCAAGACAATGACTTAGTCCCATCTCTGGCACTTTTCGATGTTAACAAAGTCAAACAGCAGGGCAGTGTGAATATTGTACATATAAGTGTTTCTTCTTTATCCAGGATACTCAGTTCAATGTCTAATGTAAGTTGGTGGGTGCATTCCAAGTGAACCACCCCCGATGTGATGTTTTGTTTATATATATTGTGTCTTTATTGGCTCCTGTTGCTATTGGCTGCTCTAATGACTAGATTTCTCCACAGGGATCAGTCATTATCATCTTATCCTCTTGTGCTAGCAAGGCAAATAAAGTCACCCTGAGTCATTAAGATATATTATGTCTGAATTGCTTTTAATGATACTGTAATCTGGCTCTTTCATTATAGTTGTGGGGACAGTCTTTCTACATCCCCCCCGCAGCAGGGAGGTCAGAGGTCAATGTCAGCTACACAACAGTAATCCTGGAGCTAGTCAGGACTCAATATTTGGCTCAAGGATACTTAAGCAGGGCTAATAGTTGGAGACCTCAGGGCTTGAACCTAAGTTGTTGGTTGGATTACAGATGTTTAAGTGACAGTTTATCCCAAAATATTGTACATATATATATATTATGTATATATATATATATATATATATATATACATATATATGTATGTGTGTGTGTGTATATATATACAGTGACAGTTCCTGAGATGTCTGCCTTCTTTTGAATCAAATGGAACTAGGTGGCACTCGGCCTGTGGTGCTCAGTGCACCAAAAATTAAATTAGGAAAACTCAACGGCAATGTTCCTTTCCAGAAATCAAGACCTGGTTATTCAAGATAATCCACAGACCTCGTTGTGAGCGTTTTCATGCAAGCGACACAGAATTGCCACAGACTGCAGTTCTCTGAATGGCCACTTGAGGCCGGCTCCAGAGGCCAGTCAGTCCCCATAAACCCCCGATGTTTAAATGCTCAGCTTTACAGCAGAAATAAGCATGTTTACAGCCTGGTACAGAAAACACTTTGGGTTTCTGTAACCATTCATGACAACTGCATGGAATGTTTTTTTAAATAACTGACCTGTTTACATTTTGTGAAGGCTTAAAGTTTCTCATGATTTCGGGCGGGCCAGTCTGAGTGAGAGGCTGTCTACCAGTAGTGTCCTCAGCTTCTCAGTCAGATCCACCCTCTCTCCTCCGTCGCCAACCTCTCACCCAAATATGTTCACTTGTGGCTGCAAAAACCAAGATGGTGAAATCAGAATCAGAATCAGAAATATTTATTGATCCCTGAGGAGAAATTATGACTAGTTACAGTTGCTTCAATGTAGGGAATAAAGAATTATAAGAATGACAAACTTGAGGCTTCAAAACAATGGGTGAGGTCACAGTAGCTACGTCCATTATTTTTACAATCTTTGGTTTCATGTTGGAACTATTTCTTTCTACAGACCTACACCCGCCTACAATATCACCGCTCAGAGGGACCGTGCATCTGCTCATGGACGGGATAGTGTGAGATGTAAACATTAATGACATTCTCCTCGGCCAAGCTGTAATGATAGCTAGCTCAACAGTGTTGGCTGAACTAGTAGTAAATACAGGCTTTCTTCTGCACGGTGATACAGGTAGCAGCTGAGATTTGGCAGGAACTACATAGTTCCTACATGAAATTACTTACAACAAGGTCTGTGGATTATCTTGAGTAACTGGGTCATTATTTCTGGAATTCATTGCTGTTGAGTTTTTCAAATGTATTTTGGTATACCTTACAAAAAGTTTGGAGGATCTCCTTGGAGCAAGAATGTACTCTGCACATGCAAAATAATCGAAAGGTTTGTTAGGTTATGAGGTATAATCTGTACCACATAGATATTTGGTCACAGGGGGGCACAAAGTCATGACGGTCCAAAGCATCAGGGGTCATTCTGGAGAACTTTTTACTTCCGCAGCCCATGAGAACTGCTCCCACTTCACAACTCTGTAGGACATGAACAGACTTCTCACTGACAGTGCTGCCTGCCCTATAAATCCCTGATTACTGTAAACAAACTAATGCAAAATAATGACAAACAGGTGACAGAAGATAAGGTGGGCTCTGTGTAGGCTGGTGTTCTTGACGAATGTGTCAGCTTGGTATCATCCGCACTGTGGATACCAGCCAACACACACCACGGAAGGGCTCAGAAACACACAATCTCAGTCAAATCTCAGAAGTCAGAATATAAAAGTGAAAAAGGAGAGAAGGAGAGACAGAGAGAGAAAATGGAAAAAAGCTAAGGGTGAAAAAAGAGTAACAGAAATCTTGATTGAGCTCTTGTCTTTCTCTCCTCCTGCTCTCCTCTGCCCCCATTAACACTGACTTCTGAGGAGGGAGGGCCGCCTTGGGACCTCCCTCCTTCACCCAGGAGACGAGAGGAGAGAGAAGTTCACCTCTGTAACAGCAGGGTCTGGGAGACAATACCTTGGAGGACTGAAAATCTACAGCAATTAGCCCGTCTCTCTTCGAACTCATTCCTGCACTTATCTGCTTATTTAAATTGTACCCATGGCTTAAGGAAGGAGACATACATTTTGGTTCTTTGACCTACAGTCTTGACCTTGAATATAAGGCTTTCTGTAGAGACTAGTCAGTTAAGTTAGAAAAATGAGTCAAGACCAACATGGCAAGAGTTTATAAAATGTTAACTATATTTTGAATTTTTCAATTTTAAAAGTTGCAAAAATTCTTCTCCATTATCACTCTACATTACCAACATTATTTTAGCCACTATGTTGGCCTGTTTGTATTGTTGTTGTTGTTGTTGTTGTTGTTGTTGTTGTTGTTTGCCAGGGTAAACTAAATATTGTTATCCTACAGTATTAACTATGTGGAAACTGTCCTCACCCCCCAAAATAACCCCATAGGTCTTTAGTATAAACAGTTTATTAAGACTTGTTTACTGTTAGGCAGCGACCTCTAGTGGCTGCAGTAATTTTAACTGATGGGAACAAAGGTAATGGTGCCTTCCATTTACGCTGAGAATTTGCAGGTGTCTAGTTTGACATTTCAAGTGGAACACCCCCTGAAGTCAAATTTCCCCCTTGGAAAGTCAGAGGACCCTCACCGACCCCGACCTCAAAATCCAATATGGCTGCTTCATTCAGTCAATGATAGTAAAAGTCATTGTAATATGCAGTTTATAAGCACTTCTATCTTTCATGTGTTTCACTAAATAGGTCATACACACGGCCCTGCCCAACTTCTATCTGTGGACATGTTGCCACAGGATATACAGTGTGTATATGCACCAAATTGTTACCAACTGGTATTGCTAACAATGGCTAACCTGGCTTGAAATGGTATTGCAAACAACATCTTGGTTCTCTGACAACACAATCAACTGGGGTGTGATGTTGTTACCAGCTCCAACTTTCGACATCCGAGGAAAATGGAACACTGCATAAGATGATTTAGTGCAGAAAGCACCAATGTCCATGTCTGGAAGGAGTCAGGGTGATGGATTGGTCAAACAAACACAGGACTTTGATTTAGGTGACTGCTGTTTGTGTCTTGTGTGAAACCAAAAGTCAGCGTTGAGTTATTTTAACTTCATAAAATGTCCCGTACATAAGTTAATGTAATGTAGCAGGCTGTTCTTATAAAATGTTTATGTTTTCCTACGAAAAATAATGCACCCAAATTTGTCACAAAACACAAGACTTTTCCCCAGGACTTTCCCCAGGAGATGGGAGTTCGGAACTGTGTGAACCTCGAGTGAAGTACAAGTTATTTTAAGGTACGTTCTCACCATGTTTCTTTTTCTAAACATAACTACAGTAACTTCACTTGCCTGAACCTAATCTCCTTAACTTTACATTAACTATGTAACTTTACATTAAGGACATAACATCACTCGTGGGTCTCTAATTTGTACGATACGTTAAACGAAGGCTACTTGCGGACCCGTAACATACATAGGTTAACTTAATTACTTAGAGCTTCAGTTACGCAACAAACATACTTAATCCAATCCATGATCTGTTCCTAAACCAACCATATTAACAATGTGTTTAAAACTCCAACCAATACAGCCGTATATATGGTTTTGGTAGTCATTAGCCGACAACCTATTCTATTGTTTGGGTATAAGGACATGTTCAGGAGTGCTAATTAGGAAACAGTCCTGTAGGTCATATTATAGGGTCTGAACAAACAGGGCATTTATTTAATCATTCATTTTTCTCCTTAAATTCATAAAAGTGAATCTCTTGCCGATTCCTCCTCGCTCTGATCCTCTTTCTCTGTTTTTCTTTTAATGTGTTCATCATGGGTGAAGAAGGGTGGCACGGTGGAGTGGTGGTGTCACCTCACAGCAAGAGGGTTCCTGATTCAATCCCGGGTGCGGGAGCCCTTCTGTGTGGAGCTTTGCATGTTCTCCCTGTGTCAGCGTGGGCTTCTCTCCGGGTACTCCGGCTTCCTCCCACAGTCCAAAGACATGCAGGTTAATTGGTGACTCTAAATTGTCCGTAGGTGTGAATGTGAGTGTGAATGGTTGTCTGTCTCTACATGTCAGCCCTGCGATAGTCTGGCGACCTGTCCAGGGTGTACCCTGCCTCTCATCCAGTGTCAGCTGGGATAGGCTCCAGCCCCCCGCGACCCTCAATAGGATACGGGGTTAGAAAATGGATGGATGGCTCATGGATGAAGAGCAAAAGTTAGCAGTGATGTCCATTGCAGAAAAACACTGAGCAAGAACATACTGTAGGAGTGGATCACCACACTCACTAGAACAGTACCAACACATACATAGTGAATGACCAAAAAACATATAGAGAAAACGAACAGTTAGGTGATGAAATAGTACAGTTTTATACAAAAGAAAAATCACAAACAGGATAGCACTCCAATTAAAGTGTTAATTCATGCATGGATGTTTCGGGCATGAATAAACAAGTATGCAGTTTGCACACTGAAAAAGGGTGTCTACTCATGATTTTTTACTTTTGCTTTTGAGGATTTAAAACCCTGCTACTGGGGTTGAGTGTGTTGATGTATTATTTATCAAATGCAAATGGATCATGAAAGGAGGTCAGGAGGCCATCCCTTTAGTTAAGATAAGAAAACTCTAAAGATACCGCTAGTAGTAAAAAATAAAAATGATTGTATCTCCATTGATACCTGCACCACTCCAGATAGTTGGGCCAATTTGTGTGTTTTTGTGTGTTATTTGGGTGAAATTACGCTTTAAAGAGCTTTGCCTGTTCTCTAATAAACCGATACATTTTGAATAAATGATCAAAGCTGCAGCGTAGCATTTTATGCTGTTTAACAAAGACCATATTTCTCATACTCTCATTTTTGTGAGTACAGTGAGCATGTTGCTGTTTACCCCTCTGGTAACAGCTTTTGATAACAGCGAAAATTTATTCTGACGGGGTCAGCTAATGTGAAAACCAAATTGGAATAAACTAGACTTAGAATAAAGCTGCAGCATGTAAAGTTTAAGACTGCAAAATAATAAGAGTTTCAGTGTTGTGCTTCACAGAAATGTAGCAGATTCAACACACACTCTGACCCATTTTGAATGAGTGTACAGGCTGCCTGTTGTCTCAGCGATGGTCTAATTTGTTGAGGGTAATTATAGTAATGTCTGAAAATGAATGTGGACATGATTTATTTAAATGATTCCACTTTAAATGTTTCCACTGTAAATTAGAAGGAAGCAAATCAGAGATGTGGAAAAGCACAGCTGAACCAAAGTTTCACTTTGTCTTTTTTCCACAACTCAAAAAAAAGAGGAAAACTGTTATGAAAAGCAAGCGACAAAAAGAACAGCTCCACAAACATGTGGCTGCATCCATTCTGAAAGGCTTTTCAGTGTCTGTTTTTTCTAATCTAGGAGAGGAAAAAAGCATGGACCCCTTTACATCAGCGCTGGCAAGACATTTTCCATTGTTCTCCCACTGAAAACAGTGAGTAACCAGTCCTCTATGATGCACTGCCATAACCTAAATGCAGCATGAAGTGCTCTTCAAAATATATTCAAAGCAATACACTTTTCTGTCTTTGCCCCTCTCTTATCTGTTCTCTTCCTCCCTCCACATTGCTAATTCACCAACCCACCACCTCTTTCTGTCTGGCTGTGACTTTGCTGGTGGCGCTGGAGCAGAGCAGAGGAGGAACTTTCGAAGTAGGCCAGGTTGCAGCAGGTAAGGCAGAGTCATTCATGCAGACTGGAAGCTTGCGATGAGAGCGAGAGGAACAGGACACCCTGGCTCACCCTCAGGCAACGAGGGGGAGAAAGAGGAGAGAGAAGAAGAAGGAAGAAAAAGGGGAAGGCAGAGGGAGGAAAGAAGAGTGTTCTGTGGAGAGAGAGAGTGTGACAGAGACAAAAAGATAGGAACTGTTAGATAAAAAAAGAGAGAAGAAGCGAACGGAGCCACATTAGCCTAAATTAGACATGTTCAAATAAGACTCTTGTGGAAGAGTCTGTAAGTTCTGTTGGGGTGTCAGTGTGTGTCAGATACTCATAGATCCACATAAATTACAAAAGTACTTTGAAATTAAAATGCAGGGCACATGCTGATGCACCCACCTACTGCACACACTCATTCTTATAGAAATGCTTTGAAAGCAGCAGAGATGAACAACATAGCTAAGACCATTTATGCCTGGAGAATTAAAGGTGAATAGAGACGGCTGTCATCGGTGCATTTGGTCACATTCCCACAAAACATTTGCATCAAGTTGGTGAACTTTGACACAATCATTTTGAATTGTCCAACAATGGCAAACAATCTTGACAATGGTCAGTTTGAAGGAGGCCCTCAAGTACAGTCCAAGCAAATCTGTAAAGCTGTAATAAATGATCAACTGTTTTAGCCACTTGGGGTCAGTTGATCATGTTGGAAAACACAAAACTGTCCTCATATCACCTTGTATCACCTTGTATCACCTTGAATCACCTTGTACAGAGCACTCTCAACTCATCAAATACCGACGCTTGGTTAGTGGCCTGTTGGTGTCAGACACTGACGAACAGAGGCACTGTCAAGCGGCAGTATGAGACGCCCTGGGCAGTGGCATTTATTGATGCTCTGGGCAACAACTATAGCAAAAGGGTTAGATAGTTTGCATGGGGCAGGCAGGAGGGGAGGTCAAACAAAGTGCAGACTTTCACTCAGGAGCCTTCTGTTTGTGTCTCATGTGAAACCATAAGTCAACCGAATTATTTTGATGGCAGTCACATGCCTGATATCACCTGATGGTAAGTGATGTTACATTACATTAGCAACAAACATAGGCTAGTTATTTTAACTTGATGTTTTTTTTCTAAACCTAACCTTTGTTGACCAAACTTAAGGAGATAAACTTAAAAAAAACAGAAGCTGTACAGTTCCTGTGAAAACGGAAGCTTATTTTAAAAAGAGATGATACATGTTAACTTGCGTAAATTGACATGCTGTCCCTGAACATCCAAAACTGATGCAGGAGGAAGCCTTGCTGACGCATTCTCACTCCAACCTCATCACATATTGCCGCTTGGTCGTGGACTTCACACGTCTATATGATATGCAAGGTAGCTTGAGTACATCTGCCGCTGACATTCTGAGATTCCACGTCAACTTAAGCCTGTAACATGCATTGTGTCTTGTCAAAATACACTTCCATGTACACAGGAAATGTACAGTTTGCATACAGTCTCTTTCAAAATAAATGTACTATGTCGGTACAACACCGCAAGTTTTTTATCCCTTCAACAACAAATACACATGGTTACGTTTAGCCAACACATGCATGTGGTTAGGTTTAGGCAACAGAAGTACGTGGTTAGGTTGGCTTTACACTCATACAGAAAGTGCACAACGGCCTCCTGGGTGAAAGTCAGTGATTGTTGTACCCATTGACCATCCATCCAGAATGCAGCTGTAGGATGGTTATACACTACTTCTTGGCTAGCAAGCTAGCAAGCTTGCTATAGCAAACTAGCTAGTGCCAGTAATGTAGCTAGCGAGCTTATAGTGTCAATGATTGCAACACATGAAGGAATGTAGCTCATCAGGTTGTTCTCATGCACTGTTCGTACATTTTCCTGCGAAAAGTAATGCACCAGAATTAGTACATCTCCCATATAACAATGCAAGTATTTTGCAGGGCTGCGATCACATGACCAATACGCTGACAGGAGTAAATGAGAGTGGTCCAGTAAGGAAGAAAGGTTGGGTTGGTGGTCAAAAAATACAGGACTTTCCCCAGCAACCAGAATTTGGAACCATGTGAACCTTAAGTGAACTATGAGTCATTTTAAGGTGTCTTCACCCAGTTTCTTTTACTAAACCTTACCACAGTAACTTTATTTACCTAAACCTAACCTAAGAATAATGTTTAATACATAACCTTACATGAAGTACATAATGTCATTTGTGGGTTATCATACAAAGCATTGTATGTGCATTTTTGTAGAATTTCATATGAGCTGTTTTATGAGAATACATTGAAGTCATTGGTTGCTTTCTTGGCTTTCCAGGTCCTGAGGTTTTGGGGAAAATTTCAGACAGTCATAGGCATAGGCATATTAAGGGCATGTGCCTTGCCCCCCCCTCTCCCAGTAAAATTATAAAGTGGCAGAGCACTTTTATTTTTGACATTACATAAATCTATAAATCTACAAATTGATACAGAAAATGCACAAAATGTTCAGCAGAATGCAGGTTAAGTCTTAAGTTAAGTGTTTGACGCACTAAATTTTCTGGCAGAGGACTCCATCTCCCCCCAGTGTTGAAATTAAACTTACGCACTTGCAAACAGTTACAGATATTTACCAGTAACAGGCCTTCTAACTTAGATATTTAACTATAATATTTGTGTTCAGCCTTATATTGTATCAGAAGACTCAATAAAGGCACACAAACCTAAAATAGATTTTATTTCAAGTGAGATAAATTACAGAGGCAACTCTAATTTAAAAATAGACTATACGAAGAGTTTCATGAAGCATTTTCTGAGCCTCTGCAATTTTTGAAAATTGCTTGTTCACATAAAGATAAAAATAAATCATGGCTCTTAATAAATAACAGGTACAGCATTAATGAAACAAAAGAACACTTAGAACAATAAATAAGTCTAGATCCTGAAAATCGTGAAAGTTTGGAGCAATGAACAGATTTATACAACTTTTTGTTTCTTAAAAATGACACAAAGCTTTATTGGTATAAAGTTTTCAGTTTCAGCTATTTGGTGCTGCATTGAATATGTTAGAGGTAAAAGACCCTCTATGATGAAAATGCCCAAACAACAGCACGTGTGTCATCAGCATATCGCTTGCGCAGAATGAGCACATAGGATACAGCAACAACAATGCAGCAACAACGGCGTGCTGGTCATGATTAAGGGATTTTCTGTGCCTCTCCTCCCGTCTCTGGCCATCAGTAACCAGAGTGCAGCAGGGACTTGAGGCTGTGGCTGGATGAGAGGAGAGGAGGAGGAGTAGAGTAGAATGTTAAACATGTCCTCTAGACCCCAGAGGAGGAGGAGGGAGGGCGGCCAACATGGCAGACTGTTCTCTCTCTGCCTCTCTCTTCTTTCTCTATGGCTCTGTTTCCATCCCTCTCGATCTTCTTCTCTCACTTTCTTCCTCCCACTCTTTCTGCAGCTTCCTCTCTTCTATGGAGATCTCTTGTATCTTTCATTTGGAAACGGTTCATATTCATCACTCTGTGTCTTTCTAGAATCTACAGTTTTGTCACTGTAATTGTAATTCACTGAGTGTATGAAATGTTATTAGGCGAAAGGATTTGCGTCACTGAATGAGGTGACATTAATTTAAAAGAAGTTAAACCTTTTCTTTCAGAATGATTGATAGTGCAATATCATAATACTTTGCTGTATTTTTTAGAGCACTTAAACACCCTCAGTTAACAAATCCCAACAGTTTTTCACACTTTATCATCATACTTTTTCAACTGAAGCCTTACAGACAAATTCTCCCACAGCTGACGATGTGCAGCATAATGTAATGGCACAAGATCTTGCAGAGGAACAAAATGACATGTCCACAACATACATACACAACAAAAGATGTCGGGAAACAGCTAGCCTGGCTCTGTCACAAAGACAACAAAATTCAAAGCTCACTAGCTAACATGGCACAATGTAATTTTACCAAGAAGGACACGCCCCTGGATCAACATCCCACATGACATTCCAGGATCAACATTGCAATCAACCAAACACAGTCCACTGACATCATCAGGAAAAAAAGAACAGGGTATGCCTTTATAATCTTATGTGACGTGAACACCGCTCTCATGGGTGAAAGTCAGTGTTTGTCGGACACATCTACCACCACTACCATCCGCCCTATTCGGACTTTTGCGGCCTTAACTTTCGTTCTTGTCCTGCTTCCATGTCCCCCTGATGCCGCTGATTATAATGGTGACCAGCCGCGTATCGCGCTGACGTTAAAGGATGGCTTTTTTTCATCAGAGTCTGAAGTCGTATATCACTGCTGAAGCACCGGATTTTGACAACTTTGGAGTGAGCGCAGGTGGATTGGGCTATTTACACCCATCCTTATAATGCCTTACTATGGATCTCACTGCGTGCTGTGATTGGCTAGCACTCATTACACTGATGCACTGAGATCAGAAGAGGTTAAGATTAGGACAAAGAGGTCATGGTTAGGACTAATAATGTTGGATATTCTTTTAGATTATAGTGGTAAAGTTACAAGAAAAAACTGGTGATAGGTGACGTAGTATCAACAGCAACACAATCAACTGGGGTCGCGACACAGAAGATAAGAGGCAACACAATTATTGGCCTTTGTCGCCACTAGTTCTTTAATGTCAGTTTGGTGTGTTTGGACCTTTAAGCAAATAAGACGTAACACGTAAAACGATGCAATTTCAGGGTGCCTGTAGGTATTTTGTTACTGTTGGACAGAGCCAGGCTAGCTATTTCCCCCTGTTTCCAGTCTTTATGCTAAGCTAAGCTAACAATCTCCTGACTGTAGCTCCATATTTAACGTGAGTGTTATCAATCTTCTTATATAACTCCCTTTGGCAAGAAACCCATGAGCACATAATTGAAAATGTCAAACCTATCTTCATTTGCAGGGTGGGGTCTTTATTCTTGCAAATTAAGGTTAAAAACTATGATAGTGCTCCACTATATGAGTGTCCTACATGGGTGTGTTGAAGTAAATATCAATTCCAACTAAATAGTCTGGGGCAGGGGTGAAACACAAGGTAACAGCAAAAGTCATGGGCAAAAACAACTCAGAAATATAAAAAAGCAAAAGCACTAATGCATGTTGAGCTGCATGTGTTTGACAGGAGCACGCATGGACATGTGTGTGGACCAAGATGCTAACAAAAGCAAGAAGCACACTGTGCATGCCATCACCCACAAATGGTGCAGGCAGCTGTAGGCCAATCGGTGACAAGACAGAGCCTCCCTCATTACATCCAGATCAGACTACTGCTGCAGCAGTTATGGCCTTTCCAAGTCTGAAGTTTTGACATTTAATTACAGCATCCCCAACAGGCAACTTAGTGTAATTTCAAAATGCCAAAATCCATTCTTCCAAGTTTCTCCAACAGTAGACCAGTAATGTCTCAGGCATCATCTGAAACATGTTGGATAGATACACAGATGAACTAACAAACTGAACCAGTTGCCACCACTTTGCTTCCTGGTTTATACATTCACTCTGAGTCCCCTGAATCACTCGTTCAGGCCAGCAGCACCGGCAGACTTGTAGCTCTAGTGAGTACTTTTGCATATCAGAGACTTGCAAATGGCAGCGAGAGATAACTGTGAAAAATCTGAACTTTGGTACCTAGAAATCATGAAGTGTTGTGTAGGAATCACACCTCCTCTGTGAGTTAGCCTTTGTACTGTATAGCCCACAGCTGCTGCTGTATGTGTAGGAAGTGAGCTCTGTGCATCTGAAACGTCATAACTCATCATATCTGACAGAATCTATTTCTCGGTGCCAGCGTGCAATTATTCTCTTTAGATTAGGTTTTAATTCTGCAATGGAGTCTTAATGTAATTCACGGACATGTTGATAGATACTCAATCCTGTGTAGTTGTATTGTACAGTTGTTTTGGTTGAAATAT
This sequence comes from Cephalopholis sonnerati, assembly GCA_019142605.1. Taxonomy (NCBI): domain Eukaryota; kingdom Metazoa; phylum Chordata; class Actinopteri; order Perciformes; family Serranidae; genus Cephalopholis; species Cephalopholis sonnerati. Next base: position 41,344,618 of record JAGQAX010000003.1, on the reverse strand, counting down.
TTGGACTTGGATGTATGTTGACCAAGTTAAAGGCTCACTCCACTGATTTTACACCTGAAGTTCAGTTAATGCGATGGGTCTTTGTTATGCTGGGTTCACACTACACAACATTTCTGTCTGTTCCTATGGTCGCTATGTCAGAATAGGTGATTGTGGAGTCATAAAATCTTTCCATGACTTCGTCGACAGACATGACAGCCACACGATGGCCCACACCAATCACCCCTGATGTCTTTCAAGACGTGTGATGTCACCAGGTTACTCTTGCCCTGTTTTTATTGTTATTACTATTATTTCGGTCACTTTAGCTGTTCATATACCAGCTGAACTGTTACTTTAGCAAGGTAAAAAGTGCCACCAGATGACAGGAGCTACATTTGAAGTACCTTAAGTCACCGAATCCTTCACAACGAGTTCCTGCAAATGTTTCACAATAAAAGCCTCTCTAGAAAATCAAGGGATTCTCGTAACCGAAATCATAATGGGCTTTTAATTTTAAACGGGTACAGGAAGTGTTGAGTTTGAAATGATAGCACTATGCATTAACTTTATCAAGGCAAACGGGAGTGGCTTAAGAGTAAAAATATAAAAATACAGAGGGGATAATAATTAAATAATGAATTAATTAATAATTAATTTACATAATAAATAACGGTCTGTTTCTAATATAGTCTGTTTCAAATGAAGCTGGTACTGTGATGAAAGAAGCTAACATGCTGCATCATGTAGTGTTTTTGAGCTGGACCCATGCTGAGAAGTAAAACTTAAGATATCTCTGTATCTGCTGCGTCTGCTGCTGGTCCAGATTTTTCTTTAGTCAGTAGCTCAAAGTCCACACAGTTTAATATATTGAGCGTCACACTTAAGTTTGGTAATGTCGCAGAGCTAGTGTGCAGTCCCTGTTAAATAGCTGTCCATCCTTCACTCACTCTACAGCAGCATCTGGCACTTCAAAATAAAAGCTCTGCACTGGAAATTCATTGCACTTCAAAATGAAGTTTGTTTTTCACAAAGTTTGCACATTCACGAGTCACTTGCAGCCCATACAGAATGGACCCGTGACCCACTTTTGGACTGCAACCCACCAGTTAGGAACCAGTGATGTAGCGGATACGTTGGAACGTTATGTATCAGTAACGCTGTGGTTAACGTTTGTAAGGTTTAGACACAAAAACCACTTGGTTATGGTTAGGAAATAGATCATGTTTTGGCTTAAAACACCCTGAGCTTGGCGGCACTATCCCCGCAGGGAACACAATAACGTATCGGTAAAGAAAAACAGCCCCTTTTTGTGGCAATATCCTGGCAGGGAAAACAGCGATGGGTAACTACAGAACATCCATGTTTGGTGCCTAAAAATTAATTGGAAACAGTGATGAGTAAATCACAACTGATTTGTTGGTTGTTAGTCTCAAACAGTGGTCAGATTGGCAGGCGTCTCACCTTGGTGACACACCATCCATCATCCCCTACATCTCTTAGTGACAAAGTCAGCTCGTATACTACATCACTTTTGATATGTATGAAATGTGCACATGTAACATATTCGAGGTTTTACAGAAATCTACAATGGCAACATTTTCTTCTAGCGACTGGAACGTCTGATTTCCCTTTTGAGGCTCATTCTTGCTTTTACCAAACTAACTGCTCAGTATTGTTATACGGAGGAGTATTCAAATGGACAACATCAGCTCTCAAAGATCTAACACGGTGAGTCTGGCTTTCTTGTTGCTGTTTCACAGGTAGTTTGGCTCTTAGGACTGAAATTGTGATTCATCACTTCCTGCTGTTGATATAAACATTTGGCATGGGCGAATAGTGCTAAAAGAAATTATCTAGTTATGTTGGAATATGACATTATTTTCTCTATTGCAATCTCTTTTTGTGATGTACTGCTAACACTTTAATATAAACTTATTTTCTGACTTCTGTGAAAGAGATTCTTCGTCTACTTTAACCACCAGGTAGTTCAGAGTAAAGCATTGAGTGATTTTGTCCTGCTCAGACACTTCAGCAACACTGATATTTGCTGAAACTGCTACAGTGCTTTTTATGCAATCTGGTCAGTCCCCATTTTTGCATGAAGACATTAACCCGATGCATCCATAACAAAACAAATCACCATTATTAACAAGAGGCAGAGACACAGCTTCAACCCATCTAGAAGAGAATAAAACATAAACACTTTCTGTTACCTCTAGGTCAGCCTGCTCACCGAGTGTGTTTGTGTGTGTGTGTGTGCATCTGTGTCTATATCCCTGGCAATCCCCATGAAAATACCATGTGGCCACAGAGCAGCCTATCACAAGAGGGAGACAGTTGCCGTGCTTCTGGATCCAGCGAGGGAGCTGTCTGTTTCAGCACCGCGAAGAGGCAGCAGTAACCATGGTGCACTGTGAGGATGAACAGGATGTGACTAATAAAACATAAACAAACAAACAAGACGAGAACATTTTTACACAGAGATATAATTAAAAATATACGGAAATGATGCGGTCACAGTATGCAGATTAGGTCTGCATTCATTCACATTTTGAATGCTGTATTTCCACCTACATGCACCACTGACAGCTATATTTGCACTCAGATCTAAATAATATTTGGGCAGCCAAAGCATTCTTTGCATTTAAAGTGAATAAACTGTGTATTCTATGGTAATCTTGAGTGTCTTAATATATTATATTTCAGTGGCTGTGACAGTGTGAGAATCATTACTGTCTTCTCTGCAAGGCGAGGGGACATGAAACATATGACAGAGTCAAACATACACAGCATGGATCACTGAGCTTTACAGCCTAACCCATCTATTTCCGTTGAACCCAACCAAGCCCTTAACTGCTCGTTCAGGTGTTTTACACTCACCGCTCACCCCTTTCATCACCTGTGTCTCGTATCTCTCCCTCACCAGGAAATTAAAATAAACGTCAGTCTGTTGGAAAATAATAAACCGCTGATGATAATAACGTGACGCCTTATTGATCCCTGTCAGAAAATTGTCTTTTTTTTCTTGCCCCCTCTTCCATGTAGAGGTTAGGGGTCAGAGGTCAGCCACAGAGCAGCACTCCTGGGGCTAGTAGAGGCATGGGATGGTGCCTTGCTCCAGGACACTTTGACAGGGCGGAAAGCTGGCTGCTAGACTTGAACTTGGTTTGTACACAGCCACACCTGCTGCCTGGTGAAACAGTGCAGGTTCTTTTTAATTATCATGCTGTGTCTCGCCTGAAAAACAATAAATAAATAAAATAAGCCATGCGATCTAACCCCTGATTCCTTTAGCTAATTAGGGCAACCACACTGTAAAAACGACCTGCCTTAACAAGTTATCTGCTCTACATTCAGGTCTTATTTTAACAGAGCCATTGCTGCCATCGAGGTCAAACCCTCTATATTTTGTTTGGGACTTTCAGGGGTTTGTAACCATCACAAGAAGCTTAAACTCCACAGTTAAATACATACACAGACAGTATGCATAGGGCTTAATCCAGTATTTTAGACTTTAAAGGTCCAGTGTGTAGGATTTACAGGGATATATTGGCAGAAATTAAATGTAAGAAATATGTTTTCTTTAGTGTATTATCGCCCTGAAAATAAAAATTGCTGTGTTTTTCTTTCCTTAAATTGAGCCATTTAAATCTACGTAGAAAGAGACCATTGTTCTACAGTAGCCAAAAACAGACAAACCAAACACTGGCTCTGGATAGGGCCATTCACGTTTTATTGTGTTTTTGCATTGGCCTCTGAAGTTAGCAGCCCATCTGCAACAAGCAGCGTCTGAAAAACGTAAACTGAGTATGTCTACCTGTGACCGACCAACTAACGCCCTGTAATGACAGTTTATCAGATCCAAATCTTTACTTCAGAGGTCAGGGGTCAAACATGTGAAGGCAGTCAGTGAAGGCAGAAGAGATCACACAAAAAGCAAACTCCATAAATCCGAACAGAAGCAAAACCCAAGGAATCAAACATGAGGAAAAGGCTGGAGAGCATGAACACACTACAGTAACAATGACAATCTGGTCACCAAAGAAAACACTGGACTTTAAATACACAAGGGTGGATTACTAACTACACACAGGTGAGTGGAACAAGACACAGGTGTAACACATGAGGTCATTAACAAAGGCAGGAAAACTGAGGAAGTAAAAGAAACACTGAATACAATGAGAACACATTTCAAAATAAATCAGGAAGTGAACATGAGCACATGAACATAAACTCAACCAGGCAAACTGAGAAAATCTACCTGTGACCCTCTAACCTCCCAAATGGATTGCAATGGACTGCAGACCAGTTTCAGTGGTAGAGGACGGGGGACAATTATGTCCAAAATCCAGCAGCTTTACTACGATGCATCAGCCAAAACTGATTGAAATTGAACATTTTTAAATACGTTCACAGCAAAAATTCATGTATGCCATTAATGTAGATTAATTAATCACAGAGCATGTAATTTATTGTGGTTTAAAAACCGGGTCGGTTTGCTTTTGAGAGAACATCCTGAACATCTGGATCTTCAGTTATCAGAGAAACAAGGTGAGTACATATCAGCATGTAATGAGTGAGCCACCCGTCTCTGAAATGCCAAACAGCATCGGAGAAACACTGATTTTTAACATGAAACTGCCTTATTCAGTCTTTTCACCTATTTTAAGCACCTGGTCTGTTTGTTTCAGAGAGAAGGAAACCTCTGTGGATAATTCGGCTCCTAGTTTAAACCTCCTGAACAATCAACACTGAAGGAATTCTAACCAGGAGAAGTTTCAGCTGGTTGCAATCTGCAGTCCTCACTGCTAGATGCCACTAAATCCCACTAAATCCCACACTCATAACCTTTTTTTTTTTAGGGCATTTTGCCTTTAATGGACAGGACAGTTAAGCGTGAAGGGGGAGAGAGAGTGAGGGAGTGACATGCAGCAAGGGGCCACAGGCCGGACTCAAACCCGGGCCGCTGCGGCAATAGCCTTCATACATGGGGCGCCTGCTCTGCCACTAAGCCACCGACGACCCTCCACTCTCATAACCTTTAAAGGTCCAGTGTGTGGGATTTAGTGGCATCTAGTGGTGAGGTTTTTTATATGTTGCATTAAAGGGACAACTTGAACTTTAAATCTTTATTCTATCTAATTGCAAAACCTTGTATACAGAATTTATTTTGTCAATAATTTTACTATTCTTCTATAGTCGGAAGATGTACATATTTGTGTTATGTTCATATTTTTATGCTGTTATTTCAGATTTCATTTTTTCATACTAGACTACAGTATCCAAGGTAACGATGCAGGCTATAAAATCCACCACTGGACAAGTCAGACCAGGCTTGTATCCTCCAGATCCCAAAGTGCTTGTATGCAATAAACAAATCAACTTTGAGTCGACACTGGAATTGTCGGCTGTCTGCGTTTCTTTGTTGGAGTTTAGCTGTCTGCTGTTTGTCTATCACCATTATTAAACACAACTCAAAGACTGTTAGCTGTCACCTCTATCAGCGGCGTAGAAGAAGTTTCAAATGTGGCCGTTATAAACTGAAATATAACTAGATAAAAAAAGCCTTGTACAGTTTAACTGAAACTTCTCTCGGGCGAGAAGCAGGTGGGAGAAATATGATGGGTGCCACAAAATTGCAAAAAACATGAATGGCCCTATCTAGAGCCAGTGTTTGGTTTGTCCATTCCGGGCTACTGTAGAACAATATGGTAGGCTCTGTCTAAGAGGACCCGCTCTGTATGCAGATATAAATGGCTCATTCTAAGATAACGAAAACACTGCTGATCTTATTTTCAGGCGGTTATAAACAAATGAAAACATAGTTATTTATATCATCCCTAGACCCGAACTTTTGTTTGATATGCATTTTTAAGTTCTCCTAGCTATTTGTGATCAGTAGGACTTGATAAGTATAAAAAATTAAACATTTATTAAGTCCCAATGTCCTCAAATGAAATGAAAAGCTTGTTATTGTTGCTAAAATTGGTCAAATTTGTTGCCATATCAAACTACGAACATTATTAATCAGATTTAAACAAGTTTTAACTACAAAATTTGATCAGGTTTTGTCCACTTTTGTGTTGGGATCAGCTGCAGACTGACTTGGCAGAGATGGCAGCCATCTTGTTTTTACATGGATTAGTGTATTGTGTTCTTACTACCACTAGATGGCACAAAAAAGTGTCCAAGATTGAGGACAACAGGTCTAAGTTAAGTAGAATGAAGTATAAAGTCACGTAAACCCAAAATGTGATGTCCTCAGATGAGGACACAGGGTCTCAGCAGGATATTATACACAATTTCTGCTCATAGATGCCCCTTGATCTGACCCACTGGACCTCAACATGTGACTACTTTAACACCAACAAAAATAAGTTAACAAATCTATATTTCTCCACCAGAATTTATTTTTTCAGATCGGTAATTTTCTGTGTTTCATTGAAAGGACTATATAGTAAGGTACTAAATACAAGGAAAACAAAGTGGGGCTGTTATTTTAGTTAATGTTTAGCTATTTGTGAGCAGCTGTTAATTTCCAGCAGAGGAATTCCCTTCAGAGCAACCTGAAGTCGTAGAAAGTCATAGAAATTTGGCACTTAGGCAGTAACTGACAAAAAAAGCCGTCCTCATCAGCACGATACGTGGCCGGTCACCATTTTTGTTTAACAGTGCTTGGAGACATCAGGGGAAACGCGGCGAGACAAGAACAAAAGTTAAGGTGGCTATAGTCAGAGAGGGTTGTGTGGGACAGGTAGTGGATGGGTCAAACAAACATCGACTTTCACCCAGGAGAGCAGTGTTCACGTCACATAAGATTCTAAGCCAAGCCCTGTTCTTTTTTCCTAAACCTAACCATGCCTTGTTGCCTAAACCCAATCATGTGCGTTAGTTGTTGGAGGAAAAACATTCTGTGTTGTTGTGCTGATGTAGTGCGTTTATTTTGAAAGAGACTGTATGCAAACTGTACATTTCCTGTGAAAACGGAAGTGTATTTTGAAAGAAGACAATACATGTAACAGGCAGAATTTGACAGGTATCCCAGATTGTCAACAACCAACGGACCCAGGGTACCTTGCGTTTGGTCATGGAAGGTCCATGACCAAACGTCGATATGTGACGAGGTCAGAGTGAGGATGTGTTGTTGAGAGAGTTACTCAATGTAAGTTTTACCGGTTATAAATATTATTTTATTTTATTACGGTACCATACCTGTAATATAACTATATTTCTGCTTCTGGCATTTTTTTTTTTCTAATTTTAAATTTTTAATGTAATACTCTCTCTTTTATACATTATTTTAATTATTAATTCCCAGTTTTATATTTTAATAATAATATATATATATATTTTTTTTATGCATTTCTTCTCTTTACATAAAGCACAATAAATTGCATCTTTGTTTGCAAGGCTCTATGCAAAAAAAGTTGACTTGCCATATTGGAAAGGATATCAAGAAAATATTTCTCCAAACAAATTGCTGGAGCATATGAATGTGTTTCATCGAGGAGCCACATGTGCCTTTGTTCTGAAATATGAAACAGTGAGATTCAGCATTAGACCAACTGACATGTTGAAAAGCTTTTTTTTTTTTTTTTTTTTGCAGTGCGCTTGTTTTTGCGTAAAGTGCTGCTGCTGCTCACGGAACATCTCTCCCTCTCCCTCTCTCTCTCTCTCTCTTCCTCTCTCTGGTTGTGTCGATTTTTTTTTTCATCCGCTGCTTCTAACCATCATCCACCCCCTCCTCCTCCTCTCCTCTCTCCACTTCTATCTCAGCTCTGCGAAGAAGAAAACGAGGAAACCAAGGAATTGATGTGTTGCTCGACTTGAAATTTTCTCTCCTTTTTTTTGCGCACATAATCCCCCACGCCTGCCACAAAAACAATCATTGCTTTTGATGATTTCTGATGATTTTTTATGTGATGACAGTAAACGGCTGTGTGTGTCTATGTGCGCTCGTTGTGCTCCGGTTGGCCGTGATATAACCGTCTAGGATCGTTTGGATGCTGGAGGAAGAGGCTCTGACGCTCCGGGAAGCTTCGTCCATCCCTCCGTGTCCTCCTCATTCCTGCGACCGGCTGCATGACCGGTGATGCTCGGCCTCTCCGCCTGGATGCGCCCCTCTCTCCGCGGTGTGCCGTCGGTACCGCTGCCTGTATCCCCCTATAGCAGATTTCCACTGTCGCCGGAGAAAGGTCTAGGGACCACATATGGAAACTGGGGATCAGAATTTTAGGAAAAAGGAAAACTAAGCAGGCTGTCGTTTGATTTTCTTAACTTAACATTTTTTCCTCCTCTTTTTGGCTTGATTTTTTTTGTTTGGAGAGAGGGGTTAATCGTCCCTGGTTGGTTTATTTTCCTTCATCTCTTAAGGGATGGCTGGTTTTCATGGCAGTCATGGTACCGGCTGATTATTTGGCATTATTTATCATTCTGTCCTTGATTTCGGGGGAGCGCTTGATTCTGCTGGTTTGAATTTGTTCTTTCATTTCTTTCTGCACATTCAGTCCTTATTTTTTTTTCCTACATATTCTGGGCCCTGCCTGTCTGTCTTGCCTGTCTCCCGTCACCCTCTTCCCACAGAATACATGTGATAGCCTGATTCTTCAGAAATGCCTGAGATGAGCCGTCATAATTCACTGATCCACTGGGTAACATCAAGGTAGTCAGATCTCATCCTGAATTGTGTCATCATCTGTTGGAGGTCTCTGCTTTTGCCTTTTTTTGGGGCCATTTTAAAGATATCAGGCCGCCAACTGTGTTAGTCTTAACCACCCTCCACCCCCACACCCCCATGTTTCTTCATCCCTTTTCAGTATGAATTAATTCACACTGCGTGCATGCGTGTGTTCGTCCGTGTACAGGTGTGTGAGTGAAAGTTTAGCTCTGTGAGCGTGTGTGTGTGCGCGTATGTGTGTGTGTGTGCGTGTGTTTGAGCCGGAGAATAACAGTGTAGGCTGTATGTGACGGCCTATGTGAGAAAAATCAAGCGCTATATGCACATCATTCCATACATCACCGTCGAAGCTGTGAGGATTGTAATACATGTAACTGCTTTAGTCAGCTCAGAAAGCCAAATTCAGGCCTGAGACGAACCACGGAGAAACAGAGCAAAATCCTCCATCTTCTCAATTATCTTGGCCTTTTTCAGAGTTTGACGTTTAGAGGCCTTCCAACTCAACAAAGTAGGCCTAGATCGCAGACCAGGTCTCTTGTGGGATCTGCTAGAAGCCTGTGTTTTTAGGTCAACATTTTTTTCCAGAGCAGGGCAACTTACTGCCACTTGAGGACTAGAATTTAGAAACCTTTGTAGCTGAGGGTTCTGTCATCCTCGCCAGAGTCTGTTTGACCCGCCTGTTGGGCCAAACAGCCGCCCCCAAACCTTCACCCTCGTCTTAATTTTCACTTGGTTGCTGTTCCACCCCAAAACCAACCATACGATTTCCCCCGAGCTCCCCTAATTCCCCCGCCCCCCCAGCCGCCCCCCGCTACCGTCGTCCACCCGACGCCGCCCACCCCCCGTTTTCCGAGCTGGCGTGGCGACGCAAACTCACAAATATTTACTTCCTGTACATCAAGAGGAAAGGGGGCCCCCCTTTCGTGGAATGCGGCAACATGGGTGTGTTTGACCGCGGAGTTCAGATGCTGCTGACCACGGTGGGGGCCTTCGCCGCCTTCAGCCTTATGACCATCGCCGTGGGGACAGACTACTGGCTGTACTCGCGCGGCGTCTGCAAGATCAAGAGCACCAACGAGAACGAGACCAGCAAGAAGAACGAGGAGGTGATGACGCACTCGGGCCTCTGGAGGACCTGCTGCCTGGAAGGTGAGCCAGAGATGCACTGAAGAAGCCACATATATATATATATAAATATATATACACATGCACGGATACACCAACAACACCCCGCTCAGGCACACACGCAGATCAATTCCTACATGCCCACACACACATACACACAGTCCTGCATTGCACTCACATGCCTACACATACGCTCACATGCCCACACAATTCTGTATGTACTCTGCATCCATTTCCACACATGAAAACGCTTATTCTCTGTAACCTACACACACCTCTGCTCCATCCGTCTGTCCGTCTACATTGCAGCATTCTTTACCTCTTCACATTTAGTAAAGTGTAGCACAGCTTAAACCAGTGTTGAAATGGTGAGCAATGAATGCAGCTTCTTCCTAACAGGTGATCTGGCTGAAGCTTCCAACAAATGGTGTTTGGTTGCTTTCCTGTCCAGGGTTTGGGTTTGGGTCATTTTGGTTTGTCATGGCCGGTGTGCAGATTGGCCTTTTAATTGTCCCAGCAGAGAGCAGCTCGGCTCACTTAGCAAACTGCCACACCGGACCCTAAAGGACACACATGGTCAGGCTAGGTATACAGCTGACTCACAGGGCCTACAGTCCTGCTGTAACCTTGTAATTGTTGTTTTACACTCAGCTGAAAGGAGGGATGAAAAAATACATGTAAAACTTTACATGGTTATCTTCATGATGATGACGTCTCCAATGGTCTGTATTTAAATCAATGAACAGACACACTTAATTCTGATTTTAAGACTAATTAATTTTACATTCCTCGCCCATGTCTATGTATCTCGGTAATCCTTCCTCCTCCCCATACTATCCTTGAGGAGTTAGCTAACCTGTGCAAGTCTAATGCAGGAAATGAGGAACAAAATCCTTATTCCATGTAAGAATGTCAGTGTGAAGCTTCAGCAGTTTGATTCAGCCGAGTCAAGTGGCTATTTTACCTCCTTTTGAAGACAAAATCTTCATTCTACCTCTCTTCGTTTTACCTTCATTGCTGTGTCTACAACAAAGGGATACACACTGGTGTCATGTACCTTCATTGTTCTGGGTATGTTGTTTGTTGAACCATCATGTGAGGTTTGACTGAATGTTGAAACAAGGAATATGATTTTTGCCCCCCATTTCTGATAGAGGACAGACATTGAGAAAAGGACTCATACACTGAAGTTGGGTCTGACTGCAGCACATGTAGTCTGGGGTAGTCTGTATGAGGTTTACAGGTAAATTTCTTACGTTCCTCCTTCTACTCTCTGAGCTTGTCCCACAAATTTCAAACCTGTTCGAGCTTTTTGAGTTCAAATCTGGTCCGCTGGCGTCTGCGTTTGAAATTGTGACTGTGAAGAGACAGGGAACTGCTATGAAGGTCTGTGTGGGAGCTGAGCTGAAGAAAAATCTAGTTTAAATGTGGCACGGACTGACTTTGCCCTACATAACATATCAGAGAAACTTGTGGACAAAGAAAAGTGTTGGGTATGTGCATGATAGAGGGAGACAAATGAGAGTGTATGTGAAAGAACATCATGTAGTGTATGATGCAATGTCTTGTAGTGTGAGTACACTTGTGATCATAGAGGAGAAAAACTGTAGAGCGGCTTTATGTGGAAAACAAAAATTGAAACTTTTAGGTATTTTTAAACTCTTGTGATCTGAGTTTGTCCTAGTCCCAATAACTGCCACTAAATGCCAAACTGTAACCTTAACTTTAGCCTGTTTCTAATGCTAACCTTAAAGGAATACCTCATCCACACAATAACCATTCGTCTATCAATTACTCATCTCATGTCACCTTGAATTCATGATGAAAACTTTGTTTTTCCCGCATGCCTCCATGGCGAACGAAGAATCCAAAAAAGGAGAAAATTCTTCATGAACTGGAATAAAAGGGGGCAGCGTTGAACGAGAGCAACACTATATCCAAACGTCCGTCTACAAATTCTTACACAACTCATGCAGTGCAATCCAAGTCTCATTTTTCCAGTCGTACGCTCAGTGCTTCCCAAACATGGACGAGTAGCATGCCTGGAATGCACAAGCGGAGTATAAATGCATGCGCTTGCCAAGGTGCGAGTTTTAAATAAGTTGTAAGTAAGAACTCATTGAAAATGCATGTGTGTGGGAAACACTGATCGTATGACTGAAGAGGTAAGACTTGGATTATACTGCACAACTTGTGTGTTAAATGCGGCCATGTTTACAATTCATCAAAATTTTTTCCGGTTTTGGATTCTTCGCTCACTGTAGAGGCACACCAGAAAAATGAAGTTTTCTTCACTAATTTAACGTAACACAGGGTGAGCTGATTTACAGATGGTAATTCTGAGGGTGTAGTATTCCTTTAACATCACACATATAAGTCCTAAGCTTTAAATAACTTCCACAAGAAAAGAGTGCAACACACTCATGTTTAAAGGTTTACACATGCTGTCTCACACACACACACAAAGACACACATGCTGCAGAGGGTCAGGACACACTCATACTTACTCCACGCCTGTGATCCATCTTCCTCCTGAATCACATGAAAACCTTGCCCCAGTTTCACCTGATTCACAGGACAAAGCCATGTGCTGATCACATAGTTTCAGCGCATTTGCGGTGTTTCTCCCATGATTCAGTTTGTTGTCTTTCAGTGATGTTAGAAGGAAGGACAGAGAGGCAGAAATACAGACAACATTGATACTTTTTCTCCAGCTTTCAACCTTGAGCTTCCATTTTTGTGAATGCTTTTGTTATACGATAGCTTCTGATTGGCATTTTGGGATTTCTAAATACATCGAAATTGAATGGTAACTATGACGTGGAATGACAAAGTTGCTGAGTCAACACTCTTTCTATAGTTTGTTGTATGTAAGCACCTACCTATTACTCATGTACTCTGTGTGTGTGTGTGTGATCCTGTGCACTCATGCATATCCAGTATGATGTGGACGCTGGGATGTGACTCTCTCTTATTGTGACCACACATTGTCACAGTGGTTGAGCCACACAGCCTGATCCTGTCACACACCTGGTTATCCACTGTCACAAGGCCTCGATGTAACGTTAAAACCCATCATAAGAGAACCTGTAATGAGCCCTCTCACCCCACCTTCATGTGTATCCACTTAACGACTCTAAGCTTTTTACATCATTAACCAAATTTCCAGATCTGACATTACAGAGAAATGAGCACATGTTGGACTTCAAGTAAGTACATGACATTTAAATGTTGTATCTTAGTCAGTGAGAACTTGTGTCAACATAATGTCAGGTCACTCATCTTAAAATGAAATATAACCCCTTAATTCATACAAAAATGTAGATCATGACATCTGACTTTAGGAAATTCTGAACTCACAGTCTATGCTCAAATTATACTTGCTAAATTTTAGCCAATGCTTTTGTTGTCTTGTGTTTGGTTCGCAGCAGGTTAAACTATCCCTGAATCAGAGTGTTTTCAGGTTCAGACAGGTGATTTTCTGCTGCTAACAGTGCAGATATCACAGCACAGGATGTGCAGGTGAAGGTGAAACATTATATCAGACAGACAGTTGTTTGAATAAATCTCACATTACATCACTACATTCAGTATTCTTCACTGCCGCAGAAAGAGATACAGCTTCTCAGCTTCCCAAATCTTAGCCTCCTTCCGTTGCTACATTTATATTCTGCTACAGCAGCTAACTCAGTTTTTCTACCACTCTTAAACAGATTGAAACAGGTACAAAATCTGCATGAAACCCTTCAATATTTTTAATACATTATTCGTTGTTCATTAAATAGCAGTTTTAAAATTGATTTTTACATTTTTATTGATGCTTCTGAGGCTTTGTCGAGGCCTTGCCCTGTGGTTGCATCTCTGACTTTTTGACCCTCTTTGGAGTGGAAAGGTCAGGCCTTTGCGCTTTCAGGCCTAAAATAGTCATGTCTTAGCTTTTCTTATTTGTCTTAGTTGGAGTCTAAGTTAAAGAAAAGAAAATGGTGTCCAGTCTTTTGCTGTTATATCCCCCCCAGCCTGTTGCAAACCCAGCAGGCTTCCTAAAACCAGACTTAGAACTACAAAAATAGTTAAGTATGGGTTATACAGCTCCACATGTGTGAGCAGCTACAGAATGTCCAACAAGAAATTAAGTACACTGATAGATTACTGAGAAAGGATAACAGTATGACATGTGAACTGAAACACACCTACAAGGTGTAGGACAAAAGTAAAAGCCTTTCCGCCCTTAGGGTTAAACGAGAGTTATAAATGTAACCAGGGTTCTATGAAATCCCTGGAGTGAGAAAGGGCAGGTCATTTCCTTGCTATCTTAGGAAGATTGCGCACCTAACTCAGGCATGTACAAACTTTTCCATAAAGGGCCATACAGCTGCAGGTGGTTTTTGTACCAACCAATCAAGAACAACCTGATTCAGCTGGTTAAAGACTGACATCAGTTGATTAAATGTTTCTGCAAACCATAGGACGTTATATTTTTCATGCTATTACATAGCAGAAACGTTATGTTTCTTTACATTTCAACAATGCTGTGGTTCATGTGTAGCTAGCTTTAGCCACAAAAAGCATTTGGTTATAGTACGGAAAACATAATTTGGCTTAAGATACCTGGCTTTGGTGGCACAATCCTGTCTGGATACACAGCAAAAGGTTGCAAAAAAACTCATTTGGTGGCTAAAAAGCCACTGGAAACACAGCCACGACTCGCAAGAAAAACAAGCAGTTTTGTTGTTTGTTAGCAGGCATCTCCCTAGGTGTCACACCATCCACCATCTCCTGATGACAAAAAGTCAGCTCATATACTACATTATATCACTTTATAAACATCAATATGACACGTATGAAACATCTGTGGTTTGCAGAAACATAGAATACCTACATTTTCTCCTGGCGAGTGGCCTGTGAGTCAAGACTATGCCCCTGCTTGGTTGGAATGAAAACCTGCAGCCACATGGCCCTTATTGGGAGAGTCTGGACATGCCTCACCTAGCTAGTTGTTAATGCTAACCCTCTGTGGACAAGTGTCCACCTACCTGAAATGTCTCAATGCATAGTGCTTACGAAAGCAATGTATAAGTGCGAGCTATGTCGCCTCTGGAGGACAAAAACAAAGCTCCCACTGATTGGGTATGAGACATCTGGCAATGGCTGCAAGACGCACATGCTAGCTGTATATATAACCTGCACAAAAACTCGGAAAGGAAAATGGAGACTTGTTGGGTCTCAGGCTCTTTTATCAGGTTGCTTGCATCACCCAGAATGAAACAGAACTAATGACCAAAAAAGGGACCCACAAAATGATTTGAAATGATGAAAATCATTAGTGCCCTTGTTTAGCTCTTTTAGTTTGTGTACTTTTCATCCTGCATCATGAGCTCTCACTCCTCTCAACGATTAGCTTGTTTTATTTGAAATCACCTCAAAAGAACACAGCGAGCAACTTGCTTCACATCACTGCTCTTTCAAGCTCTGATAAAAATTGGTGCACATGTGATAAAAGCTACCTGCGATCAACCATGTGACCGCATTATGTAATCATATTTAAGACAAGGTCATGGGAATAAACTCATTGCTGCAATTTTGGAACTACTCAGACACCGGCTTGTTGTGAGTTTAAGGACAAAATGTGTTTATTTTTTAAGACAGAGAACATGAAATCTTGGCAGGGGTTGCGAAATTGTGTCAAATCACCAACACATTTGTCGATGTGAATGCAGCCACGCCAACTCACTCCATGTGATATGCTTATTTTCCCCGCTAAGTGGCTTTACTTTTCACACTCTAAGCTCGCTCGGTGTCCTTGGCACTGGAGATTTGAAATGGTTAAGAGCAGAGAGGAATCTGAGAGAGATCCAGCTCGCTCTGTGTGCTTCGCCTTCAGAGCTACAGTTGCTTTATAGCTGCGTGGTGCAGAGAGGAGAAAGAGAGGGAGAGAGGAAGAGAGAAATTGGGAGGTGTTGGGAATGAGAAAAAAGAGGGAGAAAAAAGAACAAGAGAGAGAAAGAGCAGGCAGCCCTGGTTTTCTGTCACACCCCCTCAGGCATCCTGTGCTATCTTTAACACACAGGCCTACGTTCTATCTAACCTATCTTGCCCCGGCTTTTAACATAATACGCCACAGTGTGTGCTTTTATTTTAATGCTCGGGACATGATGTACACGATTCGGAGATACCAATGACTGACTGGCTGTCATCACAGTGACATGCTAGCATCACGAAACGTAAAGATCACACATGACAGTTTCATGTTGAGGCTTGAGTTCTATAGATTTGATTATGTTTCTGCTTTCATGCTGCCTGTATACAAATGTAAGGGTGTCTGTGTGTGTGTGTGTGTATGTGTGTGTGTAAGAGAGAGGCAGGCTGTCTTAGAAATGGAGTGCATTACGGCGATGACATTAATTATGCTAATAGCCATCAGCTCCGTTAGCTTTGCAGTGCTGATCATCAACAGAGCCTCTCCACGCTGCCTCTTTATCTAAAGCTCCAGCGAGTGATACGCCAGGATAGGGAGTAACTAATTACATGGAATCAGATTACAAAAATAATGCACACTCCCTCCTTATCTAAAGCTCCAGTTCAGTGGTTCAGTGGATGGGGAGCACAAATGACATGTAATCTGATTACTGAAGTAATCATCTGATCTTTCATATCAAGCATCAGCCGGATGATTGACGATGATTACACGCGGATTTGCTCAAAAGTCGACTGATTATATGTGATCTGGGATCTGTAAGCTGTCAATTAGGAAGAAATAATGTTGATGATAAAAATACAGAGAAATTAAATGATGATTTAGTGAGATAGTTCTGTTATCACTTCAAATTACTGCCTGTACTTGTCAGAAATCAAATAATTACCCTTCACTGTGTCCAGTTGGAATCTCAGTCTCTTAGTCAGGTTATGAACGTTACACCTGTAAGAGTTTGGTGAAGTATATTTCATCTGACTATTCTTTGTTGTCTCATGTTTTACATTTTGTGATCACATTCAAGGAATTCATACAGCAGTTGTTTTTGTATATTAATTGACTGGTGGAATATTAGTGTAATATCTTAAAATGGAGATCATATTTACAATAAGCCCATAACATTTCATTCAGTCATTTCAAATGCCTTTACACACCAGGGGAATTTTTTACGTGCCATATTTTTTCAGCCTGTTGCTTTTGTCACAAGAACTTTCACCTAGAACACAAATATTACGCGGCGAAAATGCAGCTTTATTTTTTCTTTGAAGAAAGGTATTTGCACATCCAACTGTCTCAGATGCAGGTGGAAAGTCTCACTTGAGTCATTGAACAGAAAATCACACACACTGCTCTTGCTCAGCCTCACAATTTATTAGTAACACTAATGTTTCAGACCTCCTGAACACTCTTGACAAAGCTCCAGGAGGACAGAAATGTCCCAAAAAAACAAAATCCTAGATATAGGACTACGAACAAAAAACCCTAGATGATGCCATAAGATCAGAAATTATGATATACTGATGTTTCCAAAGCATCATGATGTCATAAAATTTTGCTTCCTGTATTGTTACCAAAGTAACCTATGAGATTATGATCATTTCTGTTGCCCTGAGAGGACTCTGTGTTGCAAAGTGTTCATTATCTCTGGTGAGCATTTCACAGACTGCAGCCAACACATTTTCAGTGTTTGGAAGTCACTTACTATTTGATTTGAATAATAATGTTAATGGTTGATCACCAAAGACCTGTGGCACTTATGCAAATTCAGTGACGAGAAGACTCTCTCATTTTAAATGACAAAACAGCCACATTTCAAATAATAGAAATGCGTATTAATGAACATCTGGAGGTGAGCCCCGTCACTAAAATGTTTTACGTCCACATATTTTTGACATCACGAGTAACCAATTTAAAGCAGAGCAAAGGTCAAAGCCATGGTCCCTTTGAGAAAATGCTAAAAGATGTAACACCCTATTTATGGTGTATTATGGAGGAGTGCTGCAGGAAATAAGAGCCATTGTTCTGCCTCTGCACTGAGGCTGGCAAACAGTCTGCATCCAGCAGCGCTCTGTGGGCGTGCTGTTGTTGATACTGTAATAGAAGTGACTGACAGGTCACGGCAGCTGTCAAACCTCAGCCGTCAATGTGCTGCAACCACCAAACTCCTGGAGACTCTTCTTAACAAAGCAACAAAAACTATTTATTAATTTTAGCTTCGAAACTTATTTAAATGGAAATACCAGTTTCTATATCCATCGTGTGAAGTCTAAGCCCACCAGTGTTTATGCAATAACAACCAGGGACTACCACTTGCTGTTATACTACAAATATACACTCCCTCCTAAAAATCGTATCAGGTGATATTAAATAACGTGACACCAGAGGGCCTTTTTAATGCAGTAATAACAGTGTTCCAGTCATATCAGATCAATATTACCTGATACTTACAATGTACAGTAACAAAAACAAGGGGGAGGGCAGTACTATAGACACTGTATTTTTTTTTCTTTTGGATCTCACCTAGAATTTAAAATAAAGTTCTGTGGGTTTGATCAAAGTTTAGCTGAACAGCATGAGTTTGAGTGACATGTTGACTGATTCCCAATCAGAATCAGCTTTTCCGGCCAAGTATGTGTGAACATACAAACAAGGAATTTGATGCCAGTATAAGTTACTGTCAATGTACTTACACAGTTCAAAGAACAGTGTATGGGAAGACAGACATGAAACTTAAAACAAGAACAACAAAGCTGAACAGGTAAAAATAAACATTACTTTTATGTATACACCAGTAGGTGAAAAAAATATGTTTAGAATTATAAAACATATAATGAGAATAGTCACTCTGCAGCTTTTGGGCCAACACATTCTCACTGAGACCTCGTCACATATCGACGTTTGGTCAGGGACTTTCCACGTCCTGATATATCATGAAAGGTACCCTAATTGCATTGGTTGTTGACGTTCTGGGACGCGGTGTCAAGTTATGATGTGCATTGTCTTCTTTCAAAATACACTTCCGTTTTCACAGAAAATTTCCCGTTTACGTACAGTTTCTTTCACAATGAACACACTAGTCAGTACAACAACGCAAATTGAGATTTTATTTTTTTCCTCCAACATCTGATGCATGTGGTTGGGTTTAGGAAAAAAGAACAAGGTTTGGCTTTGTAATCTTACAGGACACAAACACTGCTCTCCCGGGTGAAAGTCAGTGTTTGTTGGACACATCTACCACCACTACCATCCGCCCTATTTGGACTTTCACTGCCTTAACTTTCGTTCTTGTTCCACCGTGTCTCCCCCTGATGCCGTCAGTTATAGTGGTGACCAGCCGCATATCATGCCGACGTTAAAGGATGGCTTTTTTCATCAGAGTCTGGCATTGTAAATCACTGCTTAGGCACCGGATTTTGACGACTTTGGAGTGAGACCAGGTGGCTTGGGCTTCTTACACCCATCCCTATAATGCCTTACTATGGATCTCACTGTGTGCTGTGATTGGCTAGCACTCATTACACTGATGCGCTGAGATCAGAAGAGGTTAAGATTAGGACAAAGAGGTCATGGTTAGGACTAATAATCTTGGATATTCTCTGAGATTATAGGGGTAAATTTACAAGAAAAACTTCCAGAAAGGTGACAGGTGACATAGTATCAACAGCAACACAATCAACTGATGGGAGTAAAACGGCAGACTGGGGTTTATGTCCTCGTTTATTATTTTTGGACATAGCTGACACATTATTTTCAGTTTTTAGGATGTATAAAGCTGCTAAATGCACACTGTGTCCACAAACATAATCGAATGCGCTGAATAGACCTGTCCATGTTGACATCATATTTCAGGCTGTTTTCATGATCTGTTCATACATATACTTACAAAAAGCAATGCACCACAATTCATGTATAACCTACGTAATCATGAGCCACTAATTTATGTGTATCGCATGTAATCGGGAAGACTGCGATCACATGACTAATGCATGGAAGTAAAGACGATGTAGAATAAAGACCCACAGTGCATTTAACAAGGCAGGTTGGGGTAGTGGATGAGTCAAACAGACTATTCCCCAGGAAAGTGCTGTTCAGAACCATGTGACGCCAAGTGAACATTGAGTTATTTTAAGGTACACTGTCACCACGTTTCTTTGGCTAAACCTGACCTACATAACTTTATGTTAAGTAAATAATGTTGCTTGTGGGGCGCTAATTCATAAGATATCATATGAACTGGTGGCACGTTGGTGCAATAGTTGGCATTGTTGCCTCATAGCTCGAGGGTTCCTGGTTTGAACCCAGGGTGGGGGAGCCCTTCTGTGCAGAGGTTGGATACCTCCCCATGTCAGAGTGGGTTTTCTCCAGGTGCTCCGGCGCCCTCCCACAAAAGACAAAGACATGCAGGTTAATTGGTGACTCTAAATTGCCCGTAGGTGTGAATGTGAGCGTGAATGGTTGTCTGTCTATGTGTTAGCCCTGTGATAGTCTGGTGACCCTGCCTCTCGCCTAATGTCAGCTTGGATAAGCGGTTTCAGAAACTGAATGAGTGAATGAACCATACGAACCGTTGCATATTTCGACATTCCTGGAATGCAAACCCAGGGTGTGGCAGTAACTCAGTCCATAGGGACTTGGCTTGGAAACTGGAGGGTTGCTGGCTCAAATCCCCAGTATGGAGCATCAACTGATTGCTGGAGAGGGACCAGTTCACCTTCTGGGCACTGCTGAGGCACTGAACCCCCAACTGATTGGGGCACCTGTCCAAGGCAGCCCCCTCACTCTAAATTCTCTCTATTTAGTGCATGTATAGGTCCTGTTTGTGCACGTGTGTGTATTTTGGGCCTGTGTGTACATGACAACAGAATAAATAAATATTGAATCGCCTCTTGGGGATTAATAAAGTATATCTTCTTCTTCTTGGATAGTCACATTGGCTATTTACGTCCTGGGAGTTGGCTACAGACACGGGTGCAACTAGGATCTGCCATATACAAAGATGTATATGTAAACAAGAATTACCAACATTTGATGTCGATGTCAAGTTTCATCCACCTGATGTGTTTGGACTGGACAATGGAAATTTACTGTGACACGACAGAAATTTAAACCTTTAACAGAACAGACAGTACAAAGTGTAAGAATGACAGATACAGAGGCAGCAACATGCACACAGGACGAACATTACATTAGGTACATTAACTTTGAAGGAGTACATTCCGTATGTCTTCTATCTGTATCGTTAACACATGTGGTATTAAACCTTGTGTATAAAGGTGCTCATGCACACACACACACATTTCGGCCTCCTGATATCTACGCAGCCATCGCACGTCCCCTCGGTCCCCACACTCCTCTATCCAGCAGCTATCGAGTCTGCTCCAGTTGGATTCACTCTGTGTGCCTGTCATCCTGGACGGATGGCCCCGTGTCGGTGGTCCAGCTGTGGTGGCTGGCTCCAGAGATCCAGCCTGTCTCGGACTTCCATGATGGATCTTGCCCCAGGACAGTCTCTCGTTCCTAGGCACAGACCGGAGCTGCCCTGGGGGCCCCAGCCTTGACAGGTGGAGCTCAGCAGGCTCTAAATGCTGCTATTAATCTCCATCACGGCGGGTTTGAGAGCAAGCGAGGTGTGTGTGACAGGAGATATGTTTCTGGGAATGAGGTGTGAGTGTCTGAGAGTGTGTGCTCTGTGTGTGTATGTGTTTGTACCAGCGTTCAATTTTAGCTTTCATCGCACTCAAGATCATTTTGTTAGCGAAGACATCTGAACCCTTTGAACCTCTGAAAACATGACCACATTTAATAATTTACATCTAAGCTGTAGTGGCCTGGATACTGGATCCTGGACCTTTTTTAACATAAAACCCATTAGGCCCTTTGCGAATCCACAATTGACAGTCTAAGAACAATGTTCACTTTCCTATGCTATGACAGGTACAGGTTTTGGAGATATGAGGTTTCCTCCTGATAGCTGTGAGAGAAGCAGAGCATTTATGATCTATGTGATGGTTAGATCGAGTCAGTGTTATCGAGCGTTTGGGGAGAGATGAGTCACATAGATGTTGCCGTTACAGAAACATGGAAGTGTTGCAGCGATAATGGATACTTGGAGAAAGTAAGCATTATACCCTTTTATGCCTCTGCCTCTGCACCAGTGACAGCCGTGACAGCAGGCGTTGTGTTTTTGGGTGGTCCGTCCTTCTATCCCGTTCCTCTTAACACAATATCCCAAGAACGCCTCTAAGGAATTTCTTCAAATGTGGCACAATTGTCCACTTGGACTCAGTGATGAACTGATAAGATTTTGGTGGTCATAGATCAAAGGTCAAGGTCACCGTGATCTCGTTTGTCTCATTCTTGTGTACATGATATCTCAGGAACGACGAAAGGGATTCACTTCAAATTTGGCACAAAGGTTCACTTGGGCTTAAGGGTGAAATTGTTAGATTTTGGTGGTCAGAGGTCAAGGTCACTGTGATCTTGCATCTGTCTCATTCTCATGAATGCGATATCTCAAGAACACTTTGACGGGAATTTCTTCAAATTTGGCATAAAGATTCACTTGGACTCAACAATGAACTGACTAGACTTTGTTTGTCAAAGGTCAAGGTCACTACAACTTTGTGTCCATCTCATTCTCATAAACGCAACATCTTAAGAGGGCTTTAACAGAGTTTTCTCAAATTTGGCACAAATGCCTGCTTGACTTAAAGATGAACTGATCAGATTTTGGTGGTCATAAGTCAAAGGTGAAGGTCACAGTGACCTTGTTTGTCTCATTCTTTGTGAACACAATATCCCAGGAATGCCTTAGTATTTTTTTTTTTAATTTGGCACAAATGTCCACTTTGAGTCAAGGATGACATTATTAGATTTTGGTGGTCAAAGGTCACCATGACCTTGCATCCATCTTTGTCTTCTGAATGTGATATCTGAAGAACACCTTGAGGGAATTTTTCCAAATTTGGCACAAACGTCCACTTGAACATAACAATGAACTTATTAGAATTTTGGTGGTCAAAGGTCAAGGTCACTACGACTTTGTGTTCATCTCATTCTCATGAATGTGCTATCTCAAGGAGGCCTTGAGAGAGTTTTCTCAAATATGGCACAAACATCCACTTAGACTGAACTGATTAGAATTAAGTGCTTAAAGATCAAAGTTCAAGGTCACTGTGACCTCACAAAACATGTTCTTGGCCATAACTCAAGACTCTATCCCTTAATTATCCCTTGAAAATGTGCTCCCGGGTGGGAGACGTGTGTGAAGCATCCATGTTTTCAGGGACATGGATGTAAATTAGATGTAAGTGCAACCTGACCGGCTCACAGAGGTACAAAACCGTGAGGTGGTAATGTTAGTTACATGCTGTTTTGCATGCATGGTTTACAAGTACTTGTGTGTATGCTGGTATTTATCATGTAGGGATAATCAATTAGTGTGAGGGATTCACCTCCTGATGAGTGACAAAAATAGTTTTCCATAAGGTCAAAATTTTAAAGCACAAACGTTAGAAAAAATCTAATATTTTTTCAACCTGAATCAAAGTCAGAAATGGTTTTAAATGATTGTTGTAGTGAGTTCCACTGTTCCAATATACGTTGTTTTCCTGCCTTTATCTTACCCAGAGCCATACAATGTAAATGTTGAGTACAAAGTTCGACTGATCCAGAGTCACAACAATTATGAGGATAAAACCCACAATGAAAAATTTCTTTCAGATGAAAGTTCTGATTAAGTTAACAGAAAGCATCTAACTTTCAGCATATGCTTTTATTCACATACAGTACATGTGTGTACCTGCACTGACTACATTAATGAGACATAAACCTGCTTGTACAGTACACATGTGAGTATTATTTGGTGGCTTGTACACTGCCACCATGAACATGTCTACATGCTTATGATTGCTTGCTAAAATTCAGTATGTATTTGTGGTATATGTTGGTTATCATGTAGTAAGCATCTCTCATAAATTACTTACCATCCATCGCAATAGTAAGGTACCTGACATGCTACTCTCCTTATTCTCTCCAGCTTTTTGTATTTTCTTTTGAAACACTGACAACAACATGCCTTACATATAGACTTTGAACCCTGACTGTACTGTAAGCTCAAGGAGTCAGACGCCATAGTATCATGTCATTTAGTGTAGTGAACATCAAATAAATTATTGAACATGTGATGTTACGTTGTTACAGTATGTATTTTTTTACAGCTTCCATACATCATATTTATTATCCTCTATCACCCAGCGGTGGTTAAATCCCTGATGATGATGACCTTCTCCTCATTAGCTAATTAATGCGGTCATTCCAGCTTCCCTCGTCCTCTTTCATGGCAGTGCGGGGTATCTACGGCCACATGACGCTGCGTAACTATGGCGATTCAGCGCTCTGTTGGCGGCACAAGGCCGCCTGTCAAACAGGCATCACGGCCTCTCAATCAAAGAGACTGTTTACGAGCACTCACACACCACCTGGGACTGACACACACTCCGCTCTGCACCATGGGAGGGACATCCATCACACACACACACACACACACACACACACACACACACACACACACACACACGAGTACACTGGGCACATTTACATGCAGGAACACACACCCACAGGTGTAGCAAAGGCATAACACACGACAGGGCATTTCCAACATGCTTAATATAAAAAAGGTGACAAGCTGCATTCAAGCTTAGCAAAATAATTTCTTAACACAGTCAGTGTGTGTCTTATGATCCAGACCCAGATTAAAAATGTATAAACATGTTCTATTATTAAGAAAACAAATATGAAGATTATGCAGCCTCACTGTTACCTAAAAAGCAGCCGTTGGTTCCAAAATACATTTACGTAAATGTTGCTGATGCTGGTGTAGATTTAAAAATTTGTGTTGACTTTTTTACACCGCTATATAAGTGGTATGTGCTGTTGCAACATGGTTATAAGAAATAAGAAAAAAACATTTCCACTTCCACGTTTTCTCTTCTCTTTTTACTTTTTTTAGGCTAATCTGATGAGAGAAAAATCACCTTTGATTAAACTGGTCATCACATACAGACATGTGGCAACTGTGATTGTTTTATTGTGGTTGCATGCAGGTCCTTAAAATGTCTTAACGTCTTAATTTCAATTTTATAAATATTAAGCCTTGAAAGTCATTAAATAGTCTTAAATTTGAATGTGTGATGCCCCAACTTTCACAAACAATTCATCTAATTTTATCTATCCCTCTTCTCATTTCTATTTGTGAAAATGAGTCAAACTCTTTGAATGAAAGTCAACATTTCTGGTGTTACAAATCTTTAAACACACCACAGAACTTAATACTTTACGTTATATTAGACGACATTAAACCGACCTCTACACATTTTATATATACTACTAACTTTAGTACTTACCTGAAAGGTTTAAATTTGATAATATTAAATTGGGTTAAAAATTATCTTGAAAATGTCTTTAAAAGCAATGAAATGTAAGTGTCTGATACCAGTAGAAACCTGGAAATAGTTTAGGCGCTACCAAAACAAATGTTTTATGTTACAGTGTTTGTATATTCACTGTTTCACAGTACAGAAACAGTATCCAGTCATCCAGGTCACAAGAGCCATGGCCAAATAAAACTGGACTTGCTCCTCAATATTGAATATCTTAAATCAATTCAAGACAACAAAGAGTTAGCGTTAGGGTTTGTGCAGTCCCAAAATCCAGCAGTATTTGGCTGCAGGTTCCCATTTCAGATGTTCATTCATCCCCCCACAGGAGCTTCAGTTTATGCATAAAATAAGGCTACAAATATATATATATATATTTTTAAATGTGTACTAGAGAAAGTACACCTGTTAAAATCTGAATGCTTTCTGATTACATTATTTGCATATATAGCTAAAAAAGGAAAAGTGTTCTGATTTATAAGAATATCTTAACAACAAAACAGAAAATTAAAAAAATAAGTGCTTCCTGTAATTTTGTTTCCCTCAGAGATTTATTAATAGTAAATACTAGTAGATTACATCTAGTTTTCACATGACATCAATTTAATAGGTCAGTATTTTACAGTGAAATAATTGAGTATAATGTCATAATTGTTTCCCATTTGTCTCTTACAACTTTGGAGAGCTTTAACAAAAGATTTTTCCTTCTCAGAATGTTTAATCTCAAGGAGTTTTCAAGGCCTGAAGACATAAAGTATGGAAAAAAGTTAGAGTATAACCATAAGGGAGAAAAGGCATAAACAACTACATAATTTTATGTAAAAAAAAAAAATCTTTCTTATTCCTTTAATTGTCTTTGACCCTTCAGATTTATGTGTTTCAGTTGAGAGCCCACTGTTTTACAGTATAGTAACAGAATGTCATGTGCTGTGTTTCACAGTGGAGTCCGGTGTTTTACCGTAGTAACAGTATGTCACGTTCTTTGTTTTACAGTATAGTAGGTTGACTGTGATGTAGCAGAGAGCTGTTGGCACCTCCACACAGTCTGTTTAACGCCTGGTGGGAGAGGTGCTGACAGGCCCAACTGCTCCCTAATCCTACAGACATCAGGAGCCAAAGGGAATGACCGGGGAGCCCAGTGTGAGTGTGTATGTGTGTGTGTGTGTGTGTGTGTGTGTGTATGGGCAATATGTACAGTATGTCTCCTTCTACATATACACACTGGTATTTCCAGGGCTGTTAGCATTTTAGTACATTTGATTTAATCACTGGTGCGTCTGTCTGACTCCTGAAAAGATACAGGAAGTCTTTACTCTGAAGACAAAGAAGTACATACATCAGCCATCTTTGTGTAAAGGGTCTATTGATGTCTGGTCACCAGATAGATGCCATTAAAGCCTTTGGTTCCCCCCCACCATCAGTCACAGCGGACTGATAGATCGACCAAGCTGCTCTCCGTGTGGATGCAGGGTAAAGCTGCTGCTGCTCCATTATGGAGTTTGTCTTAGTAGTAACATATGGTCAGACTGATGGAGCAACAATGCTGTCATCTGTAAGCTGCATGAGTCATAAACACAGTGTCATAAACATAGTGTGTGTGTGTATGTGTGTGTGTAGTTCCCAGTCTCACTTGCCTGTACAGTATGTGAAACATTAGCACATTGGTTACTGATATGCATTGAATAGTCATAAGCGTCACAAGGCACGGTTATGAACTAAACAAAAACTACATGTACTTGTATTTCATGTAATTATGTTCTCACCTACACAAGTGAAACTTAAGCCTGTTCTCATTTCCAGGTTGTAAAATACACTTTGTCAAACCACTCAGCATATGATATCGATGCCACAGGAACCCTGTAACACTGGGGTGCACTGAGCTTGCAGCTAATACCTGTGTAAACCCATCCATGGCAGTACGTGACATTGAGAGCAACTGACATGGTATAAAGAGAGAGTCAGCATAGGGTGAAAGGTAGATGGGTCAAACACATAATTGTCACCCAGTAGACCATACTATGTGTACAGTTCAAAACCAGAAGTTAGTGTTTTAATGTAACTTTACATATGGTCATCACCCACTGGCATCCCTTACATGACACAATTGCGTTACGTTATGTTACGTAGCATCACAAACGCACTTATTTGAAGCCAAATCTCGATCTTTTTTTTTCCAAAACATAACCCAGAGGTCGGCAACCTTTACCATCAGAAGAGTCATTTTTGACCAAAATAATTTAAGGAGCCACAAAACATATTTGAGCTTTACATGAAGGTAACAGCCTATTCAGGCTAAGTGAGCCTATCAACATTATTAATAGGTCTAAAGGAGCATTCATTAATATTTTACTAGAAGGTGGCTACTCTGCAGTGGGCTCTTTATGATCATTCTGTACTTTAACTTTGCAGCGTTGCCTGTAAAAGCAACAAACCTGTCCACACCTTATCAAATACTTCATTTTATTCCTAGGCTTTTTTTTCTTTTTTGGATTCGGACTCCATACCTAGTGAGAGTCAAGAGTAGCTACTTAGAGGTCTGGCAAAATTTAGAGGTAAAGGTGCCAGGCTATAGATGCACGATGCACATTCTAGTTGATGAAATGTTAAAACATTTTTCTTATTTGGTGTATGGGCTACACATTTTTACAGTTGGAGAATGTAAGAACTTGTTAAGGTTTACAAAGATGATAAATGAAAATTAAAGTATTAAAAAGTATCAGTTATTTATTTACATAATTTTTTGTCACAGCCAAGGAAGGGGCACTGGAGAGAAGTGAAAGATCCACTTGTGGCTGTGGGCCAAAGGTTGCCTACCCCTGACCTAACCAAGTAGTTTTATTGCCGAAAGCTAACCACGTCTGTTTCACAGCATTAACCACGTGTTCAGCCGTGCGTCACATAGAGATGCTTAAGGCTGTCACCATGAGACGCTGAGGGGCGTGACAAAGCATCAGTGTTTGACGACCTGTGAGACAGGTTAGAAACAAACAGGTTCTATTCATGAAAAAAAACTCATTTTAAATCCCACTGACATTTGTAACAATGCCAATAATTAAAATACAGTCTTGGAACAGAGGATGTCATGTGTATTGCTCCATATGTCTATATAAGGGCGCTATTTTTTCAATAGTTAAATATTTTCATTTTTAGCAGCCTTTAACAAACACAGTTTCACATGGGCCCTAGACCCCATGGACAAAATGTTACGGCTCAACAAATGAGTCAAGTCCATGGACGAGTGAAGGCGCCAAGCTGGTCTGGCCCACGTTACATTTTTGATTGAGATGCACTTAAATGAGATAAAACAGTGACATAAATGTGATACTGAACACATATTCGGAGACAAGCACTGATATGTAATGCCTGCAGAAACATTTTAGTTCAAGGAAAATCACTATAAAGCACTGTAAAAATAAAAAAATTTTTAAAAAGCTGTAAAATAACAATTTCTGCTCAATTGTTTTACCATATTTTGATCCCACAGTACAAAATACTTGATGTCAATCAAACTTACAGAAACTCGAAATGTAGTGTGTCAGTTTTTCCACTGTGTCTTTTCCCTCCTAATTCCCCGTCTCATGCCTCTAATTAATGTGCAGATTGTATAGAATAGTGTTCGGAAGAAATGCTAATTAAATTTCTCAAACTTGAAGTTTTGTTTCTGCAGTAATTCCAGAAAATGTGATTTTTCTGGTTAAGTGTTTTTAATGAAAAACACATTAAAGACACATAAGTAAAAGACACATTCAGAAACTCCATAGACCAATTATCTTTGAATGAAGATCCCAGAGAAACAAGTTGATGCAATGAGACTTCTCTGAGATTTTCAGACTCCCCAACCAAAACCACACCTTTCTACATACTTTGCCAAAATCCATTAAAATGGCACAGTTGAACTGTTTATTGTCCCTGCACAAATTACATGTAAAACAAAGCCATTGTGTCAAATCTGCCTAACTGTCATAGATCTTGAGATCCAGTGGAAATACCAAAGATGACTTTGAGTACCCGAGGTTGTTCCTGAGAACTCTTTGCTCAAAAAGCCAGAAAGTGTCTGTAAAAGATTTCTTTTACAATTCTGTCAGGCTTTAGCTGTCATGGTGAACCAACTTTCAGTTAGGGCTTGATTTCCAGCAGCTAAACCACCCTACTGCCTTCTAGATACAGTACTAACTGGTTAATATCACCTAGTAGCTTCATAAAGTTCTCTGTCAGTGAAAATCAGCAGGTGAACAAATGTGTTAGCTTCAATCTTGTAACCGCTGAATCTGTGAGAACTCACCGTCTGTGCTGAAGATGAAACAAATAGTCCTATAATCTGGTTGTTGGCTGTGTGAGAGGCGCCCAGATGTCATAGCTCTCGTCTTCATGACACAAAGTGAAACCCGGCAAGGTGTCAGGTTTTCATTCATCCGATTTTTATGGTCTGTGTAGAATGAGTTTACAGCGACACACCAGATGTGGCTAACTCACATTAACGGTAATGGTGCAACATTAAGGAGGCTATGATGAACTCCTGTGTCTGCGTTTTACGACTGATGGTCTGCAGTAATTCCTCAGTGTGTTTATGTACTGTAAAGTGTGTGTGTGTGTGTGTGTGTGTGTGCGTGTGTGTGTGTGTACTCTCATGCCTTTGTGAGGACCACGTTTTATACCTTGAGTGTGAGGATAGTTTGGCATGTTCTCACTTCTTCAGATGGCTGTTTGAAATTTAGGCTTTAATGGCCCTGAAACCTTTTTTCCCCCTTTATCAGCAATAATAAAATGCTCACTTTCATAGCTAATGGTCATATAACTTTTACTATTGCTTTAGATGCAGGGCTGCCAGGTTGATTCTCTGGGGTGCATAGTAACATCTGGGTGGAAAAGATATCACCATGATGTTCCTGAGAAAGGTTATAAATCATTCAATAACCAGTTTGACCTTTTGTCATTATACTATCATTATCGTCAATACTCTTACCAATTGCTTACATATGTTTTTTTCTTTGCAATTAAGATACTAGTTAGATATACATTTTGTTGTTGTCCACTCACTGCCTCACCTCTCTGCAGGGTGAAACTATCAGAGTGTTAACCCCTAAGGACCAGAGAAGGCAAGGAGGTAGTGATTACTATAATAAGAAGGTTAGTGTTTTGCTGAATTAAGTCATCATATCTTCCAGCATTTCTGATTTCAGTGCAGAGCAAGGCCTTTAATACAGGGAAGAAATGGTGTAAAGGAAATTGAGCCTAAACACAGAAAAAAAGACCATTATTCAGATTTCGGAATTTGCATGAACTAGCTTGTTTTGCTAACCACGCATATATTACATATGCATGTTAGTTTGTAGCTGATGTGTTGAAACTTTACGTTTTTGAACAACACCGTCGTGAACATTTTATTTTATTTATTTAACCTATATTTAACCAGGGAAGTCCTGTTGAGATCAATAATCTCTTTTACAAGGGAGACCTGGCCAAGACAGCAGCACACAAAAGTTACAACACGAAAGATACACAGTAACATGGAATATTAAATATTAGAACACCTACGCACAATGACAAGACCCAACTGAGTCATTCATCCTGAGAGCTTTAAAACCAGGCAGCAAGACTAATTAAGATGTGGTTTGGTATGTGCAAAAAAATCACTTGATAATGGTAAGTCAAGGATCATGTTTTGGTTTAAAACACCTGTGTTTGGTGGCACAAAAGCCACTGGAAAAGCAGGAACAGGTCGGTGAAAAACACCCAGGTTCTGTGGCACAAACACTGCTGGGAAATGCCGCGATGTGTCAGTAAAAAACACCCTGGTTTGGTGCCACAGACGTCGCTGGGAAATGCCACAATATGCCGCTAAAAACACAAAGGTTCAGTGCCACAAATGCCGCTGGAAAATGCCCCTAAAAATACCCAGGTTCGATGCCACAAACTTCGGTTGAGACGCTGTGAAGGTTTGCCATAGAGCAACCACTTTTGTTGGCTTAACACTGCTCTGCAGCTCAACAGGTGTCTTGCCTAAATGACATGTTATCAGCAATCCCCTCCACCTCCTGATGACTAAAGTCCGCTTAAATATTGTGTCCCTTTAGAAACATTATAACATGAACCATGCATATGTAATGTATTTAGGGTAAGCAGAAATGTATAATGCGAACACTTTCTTCTGGGCTGGTGTTTAAGGTGAAGCTTCTCGTGGTTTGTCTACATCAATAAGTTGAGAAGTTGGTTCCAGAAATGCCCCAAATTTGTCTTTAATCGCAAGGTAGAAGGAAATTTCTTGTGTGTTTCAGCAGTGTAAAATAGTGCATACTTTCATTGTAAGTCATGAATGCACTGGAAAAGTTGTACGATTATAACATTGGTCCATATACACTTAATTTCTGCACTACTCATCACCCCTGCAGGACTGAATTGGAGAGTCACAGAGAGACATACAGTAAGTAGCTGCTGAGTGAATCAGTTACTGACACTTTTAACCACTCGCTGATCAATTGCAGCTGCTAAATGACCCAGTAAAAGAGTATGGTTGTATTGGGCAGGTGGTGTTGTGTGGTGCTGTGTAAATGTAACAGTGAGATGGAGTGTGTTGCCAAAACACAGCTTGCATGCTCATCCATTATTCCCCGGTTTGTTAAAGCTACTTTAAATTGTTTTAACTTTCACTGTCTTTTTTCTAACAGTCATGTAAACAAAGAACAAACAAATACCAACATGATTTCCCATTATTAGTCTGATCTATCTGCCCACAAACATTCACCTGTTCTAAGTAAGTTTGTTCAGTAGGAAACATAGTAAGAAACAAAGGTTGCCCGTAGCTTTGCTGGAGTAAGAAATAATTGTTTATTTTTCAGCCCAGTCGCCAGAAGAAAATGTTGGCAATGGCATTGCAAATTTATGCAGATGATATATATGTAACATTTGCGACATCAACATTTCTGAAGTGACATATATGAGCTGACTTTGTCATTGGAAAGACAGAGGGAATGGTGTGACACCTAGGTAAAATGTCAGCCAAGCTGCAGGCTGCTGTTCAAGACCAACAAACAACAAAACTGGTTGTAATTTAGTGTTCCATCACTGTTTTTCAGCAGCATTTTAGGCACCAAACTTGGGTGTTTTTTACCAAAACATCACTGAGTTTTTATGTGGGAAACAGCATTGTTTAAATGTAAAGTGTAAATGAAAAGGCAAATTTTCGGTCGATTGTTATTTTCCATCCAGTTTTTGAAATGTCAGACATTAATTAAGTTTGACTCTTTGCATTAGGCAAGTTGATGCAAAAAAAAAAAAAATAGATTCATGGACATTTCTCTCACAATTTAATACAGTCTTTTTGTCAAAAATATCTTACGCCTATATCCTTTTTATGTACATATATTTAAGTACATTTTTGGTTCAAATCTTCATAAATGGATATGTTATATCAACTGCTTAACTTCCACTAGTCATCATGCTTTAACACGCTATTTTTGTCCCCTTTTACTTTTATCATTTCAGGTTGATTTTCTCACTTAAGTCTCTCTTAACATACTGTCCAGCCAGCATCATCCACATGAGCTAAGATCTGACTTGATACACTCATCTAAGTCACCTTCAGTTATTACCATGTGCTCACAGCAATAAGCTTACGGAGCGGCGGCCTTTTCAGTACAGGTTGCACTACCTTGTTGAATTTTGTTGTCTGAAAGGAATGTATGTTTTTAGATGTTTTTTTTTCTATTTGCAGTTCAACCCAATCAGCAGTAAAAAAAAATCTTGACATTGTACATTTCTGCAAACCACAGGTATGTTATATTGTGCAGTTATGTTGAAATTCTGCATTTCAGTGACACAGTGGTTACTGTGTGGATAGGTTATGGTGAAGAAGAGATCATGTGTGGGCTTAAAAAACTTTATGAAAAGTTTATGTGACACAGTCATGGTCAGTCGATGTGTCAGTAAAATCCATTGCTTTTCATGGCACTATCCTATTTACAGAAGGCAATCACTCAATTTTGGATTTGGCACCATTTCTGTAGCACTGACACTATTCCAAATCATCATGGTGAAAATGTGGATCAAAGCTTTGTCCAGTGTGATTACAGGTACATCATCTACCCTACAGCGTTACACCCCAGTGGCCTAAATGAAGAGCTAGATATGACCTGTTTCTTGTAACTATCTTATTATCTTTTCCGTACCAGGGAGTCTCTTTTCCGCTGTACAAGCCAACATCTGTATTTATATACACATGTCAGTATGTGTATGAGAATGTGTCACTCCTATTGAGTTGCATTGTTTTGGTATGTTTGTAATGACCTGACCTGCAGGTAATTGGCTTCATGTGTGTTCAATCAAGCCCTGATGACTGACTGGGTGCACCTGTAGAGTAACCCACATGTAGGGTGACTCATCATGCGTGCCTCATTTTGCACTGAGGAAAGTCCAACATGGACTGAAATGTTTGCACATTTTTCACCATCTATAAAGCCCCAGTATGTAAACAGAAGCATTTAAAATTTCCAGACCTGAAGATCTTTTGTTTTCTGTGTGAGTCCTCCATTGCTGCATTACACTTGGCAGGCGTCTTGCTCTCAGTGTCACCCCATCCACCATCTCCTCAACCTCCTGATGACAAAGTCACTTTAAAAATGTTGATATGATACGTGTGCATGGGAAGATTAAGAGACAACTAGACCCCGAGCAAAGATAAGCAAAGGGGACCACCACCTATACTACATGAGCAGGGCACAGACTTTGTAGTTGTTTGGGTCTGTTTGAGGTAACTTTGTGTTTCATTGGGTTAATTTTACTTCATTTTGTAGTTATTTTGTGTCTTTTTTCCCATTTTTGAGTTATTTTGTGTTGCTTTGGGGTTCCTTTGCATCTGTTTGTGGTCTGTTTGTGTCTCTCTGTGGTCATTTTGTGTCTCCTCCTGGTCAGTAGGTGTTTATTTGACATTTAACATTTTGCAAGTGATGGCCTGGAGGCAGCCTGACACTTTGGGACCCTGAGCCTGTCCCCAGTGGACCCATTCAGTGAGCCATCCATGTACGTATACAACGTACAAATGCAATGTATCAATGGTTTGCAGATATGTGTGGGCTGTTCAGTTGCATATAGCATGTGTGATTTTAACTTCTGTGGAACTGCAGGACAGAGTCCAAAACAAATTTCCCTGTAAGGGACACTAAAATATATCTTATCTAATATTGTCCCAAAAAGATGCTAAAATTGAACAACATAGTCAAAAATAAGGCAGTAACATACAGAGCTCTTTGTTGTCAAGATGAAGATCAGAAGGTATCAGGGTTACAATACAGATGTTCACACAGCAATTCTATTTTTTTTTTTTTAATTTTGCTATTAGTACGAAAACTACAATAACCATTTTTCGTATGTGTCCCCTCTACTTCTGAAACCAAACGTTCACCTTTGTGTAATTTGCATGGATGGAAACCCAGATCACATAATGTGATTCTGATGTGCAAGCTTCATGTACTTCACTCATGCAAACAGCTGATGACACGGCTGAGGATGTGATCGTGCTGTTTTCAGAGAACGGGGAGCTTCCTCCCCACAGCAGGTACTGTAGCACACGAGTTGAGTCAGAATAAAGCGAAACGATTCAGCAGTTTCCTGAAGCCTCTCAGAGTTTGAGTTCAGGTCAGTGCAGTGACAGCAGCATGTGGACACAAAATGGCCTCCAGCTAGTCTGCTTGTTTGTTGTTTTGTAACTGTGCTCAGACGCGCTGACAGGCAGGTGACACACGCAGAAACAACTTTACTTTCTCCAGTGCAGGTTTGCGTCGTATTTGTGTTTGTGTGTGAGTGAAGGATTTATTTTTGTGTTTCTATATGAGCATTATATTCAAACCTCATTGTGAATGAAGTGACTTTTAAAAACACATTGCGTCGGGCCATCTGCTCGCTGTACAGCGGAGTGTCATTTCTCTCACAACATCACATGTTTCAGTGTGTGTTTTGAAGCTCCAGATTGTTTGTTCTT
Source organism: Cephalopholis sonnerati (assembly GCA_019142605.1). NCBI lineage: Eukaryota > Metazoa > Chordata > Actinopteri > Perciformes > Serranidae > Cephalopholis > Cephalopholis sonnerati. The sequence goes on along the minus strand of JAGQAX010000003.1, from coordinate 41,309,453 downwards.
CTCTCTTTGTAAAGGCTTACTGTTGAATATGTAATGTCAGGAAAAAATATCCCAATCGTCAAACTAGACACCCAAAAACAGATGTCACTTGTCCAGAGACATTGTGTAATTTTATTATAATTTTAAATGTTTCTGTCACACTCAGCCAGTCAACTGATTAAAAGGTTAAAAACCCCTAAAGCTAAATGAGTATAACACCAGAGGGCATAATCAAAATGTCCTGGCATCTAAGAACTAATTTAGGCCCTGATCACACACAGCACGTTTTGCAGGTTACTGTGTCTTTTTTTTTGTTTTCTAACTGTTGCTTGGCAGCCACCAAATAAGCTGTCAATAGCTTAACTGCTACTTTTCTGTGATCTTAACTCAAATATTCAGAATTGTACCTTATAATCTGTATAAAAGATGAGCACATGGAGGGTGCTTGGACTGGACAGAGAGGAATGGAGATCCATGATAAAAGAAGAGACCCTCAGAAAAGGAGAAATCATAGGGAGAAAACATCGGCTGGTCTACAGGCTTTTCCTTTGCCCTTCGCCGGATCAAGGCTTATTTAAGCATGATTTGGGGACAATTTTAAAATCTATTGTCAATTGTCGGGCCTAATTACAGTTGGTGATTGATAAAGTCAGGTGATGTAACGCTGGAGTAAAGAGTGTGAAAGTCCATGTACAGAGGAGAATGGTCAAACAAACATAGGACTTTCACCTGGGAAACCAGGATTGGTATCCTGTGTAAAACTGAAAGTCACTGCTGACTTAGTTTAATTTACATACGAAAGTCCACCATGTTACATTGTGCAACAATACCTACATATTTTAACCCAAACCATGATCTTTTTTTTAACCTAACCAAGTGCTATTGGCACCCGCAAATTTGAAATTGAGGGTACACTTTGTTCAGATATGTCTTGCAGCTTGCCCTAGGATGACGTTGAAAGTGAGCTAACATTAGCGTCACACAAAGCACATGCTACCACTTGTTGGCATCGCCACATCATCTGATTGGACAATGAGGAAAATGCCAATGGCTGGTGCTTTTCCCACTCTGAGTTGAAGTTTTTTCATCTCAAGGTATTCAAAAAACTCCACAAAAACGTAATGCGCATACACAGAAAAAACACACAAGGCACTCTGCAACACAAAAGCAGTGAAGGAAAAACCTCCACTCTCATTGAAAATGATCAAGAAAAAATCTGGGTCTTTAAGTGGCTATCTGAATGATTTTGATGTGCAAACCTTCGATGTACTTCTTGGATACTCACTGGTTCTACGCATCACAGCTCTCTCGTTTTTTGCAAGGTTAAATGGCATAATGGTTCCAGGTGAAAACTTCCTGAACAATGAACATGGAAGTTTCAGCTGCTTGCAATCTACAATCCTCACCACTAGATGGTGCAATATCCCCCTAAATCTTACGCACTGGACCTTTAAAACATATGTAGAATGTGTGGCAGGACAAAAAGAATACCACAGTTTAGGGGAACTATTGCAACAGGCAGGAATGAAATGATCTCTGGTCTTTTGTAGCATCGTAGGGTGACATGTTTTAAAATGTGAGCAGTTCTATAAAGACAAACAGCAAGACTTTAAACTCATGTCTAAACAGGCGAGAATGTCAGTAATGTGTACTTTTTTTCTACCTTGTTAAAAGTCTTAAACTAGTTGGAGATGACTGTCGTCGCAGGTAAAACAGCATTAAACATTTGTACTAATGTCTAAAAACTGTAGGAGTCATGTGAAGAATGATACCTGTCTGACAGGAGCAAAGTTGGAAGGAGTGTGACATGTGACAACCATAAAACTTTGCAGGGAGGAAGACCGCTTGGATTGATAAGACACAAAGCATGTTACTTTAATTAATACAAGACACTGATGTTTCCTTTTCGTTTCCTTTAACAAGCTTTTTTTTCTCCTAGTTTTTATTTTGAATAGGTGTTATAAAAGTTCATATCTCGATTCTGAAAGAAACGTATCTGTTTTTTGCCCTTGCTGAGGAAGAGGCTGGTGTTATAATATGCTCCTTGTGATATTAAATGAGAATTATTCTGCTAATTTTCCACTGCTGTTGAATTAGAAAGTGTTTTGAAGTTGTAGTGAAACACAGCTGAAGGCTGGCCTCTTGGTTTCAAGATATTTATGGAACTAAATAGTTTATGAACTTTAGGAGGGGCAAATATTTTTGTTTTTGTTTTCTAAGCACTTCACCCTCCTTCTCTCTCTGCCCTCGGTTCCTTCCTGCTTGCTGTGAAACGCTCGGGCGTTTGTTGAATATTCACGGATAATTTAGACGGCGGAGGACAGGAGGAGGCAGAGGCAGGAGGGAAGCAGTGGGAGGAAAAAAAGAGGAAGGGATGAACAGAGGAGAAGGATGAAGAAAAGGGGAAAGAGGAAAGGGATGGATGGAGGTGAGGTGGTGGATCCAAACTCTGCACCCATTGGCTTCTTCTTAAATGAAAGGACCAGAGGCAAGCGCTGCAGCGAGGTGCTACTCAGAATACTGGATGTTCCCTCCTCCCCTCCCTCTCACTTTCAATCCCTCCCACATTCTCAAGGAATCAATAGTCGCAAATTAATCATTCTGCCCTGAGCACTTTGAGAGAGGGAGACACAGAGTGAGAGAAAGAGAGAGATGGTTTGCATAAAGATAGCGAAGCAGCAGCAGTGTGCATAATCACACCTTCAGTGCTTTGAGCCTGATTAGATGTTATTCATTGTTGTTTCACTTGTTTGGGGATGAGTAATCATTGTTGTCATGGCGATTGTTGTGGCGCCCCCGTTAGACACTCTTTATATCATTTCAGGGAGGAAATATCTCTCGCCTGGTCTGGAAATCCAACTGTCGGAGATTTTAAAGCCACACCGTCACTGAAAATACCAGCTCTGCTCCAAAATATCAAACTGGACATAAACGTATCAAAAAGGCTTTTATTTTCATCCATTTTGTGGGAAGTGATGACGATACAATTGACCTTTCACTAAGCCCCGCCCCTTTGTGATGGTCTGACAAGCTGTTGGAGTGAGCATGAAGCACACACTGTAACTAACTGCACTCCCTGAGGAAATATTATCATATTTTTGGAGAAATGAAAGAGTGATTCCAGAGAGAAGCAGACAGAGGGGTCTACAGTCTGTGTTTGAAGGATATATCCAGGATGTCAAACTGACTCAGCAGCAACAACAGGTTAAAAAGACAAAGATAGTTAGAAGCTAAAGCCCAACTATAGGCTACAGATCACAGTGTAAAAGTGAACCACCACATCACTGCTGATCGCCACAGACGACAGTGAATATAATGGGACACTTTGCCGCTGTGTGGCATCACAGTGTGTGCAGATAAACGGTGTTTGGCTTTGCTCCCATGTTGCTGCCAGCACCCAGACCTCTGCAACAGGACGGGCAGGGATCTCTGGGGGAAGTCAAACAACGTTGATCTGCACACAGTGCGATGACACACAGCTGGTTGAATATGAGCAAAGTTTCCCTGCTTCCCTTCACTGGTTCCTGTACAGCAGGGTCGGTCTTTGTTTCACTGTTATAATCATTACAAAGCAAAAGCAGCATGTGTATACATTCAGTAGGCTATATCTTCAGTAGCTAGCTAGCTAACCCTACACTTTTCAGGGTCTGATTTTGGTTTTGGAACAGGGAAGAAACGTATATCTTTTTCCAACCTCTCCAGGTAACGAGTATCATTAATACACAACGTGCCCCAGGCACAACATTTAGCTCCAAATCCACAAAACCAGCCTGAAAATGAAGGAAATCTGAAACTAATGGAGCACAGCTCTGTTGATGCTGGACCCAGGTCTTCAACCTTAGAACTGTTGACTGGTTTGCATGTTCTAAACCAGTCTGCTCTTTTAGTGGAGTTGGACTCACATTTTCAAAGTATATAGTTTTATTTATTTATTTATTTTTCCTCTGCCTGGCTGTTGGAATTTCTCTGCACTTTTAACATTCTCTAAATGATAAAGGGAAAACCAGTCACTGCTGAAATTGGTTGAAACAATGTTTTTGTTATGATATCATCATCAAAAAAAAAAAAAAGATAGAGTAAGGATCTTTTTTTTAGAAACACTCTTTTGCTTTGGAGCTCTCATCCCAGCTGGATCATCTTCACTCCTGTGTGTTTTGTTTATGTTCCTCTGTGTTTTTGCTGACTCTCTGCACCTATTTCAAGGCTGACTGATCTATTGATTATTCAATCAATCTTTTAATCCATAAAATGTCAAAAATAATGACAAATGTCTGTCACAGCATGCTACCAAAGACCAGTGATGTCTTGCTTACTTACTATGACCAGAGGCAAAAAAAAGGAAAACCATCCAGTTAACGAAAAAACTTTAACACAGCTATTTTAGAGCTGAAAAAAAAAAGAAATGCAGACATACATTTATTAATTGCAGCTTAGAAATATTAATGTGTACTTAAAAAATAATCAAAAAGAGCAGATCTCAGATGCTTTGACTGTGTGGAGTTTGCATACATTTAGATGCATGAAGCTCCTAACATGGTGTTGGTGTATTAAAACTGGGAGCTAGGATTACAGTCACTGCTATCCTTGCCGTCATGAAACTGAAATTTGGGCAATCTGCCTTAGCAGAGCTGACTTTGTGCAAACACAACAGTGGCTATCTACTTTATGATGGGACATCACAGACATCCAGTATACAACAAAAATGCGCCTACTTCAAACGTTATCATTCGATTTAATGGGCGTTATCAGTGGTTATCATTCTCAAAGACATGGGTTAGAAGGGGCCTACGACTAGATTCAGAGGGCTGTTTTCGGCCAATCAAATGATTAATTGTTAGGCGGCAACCTCTAGTGACCATTGTTATGACGGGAGCAAAGACGGGAGTCAGGTGATGTAACGTAGGGATGAGAATAGATCAAACAAGTGCAGGACTTTCACCTTGGACACCAGGATGGGTATCCTGTGTGAAACTAAAAGTCACTGCTGACTTGTTTTTGACTTACATATGTAAGTTTGCCTTTTTACATTGTGCAACAAAAACCTACATAATTTAACCCAAACTACAATCTTTTTTTTTTTTTACCTATCCAAGTAGTATTGAAGCCAAGTGAAAGCTAACGAAACTACTCCTTTCAAACCTAGTTGTACTATTAGTAAGTGTAGCAGGCCCCTTCTAACCCATATCTATGAGGCTGACACCCTTTGAATTAAATTTAGTCGTAAAGTGCTGCCTTTATTATCTTCTCAGTGGAGCAAATGTTTTGGTTATGTTTGAGTTTGCTTGTTGCTAATGCAGTTAAGCTGCATAATTATCAGTTACACTTTGGAACAATCAAACCCTCCTTCTTCTTTCAATAGTAATCCAGTTGCATCTTATCTTCCTAATCCACTCACTCAGAGTTAAACAAATTTCTCCAACTTCAAATCCTTAAATGCAAAATGATGCTACAGTATAAGAGAAGTAAGTGAACCAAAAAAAGCAAAGTTGCGGCAGACTCTTTTCACCCTGTCACTGTCATTTAATACATTGTATACAAATATTGATTATAGCCTCGATTCAGCTACCTGTAAACCCCCCGTACTGTTAGTGATCTTCACACCGAACACCAACACCAAAACTACATTGCAGCTATAGGCTAAAAACATACACACTCACATACTCTTTTGCCAACCTTGTACAAACCTGTGTTGCACAGATACACACAAACACAGCTTGCGTGACAGTATGTGTTGCTTTCTTTACCCTGGCTGTGAGCGTATGACTGTGACACGACCCCCCCCAGCCCAAAACAACAAGTACTTCTTTTGCCTCTGGACACTTTTCAGTTTCATTATCACTGAAGGAGAGATTATCTCTGTCCAGAAAACATCTGGGTGAGATGTCAGGGTGTGACGGAAGAACTGGGGGTGAGGAGGGAGGAAAAGTATGGAAGGACAGAGGAGAAACAAGAAGGAAATAGAGAGTTCAGGTAAGTGTACAGGGAAAGTGCGGAAGTGGAGGATGGAACGAGGGGTGGAGAGAGGAAGGAAAATTAGGAGAAAGAGCAGATGGAGAGACAAACAGAATCTGGTGAAGAAGAGAAGGTGTAGCAAGAGAGGAGTGAAAATGTGGGGATGAGGAGAAGTAGAGGAGAGGAGAGAAAGAAGAAGAAGACAGGGACGGGTAGACATGTGCCAAACAACATCTGTGAAGGAGGGGAGGAAGAGGAGAGGTAGCTGTGGATGTGTGCGGGAGAAAGCTTCCCAAACAACATCTGTAATGAGAGCAACATCTGTAATGAAAGGAAGGGAGGAGAGGTGAGGCGAGAGGAAGAGAAGATCTTAAACTGAGAGTGTGCTGAGGTGATGACTGACGCTGCTGTGAGTGATTCTTAGTCATAGTTAATGTTGTTGACACAGCAAGCAAGTTGAAAAATCCTGACACTGGAAGCTGCTTCTGTGCTCATAAAACATGAACTTATGACCACAGAAGCTTCAGCTGATGGTGACCAACACTTTCATCTTGTTTACGCTTTTGCTGATTTGGGAAAAACCTGACTGTACCTGAGCTTTTTGGGAAACATCATCCATCACCAGCATGGCTTAAACTAGCTTTGTTATTTGTCCCATCTATCACTATCAACGCTACAGGTGCTTCAGTTAGCAGTGAGCTAGCTTTGAGCCACCATTGGACAGCAGCACTGTGGTTGTCTTTGTGTTTTTCTGCTGTAGTGTTTGCTGTTGTATCAGGTAGATGCAGTTGTTCGATGCCCTGGGCTTTTGCCTTTTCTCTCACTCAAATGCTCTCCACTTCCACTCCATTCCACCCTTATGTTAGATTTTTTTTTTAATGTCTCTCCCACCCCAATCTGGATGGCGCCCTAGGAGGCTGCTTATGTCACCTATAGGAAAATAAGAGATACATATATATCATTGCCACAAAAAAAGTGGTGACTCCATTTTTCATAACTTTTTCTGATCAATTTTTTTTCAGATACAGAACTTTGCTAGACATAGAGGGTTGGTTTAACAAACAATTGACTCCAGGGTTGCCACACATTCATTTATTTGTGGCGGCCCGCCATGATTAAAACATCTGCCGCCATGTTTTGACTTTCTATTTTTGGAGTTGGACTGCTGTACATACATATATACCGTCCACTTTTCCAGAATGGCATGCTTGGGAAAAGTCAAATTTAAGCGTTCATTGTGCTGGGTCTAAAAGTTTGCTTTCACTCACAAACAGCTGCTCTTCTCATCCATTGATCTGATCTGATCAACTATGATCAGACTGTCTAATCAATTATCCACCCCGTGACTCAAAACTCCCTAAACTGCTAATGAGAGAAAAAAGAAGAGTTCCAGCTGCGCTGCGTTCACAGACCTGCAAAAACAGACACAGACTGATACACAAGGACACACAGTCAAAGAAAGTTGGAAACACTGGGCCCAATAGCGTGACTCTGAGGCAGGCAGGTTGGGTCGAAACATTTATTGTGTCCAAAAGAGACTGTTCTCCTCGAAAGTATGACCACATAGATCCTTTGTACAAGCAGCTTATTACGACCCATCTTTATGTCATTGTTAGGTGGTGACCTTTAGTGGCTGGTGGAATTGTGACGGGAGCAAAGGAGGAAGTCAGGTGGCGTGGTATAAGGAGCAACAAACCAAAACAAACCAAGAAAACTAAAACAATGGCTAAAACGTTCCAGTTTACACATTAACCACTTGAGCCATTCTTAGTATAAAAATGTTGATTAGTGCTGCTTTGAAATTAGATTAAATCATTCTGGTTGAGGTTTGGGTTTTGATGACTTCACGGCAAAAATACATTCGTCTGCACTCCACAGTCAAGACGACTTTATTGTGATGAAAACAGCAAAACTACATGACATCAGTCTTTATTTAAGTGTCTACTTGACACATCTACAAAGTATTTTCTGCACATCGATATGATTTCCTGGGTCCCTCTGACCTGTTAATGGAGTGTTTATAGGCCACTACACTATCAGTACTGGTTGCTATGGACCTATATGAGCCTTTTGCACAGCCGTTGCTATGCAGGGAGAGAGAGAGAGAGAGAGCCAGAGGCCCATGCAGTGGATGAGTCATAGCCCCCCCAGCCCTCCCTCCCCTCACACTCATACCCCCTGCTTTCCTTCCACTGACTCAATGGGACCTCACACACACACAAACACACACAGTTGGGCGTATACATTTATGCGTGTGTACACACACACACACAAACAAACACACACAGAGCTCCTGGTGGTTTCTTACCAATCCTCTCAGTGGTAGCCAAACCTGTTAACATGTCTTCCCTGTGGATAACGGCTAATGGCTCATACATGGCTTTGGCTTCTGTACATGCATGCATACATGTACAAAAACATAGCTATGCACACACACAGATGTGCTTGTGGACATGTCTGTGTAGATGCACAGCTGCACACACATATTGTATATACATATATATGTGTGTGTGTATATATAAATATAAATATGTATATGCACAGAGTCACACAAACAAACAAAGATAAACTGAAGGTTGATTTTTTAAATACGTACACACACACCTCCGTCACCACATTCTGCCCTCAGCAACCACTACTGAGGTGTCTTAGGGAAGCACCTAACCTCATGGCTGTTTATTTAAAGACTGGTTGATCTTTGTAAATGTGTGAAACTGAAAGGAAATAAATAACTGAGCAGAAAATAAATAAATTCTCAGTCAGCTCTGCCTGTAGAAATTTAGATACAGTAAGAGTATCTGCATTTTTTCAATTACAATCATTTCTGGATGTAGGATATAGTAATACATGGCTGGATACATGGATGAATGGAAAGATAAGGGAAGAAAGACGCAGAATAGTTGATACAACTATGGCAGAAAAGCAGGGGATTTAACATTGCTCCAACGGCCTGAAATTCCGAAGCTCCACTGGTCTGAAAATGTCCCACATTTCTCCAACAGCCCATTATCCCAAAACCAAATGGTCATTGCTCTGAAGTTCTGTGTTTCAGAAAGAAAATGCACACTTCCTGCAGTAAGACAAACCAATCGCCAGAAAAAAATGTTTTCACTTTTTCTGTAATACAAAAAAAACACTTGGTTATGGTTAGCAAAAGATTGTGTTTTGGCCTAAATCACCCAGGTTTGGTATCCGCTGGAAAAACAGAGATGGGTTGGTGACAAACACCTGGGGTTGGTGGCTCAAATGCTGCTGGAAAACTGAAGCTAACTGCAGGGAGTGTGTGTTAATGTAGGAACTGGACTTCTGAGCAATGGGCATTTGTTTTTGGGCTTTCAGTTCAATGGGACTTTTTTGCACTAATGGGGCTTCAGAATTTTGGGATCTTGAAACATTGCCATTGCAATTGGGGTGGTGTCAGTGTCAGATGATATAGCACAATGTATCATACAGCAGTTTGTATGATATCCTACAAATATGCACCCTACGAAAGACATTACATTGATAAGATAAAGCGACATCATTCTCGTAATGTTACTGAGGTTGTTTTGGCGCGTAAAGATACTGTGATTAGGGTTAGTAAAAGAAACATGCTGATGATGTACCTAAAAATGACTCAAAGTTCACTCAAAGTCCACACACTTCCTTACACCGCTCTCCTGGGGAAAGTCTTGAATGAAAGTCCTGTGTTTTGTGACCCATCCTCCATCTCTCCACCTACTCCCATCAGTGCATTGGTCACATGATAGCAGCCTTCCAAAATATGGGCGTTATGCATGAATTACCGGCCTATGATTACATGGCATATGTATGTAATTTCGTGCATTACTTTTAGTAGGAAAGTGTATGAACAGTGGATAAGTACAGCCTGTATGGCATTGCCTTTTAACACTGAACCATTACCCCTGTAAATTCTGTTTAAACACCATGAAGTGTTGTTCAAGTCTGAGATGTTCCACTAAAACATGTTTTTACAACTGCAAAATAAACTGCTCCGAACTGAACTGACTGAGCGACAATCAGAGCAGCCAGTAAATGATCATCCCAACCACCCACTGGTTTAGTGTGGCACTCAATGACAAGGATAAATAACCCTGTTCAGAATAGTTTTGTGTTACAAGTTAAGTGTGGAGCTCATAGTGCACAAAAAAAAATTACTAACAACTAAACAAGTCTTGAATGAGAGTTGTTTCTGTTTAAAATTTTTGAAATATTTTGATCATCTGAGCTCATCACAGTCAAACTGATTGCCCCCCAAAATGGTAACAGAGCACAAATTAAGCTTGTTAAGATGAAATGGATCTTAACGTGACACATTTTCAGGTACAAGCAAGAACACAAATCAAGATGATTAGCACATAAAACAAATGTTATGGTGTCAAAATTGCCACAAAAATAAGATCTAGATGATGTTTGTCTTCAAAATTCTTTCAAAAAAAAAAGTAACGCTATCAAACAGAGCAAAAAAGCAGGCATGAGAGAAGTAATGGAGGGGTATTTGAATGTAAAGGAGGATGCTCGAAAGATGTAGGGAAGGATGGAGTGAGAGAAAGAGAGAATGAGGAGACCAGTGTTGCTGCTAGTATCTTGGTTATTTATAGTTTAAATGTCCTGGCTCCTTTTGCCTGAATTCATTGTCTGCCCCTCTCTGTCTCTTTCCTCCTCTCCCCCTCCAGCCTCTCTCCCTCTTTCTCTCTGTCTCTCCCTCTCATTTCAATTCCCTCTCTCCTCCCCTCTGTCTCTCTCTTTCTGTCTCCATTCTCTCCATCTCTAACACTGACTTCACCTCCGCCCTCTCTCCCTCCCCTCCATCTCCATCCCCATCTCCATCGTTCTTCATTTCCCTCCCCTTCATCCCTCTTCTCTTTCATTAGATATTGGGTCAGTGCTCCCTGCACACACTCCTCACCCCCCCCCCCCCCCACACACACACCCCCTCCACCGATGCTGCTCACTGGTGTGGTGTTTCTTTAGTAATGTTACGCAACGGCCATCACAGACACACTGTGGGGCATGGGAGGGTGGTGGGGTGAGGAAGTAGAAAGAGACAGAGCTGGATGGGGAAGAAAGACAGAGGATGAGAGACACGAAGGCAGCGAGGGAGAAACAGAGAGGGAGCTTGCTATTCATTGCTCATTGACCCACTGTCTTACCCGGTCTCGTGGTTCCGTCAGTCACATCTCAACCCTCATGAGCTAATGGCTGATTCTGACCCATTTACAATTGTGTTTTCCACCGGAGCGTGAATGCATTTTAATGTGCTGTAATGTGTGACATTATGACCAGCTTTTCATTCAACTTTTTAGCCTGGAAGTCAATGCGCAAATTTCAGGTCATAAATATACAAATAGTACCTCTTCGCATATGTGTGTTTAATGCATAATATTCAAATTTTAATTGAAGCTGTGACTCACTCTGATCGCTGAGAGTAAGACTACTGTTTAAATCATTTATTGGATCAATAGGCCACTGCATTTAATTTGCATGGGCTTTTAAAGCAAGGGGATATTTTAGGATATAGGAAGAGATTTATTCTAATATTTTCAACATTTGAAAAATGGACAGAAAAGCAATGATGACTCTGTCCTCTAAAAAATGATTATGCAAAGATGTTAGGATGACTCAGGACTTTTAATTTAGCCTGTAAGTGGGGTTAATTAAATGCCAAAAAATATTTTGTAAGGGTAGTGTAATCTTCTGAGTCTGACTATCTCATTAGTAGAGCTCCAACAATATGTTCTGCTGGCCAAAATAAATGCAAAGGACAGTCTGTGTAGTTATACTTGCAGCAGTGGGCTGTAAAACACTGATGTCATCATGTTGGTAAAGCACTGTATAGCTTTCTGAAAACTCAAATGTATGTTGCGCGTTCGGCTATCAAGCAGCAGTTTAACTGTTTACGCATGCGTACAGGCTTCATCACATGCTTGCAGCTGCCTCACACTAAAACCCCTTCAGACTCGCCAACAATCCCTACGCCATTTGAACACAGTTTGACTCAGATTAGCCAAATCAGTCATCTTTTAGCCAGTGGTTTGAGGTCTTTAAATGAGTGTTGAAACACTGTATGATGATTCATACTATAACACCACACCCACCACTATGTCCCACCAACATCTATAAATTATATTTATACAAAGTACTGTTTGAAGCTTTGTTAATTTACATACTTACATAAGTCAGAAAATATACAGAATGTTCACTGACAGCATTTTTCAGTTGTTTTCCTAAAACATCAGTTCTTGCAGTATAAAATCTGGTCATAGCCAGTAAAGTATGATAAAACTTTTTTTTAAGTTCCTGTTCACTTACAGCTCCTGGATATGGCTAAAGAAAGATCATGGTCTTAGTTTTATATTGAAAAGTCAACAGTGACTTGTGGCACAAGAAGTGACATGTTTATTGCGCGTCCTCATACCTAAACAAAAGAGTAAAATGTTTGCCAGTGACTCCCTAAACAACATATATGACCGTTAACTGGTACCAGAGACAGACACACATGCTCATAGAACTAGAGTTACACAGAATAACTACTATTTAATGTTGTGAAACACTCACAGTTTTAAACAGATTGCTAACATCTTGATTCAAGCAACAAATTTACTTGGTTAGGTTTAGGAAAAGATCATGGTTTGGGTTAAAATAATTATGTTCGTTACATAACTTATATATGTAATGTAATGTGGTACGAAACCACATCGAGTACATGAGTTAAAATTTGCCAATGCTGACTTTTGGTTTCACAGAGGACACAAACAGCAGTCTCCTGGGTGAAAGTCCTGTGTTTGTTTGACCCATCTTTCCACTCCAATCTTTTCCCTACACGCGCTCTGTATACTACATCATCTGATTCCTCCTTTGCTCTGGTCATAAATACTACGGCCACTAGGAGTTGCTGCCTCTAACACCATTAGCTCTGTCAGCACTGTTTGCCCTGTTAGCGCCATTAGCTACTAGCCACCGCTCAGCCACATCCACATTGAGAGTCGTGTGCAGACTGTTCTCTGAATCATAAGCCCCTTTTACACTGCCAGATTTTCAGCGAATGTTGGGCCGTTTTGCCGGCAAGCTGCGAGCGTTTAGACACACAGAGCCGGATTGGCAAGTTGATCCGAGGTGCCCAATTTTCCGCCTCATAGGGTAGTCATATTGGCGGAACGTTTTTGGTTTAAAAAGAGCGAGGCGCCCTTCTGCCACAGGAGGGTCTGTTGATGACTTGTGGGAGGGGCTGTTGATGACGCCGCACGTGCGACCCACTGGCGTGGACTTCAAAACAGGAAACAGCTGATAGCAGGAATGAGTATCTAGCAGCACTAGGGAAATGCAAACCAGAAGATGAGCAACTGGGGAGATAAAGAATTGCACGCCCTCCTTGCCCTTGCTAACGGGGAAGCCATTAACTGTCAGATGACGGGAACCATGAAGGATGGGCCAATGTACGAGCGAATCGCCGAAGGACTGATCAGCCACGGCTTCCCTTGGAGCAAGGCGTAAGACGTCACTGATTGCGTCACACGCTGAGCTACACGTTTTGTTACTTGCTCACGCCCCCCATTGCCCCGAAAAAGGCACATTCTGTATAAACAACAGTAGGCAGGTGGCATTTTGCTGCACTCCCGGATTTTGTTTTTATATTGCCAGTGCTGAAAGAAGACTGATTGGGCTTTCCTGCAAATTTGCACAATTCCTATTTAAAAAGGGCTATAGATGTGCTCTGAATGTGGTATACAGGTTCTTTAAATTCAAATATGCTAAAGGGGAAATTTAAGTGAAAACCGAAAGAGATTAAACCCAGTTAGAAGTTAGAACAAAACCAGACACTCTTCAACTATTCTGTAATTTTTGATAAGATGCCAATTTAATGATACAGCAATTTAAATCATAAGACTTTAAAATCTGAGCTCACATCATGCTCTCTAGCTCTCTGATTTTGGGACGTAATGTAGAGCTGCAGAATGAGGGCAGGTAGCTGTTCCACATATAGCTGCCTGGTGTAATTTTACACAGGACTAAACATCTGTTGCCTCATTTATCAATGAGCTTTGCTGGGACGCTATCAGCTTTGCGAGTCTCTCACATTTCTTTTACTTCCGTCACCTCACTGTCTGCCACATCTCTTCCGTCTGTCTCTTTCCCTCTCGTCCTCCTTCCCTTCCCTCTCTCCCTCTTTTTGTTACCTCCTTTTACTCATTTTCCCTCTCCCTCAGTGCCAAAGGAATTAATCAGGGTGGGAGGGGGAGGAAAACATCGCAGAAAGTTTCACTAAACAAAACTAGGATAGAGCAGTGAAGGGACCGGAGGGAGAGCTGAGGGATTTCTCAAAAGGGGGACAGTGTGGTTGTTTGCAGGTGGTTGCTGTTACTCCCCATTAAAACGCTTTTGCACTTGTTCATTAACTGTAATTGTTTAGTTGTTAGAGCCCTTTCTGTTCCAAATCCCATCTGCAAATTTATACATTTAACTGGTGTGTGCGTGCCCATTGGTGGGGATGCAAATGTCTTCTGTAGTCAGTGATAGTTTCTCATCAACATTGTTGTCATTTTTCCTTCTTGCGTACAACTGGTCTCACATCTTACCCCTTTTGTCATCTTGTCTCTCTTTCCTAATTTAAATCTATGTGCTTTTTAACTTCTTGTATCTTGTCATTTGTTCATATTAGCTGTGTCACACCATCTAGTTTAATATACCTCAGGCTGGTGGAAAATAAACTGCCACACAAAGAGATGTAGCGTGATTTGCAGTCAGTTGTGAGACAAAAGTGGATGGTCCAAAAACGTTCTCTTGAACTAATTGTGTTAACTTATTGTCGTCTTCAGTAAAAATGCCTTATTTCTGTTTTGGGGAATAGCGAGGCTTTTAAATGTGCTCTGAAAATACTGTGACCCTTGTTTGAGACTAGCATGCACTCACAAAGTTGTAACACTCTTGTCTTGAAAGTGCTACATGCAGGTGACACAGTACAAGTCCTACTTTCAGCCTCTAAACTACTGTAGAGCTGCTCCCAAAGAAGTGTTGCTGCCTTTTTCAGCTCTTGAAAATTTCGTGGACACATCCAGTAGCAACAATAACCTGACTTTGCTTTTGCAGTACAAATTGGATTTTGTGTGTACTATTCAAGAGAGAGCTGTAGTTCTAATGTGGGTGAAATGCATGAAGAGAGATGTCTGCAACTGTTGGACTGATCTAACGCTGAATACACAGATGAAGAATGCATTAAAGGAAGTTAGGCAGCAGTATCAGTGATGCTTACATTACTCTACATTATACATGACACCAACGCAGATCTAAGTGTGCAGCGTGGTGCTTCTAACATGTGCATTAGCATATAAGATTCAGCAGTTTCCTCTCAGCAGATACATAACTAAAGCCAGAAAGAGCAAGCACTCCATCACATCGAGATGAGCTGGTTGTGTTTAACGGTTGCTGTTGAAAAGGAATACAGATGCCAACACCTTGCAGCTTGAGTGCTTAAAATGCACATTTTCTAATTTCTACTTTGATTTTAACCTTTGTACAGACTTTCACAACATATCCTCAGACGTGTGCATATTTCATTAGTGTAATTAAAAGCAAGGTTAGCCATGGGTACACAGGGTTCTTCATTAAAGCAGTACTCCATCTGGAGTTTGTCTTTTCAGTATCACCACAACCTGCTGTAGGCCTGAAGATGACATCAAAAAAGTATGTGTAGATATATAATAATTTAAGAGAATACTGCAGCACAGGATTTACAGCCAGTGCTCCTGTCCTGTGCAAACACAGGAAGTTGTGTCCCCTTTAAGCAGCAAGGTAGAAAGTAAGTTGTGTGGCAGTTAGGGTACTCAAATTATTTTTACTCTTCCTTTAACTGTTAGCCTGTATTTCTCTTAACTTAAACTAGTATTTGAGTTGCCTAACCTTAACCACACTGCTGTTAATATGCTTTGGTATTCCATAAATACATTCGTACTCAAAAATGTTGTCATTGAAAATAATCCTGGGGTTCTGCTGAATCATCATGTTCTGCCTGTTTGTTGCACTGAAGTTTTACACTAAATTTTTTTTCCAACTTGGGAGTGCTTGCACATTATTCAAGATGGCTACCTTGGGCACTAGCCTTGTAGTCAGCATTTACTGTTAGTAGCTTGCCGAGTCCAGACCTTAGAATCTGCCCATTCCACCAAGTTGTCTGATTTATCTGGCATCATGACATGAAACAGTGGTTTCTCGGTTGAAATAATAAACAAAAAAACAATGCAATGAGTGATGCGGGCAACGCTGTTGTCAAGTCCTGCATCGGAAGCAATGAGAAACGATAATAAAATTGGCGAGCGCTAAATGTAAGATAGATGCTGCTATCAAGGCTGCTCTACATTGACATTTCTTTTCAATATGGCCTGACATCCGAGTTTTTGTCACACCACTTTGCTCTACTCTTAAAATCCAGTCAAAAGCACTATGTCTGCAAGGCTACACATCAGTGTGGACTTACAACATCAGATTCAAGTGGGTACATTGGTCTTTACTGATTGGTTAGGGAAAATTGAATCCCCCTCCCCCATGGAAATCAGCCAGAGTGGACATATTGCCAGACTGAAGATGGAAACAGAGTGTACAGAGTCTGTCTGATATCAGCTATCAGTAGGCCTAACATGGGTTGGATCCTTATAGCTAACAGCAGAGCTAGCAGCAGTGCTAGCAGCATTAGCAGCTAGCTGGTTGATGTCCTTAGCTCCAGGTGAATCATTGCATGCAGTCGCACTTGCTGCTGCACCAGTGTTGCTGATGCTGCTGGCGGTATCTTTTTCCTTGAAAATGTCTGTATGTCCATTTTTATCTGCAGCTAACATGAGCTTGCCTTGACTTCCAGAGTAGGGCCTACTTGCTTGCGATTGGTGAAATGATGGCGCTGAGATGACGCTTTGCGCTCGGATTGGAATGTACCAGCCTTCTTGACTTTGACCTAGGCTTTGAAACACATACATTTGTGGAGCTGCATTGCTCCCAGTTGGGAAAACCATTACCCAGGCAAGTCACAGCTGACACAGGTGCTTGCATGACTTTACTTTACCATTATGCAGTGTAGGGCGAAAAAATACCCAGCAGTAAATATAGGGGAGGCTTAGCACTCTCGAGCCTACATCACCCACCACCCCTGCAGGCAAGTCAGTTGCCTAAATTATCTACTTTTGTTGTGTTTTGAGGGTATAGCATAACATAACAGTGTATAACCTCTTTTAAGATAGCTAAATCGATGTTCTTAGTGCTAATATTGGAATTTATTACGAGTGACTTGCAGCCATTTGGCAAATGGTTTGTTGAATTTTTCTCACTTTCAAAAGTTGCTGAAATTTCTGACTCCAAATTCCAACTTCGTTTCGTCAATGCTTCTTCTGACTTTGCTGCCTGTAGTCCGATCAGAACCTACGGCAGAATATAGCTGAGCTAACAGTGCACACTGCGCACATTTCAATCATCATTCACAACCCAGTCACGTTTAGATGAAAGCGTTGGTTTGCACCCATCAGAGTGCTCTCCTCTCTCATTTCAATATTGAGGGATATTTTAGCAGTGATGAACTCATTTGGATTGAAAGTGTGAACACCTGGCTAAGGGATAGTCTCTGCCCACCTGGCCTCTTTGGTGCCCTCCACCACACCGCTCATGTCCTGCCAAATTACAATTAACCAACCATTTGTGCTGCTGTCACATCAGCTGCTTCTTGTGTTGTGCCACATGACAACACACTGCTCCGTTTACGTATCTCAAAAGAATCAAACACAGAACTGACGCTTTTTTCCAGCAGCAAAACCCAGCAGTTTTCTCTCTCTGTCACAACCACACATCAAACTAAATAATGTGTTGTGTGTGCATACACATGCGCGCCTGCTGATAGGAAAAGTAATTGCTTACTCTAAATTAGTTAGTGCAAGTAGAGTGAGAATCTAATTCTACATTTATTACAATTATCTTTAATGGGTCTCTCCATTGTCAAATGTGTTCTGAAATTGTGCGGAAATGAATTGGGCTGTCCGGGTTCAAAGATTAAAATGAAATACAGCTCACAATGAAGTCGTTTAATGAAGTGAACGCTTTTCAGTCGATTCTCTGCATTTTGAGGCAGAACACATTTTCTATGCCAGAGTTTTTATCCTGAAATGTATGAAGAGTTTGTGTTGGAACTTTCTATATATATTGTATTTATTTAATGTTATTTTTGTTTCCAAGCTTTTTTTAGTGTATAGCCAAGTCAGTAAACTCATATATATCTGCACAGTGACACTCAATATTAAGGTCAACAAAGAGATACCACAGCAATCGAAAATACGAACTTTAGGATAACGGCCAGATCCTTTGGTATCAAGAAGATAAGAGTCGATCCACACAATCACGAAAAACAGTTTATGAGAACATTCTGAATATTTTGGTGCTGGTCTTTTGAAACTAAATATATTAAGACACAAAGTCTTCTTTAACCTTTGCCATCATGTGCTGCTCTGGTAGGATGCTAGCATTATTTAGACACATTCAAATTCATGGGTCACTTTTACTATAAGAAGTTAATGTAAAATAAGAACATGCATTGCATAGACAGCCTGTTCTCATTCCCAATTTGTCAAATATTATCGCTTTGTCAGTGGACCTAGGTGGCAGACACCAATGCACAAAGGCACCCTTAGCAGCAGTACGGGATGCATTAGGCGGTGCCTCGGTAATGCTGTGGGCAACTACTGTATTATAAAAAGTAAGAAAGTCTGCACAGGGCAGCTGGGAGGGGGGGTGCCCAGACAATATTTGTATGTGGGGCCCATGTGGGTAGTAAATGGGCTGAAAAATGGGCCCCATATGGGATTGTCCATGGGTTCAATAATGGCCCCATGCCACTTGCCCACATGAATGGGTTTACCCAAATGGGCAATCTTATTTGGAGCCCACTTGGGTAAAATAAACCATGTGGGCAATCGGCGTGGGGCCATTGTAGAACTTGTGGACAACCCCATATAAGGTCCATTTTTCAGCCCATTTACAATCCACATGGGCCCCACATAGAAATGTTGGCTGGGTGGATGGGTCAGATATACTTTGATCTTTTACCCAGGAGCCCACTGTTCATTTCCTGTCTTAAATCAGACGTCAATCGAGTTATTTTAATCACAACATAGTGTGCTGGTATACATAGCATGCTATGCTAGTGATGTATGTCACATGACATTACATTATGTTAGTAACAACCGTACTTATTTTAAGTGAAACCGTGTTTTCTTCTAAACCTAACCGCAAATGTTTGTAGCCTAAACCTAAGAAAGTAAAGCTCAAAATGCAGCATTTTACCTATGTTGTGGGTTTATTTTGAAAAAGTCTGTCTGCAGTTAACAAGCAGAAAATGAACATTTTCTGTGAAAAGTGAAGCGTATTTTCAAAAGACACAATAGTCAGGTTTCCATCCGAATGTCTCAAAATTTTTGAGCGAATTTAGTGAAAATGCCTAAAAAGAAAATGCGACTTTATGCCCGTTTCCATTTGCTATTATTTTGTGATTATTGAGAGGAGAGTGCGCCATGAGATGACGTCATCAGAGAGCGTCTCTCTGCCACAAAACAAACAACACACTCGGCTGACAGTCAACAACTGATCATGGACAGATTCCTGATCGACCTGTCGGCGTTTGGAAGAACTCTGGTCACCATTTTGTCAGCATTCACCGCGTACCGAGCCATCCTGAAGAAGAGACGACAAGGAAGAATTTTAATGTTAAGAGTACTGTCGGAAATAGCTGGAAGGAGACCACCGCGTCGTTCTCCATGTGTATGGGAAATTGTGAATTACACTCACCTGTCCTATAGTAATCGTCTCTCAAGTGTCAGTTCTCTAATCAATTACCCCAGATTAACAGGATTAAATGTATTTCATACACTCAATTATACAAATATATTCCGGTCCAGTCATCGTTTATCCACAAAACCTGTTTCCATAGGAAAAAGTCGTACTTTCCTTTTATCGATACACAGACAAATCCACCCCCTCCAAGCGTAAAAACTTTTTTGCGAATTTTCAGCCTTTTTTCAAATTTCTAGCGTTTCCATTAATGTTTATTTTCGCTCTTTTTGAAAATTCAAATAAGAATAGGTGGATGGAAACCCTATTATTGACTGTAATGAGCGTAAATTGACATGCCATCCCTGAACATCTAAGACTGATGCAGTAGGGTACATAGCATATCTATCCTAGCTACCTATCATATTTTGTTGTGCAGAGCCGCTGTCCAAACATTGATATTTGAAGAGTTCGGATGAGAATGTGTTGCAGTAGATTACACTGCTGTCTTTTCAGTCATTGTGGGCATTTTCAAAAACAACACCCTGTCGTAAACTTAATCGAAGTCCAATGCACCACAGAGTACACAACAGAAACCTTAAAAAATATAATACCTTCCTACCTTCAAAGCTGTAAGCCAGTCCAGCAATGAAATAAATCTGTAAGACTTTATAGAGGTTGGGTATGAAAGGGTTGAAAATATCCGCATCAGGGGTTTCCTTTGATGGGTTCTTATAGGATTTTTCTATAGAAAAGTGTGGATCTGCCGTGGCAGGGTACTTTGGAGAGAAGTTAAACAGTCTCTCCTCATCTCCAGTGCGAACAAAACAACAACAGAACAACAGAGTTATGGTTTATGTCACCACCACAGTGTCACTGAGCAATGGGAAATATGTGAGTCAATCAGCCTGAGGAACTTAAGGGCCGCTGGTTGATTGTGAACATAAATTACTGGCATTTGCTGTTGGACTGGTGGGGTTACCTCATTGCTGGAACTTGGCACAAACCTGTTGCTGTCCGTCTCCAGTGCACCAAATTTATATGTTGCTACAACAAACATGTGAAATATAAGTAAAAAAGATGTAAAACATGTGACACCACCTGAGGGACTGGTGATGGAGATGGTGTGGTCGGAAGAAGACCCTTTTAAGAAACCTGTACTTTACCAGAAGTGCTTGTTGGATGGTGGAATACCTACGAAAACACACTCCTCCCACATCTTTCAAGTCACCAGAAGAAAATGTTGGCATTGTACTTTTAAGCAAATTACAAATACATTTGCACATTTCATACATTCATATATTATCAGTGTTTCTATAGTGTATATGGTGAAGATAGTCTATGATTGTGAGCTGACTTTGTCATGGAGAGGCGGAGAGGATGATGGATGCTGTGACAAGTACGTGAGCCTGCCAAGCTGCAAACCGCTGCAAACCAGAGACCAACAAACATCAAAACAGGTTGTTTTTTTTAGCGAGTTAATGCTGTGGTCCAAGTGGCTTTTTAGGCCCAGAATGCAGATGTTTTTTTCACTGGGGATGCTGCCACGGAAAGCAGTTGTGTTTTTATAGAGACATTGCTGCTTTTTAGCCACCAAACATGGCTGTTTTTAGTGACCCACAGCTGTGTTTTCACCGTGGATAGTGCTACAAACAGTGGTTGTTTATTTTTACCGAGACATTGCCGCATTTCCTGACAAGAGAGAGCCACGAAACATTGCTGGTTTTTACCAGGACCTCTCTGCATTGTCCTGCCGTAGATAGAGCTGCAAAATGCTGTTGTTTTTTTACCGAGATTTCAACCTGATTGTGCCCCACAAAGCCATTATGTAAGCCAAAACATGATCTTTTCCAAACTACAAATCACCACAGCATTGTGAAAGTTTCAACATATCTGCTATATCATAACGTACAGATGTAATGTATTTGTGGTTTACAAAAAAATGTACAGTGCCAACATTTTTTTCTGGCGATCCGGTTGACCTTTCCGATGTCAGATTCGGAGAAAATGTGTCTAAACATTTATGTAATTTTCCAGAATACTCTGACATTCACACCCACTTCACGCTTCAACTGGCCAGCTGTGTGTAGGTGAGAAAGGAGCCAGGATTTAAATTTCTCCAGCTGTCTTTTTCATTTGTTACGCAACTATTTCTGTCACTTTTCATGCAGACTGTCCGCCACCTCTCTCGTCTCCTCCCTCGCTGTGATGGCCAGCTTTTCACGCCACCTTCAAGTAGGGCTGGAACACCTACAAATACTTTTGTTTTTCACCACGGTCAGTCAACAGACATACCAACTAGTTCTGACTGATGTACCCAGGACCATGGCCGTCTGTACCCAGGGTCCATAGGTGGAGTGTTTTCCGTTCTTTTAGTATTAAATTTAGAACTCAGTAATGAAGTTCTGGATGTCTATGTTTATGTTTAGTGCAGATGGGAAACCTACAGAGCACAAGGAAATATTTGCAAATGCATGAAAGGAGGAAAAAAGGAGCATCACTTGAGAGACAACCCTCTGCGGGATGAATAAACCTTAACAGATAGATTAAAAGAAAGAACATATTTTCTGTGCATCGCACCTGTAATCAACTGAACTGAACTGATAGCCACCTTTGCTGTGCAACACGTCTCCTTTGAGGTCTCTGATGTTCCTCCACCTTTGCGTCTTAGGGATTACTTTAATGGCATTTTAGCATACAGATAGATTGAGCCATAATTAGCATAAAGAATAAAGACACTATGCCAAGTATTTGCATAGCACACGGAGCTGGTTCAGAAGAGGGCGTTTGTACTTTACATTACATCTGTGATTCACTCACACACACACACACACACACACACACACACACACACACACACACACATGCACACACACTTTCTGCAGTGGGTTAGGATGTTAATACTTCTTAAAAGGATGTCTGCTTGTGTTTCATCACACTACATTAACTTATCCTTAACAGCCGTGAGGTGAGTCGACAAGCAGGCCTCTGATTGGCTTGTGACAGCAGGGGGGTCACGGGGGTCTCTTCTTATTGGTATAAATCATCTGCGGAGAGTCACGGGGCGCCTCTTGCTGTGAGGATAAGTGGGTGACAGATCCATCCTGACCCCTGAGGTGCAGGTTGGTCTCAGAATAATAGTATCTGCTCCATGTTTAAGCAGAATGTATAATTTAACAGGGGCAATTTGGAAGAGCGACACCTCATTATGACGACTGCAGAGAGAGGAGGGGGGAGGACAGAGGAGTTTCTCTCATGGGGATTTAATACAGTAACAGACACAAAGGTTTTGTTTGTTTCTCTGTGAGCAAAGGAGTGGTTGATGTCATTGTAGATCAGAAAACATGCGGCTGTTTATTTTCATAGTGGAGATAGCACAGTAGATGACTGTTACAGTAGAACTACGGAGAAGTCATTGAGTACAGCTGCTTCAGTGGTGTAGTGGTAGCTGATGGGGTGGGTGTGCTAATAGGTAGATGAGAAGGTTACTAAGGAGAAGTGGGTACACTCTCCTATATATTCCAATGACGTTTTGGCTGATAGATGGGTACACTGCAAATGCCCAGGAAAAGAGGTGTGCTAATATCCTCCACTACACCACTGCAATAATGTACAAATGATTGCTCTTGCTCATATCCCTTTTCTGCTGTATTTAACCCCCAAATCAACAATGAAACAATTGCCAATAATTACATTGGAAACAGTTGTGAATTAAAGACTCTTAAGTGTCTACTCATTTATTTGTTGTTCAAATTTGATTGGTGAATAAACAAGGACAACATTTTTTAATTTCCTTTATTAATCCAGTCTTGCACAGTTGTTGTTTAAAAAGAAATCCAGATTCTGGATGTATTAGCTTGTATTTACATCTGTATTTACACGGATCAGGTTTTGGTAGTGTTAACATTGTCCAAAATTGACAAAAAGAGACTTTGGGGCCAATCCCGAGCCTGGAGGCTACAGAGGAAAGGAAATCTTAACTGAAAGTAACAAACTGGAATTTTTTTTATTTAAGCGAATGTCTGTTAAGCCACACTAAAAGCTCTTGTCTTTGCTGTATCAACAAAGAAACTGTGGCGACATTCCTGGGAAAATATTCAGTCAAACAGCTGCTGTCCACCAGAGAACATAGGCAGGGCTAATGACACTGTCTGGATCTCTGGGAAGTGAGGTCCAAAAACACACCTGCAGTTAGGTTTGTACTTATCCCTAAAAAAAAAAAAAAAAACAGATCCTTAAGATTGTAACTTCAAGTGAAAAATTTTGGGTTAGAAAATACTTAATTTGCTTAAACATATTACTGTTAGTTGTTAAATTATGGTATTGTTTCTACACATTTAGAGGATCACTGGTAATGCTAAGAGATATGTTTTATATTTGCATAATGGCATGCATATATACAGGTGATTAAGGTTAAGTATGTGAATCTGTTTAAAGCTCTTACACATCCAGAGTGCACTCACACAGGTGTTTTCACTTAGTTTGCCTGATTAGACCTCTTCTCAGCTCCTCAGCTCTGTGCCGGTGCAGCTGGTGTTTGACTGACATCTCCTTCACCTCTCTGTCTGTTTATGATTCTTATTAAGTTTAGTGATCCCATCCTAACTCTGCGTCAGTGTCTACCTGAGCAGAAGTCTAATCAGCCTGAATAACTGACAGCACCTGTGTGTGTGTGTGTGTGTGTGTTAAAGGTTTGACAAATAGGCCTTTTTTTACAGCAGACATTTGACTTGTCACAGCACAGGTGTTACTAATTACATTAACAATGGCTCTTTTGAATTCAAGTGTCCCTGTTAGTCGTGACAGCGTGACAGTGAGCAGGCAGGAACAATACCAGGACCCTGGAGCTGACGCAGCAACATGGAATTCTTTTTTTTATTTACACCTGTCACCCTTTTGTCAACCTAATGGCCAGAATAAATGTTGACATTGTACGATTTTGTAAACCAACAGTATATGTTCGTTTGTATGTCATTATGAAGCTAATATGTTGAAACTTTACGTTTCAACAACACTATTATTAACGAGTGGTTAAGCTTTAGGCACAAAAAACACTTGATTATGGTATGGAAAGGATCATGTTTTGGCTTAAAATACCGTTTTGGTTGCACAATCCCGGATGGAAACGCAGTGGTCTCTTGAGCCCTGATTCCACCGAGCAGTACAGTTCAGCTTGGTACGCTTTTTTTCCATTTCCACTTTGAAAAGTTGTGGATGGTACCAATGGAACCGTTATGTACCGTCCCCATTTTCAGTCCCCCCTCTGTTGGGGTACCTAGCACACAGATCTGGTACAAAAAGGTGGAGCTGTGAACACTGCAGTCTGATTGGTCAGTAGAGGACGGTCACTCTGCTCAGGGCTGAGTTGTGTCTGGTTTTGAGGCTCATGTAACCACTGTTCATACTGTGGAGAGTTTTATTAGTAAACTGGAACTATAAAATGAAAGGATGTTTTGCTGCCTCTCACAGCAGCTGGAGTCGGAGAAAAAATAATTTAAAGGTGTTAATTTATACTGATGCTCAATGAATGAGTGGACAACATGAATCCATCAGCACACCTTAAATTTCACTTTCACAACTTTTACCATTACTTTAGTTTTTATATGACAAACACTTATAATAACGAATGGATCTTCAAGCATTTATATGTATTCTTTTCAGCCGGGTAATATGAATGGCATATATTCTAATCCTCACTCTGAGAAAAAAAAAAAAGCACTGTGGAGCGCTGTTCCTGTGGGCTCTGGCAACACTAAACGCCCGCACTTGCCTTAGAGGGAGTGACTTCACAAAGCCACTATTTTAAATATCCCATGGAGAGAGACTCTCACTGCAGCCTGTTCTATTTTGTTCTGAAAATGTTGCACGCAACCCCATTATATGGACGATAAATGAGGCGCAAACTTCCATCTGTGTCACCGGTAATAAGGAAATACAGAGAGTGCTGGACGGAGCAGTGAGTGACAACAACCCTGCCCACATTTAAGAGTACTGTTTGCGGTGGAAGCATTAGGGTCTACGTACCATGTCTGAAGGGTTATTTTTGGTTCCAAAGGTACCATACTGAAAATGTTCCAGGGAAACGGGGCTTTGGTAAAAACAACAGCTTTCTGTGGCAATATCCCCAGTGAAAACACAGCAAGGGGTTGCTAAACAACATCCACATTTCGTGGCTAAAAAGCCAATGGAAAAAAGCAATGGCTCCAACAGTGGTCTGCAGCTTGGCCGGAGTCTCACCCAGGTGTCATGCCATCCCCTCCACCTTACAGTGACAAACCTCATGTGCTACGTCACTATAAAAATGTTGATACGATACCTCTGAAACGTATAAATGTAACGTATCCATAGCTTTCAGAAATGTACAATGCCAACATTTTCTTCTGGCAACTGGAATACAAAATGTTGTGCATGAACATCCACCTCTTTATTGCTGTTTAACCTTCCACTCACATTACTTTCAGTCCTAGAATGGTTGAATTTTAAAATGCTGGTGTCATATTGTGATATGAAAGGATAAAACACAGCTTTAAAAAAAAACTGATACACACTTTGTTTAGTATTTCCACCAGCATCAATGTCAAGTTGTCAATCAGTGTAAGTATAAAGTACATGATGAAATCTAATGATGACAATGTGGAAAATGCACCTTTTGTTTTACTCTAACACAAAAAGATGAGCAAAGAGTTCTCCCAGAGGCACAACAGTGTGGACAGAAAACTGGAAATATGAAATCTGAATCATCGTATAAAGACAGTTTGCTGGTTGTGACTGATTATCTAAAAATGTTCTGATGATTATGAGTAAACCTCATACCACACAAAACTGGTCCGTATTCACAAAATCACAACACATGAGCAGCTGATTGACTCATCCGATGGCAAGAGAGAGTAGTACGACTATCTGGTCTTTGGTAAACATGCGACATATCAAGACAGTGTATGTGCGCAGTGCTCAGATAACTCAAAAGGTATATAAAGTACTCATGACTGAAGCTTTTCAGAGTCATAAATTATTCTGAAATCTTAATGTGTTTTGGTTTCTGGCCATCTGTGAGTGTCAATACCAGTGAATCTCAGATGATGACGTAATGCTCTGTTCAGGCAGCACAGGTTTCATCCCTGTCGAGACAATAAAGCGTGCTCTTAATTTGAATTGCGGAAAGAATAAAGAAGGAGGGAGAGGAGGAGAGGAGGGCTGAGCTGCCAGCTCAGTTCAAATGGGAATCTGGTCCTCGGGGTACACGCACATGTGTGCATGTGAGAGACAGATAGAGGAGGGAGTAAGAGAGGGTTGTGTGTGTGTGTGAGAGAGAGATAGGAGAGAGAAAGAAGGGAAAATGCAATTCCAGATTACATGTGCTTGTGCTGCAGCGTGGGTGGGCATGTGTTGGAGGGAGTGAGGGAGAGTGTGAAAGGCAGAGAGAAAGAGAGACAGAGAGCAGTGATTGAGGAGAGAGAGTGGAGATGATGGAGATTCTGCCCGGCAGTGAGTTTGTAAATTGATGTGTTCGACATAATGTGGGATCTTCATGTGGAGACGCCAGTAAATTAAAACTGAAAACCAAACGCTGATGCGGGGAAGTGTTATTATTAAAGTTGAGGGACTGATGATACTACAGTGTTTTACTGTGTCTTCTACTTAGCACATCTCCTAGCAACCACGACGGACACCATTTTGAATGTTTTACAATACTGTAGCTATATGTATGTTAGATGGTTGAGAGAAGAATAGAAGTCAGGTAAAAACTATCACACTTGCTATTTAACCTTGTTAAAGACCTGAAGACTGAGTAAAACCTACAGAAACACGTCACACATAATGACAGACTTCTTTAAACATAGTATACAGAGAATCTTTAGCCTTGGCAATCAGAAAAAAAGCTGTCTAAATGCAGTGGACAGCACACTATGATAGAACAAATGTTTAGACGTCAATGATTAAATGGTGAATAAAGAGGAGGGGATGGTGGGATGTTTGCTGCAACTAAACTGGCTATTTTTTAGTGACACATTAGGACAATATCAGCCGTGTTTCTAATTACAAAACCAGATATTTTAAGACATGTAGGGACATTTGCAGCTGTGTTTGTTGCAGCTAAACGGGGTATTTTTTCATGAAACGTATTGTCATTTCCAGCTGTGTTTGTTGCTACAAAAACAGGTATTTTTAAACTATATGTTGGGACATTTACAGCTGTGTTTGGTGCAATTAAACAGGGTATTTTTTAGACATATTAGGACAATTTCAGCCTTGTTTGTAACTTGCAAAAGGGGATATTTTTGAATGACACGTTGGGACATTTCCAGCCATGTTTGTTTCAGCTAAACTCTGTATTTTTCATGAAATGTTGTGACATTTCCAGCTGTGTGTGTTGCTACAAAACCAGGTATTTTTAAGAACACTTCTGGATATTTTCAGCTGAGTTTGTTGCAGCTAAACTGGGTTTTTTTTCATGAAACGTCTTGTCATTTCCAGCCATTTCTTGCTACAAAAACAGGTATTTTTAAACTATATATATTGGGACATTTACAGCTGTGTTTGGTGCAATTAAACAGGGTATTTTTAAGACATACTAGGACAATTTCAGCCTTGTTTGTAACTTGCAAAAATGGGTACATTTTGAATGACACGTTGGGACAATTCCAGCTGTGTTCGTTGCAACTAAACCAGGTATTTTTGAATGACACATCAGGACATTTCCAGTGATGATTGTTGCAACAAAACTTGGCATATTTTTAACGACACATCGGGACAATACCAGCTGTGTTTCTAACTACAAAACCAGATATTTTTTGAAAGACATGGCGAGTCATTTCCAGCCATGTTTGTTTCAGCTAAACTGGGTATTTTTTCATAAAATGTTGTGACATTTCCAGCTGTGTGTGTTGCTACAAAACCAGGTATTTTTTAAGAACATGTCTCAACATTTTCAGCTGAGTCTGTTGTAGCTAAACTGGATATTTTTTCATGAAACATTATGACATTTCCAGCTGTTATTGTTTCAACTAAACCGAGTATTTTTTAACAACACATCAGGACATTTCCAGCCGTTTGTTGCAATTAAACCAGGTATTTTTTACTATGTTAGGGCATTTCTAGCTTTGTTTGTAACTACGAAACCTGGTATTTTTCAATTACATACTGGGAAAATTCCAGCTGTGTTTGTTGCAAATAAACTTGTTTGTTGCTACAAAATCAAGTATTTTAAACAACACGTTCAGACATTTCCTGCTGCGTTTGTTGTGACTAAACTGGGTACTTTAAAGCAAAACATGATCTTCTCCTAATCAAGTGTTTTGTGTGCTTAAACCTAACCACACATTAATCACAGTATTGTTAGCAATATAAAATATAAAATAAAATCATAAAATTTTTTCAGTTTTAACATATTCGTTACATATGAAACATACAAATTTAACATATAAAACGTACAAATGTAATATTTATATTGTACAGAAAAGCTTGATTTATTCTGGCAATTGGGCGGAAAAATGGTACAAAGACAAAATGAACAAAACACTAAAGGAAAGTATGGATCTACTGCTGAGAAAAGGGCAACAAGACGTGTCAACTGTGTAGAGAAATGTGGAAATGCTTCTTGTAAAAGTATGGTAAACTTCATCTGAACTACGGCTGTGCACTGAAACCTGGATTATAAATGCTGCACACCACACTGTGTCTGTGTTTGCGAGCCGAGTCTTGGCCACTATTTCTGATATTATATATCCCCTGCTCACATTTGTGCTGTCATTGACTTAGATTCAGTTGTAGAAATGTTTGAAATAATCTTAGTTAGACATCAGGAAACAACTTGAGCAGAAGGCAATAATTTTGAGTCAAATTTTATACCTTGACTGTCAGCAGTAAAACACCTTGTCTAATAAGTTGTGATGTCCCAAACTAACCCAAGCTGTAATCATGCTCATGTTCTATAGTTGAATAGTTAGGCTACTGACTTGCCTCAATGTCATGTCATGTCATGTCATGCATGCAGTTAAGAGCTGACATCTGGGAGGACCCTGTTATTTATAGGTGGCATTATCTCAATGAAGCTAATAAGCTGTATCAGTAATAAATCTCCAACTGAACAAGCAATGATGTAATGTTTTTAATACTGATGACTCAGTCTTTTAGAAACGCCAAGGCCTCATTCATGTCCAATAGAGAGCGAACTACATCACCTGAGAGACCTCTACTCATCAACACTTAGTACTTTATTTCTATGCTTGACTGAACGCCTCTCGAGTACACACGGCATGATTCAAGTCTATTTCACTTTGTAGTATCCCTCGCATTTGCACAACAAATAGTTACAGAGACAAGAGGCCGTGCGAATGCGAGGCTATTACCTCCTGAAACACGCGGTGCTGTTGCTCATCACAGTCCTCTCAGGAACGGAACAGAATTTCAACACACAGCTCTACACACAGTTCACACCGAAATTATTAAATGATGAAAGCATTTTGCAGCACGCTGAAAGGTTTCCGAGCCGCTTCCTGGTGAAATATCTTTAATGTATCTATCAAAGTCTACCTGATGAAAAACACTTTGTTCGCCTGAGTGTTTGCTGTGGTGTATTAAAGATATGTAAATATGAAACGGGCTTGTGGTAGAGTCCTGTCATCATTTTCTTTTCGCTTTTATGTGTCGAGCTTTGGTTCGAAATTGTTCTTTTTCTCTGTGGTCATGATGAAAATGCAAAATATCTGAAAACTTAGCCGTAAGTGCTCTCACCGTGATGAGTGAGAAAGACAGCCAGCGAGGCTCTTGACAATAGGGCTGATGCTACAGTACGTGATTGTGTGTATGTGTGTGTATGTGTGTGTGTGTGTAACCGATGCCCATTTGAAAGCCGGGCGCTAGTCTTTCGTCCTTCAATCGCCAATTAACAAGGGCCCATTTAATTGCAGTGGTTTGGGAGGGCATACAATTACCACTGGAGCTGAACCAAGCTAAACACACACACACACACACACACACACACACACACACACACACACACTGACACACAATTCTTCTTAATGAGCAGCACTATCAGCTCTCCTTTCTTCCTCTCTTTCATTTGCATTTTCCTCACTCTCTCCTCCTCACCCTCCCACCTGCTCTGTCGAGGCGTTTCGATTAAACTCCTCCTGTCTTCTCCTTCCTCTTCTGTCTGTCACTTTCTCTCCTGTGATGTGTTTCCTTCAAAGCTGTTGACAAATCTCTCTTTCTCTCCTTGTTTCCTTTGTCTCAAATGCTGCATCTAACCTTCTTCTCCTCTTTCCTTCTCTTTAACGCTTTCTCACCTTTATTTCTTTAGTTCTGCTCCCCCCTTTTCTTTGTCTTTTCTCCTCAAATAAAGAATAATCAAGGGCATAGGTTTTGTTAGAACATTACAGGAGACACCTATGAAATGGGGAGTTTGGGAGGTCCTCCACCAGGAGATTTTGAGCATCAAGTACTTGCATTCTGTTGAATTTTTATGCACCAATTTGTGCCTTTTCTGCATCAGTTTACGGTATAAATGTCTCTGTGTCAGCTATTTTAATGTTTTTATTGGGGGGGACAAATGCACATGTTCTAAATATTGAGGGAGACATGCCCCCTGTGTCCCTACTTCTTCATATTCTGGTATATGTCCTTCGACCTTCCGCTCCATCAAGGCAACCCAGTCCAGTGTTTCATGGTCCAGGTCAATCAAACCACCATCGCCATTCTGCAGCCAGTGTTTGGGGCAGCTGGTTATTATGTGCTCCACAGTTTGTAGTGGATCCCCGCATTCACAGTGGCACTGTCCACAAGACCCCATTTTTGCATTGCTGCCCCGAAGTGAGGGTTGTCTATTGCTTTCGGGGCAGGTGCTGGCTGAGAACATCTGTGGGGTCTTCAGTGTAGTGGTTGTGCCTTGATGGTTCTGCTGACTTCCACTGGTCCCTCCATCTTGCCTTGACCCAGGCAGCCTCGGAGGTATCAGATGGTGTTGTATGGAGCAGTTCTTGGATGTGTGTGGCAAAGGGGTGCCAGGACTTGAGACGCAAACGCTGAGGTGTCTCCGTAGCTATCTTTTGGAGGAGGTGGGATTCACTTGTCTGTGCCTTTCGAGTGAGGGCCAGTGCGGTTGCCTCTCATCTGACCTCTGCTGGAGCGATACCAGTGAGGTCAGGCAGTTGGTTTGTTGGGGTGGCTCGTAGACATCCGCAGACAGTCCATAGGGTGGTGTCCAGCTTCTTGACAAGGGGGCTATGGCACCAGGCTGGAGCACAGTAATGTGGAAATGCACAGTGTGTTTGTTGTGGCTCCCCATGTGGAACCAGCCCCCGTGTAACCTCTGACATCTACACCTATGTAAAGAATTGTTAAGAAATTGAAGAGCACACACAAACGCACATTTATATTATCTGGATTATAATAACTGCTCAGTTTATCTTGTCATATCAATTAATTTAACTGCTTCGACACCTGACTGCTTTTATAATTCTGTTTCCTCTCTCTTCTCTTTTTCTGTCTTTCTTTCTTTTGCTTTCACACAGGTTCTTTTAAAGGCATGTGTAAGCAGATAGATCACTTCCCTGAGGATGCTGACTATGAGGCGGATGCTTCCGAGTACTTCCTACGTGAGTCCTTCCTCCAGTCCATATTTCAAGAATTTATTGTATGTTATCATCTGTTTAAGTCTTTGGCATTGCTTGCTCTTATGATCAGTCATGTTTGGTTCGTTTTACTTCACTACTCTCTTATATTTGTTCTCAAAACTCCCCTTTTCAATGACCAAATCAAAATCATAATATAAATCGTAAAGTGCAACATACTTGTAGTGCTTATTTAAAGTTGTTGTGTTACAGTGTTTTTAGTTTCATTTTGTAAAAGAAGTACAAAATCATACAGGGCCTGAACAGCACTGCCATATCATTGTACTCACCCTACAATTAAAATCTAATTTTATATAAAATTTCTCATGCACTGTACTTTCATACCTAAGGAAATAATCAGCCAGTAATTCGTATACAACCCTTGCAGTCTAGAAGGTCGCACTCACGTAACAAATGTGCTGACTGGAGTAAAGAAGGAAGCAGTATACAGTAAAGAGCGAAAGTCAGGTTGGGGTAGTTGATGGGTCATACAACACGGGACTTTCCCCTAAGAGACTGGTGTTTGTGTCCAATGTGAAACCAAGTGAACACTGAGTTATTTTGAGGTATGTCATCACTATGTTTCTTGTTTTGCATTCAAATGGAATCAAACAGATGGCAAATTGTTTATCAATTTACAAGAGTTGAGCAGGAGGGTGAAATTAGGTGAGGCCAACAGAGAATACCTGCAACAGTAGCAGTAGATGGCACTGCCATTAAAAATTAAAATATTTTAACTTTTTGCCGTCCTCCACAATGGAATGTAGAACCGGATGTTACGTAGCTCCTTCACTTGAGGTTCCATAAAGTATCACTGAGATACAAGACTATGTCAGTCCCCGCTCTGCCACCAGAAAACTGTTTAAGCCTAATGTGAGAATGAAGGAGAGAGAAGATGAGAGTAGAGGAGGGCAGCCTTGGCCAATGAGGACAAAAGTAATATGGAGGGAAGAAGAGAGGAGGGCTAGGATAAGAAGTTGGAGGTGGAAGAGAGAGGATGAAGAATAACCAAAAGCTGAAGATGAGAAACTAGAGGGAGCTGTGTAAGTGCAGAGGGACTTGGTAGAGAAGGGGTGTAAGAGGTGGAAGTCAAAGCAAAAGGTCACTGTTGTAGACAACAAGCAGGGAAGGGCAGCAGAAAGAGCGATTACATCTCAGAGAAGACAAATTCCAGGATGTGAAAGAGGACGGGAGGACGAGGTGGCAGGAGAAGGCGAAAGCCAAGGAGAAGGGAAGGTTGGGGAGGTGAAGGACAAGGAGTAGGGTACCAGTGCAGTGCTGTTGCTCTCCCAGCGGCTTGCCAATTAGGACACTTTCTTCTATAAATACTCCAGGCTCCGCTATGTGGGTCACACCTCTCCCTCTCCTCCTTCCTTCCATCCATCCCTTGCCTCCTCCCTCTTGCTTTCCATCCATCTGTCTGTCCATCTCCACCGAGGCCCATGCGCCTGTCTGACAGCTGGTGGATGGAGGCCATGGGGTGGAGCGAGGGGATGATGGGGAACAGGACAGGGAGGAAACCGAAGTTGGTGTCAGAACCCACTTGAATTTTTTTTTTTAGAAAGTTTCAGAAAGTTTGGCTTGAAAATGAGTGCAACGAAGCTTCTGAATTATTTTTGTACAGCAATTTATTTTGACAATTTACAGAAACAATGACCTGCAATAGTCAGCATGTTCTGGGTTTTATGCATTTTTAATTGTGTTAGGTTTCTAGGAAAGGTGTGAGGATTCCGAATGGTCTGAAGGACTTTGTGAATGAGCCCTGGAGCATAGTTTCTATACAGCCACTTGTAAGGTGAAGGTGGAAGCAGCACCCATGCCAAACATTCAGATAAATAATCCCCGACAGAGATGAGACATTGATCGGTCGGTGCTCTGGTATCCTTTACACCCTCGTGGCGACTGAAACAGCAGTCACCAGTTTTGGAGTGGAAGGACGAGGCTGCTCTTCATTTTGAATTACTGTATTTTGTCCAGATGAACCACTGATCGTGCGTTCCTTCCCGTCCTGCTGTGCGTCGCCATGGCAACCATTTAAAATATCTGTGCCCTTGTGTGTTTGTATATGAAGCTCTGTGAGGTACATGTAAGCTTGGGACAAACGTGAAGACCAGCCGCTGAACACTACAAAAGGCTGAACAAACCGCACATAAATAGTTTGATCCAGCTTGCACGACTTGTTTTTAGTCTCTGACAGTCACGGAGGAGCATAAACCTTACAATGTCTCTTTATATGCAATACAAATTTGCACTGAATATGCCAAAAAGCAGGAGCAAGGGGCAGAGTTTGGGTGAGACTCTGCATAGAGAAGCATCGGCTACATATAGCATTCATTTGGTCTAATTGCTGTGGTAGGTCAGTGATTGTCTGTGACTGTGGCCGTTTGCACAAATTGTCCATCTTCTTCTGTTTGTTTTATGAGCAGCACTTCTATGGTCTGCAGGATTACATAATTATTGTAAATGCGCTAACACACTGACTCTTGCACTCTTTGCTTCTGGTTCCCTGTAATCTTCAGTGATATGGTAATCAAAGCTCATTCTTCTGTTGCGCTCACTGTAAGTCACTCTGAATAACAGTGTCAGCTAAATTACTAAAATGACAATGTAAAGTGTGGATGATGACACACTCTGACAGATGGAAATGATGTAACATTTGTTTATCAAGGCGGGATTTTCTCTATCACTCACTCATACACATTCCCCACCTGGAAGCTTCCCAAGACAACCACAGTCTCTTACAAGTGGCCACTGAGCAGCTCTATCGGATTGGTTGGGTGCCTTGTTGTTCAGTAGCTGAGAGAGGGGAGATCACTGCTCTTCCAGAACAACATGCAAGCCTCAAATGTTGATTTATCAATTCCCAGGCTTCTGCTACCTTGAATTGCAATCTTTTTTTTTACTGTGAGAAGCCTGAGATAATGATATGAAAAAGATTGCCAAGGAAGCTCAGCGAACAGCAGCACTCAGCGTTTGTTGACTAGTGGGCCCTGATATCCTCAGTGCAATGAGGATGTGTCCTCAAACAGCAGTTATTACAAGCAAATCCATACTGAATCGTACAGCACAGAAAGCCCAAAACAGTGATGTTAAAGCAGGTGTTTTGCTTTTGACAGCTGATTGAGATAAGCCCTCATACCTAATCTAAAAACACTGTCCTGCCATCATAGGTCAGCACTAGAGACCAGTACATCAGGACGGGTACACAGCGGTCAAACCACAAAAAGGTGATTTGCGGATGGTTTTTTGTCAAATTTTTATTTGGTTCTGGGTTAGACAAAGAACATGCAGGTGTTGAATGATAAATATTTAATTAATACAGTGAAAATAGAGGTAATTTAATTTAATGTTTTAATTCTCTGACTGCTGACTTTGTGCCAGCAAGAATATGAGAGCTGCTTCAATCAACTGTTACCAACAGGCACATGAACTGTGGTAATGTGATGCTAAATATTATTGAAATAAGCAAAATTATTCCCTGCTATTGACGAGATTTTCTGTCATTTATGACAGAACTCTCCCCCGCCATTGACAAGATGTTCCGGCAATCCATGTTTTCACTGTTATAAGATAGGGGGCGCTGGTACACATCTTGTGAAATAGAACCGTACTGTTGTGTCCAAAAACAAATCATCTGGAAACCAGAAGAAGATGTTCTGTACAGAAATGTAGCAGCTTGTAAACTGCACGAAACTGCCGGTGCCGACGGGAAAGTTTATGGTGGCACAAGTTGTAGAGATGTTGATGGACTCAGACTCCAACAATTCCTGTTTTGATCAACATTCTGAATCTGATTTGGATGAAGAAGCAAACGAGTTTAGTGGGATGAAGTGGGATCTCTATGATGGTGACAGTGACACATGGACAAGATGACCACAGAGGAGACGGAGACAACAGAACACTGAACGATCACTGAACGTGGCCATGTGTTCTGCTATACCTCAAAGGGAATATTATTTTCATTATTATTATTATTATTATTATTATTATTATTATTATTATTATTTCCATTCACACAATTCAAACTAACGTAAAATGAGAACAAAAAACAAAAAATGTAAATATGAAATTGATTTTGTCCTTGAAAATTGTTCTCAGCTTTTTGTCCGAAATGTTTTTTTTTATGAAAATGCACAAATTCAAGTCAAAAATGAATGAAATAAAATGTTATTTTCTGTTCACGAACAGAAGATCTCTCCTTTAGTTTCATGTATGTACTGTTTACATATTTATAGTACTAATTATTCTGCGGGTCTTGAAAGATTAGTGAATATGGTCAAAAATGCTGCCGGTGGCTGGCAACTGAAAAATAAAAATAGTAATACTCTGGCGGGGAAAGTGTTTAATTGCAATTTATTAATTATGTTAATTTTAAAATATGTTCTCTTAGTTTCACCTGTATAAAATGGCTCCGAATTATGACTTTAAACATGCTGCTAAACGGCATTACTTGAATAGCACACGGTTTATTGTAGGACTTGCAGTTTCAGGTAGGGCTGAGGAACTTGTGTCATTGCGTGGGGTTGGATTGAAGAATGAGGGTGGGTGTAAGATTGCATGTAGCAGTGCCAGTCTTGAAATTAAACCCATGCAGGACTCTGGTAGGAACAGCACTGTGCGGAGTGCAGAGCTGAGGCGATTAGCTAGCCAGTGGGACACAAATAGAGACACATGCATTAACTTGAATTGACCTTATAGTGTAAATAAGTGCAGGAACTTTTCAATTTTAGTAGAGAAATCCACTTCCTCAAATGACCCAAAGCCATTTGTGAAAAAGACAGACAGAAATGTCACAATGCATGAGCACTCTGCCACAATTCAGTATCACTTACACCAACTGAAACATTGGTAGACCAATATCATATTGAGAATGAAAGTTGTCATTCTTTTTCGATTCTTTACCCTCTCCCTCTTCTATTCTCTGTCTCTCTTTCCCCAAGGGTCTTTTCGATCTCTCTCCCTCAGTCTCTTGCTCTCTGAGCCGTCTCACCCCGCCACCCCCACTCCTCTCTCTGGGTGAATTTGTACATGTGGTTATGTAAGGGCGAGCAGTCAGCCTTCCTCCTGCAGCAGTACTATCAGCCGCAGCCACAGAGAGAGAGGACAGAGCCACCACCCCAATCCCTCACTACAGCATAATATAGAGGACAGGGCTTACAGTTTACCATGCCGGTGTACCCATCTGAATCAGACAGCAGAAATGTCTAAAGTCTGAATCATTTCCAAATTATGACCATTTGATATGTGTTCAGATATCTAATATCCCAGTGAATCCAAGCATACATAGTGTGAGAGAACATTTCAGGAAATCAGCAGTCTATGTAAAGTTATGCTAATAAATTACTTCTTTTTTCAGTTTTGATTCAGATATTAAACATTTTCATTTGTCTATCACCCATCTGGCTAAAGAATGTGATATTGTTGGTACTGTAGGTGAAAACAGGACAGTCAGTTACTCCCATAACTTAGTCTGTAGAGCAAATTAGTTATTTTTAGGTTTTATAAATTTACATTCAGTCTTGGAGAGTTATTACAGTACATTTTTTACCTTGGTTGCTTATTAATTGAGCACATCATACTGCCACTGTTGCTGCTGTCTCCCTTTTAAACTGCTTTTGAGTCTACCACATTACAGATTTGGTCTAATTTTCCTCAGGTCTTTTTTGAAAATGAATTTATGCATTTGGGGTTTGGTAGATGAACTAATGTTAAATTGGGAAGTATCCCACACAAACTTTGTCTTCTTTTGCGGCTAATTGACCATTTGGGAGTAGAAGGTTTTGCTCCGGCTGGTGGGCGGTGTTTTGATGTGGCTCAATTATTTCCAACAAACGGTCACAAAGTTTCTCAGTACAGCTAAACAGTACACTAAAATATGATTCTGAAAACATTTGAGGTGAGAAATAGGCGATGCAGTAACAGAATCTTGAGTCATATATGATCAGCGCTAACCAGTTTTACTGCAGTTCATGAGTTAGATTGACAGCTCCATTAGAGACTCCTCGGCTCCGATAGATTGTTTTCATTCATATGTAATAGTGCCATTAGAAGTGCCACATTTTTTTTTTTTTTTACATCTTATCTATGTCATGTAGTGCTGAGTGAATATAGTGACAGTTACAGCAAATATGACATAAATGTATTTTTGATAAAAGTTACCAGCTGTAGCTTTAACAGCCTGACTTGTTTCCACACTTGAATCACAACTCATGCAAAAATTTGATGAAATAGGAAGTGTGTTTTCTGGGGGGGTTACGACTGAGAAGAAGTGCACAAGGCGTGATTATCTGTGTGAATTTTTTAAGGCGTGACAACAAAAAAACTATGTATGTTTGGAGTTTAATTAAAATTATGTGAAGTGTATAACACTTGGTTATCACGGAGGGTATGTATAAGTCATCGAGTGTATGGTTCTGTGTGTGTGTGTGTGTGTGTGTGTGTGTGTGTGTGTGTGTGTGTAATAGAATACATTTAGGATAGTACAGTGTCTGTGTGTATGCAGGGTTAGATGAAAAGGGTGTGAAGTATATAACACACACTGCGCACACTGTGTGAAAGTGTGTTTTTGTAAGTGTAACTGTGTGTGTGTGTGTGTGTGTGTGTGTGTGTGTGTGTGTGTGTGTGTGTCGTATCATGCATGGAGCTGTTGAATGGGATTAGATATGGTTAACAGCTCAGCTCTGGCCCTAACTGGCTTGAACAAGGCACAGTCACACACACACACACACACACACACACACACACACACACACAGAGTTTGCACTTCTATATTTGTGAGGACCCTTACTGAAAAGATTCATCCCCTAGTCCCAACCGTCACAACCACTGCCTAACCTCCACCCTAACTAACGGTGGACGACGTTGTCAGATCTTTAATGTGACCGTACCTCGTGGAATTTTTGACAACTAAAGGTGCTATGAAGTGCTGTTTATTTGGATACGTGAAGTGTAACATGTACATTGAAGAGCATGTGGGTGAGGCTGTAAATGTTCCTGCTAATAGCTATTTGCAGCTATTACAGTGATTGGCAGTTGGTGGCAGCATCATAAGCCAAGAAAGCACCAGGAAAACATAAAAATT
The DNA here is from genome assembly GCA_019142605.1 of Cephalopholis sonnerati. Taxonomy (NCBI): domain Eukaryota; kingdom Metazoa; phylum Chordata; class Actinopteri; order Perciformes; family Serranidae; genus Cephalopholis; species Cephalopholis sonnerati. Next base: position 41,270,036 of record JAGQAX010000003.1, on the reverse strand, counting down.
CATCAGCACAAGGTGGGAAAGAAAATATGTAAATTAGAGATTAAACATGAATTTTAAGGATGAAGGTTTTAAAATATTCAAAATAATTTGATTTGCAAATGTTTTTCGAGGAAGGAACTAAATGCAGCATGTTTGTGAGACTTCAATAATGTACACAATGTGGTGAGAAACAGGGAAGTTTTCTTTACAAGAAAAGTACACATAAATACCATAATGTAAAAAAAAATTGATAGGTATATGCCCTGTAATCAAACTTTTTGTAAAACTGCAGTAAAACTGCAGAAGTATAGGTCTTGGTCAGTATAATATTTATGTCAAAAGTGAAAGTACTCAGTGTACAAAAAGGCCAGTTTCAGATTATATTTAAATTTAAAAGGTACAATATTTTTCTCTTAGATTTCATTGAGTAAAAGTATATAATAGTTTTAAATAATGAAGTACAAGTCCCTTTCAGTTAGGACAAAATGACTTTGCTATGATATTTGTGTAAATATCCTGTTAGTTTGTACTAGTGACCTTAATGCCAAACCAATTTTTTTCTTAATGCACACACACACACACACACACACACACACACACACACAAATAATAATAATAAATAAAAAAATAATGAACAACTGAGGACTGGCCAAAATGTCCTCACTGCTCAAAAATGTCCTCACAAGTAAGGTGTAAAGCTTGGTTCTCTCAAAGATGGAAACACAAGAATAAACACACACACACAGAGTCCTGATTTGCTCTGAACACTCTGAAGTGGAAGCGCTGCGCACTCTTGCCGTTGCTATAATTAGACCGCTGGATCCTCGTACACAAAGCTAATACTCCGGATCGGGATGCTAGGAGACACGTGACGTCACCCACCAATGACGTCATCCGACCGGCTGATGTCACCACAGCTATTTTTGGGAGCCGAGTTGTGACGTGGAGGCATATCACGATTTACATTGACTGGCAGGCTGTGCAGGCACACTCATGTGTAGTGTTACACAAAAACACAGACGCACTTACACAGGCACGTGCAAACACACATCTGCCCAGTGGTGTGTGTGTGTGTGTGTGTGTGTGTGTGTGTGTTTGTGCTCACCTTTTTCTTCTTCATTCTAAATAGGATGTTAATTTTCAAAAAACAATGCTACTGGTGAACACGTCTGTCAGCTTTACATGGACACACACACACACAGTTATCCCCCTGCAGCTGTTTTGCCAAGTTCCCACCACCACATGTTCTTTGCTGCTGGGCTCTCCCACGTGGGTGAAATGTGCGTGTATGTGTGTGTGTGTGTGTGTGTGTGTGTGTGTGTGTGTGTGTGTGTGAGTGTGTGAGAGAGAGAGAGAGAGAGAGAGAGCAGAGACAGAGAAAGAGAAAGAGTGAACAGATCGTTGGTGCGTGGGTAGTATACAGTGTGTATGGGAAACACCCCACTTCGGAGCGGGAGAGTGAGCAAGTGAGTGGGTGGGAGGCTGATCGATGAGTGTGTTCACTTTGTAGCTTGTTGAGCTGTGTGTGTGTGTGTGTGTGTGTGTGTGTGTGTGTGTGTGTGTGTGTGTGTGTGACAAAGTAATGGGGGGTTGCTGCACTGTACTGTAGATTGTGTGTATACACTTAAGTGTGTTTGTGTATAGGTGTGTGTGTGTGTGTGTGTGTGTGTGTGTGTGTGTGTGTGTGTGTGTGTGTGTGTGTGTGTGTGTGAACCCAGGGAGCTCCCATGGTGGTGTCCACCCCCGCCTCTATAATTCAGCCACAATTACAAGACTCTCCTCTGCCGCAGCTAATGAAACCATAAGTCAGCCAGAGACACACACACACACACACACACACACACACACACTACAACTATATAAACACACACCACTGCAGCAGAACCAACCAAGCACTAGGAGAAACGAAGGGAGGGTGAACGTGTAACAGAGAGAATGAAAAAAAAAAAGATGTTTGCTAGACGAAGGAAGGAAAGAGACAATTTTGATTAGCGTGTGTGTTTGTGTCTGCTCTGCCTTCTGTCTGTGTATTATATCAGAGCCATAGTGCACAGTACATATTGACTCACACAGTACAAGGATGACAGGATGCCACACACAGTGTTGCTTAACTTTGTTAATTTACACAGATTCAACAGCCTTAAAAACTAGCCTAGCATTAGCTTCTTAGCACCTATGTAAATATGCAGGTTGTGATTTCCTGTGATGAAACGTCCGGCCTGTTCTCTATAGCTTCACATTACGTATTAGTTGTAAGCGCAATGAAAACATGCTCCTGAGCGCATTATGTTATTAACTGCCACTCGCAAGTTATAAGTCCATCTGTCCATCCATTTTCATCAGCTTTTCCAGGGTTGGGTCGCAGGGGCAGCAGGCCAAGTAAAGGACCCCAGACATCCCTCTCCCCAGCAAGAGAGATTCACAGGCCAGATGAGCTATGTAATCCCTCCAGCGTGTTCTGGGTCTGCCCCTGGGCCTCCAACCAGTGGGACATGCCTTGAACACCTCCAACGGGAGGTGCCCAAGAGGCATCCTGATCAGATGCCCGAACCACCTCAACTGACCCCTTTTGTTACGAAGGAGCAGCGGCTCTACTCCGAGCTCCCTCCAGATGACCAAGCTCCTTACCATATCTCTAAGGCTGAGCCCAGCCACCCCACAGAGAAAACTCATTTTGGCCACATGTATTTGCGATTCTTTTGGTAACTACCCAGAGCTCATGACCACAGGTGAGGGTTAGGACATAGATGGACCAGTAAGTCCTTGCACACTAATTCAACAACCGAGAGCTGTACAGGAAGCTGCGACTGAGAAAGAAAACATAGGGAGAGGCAAAGGATGGCACCACCGTGCATAGAACAGCTGTCAACAAGGTACAAGTTGATCTGTGTTTGGGTGTGATCGCACTGTAAGTGACTAATGACAAAAGGTCCAGCATTCTCCTTTGGTTTCTGCCCCCAACTGTCAAAAGTCAGGTTTTCTTTCCTCCACACAGCTGCCTGCACAGCTCTTGGTTGTTAAATTGTTGCACGAACACTTCTATCTGCACATGTGAAATAACAATGTGATCGTGAGCATGTTTTATCACACTCACAACTAAAGACATAAATGTGACGCAAAAGTTCTCAATTCCAACTTGTCAAATACCGCGCTTTGTGAGTGAGGTCGGCGTCAGACAATGATGTACAGAGGCACCTTTCATGGCGGTATGATATACAGTGGGCGTCAGCAGTTGTTGATGCAGCAGGCAACAATCTAACTCATCCTTCAGTCTCTTCAGGTCACATGTTCTGATTATGTCTGAAACTATTTTATTCTGGGGGATTTCATATTTAAAACTTCTTCAACAATGTTTGGAAGGCTGGTTGCCCCATCTATGTCCATGGCAATATTTGGAGTAACTCCTCTAGATGCCCATGCAGACATTGTCTCTTTCTGCTCACTTCTGGCCAGAAGGCTCATCCTGTGTAAATCAAAGGACTCTTCACCTCCAAAATCCCTGGATTAAGGATGATATGTATCATTTACAATGGAGAAAATCTGTTGTTTTATTAAAGGATCAGCTGCACGCTTCTTTGCCACCTGGCAACCATTTTTAACTTTTGTGGCAAATATGGAAAAATTGTAATGAAACACGCTATACTCCCACTACTTATGTCACACAAGTTAATTAATTTGTCATCATTTTTCTCTTAGACTAGATTTCCTTTGACTGGTCTGGCTTTCTCTGTTTGTTCCTGGGTTTTTTTTCCTTACTGGTTCTGTGTTTTGTATAAATACTCTGTATATCTTTATTGAGTTACCAATAAAAAATACCTTGTTTAAAAAAAAACAACAACAATCCAACTCATCAAATACCTGCCACTTTGTCAGTGATGTTAATAAACAGGGGCACCCTTCACAGCTGATTGGAACGCACCAGCAGATGGCAGTTTGCACCAGCAACTACCGTAGTCTAAAGAGCGAGAAAGTCTAGAAATTCTGGACTATCACCCGCGAGCCTGCTGTTTGTTTCCTGTGTAAAACCAAAAGTCAATGAGAAATGTGCCAGTATGTGTAGCTGTAATGATGTATATCACATGACGTAGGTCATGTCAACATAACATAATGTAAGTAACAACCGTATTTATTTAAAGCTGAACCGTGTTGTTTTCTTGTAACCTAACCACGGGCTTTTGCTGCCTTAGCTTAAGGAAATAAACCAAAGAATGAAGCGTTTTACCTAATTTGTAAGTTTATTTTGAAAAAGACTATGAGCAGAGTTGTACATTTCCTGTGAAAATGGAAGTGTATTTTGAAAAGACACAATGCATTTAAGAAGTGTAAACTGACACGGCGTCCCTGAACTTCCAAAACTGATGCAGGAGGGTATCTAGCACGTGTAATTTTGACATGTAGGTTCACTGACAAAGTGGCGTATTTGACAAGTTAGGATGAAGACGCATGTCATACATCTGATGAGTATTTATGCTTACAATTAACTGTAGACCTGTATTATTGGAATATCAGTAGCAACAGTGTCATTATCATTATGATTTCCTGCCCTGCTTAATTACTTCAGTATGTACAGGAACGATATAAAGCCTTCCCAACTCTCTTCAAATTTAAATTGGCATCAGTAAAATAATAATCCTCCACCACAGCATGGTCCGACAGGGAAACATTACAACAATATTACAAATAACTGATATGAAGATAATTAGCAGACAGGTGACCAGTCCAGGGTGTACCGTGCCTCTTTCCCAATATGAGCTGGAGTGAGCTCCCTCAGCAGCCCTGCGCCGGATAAATGGATATAGATAATGGAAGAATTGATGGATGCAAATAATCAACTGCTGATGTTTTTGTGCTTGCTTATTGATTTTAGATTTTATGACCATCCTCTAACACAACTGAGCATCTTCAGTTGCGTTTATGAAGCTACAATAGTGGGAACTATAATTGTGCTGATCCAAGATGCAGTGATAATAGTTTGGGGGGATAGTCACGACTTGGTAGGTATTATACTGCAGTGGTTTAGCAGTGACCACTTTCATTGATTGGGAAACACACACACACCCTGCTAATGGATTTGGCACATACAGTGGCAGAGACATCCACCAGTTAATAAATCTTCACCCTTCTGAAAACTATTGTGAGAAAATGAACTTGAAAGTGCATCACACAGTGGCCCCTCAAAGCGTGGCACAGTTTGACATGCATCATTTGCCACATATAGTATACACCAGACATGTCTTAGAGACAGAAGCAGCTGTCAGAGTCCAGCAGCCAGGATGTGCCGAAGATATCAAACTTATGTCCTATATCAAACTTACACAGTTAAGGCTGTGATGGGCTGTATCATTCAACTCCAACTGGTAGGTCGATTCTTTTCACAGTATTGGTTCCTTTGAGCTGATACCATAGACTGTATGAAATGATGGACGCAGCTACTTAAGGTCACCCATTGGTTTGTGGACTCCCAATTCGAAGCCTGGAGTTTGGCATTTTCGCCATTGCCATGTTATTTTTTCTAGTCAGGGTGGATTTGACTCAAGGCTAGAGTTGTTAAGGGCTGGCAGGAAAACCGAACTGACCCAAGTAGCAGGAGACAGGCGGAGTAGAGTTCACAATTATTTATTACAATAAGGCAGCTAAACACAAAAACGGCTGCAGTGAGATGTGGGCTCCCCGGTGGTGGCAGGAGGCGAGGACTCCCGAGAACAAAGGGCGGTGAGGCACCAAACTGCAAACAACAAAAAACACGAGTCAGTGGAGCTGGTCAAGAAGAAGAAAAGACGCTAGTACTCATGAGGGGATTACGTAAGCAAGAGTAGCACTATCGAACATGACGGAATTATCTGGCACCGCAGGTGAAGTCAAAGCCGGCTTTATAGTGAGGTTGATGATAGGAAATGGAAGCCAGGTGTGCCTCACCGCCCCTGGTGGAAAAATGGGTCAACCCCGCCTCCTCCACACACCAGCCCAGCAGGTCCTGGAAGAACAGGAAAACCAAAAGAAACCACACGAGAGCAGCCACAAAACATGCATCAAAAACCCAAATCATAACAAGAGTGACAGCCTGTCACTTGAGTACCAGGCTGTAAACATATTTATTTCTGCTGTAAAGTTGGGCATTTTAACATGAGGGTCTATGGGGATTAAGACATATCTAGAGCCAGCCTCAAGTGGCCATTCAAGGAACTGCAGTTTTTTTTGTTGTTTTTTTTGGCACGTCCGTGTTGGCTTCGTTTTCAGCCCCGGGGGTTGCTGCTTACATATAAATGTACCAAACCTTTTAAGTTCAAACAAAATTTTGTACGTTTCTCTGCGACACTGTTACAGTACACCCACGTTCAGCTAGTACTGCCCGCCCCACAAAACATCTCTTCAGTGCACTGCCACTCATCATGTATATGTTGAGGTTAGTTAAGGTAATATGGGAATTTTAATGCATTGATTCAGCATCCCACTGGTATGTAAGCTCGATAGGATGTAAGAAAAATGTCACTGACCAGTGATTTGTCGTTTTCTAGCAAGTAGCAGATGTCCCAGTTACCTCTGTAGCCTTCTCTTCATTCATGTGGTGTCAGAATATTCTGAAAAATCAGTTCTTAAACATGTTTTAATGACTCATCTGATCTGTTTGTACTTAATTATAATTGTGTTTATTAAATGCTTCATAACATCCATGTTGTTTCAACCTGTAACTAATGACAGGTTTTTGCAATCAAGTCCATAAGAAATCCACGCAAATTTTAGCTTTGTGTTTTCTTCATGCCCCTGGTGGGATTAATAAAGTTGTCTGTATTTGAATTTGAGCACACTGTAGTTGGAAGTATTCCCATGTACAGAGCACGTGAATGCACCATTGGCTTCGGCTGGCGGAGATCTCAACTTGAGTCCAATTTAATCACTTCTTGTTTACTCAGTGTAGCAGGATGTGTGAGCAGTACCCTGAGATAACAGTGAGTGGGATAAAACAGGGATCTGTTAGCGTTCAGGCATTTGACAGACTGACATGGAGTTGTCCTAATAGATTTGCTTGTATAGGAGGATATATATATACCTTCTGCATAGTATCCCTAATATTTAACAAGGGTTTGTATAGATGATAACAACCAGGAGCAAATCAGGAGTTAACTTTGCTCGATTTTTTTAGATTCACTGATACTGTAGGCTATAAAACAGCGAGCTGGAGTAAAGTCTCTGAACAGGCAAAGGAAAAATAAAATAAAATTGCCAAGGAACAGAATTTTTGCTGTAACAATCTCTTGGACAGCAGGTGCTTTGTGAAATTGTTTTACTTGCTAAAATTGTGTTGTATCACGAAGCTGGATGGCCCCATGTTTACAGAGGTAATCCCCTAAACAGGAAGTCAGAGGTTCAATCCCCACAGCAGCCTCAAGCATCTTCAACAAAGAAACCAAAAACATACTATGCATAGACACGTCCTCACACCGCTGCTGCTGAAGCTCGTTCGCTCTCAACTCACCTCCCTCCATCTCTCCTTCTCTGTGCCGTGATGTGCTTGGTGGCAGGGTGCGCCTGGAGGCCAGCACATTTGGTTAAAAATTCTTCCTTTTAAACTCCCTGCCTTCTGCTTAAAGCGCAAGAGCAGAGAGGAACGAAGAAAGAAAGAGAGGGAGAGAAAGAGAGAGAGACAGAGATTGCTGGAGGCAAAGCAGCTTCACAGAGAAGTGAGGGCCTGCAGTCTTCTCGCTTCTCTTCTTGTCTTGTCTTCTTTTTCATCCTCTGCTTTCATTTTACTTTCTTTTCTATTCTTTTTCTTTTCCACCACTTTTATCCCCTTGTAGATTGTTGATTTTAGCTTGTGACCACAGTTGCGTTTTTTGTATTGCACTGTATTTGTATCCCACTTTATTGAAAGCCAAAGTCTTACTGTCACTTTTTCAGAGCATCGATAACAGTGCATTTCTTTCATTTATCTTTTGGGAAAAAAAAAACTAAGAAATACATTCCTTGGGTATATCTGTACACTAAGATCAATTCGGCTAGAAGTTAAAACCGTTGTGACTTCAACAAAATTAAACAATGGTGACTGTAAGAGTATATAAAAAACTACAGCTACCATGAAAATTTAGGAGCGTGCTTACACCATCTTGGCTTGGCTAATTCCATGTCATGATACCCACCAATGCTTTCTTCTAATGTAATATCTCCACTGCGTTAGCTGTAATCTCAGCTCCCTAAAAAGTCTGCATTTTTAAGGCCTTCTGCAGGATTCTCAAATGAGTCAACCAGAAATAATCAGCTAAAGAAGATGGACTTTTAACCAACTCGCACAACAAATGTTTTGCTAATTAGCTAGCTAGCGGGCCAATTGACAGAATAAATGTTGGTATTGTACATTTCTGCAAATATGATATGTAGCTGATATGCAGAAACTGGTTAGGGTAGGTGGTTAGGTTTAGGCCCAAAAAAACACTTGATTATGGTTAGGAAAAATTCACATTTTGGCTTAAAATACCCAGTTTTGGTGGCCTAATCACTGCTGGAAACACAGTGATGTGCTACTTTTTCAAGGCACTATCCCGGCAAGACACACAGCAATGTTTCCTGTGGCACAGTCACCACAGAAAACACAATGATGTTGGTGGAAAAAAAAGCTTTTCATGGCACTATCCCAGCTGGAAAATGCAGCTATGTTTCTGTAAAAGAAAAACGCTTTTGTGGCACTATCTCAACTGGAAACACAGCAATGTTTAGGTTATACATATATATATGTATACATATATGTAGAGGCAATTTCTCTAAGACTGCAAGGGAAGCTCAGCTTCCCCTAAAATATCAAAAATTAAATGGTCAAATATGTACGGTTGTGTTCATTGACTACATATGCATTCATCTCGAAGACGAGTTCGTTCAGAATCAGCTACTTATCACAAATTGACTGACTCGATATTGTTAACTTCTCATACATTCCCGTAGCGTCATTTTCTTATACGGTCTATGGTCAATGCATTTGCCCGTAAAAGCTGAGCGTTCATGCACTTCAATGGGACTGCATGGAACAGTTTTTTTCATTGCCTCGAAACTCGACGGTCATTGGATAAATGCCACGATTTTGTCCCGCTCCTGGACGCTCAGCGTCTCTGGGGGTGAATGGAGCTGTGGGTGGGCCTCGGCTGGGCTGGACGCTGAGCTTCCGCATGATGATTGGAGGATCAGTCGAAAGGCTGAATCCCGTTTTGATTGACAGCTATTTTGAGACATACACCGTCACTTGACAGCTCAGCTCAGTCCCATCGCAAATTTTGCAAGTGAAGTCGAAAGACAAACTGAAACCCATTTGTTGGTATTCGCTTGGCGAAATTACTTGTTTATTTCTTACACTGTAAATAAAACACACTCATAGTATTTCCTTGTTTCAGTTTAACATAACTTCAACATTTCCTTGTTTGAATTTAATATCGTTTCATTAGATGGTTCAATCAGTCAAGTCCCTGGAAAAGACGCCTACTTGGTACGATAGGGTCTCAGACCATTTTCTTGAAAAGGAACGGAGGGCAGAATTTACGTATAAATAAATTGACAAATTTTATGATGTAAGCCGACAATGAGCTTCCCCTCTTTGAAAGACCAGCAGCCACTACTGATATATATATACATATATATATATATATAGATATATATACACATATATATATATATATATATATATATATATATATGAATAAAAAAACATTTTTTAAAAAGAAAGAAATGGGAAAAGAGAAAATGTGGCACTGTCTTTGTAGAAAAAAAAAAAACTTTTTGTGACACTAACACAGCAATGGGTCACCAAAAAATACCCATGTTTGATGGCTAAAAATCCGCTGGAAACACAGCCATGACTCATTAAATCACAACAAGTTTTGTTGTTTGCTGGTCATGAACAGTGGTCTCCAGTTTTTTTTGCCTAGTTGTCATGCCATCCACTATCCTCTCTAACTCCCGATGACAAGTCAGCTCAAATACTGTGTCACTTTAGAAACATTAATATCAAATGCCATGAAGTATACAAATGTAACCTATCCGTGCTTTGCAGAAACTGGTGATTACACTGACAGCTGACAAAATCTGCTGTCAGTTCAGCCATCAGTCGCTGTGTAAAAATGATTAGCCTTATTTCTCTCTGAAATGGTGGACACAGTGTGTCCTCAAGGAGCAAATAATCCACTGTTGTCATTGTACACTGCATATGCTGTGTGCTGAAATGCAAAGCTTGACAGGTGTAACAACAGTAAGTGAAGCAGGTGGGGCTTAGGCAGTGGTCAATACAAATTTGATTACAAAATACAGCCATGCTGCCATACATTATGTGCTGTCCGGAGTGGAGTGTATCCTGTGTGTGTGTGTGTGTGTGTGTGTCTCTTAACATAGTAGGGAATCTCAGCCAGCTGTGTGTTCACCTCAAGTGAGTGATAAATCAAGCGTAGTACAGGTGTGTGTATGTGTGTATGTGTGTACGTGTGTGTGACAGGAGGCATTTCCGCTTACTCTGGAGAAAAAAAAAGATGTGTGTGTGTGCACATACAGTATGTGGTTGGTATGGGGGGGCTTTCCACCTTGAAGACAATTTCCCTTGACAGCACATGTCAATGAAGACGAGGAGATGGGGTTAAAAAAAATACGATGGAAGTGGAGGAGGAGGGGAAACTTGGTGCAATGCCAACTCTGAGGTCACCTTAATATTTGATCTGCTTCAGTGAATGGAACCATCGCAGTCCGGCCGTACTGACGAGAGACAGAGATACAGGGATGGGAAGAATAAAGTCACAAAAAAAAGCAGTAAAATCAGAAAGGGAAGTAAAAAAGAGACGGAGAGTTATCACTTTCGTAATTAGAAACAAGATCAAGGACAAGCATGAGTGACAAGCTTTTCCTTTCTCTAACAGGCCATTTTTAGGTTCCCATGAGCAAGACAGTAAAAGCTAACTATTTATTATGATTTAAGTCTCATCTTGATAGTTTTGGCAATCATTTCTACTAATGAGTACTCTGGGAACACATTTCTACAGAGTTAGACACGAGCAGTCAGACAATCAAGTCAAGAGTTTAACCAGATTATGTGACTCACTTTACCATACTGGAAATGTTGGTAATAATCCCTCATTGAACAGAGACCTGCACACACAGGAATGGCAAATATAACTAGAGGGTTCATATTTTTCTTCCAAATACATAAAAATCTGACTGTTTGACTGCACATTTTTCTTGTTTCTTTATTTAGTGATGTTGATGAGTATAATGTGATTAATACTGCCTGATGTCAGGCAGAATTGTCAACTTGTTACACCAAGTTTAAACTTCAGTCTGACATTGCTTTTGTGGAGGAGGGGTTCCATCTTTCCCTGAGCAAGAGACCAAAGTATCAGCCTGAATCTAACATCATTTTAGGTCCACTCTGATGCGTAGCCATGCTAACATACTTGTTCTGCCAGGTGAGAAATAGAGTACAATGTCGGGTGATTTTGAGAGGACATGTTTATAACAGCCTCAATAGCAGCATTTATGTTGTTCACAGTGGTCGCTATAGTCGTTATTACTCCTCACTTGTTCCAATGCACAGCTTGATAATGCCGTCTGTCCCTTGTGGTGCTCAGTGATCAATTGACTTTCGAATTTTTAATCAGAGATCGCACTGTATGGCGGCTACAAAATGCTTCTTTACACCACTTTTGCATTTGTACTCCTAATTGAAGAACAACGGCATCATGCCAACCCCAATGTGTGACAATAGACAGCATGCAACATGCAACACAAAAGCGTCAGCCTCTAATGTGACATATAACATATGCCTTGGCAGTGCTTTTTAAATAATAACAATGAAGTAACATGGCGATAAAAATCATCTACTGTCCCTGCCATATAAATGCAGGGTAGAGAGCTTACGTGTCTTATTGTTTTTTACAATGTGCGGACATTTCCGGCTCCTGATTTCCTTTTTTTTTTTTTTTTTGAGTTAGCCATGTAAATCTCCTGGCAGTGGGTCACACACATAACACATCGTCTAAAAGTCACACTCGTCCCATCCATGGTCTCGTCCTGCCAGCTGTCCCCTTCACCCAGACGCCAACCTCCGCTGCCGGGTTAGGAGGAGACAACTCTGTCCCCCCATTTTACGATTGTAACTGTGACAGTCCTACCTTATGCTACCTTTACATCAGAAGACTTTGAAAAGATTTGGAAAAGACTCTTGGAAAATTATCATCTCACACCTGCTCACATCTAAAGACAAGTTGTAGAGTTTTTAGTCACAGCCTAGGAGAGATTTTACAAAGACTGTGAATCTTGCAGGGTTACTATATATACATATATATATATATATACATACATACATATAATTAATATTTGCAGAGCCTCCGTGATGTCGGTCCATCGCTTTTCCTTCTCCACTCTGTCGTGATAGAGTGGAGAGTTTATGTAAAACAGGCTGGGCTGTTCTGCCCACAGCTCTACCATCCGCTCCTCTTTCTGGACGGTCCATGTTGTTCGGGACCTTCGACTTTTCGCTGATGTTTCCCGTTGGTCCATGCCGCTCCAGTGATTGTTTGTCTGCAAAGTTTCCTGTTTCCGATTTTGTTAGAGCTCATCTATTGGTTGTTGGTTGTGTCACGTCACCGCAAAGACTGAAAGACTTGTGATAATATCAAACACATTTGATATTGTCGCAAAGTCAAGACTGGGAAAAGACTGATCTAAAACAGCTCAGATTACCACCTTATACTAAACGGTCGAGATGATGGGAGCGCGCCGTGACTCCAGTAAAACTCCTAAAATTTCCTGCTGACTTTCAGTTTTCAGTCTGTGACTGTGAAAATCGTTAGGTGTAAGCCCAGCATTAGGTAGCAGAGACTTAAGTAACTGCTGTTTGAAAATGGGATCATCCTTTAACCCAGATTGTGGCTAGATCCTGCAACGTACTATATGCATTGCCAATTATTATTATGTTACAATTCCAAAGTCTGTGAAAGGTATTCCATCTTAAAAAAATCATTAACTTTAACCTGTCATCAATTAAAGGTGAACAAACAAATATATTTAACAAAAATATTATTGACTCAAGTAGTTGGAGACTAAGGGCTCATTTATGCTCAATGTTAGATGCATAGGCAGAGACAGACACCACCAGAGAATGTTGAGGCAGTGTAGCGTAGTTGCGAGATATGACCGCGAAGAAATTTAAATAATGGTGAAATGGAACAAATCTATAGTGACAAGAATTCTCTGCCCAAATGTTGGGATGTATATATAATGGCCGTACAGTCCGCCACTGTCTACAACTGTGCCCTCATTCAAAGGTACAATATTATGACCTCCTCCGACGCCACCTTGTTTGTTGTTGTGTTGTTGTTGTGTTTTCTCTCTGCCCTCTAGTGCTATCTATTGGCTGTCTCTGTGCCATCATAAAGGACGCATGGACGTATGAGGGCAGTGACATTTACAACCTTTGAAATGGACGCATCTATTTTCAGACGTAAAGGGAATATAAAAGAGCTTTAACTGAACTGACAAACTGGATAAACATTATTCAACAGCAGAGCAGGGAAAGTGTCTCCAAACACAGTAAATGTCAAGTTGTAGTGGTTCACAACACTCTATGCAAATGGATTCAGTGACATTAATGAAAAACATTAGCTTTATTTTGTCCTGTTAATTTGTGTTTCTGCAAAGAATAAGACAAAGAGATACAGGCAGAAAGGGGAAGAATATGATATCATTAACAAGGGAAGCAGATTTGCGCAGGGAACGGTGTCGGCATGAAAGCCGGCAAAAGTTCAGGAATGTGGCGTTGGTCGCCTCAGAAACCAGATCGAGCTCAATGACCATGGCAGCGCCATGACAACCCCGAGGCCAATCAGCAAATCAGCCACGCAGAGGGCAAACAGACAGACAGCTGATGGACAGACTGATAGGGGAGGGAAAGAGGACAGAGACAGACGGAGAGTTAGAGAGATGGAGTGATAGAGCAATGGAGAGGGCCGTGATGGAAGGAGACAGACACACTACACAATGGAGGAGAGATCTTTGATATGGAGAGAAATGGAAGAGAGGACACAGGAAAAAGTGTTTTCCAAGTAAATATGTTCTAATAATGCAGAAGGTTTAGTATAATACAATGCAGCATATATTCTGTTCAATGGATCCAATCACTGATACGTGCTGACTGCATTACTGCTGGCCATTTTATAGATGTACTGGAAAGTGGTAGATCGACTTCCAACCTTCAACATACCTGCGAGCAATTCATTACTTATACATTAAATGTCCTTCATGCACATCATCTATCATTTTGTAGTTCATACTATTTGTAATAATAGTTATGTTTAGTATGTGTCCAATGGTGACATTTATGGCAATGACCATAATTTTGGCCTTGATGTGTGTGTGTGTGTGTGTGTGTGTGTGTGTCCAGGCGCTGTACGAGCCTCCAGTATCTTCCCCATCCTGAGTGTGATCCTGCTCTTCATGGGGGGGCTGTGTATCGCCGCCAGCGAGTTCTACAAGTCACGCCACAACATCATCCTCAGCGCCGGCATCCTTTTCGTCTCCGCAGGTACGAAGGGAAGGAGAGGAAGGAGGCAAGGGCTGGAGGTGTCAAGGTGAAAGTGTTGGGGGGAGCAAAAGTGAGCAAGGAAGGTTCAGAGAGGAGGGCAAAGAAACTGGACAGAGTAAAATGGAAATAGAGGAGGGTAGAGGGAAGAGGAAAGAGAGGATGAAAGAAAGAACGACTGGCAGTGTGTAGACATATAGGTTATTGGATGTACTTTAGGAGAAATGATGGAAGGCATCTTCAGAAAATCAATTTTCTTTTGGAATCAACATATTTTTCTTTGGGTACTGTTAAATAAATGGATGGAAACAGATACAGAATTGGACAGACGACAATTCAAAGATGTTATCCTTAAACCTGCAATCATTGATTTTTGGGCCATTTGAGGGCAGCGCAACAAGCTGTAACACTGACCTATTGGCTATCACCGTATAAAGCTGATAGGGCTGACGTGTCAGCAAAGCTTACAGTATCTACATATCGTGCGGTCAACGAGCAATATCTAATCGGTGTCGTGTTTCTAGCCACCTGATAAATGTAAATCCAATATTCACACTTCTTTTAGTTGTTTTGTTTACACCAGCTCCGGAGAGAAATATCTGGCTCTTTACTTCACTATGTTCACAAGCTAGTCACTAACCTTGTCTTAGAGCCTTGTCACTGAAAACAACTACATACTGTCAACTTTGGATGAAGTTTGTTTTACGATAACAAAATTACAGTTTTGTTTTTAATGGAGTCTGGTGGGTTTGGCAATGGGGCTATTTCTGGTTAAACAAAAGGGATCTTACTCTTGAACAAAATAGGGATCCCTTCCATTATGTTGTCAGAGAAGTACCTTAAAACTTCAATTAATAAATTGGGCTATTATTTGCTTAAATCACTAAACTCAACAGGCCTGTTTTTGGGACAGGCCTTTAATTTCTTTCACACAAAACAGGCATTTTTGTGTGAAATTGTTTATTTAAACCAGTATGAATACTACCTTAATAAAAATTAGGCTTCAGATAATATGTGAATTGAATATCTACCTTCGATAGATAGTGTGTCAAAGACAGAGTGAGTTACACCCAGCATACCTGCATTTGTATAGCGCCTTTCTAGTCGTCTGACCACTCAAAGCGCTTTTTACACTACGAGTCACATTCACCCATTCACACACACACATTCATACACTAGTGGCCGAGGCTACCGTACAAGGTGCCACCTGCTACTCAGTTTTTTAACACGCTCACACACCGATGGAAGCATCATCGGGAGCAATTTGGGGTTCAGTGTCTTGCTCAAGGATACTTTGACATGCGGACTGGAGGTGCCGTGGATCGAACCGCTGATCTTCCCATTGGTGGACGACCCGCTCTACCTCTGAGCCACAGCCGCCTCTGATCTGAGGACCCTTACGGACCAAAGGAATATAAATAAATTACAGAATAATTGAGGAATGAACACATAATTTGAGGTGGCCAACAATCCACTTTTATACATGGCTAGTAAAAGGGACTGGGCGTTTCATGTGGACAGTATAATAACAATCTGAGCCTATCAGCGCAAAAAACAAGCTAGAACTAAATAGATGGTGCGCACATACCCACACTGTAAACTATTTTGCTCTCGCCCAATATTAGACAAGTTTCAAAAATTCTTGTTCCCATTAGTCACTTTGAAACAAAAACTTGGATAAATAAAAAATACTTGGATAACTTGGATAAAAAACATACCAAAGTTACTCTTTAAAGACTAACAAAACAGGCATTTTTTTCCCACTTGACTAACTGGAGACTCAGTGCTTCACCACTCCTTCATGGAAAAAATGATTTGGACGTTGTTATTCATTAGTGTATAAAGAAAAAATAAAGACCCACTGAGGATGAGGAGGTAGAGCTGAGGAAAGCACTGGCGACAGCACAGAATCAAGACATTTAAAAGAGACACAAATGTCTGTCGTGGAGCAGCTGAAAATGGAAATGTCCTGTTTTGGAGACGGTGGCGCTTGCTGACCACCAGGTGATGTGTTGCGTAGCCTTTGACGTGTGTGTAGCATGCTACAATCGCCTCAGGACGAAGCTAGGGAGACAAAGATAGTGCAGGTTGCCATTTTTGCCAGAGCGTTTTTGTGTTTTTGTGCGTGCATGCATGTGTGTGTTTGTACTCTGGTTCTAGGCCATGGCCTACTGCGCTGCGCTAGATAACTAGTTCCCCTCCAAGTCAGAAGTGAGAGATGCAGTTCTCTCTGTTTCTCTCTCTTTCTCACTGTCTGTGTCTGTCTCTCTCGCCCTGTTGCTAGGCTAAGAGGAGGCCACTGGGATTACACTCTAAAAATAAGGTGTCCCTGATACTCTTCTGCTCTGATCCATCTCAATCAGGCCCTCACAGTTCTCACACTTCAGTCTGCTTTTCTGTCTTTTTATACAGTACCGTTTATCTGCATATTTGTCCCTTTGTCTGTGTGTCTGTCTGTTCATGTGTTTATTTCTGGCTACACACAGCCAGAGTGATGGTGTATGACAAGATTGACAGACGATCAAAATAGGGGGAGGGACGAAAGGAAAGAGAGATGGAGAGAAAAGGTGACACCGATGAGAGAGACTGGCGGTGAATTTGAACATCGTTGGAGATAGGAAAGGCAAGGAGGGGTGAACTGCTAGTGAAACAGAGAGAGAGATTCAAATATAAGAAGTAAATGTAAGGCTGAATCTGCCCCAGTTTGCATCTCAGAGTGGGAAACAGGAACTTCAGGCTGTCAATAGACACGGTTAAAATCCCCGCTTTTTGAACAGCACATTCTCACTCCAACCTCGCCACATATCAGCGTTTGGTCATGGACTTCCCATGTGGAGATACGTACCCTGGGTGCCTCGAAATACACTTCTGTTGACTTTATAATCCTAACCCGTTCTCCCAGGTGAAAGTCAGTGTTTGCTGGACCCATCAACCACTACTCCCACTCTCTCCACTCAGACTTTGGCCGCCTTATTTTCATTCTTGTCCAGCCGCATTTCCCCCAGATATAACAGCGACTGGCCGTGTATCATGCCAATGTTAAAGGACGACTTTTGTCGTCTGCGTCTGACGCTACA
Source organism: Cephalopholis sonnerati (assembly GCA_019142605.1). Taxonomy (NCBI): domain Eukaryota; kingdom Metazoa; phylum Chordata; class Actinopteri; order Perciformes; family Serranidae; genus Cephalopholis; species Cephalopholis sonnerati. Next base: position 41,252,441 of record JAGQAX010000003.1, on the reverse strand, counting down.
AGTCACTGCCCAAGCACCACAGTTCGACGACTTTGGAGTGAGACCAGGTTGTTTTGAACGCACTGAAAAACGACCACACCGGTTGGCTGTACAAAGAGCTTTTATGACTACACGTTTATTAGAAGTTGGTACCTTCTAGTGGCCATGGAAATTTTTGTAGGAGCAGGGAAGGAGGTGACATGACATAGCAATAAAGAGGACAAAGCCTGTGTAATGTTGTCGATGTTTACGTCCTACAGTTAGCACTGATTTCTTTTAATAGCAACGTAGCCTAATATGCTAGTACGTATAGCATGCTACACTAGTAATGCCCCCTTATGTCATAGATGTTTAATATTAACTCGATACCGGCCCCTAATATGGCACCTATTCAGTCCAATAGTGCTGTTCGCCTGAAGTACACGCCAAAAAAAAAGTTTCTAGCTTCGAGGTTTACTTCCGGGGTATACGGCCCACTGAATATGTGCAGTATTTGCAGTATTGTTTCTCCCTCTGGCCCTGCCAACAAGTTCCCGCTCGGCTCATACACTTTACATTGTGATGATGTCATGAATTTTTAAATCTCTTTTCTCAGCTGGTTTTTACAATGTACAATTGTTTTACAATGGTGGTCTATTCGGAAAATGCTTTCTGGGTCACAGGGGATTATTTACCCTGCATTACTGTGAGTGGCCACTGGGAAAAATTAGAAGTAAAGCCGAGTTGTGTTCCTGGGGGCCTGCGATACATTAGTGACAAAAGTAATTATTAAAAGGCCAAACAATTATGTTTTGTCTTGACTTAACTACGTAGTTCTGTTGCCTAGACCCAACCAGGTAGTTTTTGAGCAGAACTGCAGCCTTTTCATAACGTTAAGGCCATGTTTCAAACTCCTAACTGGTAACTGTCATTCTGGGGCAGGTCATATAAATTAATGCATTTGGAAGTCACTGGGAATCAACCTATTCTGTCGTTTTTGGTATTAGAGAGTGTTGTCTTGGTCTTGAAACTACAACACTTTTTTTCACATTCCTGCTGTTGACACACTTAATAAAGAGGTTATTAATTTATTTGAAGAAGATTTCAGTTCTCTATTACCGTCATTCATCAGCTGTCTTCATCTTTTTTGTCTGACAGCTATTTGGCTACTTGACGTAGTGGACGACAATAAAAACTGAAAAAAACTAAGTCAGTTACACTTTTGTACACCTTCATGTCACAAGTAAATTCTAGAATATTACCTGTTTTCAGTAGAAATAAATTTGTTACAGGAATTTTCTTTAAAGAAAAAGGCAGTAATGACTCTAGTAGTCAAAGCTAAGGAGTGGACTCTTCATCTTTGGTTTGTGTATTTTTTATATTAGGCTGACAAAGAAAATAACTGTGATGACTTTAGTTGTTTACTGTGTGGGCCTACTTGAATAACAGTTTGGCTGTATTTTAGTTTTGATTTATTCTCTCTCCCTCTTTCCCCGTCCCAGGCCTGAGCAACATCATAGGAATCATTGTGTACATATCAGCCAACGCTGGGGACCCTTCCAAGAGTGACTCCAAGAAGAACAGCTACTCCTACGGCTGGTCCTTCTACTTCGGCGCCCTCTCCTTCATCATGGCTGAAATGGTGGGTGTGCTGGCCGTGCACATGTTCATCGACCGCCATCGGGAGTTGCGCGTGGGGGCGCGAGCCGCCGACTACCTCCAAGGTGCGGCCATCACGCGCATCCCAAGCTACCGCTACCGTTATCGACGCCGCTCACGCTCTTCGTCCCGCTCCACGGATCCCTCGCACTCTCGCGAGGCATCACCGGTTGGCCTGAAGGCCTTCGGGACGCTGCCCTCCACCGAGCTGTCCATGTACACGCTGCCCAAGGGCCAAACGGGCACCCCGACAGCCACCTATAACTCCACGGAGAGGGACCACAACTTCCTGCAGGTCCACAACTGCATCCAGAAGGACCTGAAAGACTCAGGCGGCCACAGCAACACCGCCAACCGACGCACCACACCTGTATGAAACTGATAGAGGGACCTCAGACACTAAAAAATCAGAGGGAATTTGGGGGGAGGCGGCAAAAGACAAATGATGGTGTAAGGAGGCGGAAAGAGGAAGGGCTTAAATGGATAGATGGAGTGAGGGGTAAGCAACAGAAGGGAAGTTCTGAGAGCTCCACAGCACCTCAGATGATCACTGAGTTTCTGTTTAAAAAAAGGAAACAGCGAAAAAAATGCATAAAAAAAGAAACATGCATGATTTTCCCATCTACCATTGTTTAACGAGTTTTGAACATGTTTGTAAAGATTTGAGGGGGAGGATGGGGAAAGAGGAGTCGGGAGGGGGGGTGGCCGGTGGTTGTCTGTCTCGGGGCTGTGGAACCGTGGAGTGGTGGGCTGGGCCAGACTGCCCGCTAAAAAGGTGAACTTTATATTTTTTACTCTTCCTCAGTCTGATGAAAAGGGGGCGTAGTTGACCTCTCGGCCCCGCCTATGATCCCGCCCTCGCACTACCATCCCACAAGCCCCTCAACACACACACCCTAACCTCCCGTAAACCCCACTCCTTTCTTTAGTTGCTGTATCTTCTTGATTTCATTCTTTATTCGCATTAATACTGTGAACCATTGCGGTGTGGGATTTTAGCAGGGAGCAATTCAGGCCGCAAAAAAACATGAAAAAAAAAGAAAAAAAAACACATAAGTTAATATATGTATTGATTATATATAAATATATGAATATATATGTTAATAAATCATGACTAGACTTCCCTGGTGCAAAAATATCAACAAGAAAAAAAAGAAAACAAGTAACTTACAAGAGAAACTAAATCAAGTCGTCATGGAAACTAAACCAAGACTGAGGATTCTTCGTGACTGGCTCATTTGACGGGCAAAGGCTTCAGCCTACTTGATAAACTGATATTGGTTAGTATTAGATACATTATCACATTCTTTTACAACGACAAAAAAAATCTTTTGGCCTTCCGCCGAAACCCTGGCAGCCATCCTTGTTCAGGGTCAACGACAGGTGAAAAGTTGACCTCACTTTTTTTGCTCCATAAAGGGGCGGAGTGAAGAGAGAACTCTGGGTAATGGAGGATCTCTCAGCAAACTTGACTGTGGACAATGAGACGTCACTACTGCCAAAGACACAAAGTAGTGCGTGAGAGAACATGGCTACCAGCGAGGTGAAGCTAAGTGACTCCAAAAAATTAAGAATTTACATGCATGCTAATCAAAATCATCCAATCTGCTTTTAAGGAACCTATGTTTTGAACAATTGAACAATGATACCATGTAAGGGCAGTGGGGGTGACAAAGTAGAAATTAATGTTACAGTACTGTGTCTATTTCGATTTTTCTTTTCTTAATTTTTTTGAGTGGGTCATTTGGGGTGGGGCTTCATTACGCTTGAAACAAAAAGAACAAACTTTGGAGAACGTATCAAGGCTTTTTTTAAACAGAAGAAAATCTTATCTTGCCTTTTCATTTAATTTAATTTTCTCGGTTCTTTTGAACTCTCACACAGCCTTAGTCTCTTTCTTTGTCTCATTTTTTCTTGTTCTTTGGTTTTGCGTTGTGTTGTTGTAAATGAGAATTTAAAAAAAGCGTAATGTCTTTCAAGGTGCCAAAACTGAATGATTCTGAACTTGGATGCATCAAGTCCTGATGACGAATAAAAATTGAACCCCCCCGTAGGGAACAGAATGAGTGTTTGTTGTATCATGTTTGGTCTAAAAATGCCAAAGAGTCTAGTTAGAGCAGAGAAGGATCAGTCTACATTAAGAGATAAAAAAGAGATTGAGACAAACAGATAGCAGAACTGACAGTAAGAGACATTTCTAACAATGAGAAGGTGAGGAGGAGACCACAACTGGGTAATACGCATGGTACTGTCATTCATTTAACCATCTGACAGACTAAAGAATCTGTCTTGAAAAGTTCTCATGACTGATTGAAGTGCAACACAAAACAAGGCTTTACACGTTCTTCTCTGTGGAACCCAAATGAATTGCCTTTGAATGCATTGTAGGATAACAGGTGACACAAGAAGGACCAACAACATGAAGACAGGGTCGAGAGTTGACAGATTTGGACTATGTTAATGTGACTACCAGGAGGCTCCATCGTAGTTTGCCAATGAACTGACAAAGAAAATGCAGTGGTTTCCAGGAAGTTTTGTTTTTTCCAGGTGTGCAAACTCTCCGTGGAAGAGATGATCATTATTGGAGTTTACGAGGATCCGTCCAGTTGTAAGTTGCTTATTTCCACAATGCTGATAACCGAGCAAAATACCTGCTAGATTGCGAACATTGACAAATCCACAGTGGCCTAGTTTCACTCCCAGGGTGTCAAAAAACACACAGCTCGGTCAGCGGCCGTCTGAGTCAGATATGGACACACAATATACCGTTTAGTATCTGTATAGCCCCGTTTCCACCAGGCAGTACAGTACGGTATAGTTCAGTTCGGTACGCTTTTTTTCCATTTCCACTGTGAAAAACTGTGGATGGTGACAACGAAACGTTCCATATCGTCCCCATTTTTGGTCGTTTATATATATATATTAATTTCAACCGGGTTATGTGAGCTGCATATATTCTAGTCCTCACTCGAAACAAAAAGCATTGTGGAGCATCGTTCCTGTGGATTTCGGCAACACTGAACCCCTTCGCTTGCCTTTGTAGGACTAAATACACAAACCCGCTATTTTTAAATATCCCATGGAGAGAGACTCTCACTGCAGCCTGTTTTAAAATGTCTATGGGCGACAAATGAGGTGCAGACTTCCATCTGTGTCACCGGTAATAAGGAAATACAGTGAGCGGTGAGTGCCAACAACCCCTCCCACATCTAAGGGTACTGTTTGCAGTGGAAACGCTAAACGGACCTAGGGTCTACGTATCATGTCTGAAGGGTAACTTGTGGTTCCAGAGGTACCATACCGAAAGTGTTTGGTGAGAACAGGGGCTTATGTGACACACATCTGAAACACAAGGATAATGTTGTGAAACACGTGGTTAAGTTTAGACAATAAACTAATTGATTAAGTTTAAGGAGTAGGAAGTAGGAAGAAGCAACATCCTTGTCTAGCCCTACCCCCAATCCCAAACTAAACTCATCCATCACTAATCAAACTATTACATACATAAACTTCAATCTCCATCAATCAACCACACATTTACACCACTGCATTTCTTAATACCTGACAACCAATATTACCCCGTGTATAAAACAAATAGAAACAATACAAACTGAGAATACCAACAACAGTATCACCCTGAGTGTGCTTTACATTCCCTCTAATCATTTCTGTACCTTGTAATAATACTGTCTTTGTACCTCTTTTTAAACTGTCCAATACTGTATCTTTACTTTGTTTGATTTGTGCATTCCACAAAATCCCCCCACAAACTGATAAACACATACTTTTCAGAGTGGTGTGAAAACAACGCTGTTTCAAATTTAATCTTCCTCTTAAGTTATACCCCCCCAACATTTTTGTAAGACGCCAGATAGTAAGTTGTTTCTTGATTTTTACATGACTTGAACCGTTTCAAAATCTTCCAAATCCATAAATTTCAGTTCATGTAACTTCAGAAACAGGTTATGAGTGTGTTCCCGATGTCCAGCGTATCCAACATTTGACACCGTGGGAATAAGAACATGATGTCCATAGCATGCAACGTCATCACACAGTACATGCACACATCATAATGACTAGGCTCTCTAATATCTATAGCATAACCTGGCTCAACTTCACCGTCTCATACTGCACAACATTTTATCACAGAGAATATTAAAGCTGCTTCGATCTTGTTGGGTTAACAGTGGCAGAAAATGCAGCAGTACATTGCAGCACAGGCAGGACTTCCTCAGGGTGTAAACAGTGTGTACCGCAACATGTTGGTGGGGTTTATTAATACTGTTAGGCACTGATTTTAACCCCTGGGTGAAGTATACTGTGCAATGAACACTTTGTCCTTTTTTTTTTTTTTTTTTCCAATTACTCTTTCATCCACATATTCACGGTGCCATGTCCTTGTCCACTCTATCACTCTACATTTCTGTTCCTCATTCGCCCCACTGTTCGCTCAATCTGATCTCTCTACCTCCGTCTGTCATTCACTCACTCATTCACTCCATCTCTATCTCCTTGTTAGCTCTCCATTAGCTGGCTGATCTGCCGTTCCATCAGCTGTAGAATGAATGTCAAATTCAACATCAGCCTCGATGTCTTGCTGCTGCATGATACCCTGTCTCTACGCTCTTTCCCTCTCTGTCTCTTTCTCTCTCTTTCTCTTCCCTCCTTCTGTCTCCCTCTCCCTCTCCTCCCCTGGTGCGATGATCAAAGTGGCTGGCATGTCTCTCTGCAGTACTGCTGTGATCACTGAAGAGAGGCGAGAGAGGGAGGGAAGAGGAGGGAGGGAGGAAAGAGAAAAGGGAGTGGGGCAGCTTGATTCGAGCAGCACCACAGTGCCCCCCTCTGGTGTGGAGGTACAGAATGATTTTCTCATTTTAGTGTTCGAACTCGGTGACCTCGCCGAAGTGCATGGAATATAAATCTTCTACGGTGTCTTTTAGCAGCAGGAATATAGGGAAGGGTAAAGAAAGTTAACTTTCTCATTTGCAGACTGACTTTCCCACTAAGATTAACACCAGTTTGAGTCTAAATTGAAATACATATGGGAACAATGTGTCATGATCCTGGGTTTTTGTTTATATTCTGTTATCCTATTTGCTTTGGAGTTTTCTGTTTGTGTTCCTTGTTTTATGTTCTTCATTCATGTTAAATCTGCTTCCTGTTTTATTTGTAGATTCTCTCCTCGTGTCATGTCTGGTTTTACTTCCTGTCTTAGTCCTTCCCTGTTCCCAGAGTCTTCCCTTCACACCTCTTCTGTGTTAGTCTTGTTTGCTCCACCCTAATGTTCCCCTCCACACCCTTGTTGTTAGCCAATCTCCATGTCCTCCTACTCCAGCTGTGTCTCGTTCTTGTGATTAGTTTTCTGTGTATATATACACGTCTTTCCCTTTGTTCCTTGTCAGTCTGTCCTACCTTTATCCCTGCTTTTATTCCTGTGTTCATCCCTGTATTCTTGGTGTTGTTCCCTGCTCCATTTTACCTGGGTCCATTGTATTTTTCCCGGATGGTTTTCAGTTTAGTTTAGGTTTTGCTTTCATTTGGACTTTTAGTTACCTGCCTATACCGGATATTTTTTATCAGCTGCATTAAAGCTCGCCTTTTGTTAAACCATAAACCTGCCTGCTGCTCTGCATTTGGGTCCTCTCTGAACTGATTTATGACACTATGGGGCAATTATAGTCTTTAATGGTAATAAATTACCATGAATTAATGCAATTATATATTTTATAGGCTACTATACAGTAATCAATTGGATTTACATTTAAATGACACGTGATGGCACTCCTACCAACACATATCACCTGTCCTGGCCAATCAGAGCACATGGAATACCAAAAAGTAAAATTTGAGCAATGCAGCATGTTAATTAGTGAAGCTGGGATCAAGCATTGTTTTGTGAGTCACAAGTAAGTCTCAAGTCTTCAGACTCAAGTCCCAAGTCAGGTCCAAGTCCCAAAATTGAGTTTGGAGTCCTGAACAAGTAATAATTTAGTCTTCACCAAACTCAAGCAGTCTGATAAGTTTAGTGCAGCTACACTGTGTGACATGGATCTAATAAACTGGGGTACAACATCAAGTTTGATGTATGCAGACTGTATGATGACAGTGCCTACTGAATCACAGGCTACGGTGTTCGATGCAATAGCTTCCAATACTGAAGGGACAAGGATGCTGCACAGGTTATAACTTCTCCAACTGTGACAAGGGTCACATTATTAAATAACCTAAAGTTTTGTGGGCTCTTTATACTGCGATGTGTCTGTGTATGTGTCTGCAAGCTGTTAGGTTGCTCACCTGCATGGCACCTACAACTCCGCAGCTACTTCCTTCCATGCTTCGTCCTTCTTTACGCGAACACGGTAAGAGCTGGAGGACACGTCATACAGGCAAGACTTCTGCTGCCACAATTCCACAAGGTTTTCCTCTTTGCTGGAATCCCACACATTTCTTTTAGTGTGTTTTGCCTCCATGGCGAGCTGCTGTCCATCTGTTTGCTTGGGTTTAGCGTCAGTGTATCATTTCATGCTGCATTTCTATTGGTTGGTTGGTAGACTTAGATTGTAAGAGCAGTCACACAGTGAAAAGGTCATCCCAAATTTCTGACACTGTCAGAATTTCATTCCAGGCTGTCTTTGATTGCAAGACTGTGACAACAGCCATCCTGAGCAACATAGGAACACGATTTTAGAGCCACAACCAAAGATATCGCCTCGTTTCTTTCATGATGGTCATCTTTTGTCTGGGACAACCCAAAATCACAGTGCATTCTGGGCTTAACTCCAGCCAGGCTAGCTGTTTTCTGCTGTTTCCAGTCTTAGTCAAAAGTCAAAGTCTCTTTATTGTCAATACCACATATGTACAGGACATACAGAGGACTGAAATTACAGTACTCTCCAACCCGTAGTGCAAAATGCAAGCAAAAAAGTAAACAAATTTAAAATAAGATATAAAATAGGAAAAGATAAATACAAGTACTGACAGAGACATGAGGCGTCTTAATGTTAAACTAAGCAAACTAGCTAACTGAAAATATATACATATATAGTGGTATAAATCCTCTCATCCCTGGAGTTACTTTGGGGCCGCCAAATTACGGCTTGATAATTTAAGTTTTTTTTAAACTTTCCAAACTTAAAATGTGTCTAGAAATACACATTAACATGAATCCAATTTATGAGTGAAGATTAGCCTATTCATAACCATTTAATTTAGAGCGCACAACACTGACGATAGGCTAACTGTTACCCATGAATACTTGTGCAGTCATATGTGCTAGCTAACGCTTATGCCCTTTGTGGCACTTTCTTTTTACATATTGGCCAATTAGCAGTATTATTATTCCAAGTTTGACATTCTTGTTAGCCACAGTGGATCATTTTGTAACTTTCTGAGCAAGAGACTCCGACACACTGGCTCCCTCAGAAACCACTGACAGAACTGCAGGGAGTGACGCTAATGCACATAACCATGCTACAGCTGCTGCTGAGTTAGCAGCTACAGGCAAGCACAAAGTATTCTAGGGCAGTGGTTCCCAACTGGTGGATTGCGGGTCCATTCTGATTGAACCAAAAGTGACTCACAAACATGTTAAGTTTGTAAAGAAACACACTTTATTTTAAGTAAAGTGAATTTACGGCAAAGAGCTTTTATTTTGAAGTGCCGTTTTCTGCTGTAGAGTGTAGGTGACTAACGGACAGCTACTTGGCAGAGACAGCACATTAGTTTGATGGCATGGCCAAACACAGGTGTGATGCTGAATATATTAAACTGCATGGACCTTGAACTAATGACCAAGGAGAAATCTGGACCCCGTGGCTGGTCCAGTTGGGAACCACTGTGCTATGGGTTACCTGCTTTCATATATCTATCTGGCAGAAACTTTGTAAACATATTTCACAAAATGTTGAACTATTAAAAATAAAAAAAATAAATAAAATGGTTAGGAGAAACTGATTCAGTAAAAAATTGGGGGTGGTGTTTGTTGCAATTTACATTATATTATTTGCAAGTTACTTATGAGATGCTAATATTTGTTTCATAAACCAGGTTTAACAGCAAATCTGTTGGATACTTCCATGGCACAAAACATAAAGAGAGCACAGATATCATAATTATTTCAAATACAACATCACAATTTTGAAACTAAGTGCCCAAAAGTTACCTGATTTCTTTTAGAATGTGAAAGCAAATGACTTTTTTGGGATGCTACTGGACATTTTTTGCAAAAAAGGGCAGCACGTTTCTAAAATGGCAGACATGTAATAGTGTAATAAAACATTTTTGTTTTTTGTGCAGGTGAGCTTTGAGGCATTGTGGCTGATTTTTGTCACGCTGCAGTTCAGACAGGAGGGTAGCAGATCTGGGGGAACAGCTGCTGTGTCCTCCCTCACCTGCAATTAGCAAGCTTTTTAGGTCACGGACAGTTAGGGGCTATGGAACAAGCCATGCTTAGACACACACACACACACACACACACACACACACACACACACACACACACACTTATACAGAGAGAGAGACAGAGAGCACAGACAGATAGAGAGACCAAGGTTGAGGTCAATTCAATCAAATGACTACATTAATATGAATTAGCATAATTTACAATTACGGTATAATGGTATAATTTGCTCGTATCGCTACGGGGCACGACTAATATAAATTGCAAAGGAGCATGGGAAAAGGCATGCAGACAAGGAAAAAGACTAAACAAGAGAGAAAGTCACCAGACAGACAAAAAGCTGATCTGCAGAAAAAGTGTGTGAGGAAGAAAAAAAAGAGGGCGAGTGTAGGTGTAAGATATGAGCTGGAACTCTTTGCCCTGTGCTCAGGCCGTGTCATGAATACAAAGCTCTGTGTTTGTTTGGGTGAGGAGCACTGCAGTGAAATAAAGCTGAAATAAAACCCTGATGTCCCAAAGCAGACCTTGCACAGACATGATGTGTAGAGATGCACAGCTTAGTGTGCCAGCGAAAACTGCAATTGCTTATGTTGTAATGGTGCCATTGGCTCATCACCAAACACTATGTGCAATTATATATGATGTAAAAGAGCACAGCAAGCATCATTTGTATAATTTGAGCATATGGCTGCATGACATTTCTAGGTAATCCAAGTGTAAATAAATTAGGTTTATCCTAACATAGTAATTAGCGCTTCAGGTATTTACTCAACTTTTGCCTTTTGTAGCCCATGAGAGGATTTTCAATGCAGCAGCTCGGGCTCTGCTTTGAGTGGAATACATTAAACCAGTTTTTATTTGTGACAACTGCCTGTGAATTTCTACACTCGTGAGAATTGGCCCGTCAAAACCACATAAATGATCATTTAAGTTTTAAGGCTCTGCAGTTGGTGTCTGCAGATGTTGGCCTAGCTCACAGATGCTTGGGCGCAGCTTTCCCAAAATGTTCTGCATGTGTCATGATCCTGTTTTTCTTTTTTTTTGTAGTCTGTTATCTTAACCCCAAGTTTTTCCCAGACATTAAACTATCGAAATCATCTGTCACTGATAACAATTTTAGATAAACAGTCGATATTTTTAAAGTTTTCATGGAAAAGTAGGTGAAAGAATGTGTTTTATGGTTGGTCGCAATTGTGACCGGTGGGATAATGTGTTGTATCAGCAGTCATCAAAATACTGATATATCCCAGCTCAGTTATTTAGACATTTAAATTTCTGTCACTGGCAGTCCCCAACAATGCCACTAAAATGCTCTATCATATTCTTGAGTGACTTTACATATCAAAAACCCTTATCAATATGTCACGGCTTCGTCAGTGGCCTTTTACATTCACATATGATGTGCCAGGTATCCTTCTATGTCTGCTGTTGACATTCCAGGACGCGCTACCAATACTGTGACATCAACAAAAGCACGTGGTTTAGAAAAAAAAAATTGGTTTGGCATTCGGGAAGGGAACACTTGGCTCCTGGGTGAAAGTCCGCAGTTTGTCGGACCCATCCACCACCCCTCCTAACCCACCCTACACGGACTTTCCTGCTCCTTATGTAACAGGGTCAGTTATACAGCAGTAATGTGTCACAAGTCAAATGTACATTTGTAATGTTGAATATTATAATTCCACAAAATTTGGTTCAGTTGTTATTACCTGATATCTTAGGCCTCCATACACAATATGTGGAATGTTTGATGACCAGTACCCCTACATTCACCTTTGGGGGTACCCCACCTATAAGGGGGTGTCTCCCACCTTTTTAAGTTTTAGCGCTGTTAAGCTATATTTTCAAGTTTGTTTTATGCTAACATAATCTTGTGTCGCTTAATTTGTGTAGGGGCTGGAGTTTGTACGGTTGTGTATGATGGAGGATTTTAGTTTTTGTTGTTGTCAGGGATAAACAGAGATCACTTCCAAAGATATCCACGGTCAGGGCCTCTTTATATCTACACAATGCAGACATCACTAGAGTCCACTGGTTACACTTACGTCGTTGCCAGCAGCGTTTCAACCTGACTGCGTCCAACAGCATATCATACCGCCCTGATAGGTACTGTCCAGCTGACCAGCAGCACATCATAGCAATGCCAAGGGTTACGTCTGGCCACGTTACATACTGCTGTGAAAGGTGGCTTTTGGCGTCGTGTGTCTGACGCTGAAATCATTGACAAAGCGGCAGTATTTGAGGACTTCTGAAAGTGAATGGGCTGGGGGGTCATAATCACTGATGAAGTTGTTCCTGTCGTGATCTGTTTGCATGAGTTCAGCATATGAATTCAGCGACCTGTCTCCCCCTCATACAACTGAAGGGTTGGGTTTATTGTCTGGGCTGTCACCTAGATCCATCCATCCATTTTCTAACCGCTTATCCTCTTGAGGGTCGCGGGGGGGTGGAGCCTATCCCAGCTGACATTGGGCGAGAGGCAGGGTACACCCTGGACAGGTCGCCAGACTATCACAGGGCTGACACATAGAGACAGACAACCATTCACACTCACATTCACACCTACGGACAATTTAGAGTCACCAGTTAACCTGCATGTCTTTGGACTGTGGGAGGAAGCTGGAGTACCCGGAGAGAACCCACGCTGACACGGGGAGAACATGCAAACTCCGCACAGAAGGGCTCCCGCACCCGGGATCAAACCAGGAACCCTCTTGCTGTGACGCGACAGTACTAACCACCACACCACCGTGCCACCTCACCTAGATCCAACATATCCAAAACTTCACTTAAAGTTAACCTAAAAAAAGAAGAGTAGAAGGTTAGGTAGAATAAGAACTATGTATATGTACATGTACATGTACAATTAGATGCACTGTGTTATCCGGCCGGTTTCTATTGTTGCCATCAAAATGTTCACTAATTCTGTGACCCCACTAAATAAAGTTGAGTAATTGCAGATGCACAAATCAATACTAGGAGTTTCTGTTTGTGTTTTCCCCTGTTTTACATTATATCTTAAGGTTTAGTCTGTTTCTTGTTTTCTTTTGTGGGTTCACTCCTCATGTGTCATGTCTAGTTTTATTTTTCGCCTTTGTGTATTTTCCCACTGCAGTGATTGCCCTGCCCTGATTTGTGTCACCTGGTCCTCATCAACTTTGCTGTCACCTGTCCCTCATTTACACCCTCCTTCCCTTGTGTATTTAGCCTGTGTGTTTCCCTGTTTAAGTGTCAGGTCGTCTGCTGGTCATCACATTGCTGGTTGAGCTTTTTGACTTATAAACCATTCCTAGTGCACTTCTAAAGGGAGTATCTTCATATGGATATTGCACATATAAGCATGTGCAACCTTTTTGTCATTCCCTTTTTAAGTAACTTGATGGAGCATGGCAGCAGCGGAGTCGTTCTGTGCTCACTGGGGCTATGAATGATAAAATGCACTTATGGTATACTTTAGATAAAAGCACCCACGTGATGGCACATGTAAGCATTAATATGTAAGGCCTGAGCAGTTTTAAAATATTCATTAGTGGTCTGCTGAGTGCTGTAAAAAGACCCTGCATAAATTATATCCTAAGATCATCTTTAGCTCTACACAATCCCACATTACAAAAATCTATCTCCAATATAAGTTACTGAGAAAAGGTGGTTGTGGTCTGCGTCAGTGATGTTGACAGGCATCTGAATTAGTGCTCATGTCACCCTGACACACACTCAATGGACCACTGGATAAGTTCTTAACCATCCCACTGTCAGAAACATCACAAAGTTGACCTCTACTTTCGACCTCTCAGCTTTGAATGGGAGTGGCAGTGACCACTTTTGCCCTCTCTTGTGGCTAAAAGGTGAACAGCAGTTACTCCTGCTGCGTTACAGGTCTGCACCAAGGTCTGCAAACCTGTTATGAATACTAATTGAGAGCGAATGACTTCGTTTATAGGGACATATGACACTGGAGGTGTATGAAGCCACCAAAACAGGCTTGTCTCAACGTTTCTGTGATTGCTGACCGACCTGTTTCAATATCCGCGGAAATGAGGAAGTCTCTCCCAAAGCAATAAGCAACAGCCCACACTCTATCCTGAGATGTTATTAAGTGATATTCCCATGACATGATAACATCCATTTAAAATGAATAGAAGACAGACTGTAGGATACAGCTGAAGTGCTTAGAGTGATTTTCCAGGATACTCAGGAGCTTGTGGTACACCTTTTTATGAGTGTGTGTGTGTGTACAATAATGGCTCACATCTACGTCAGAGCTCCAGAAAAGTGCTGCAGTTTGAAACTCAACCCATATACACACATTTATATGCACATCAGTGGGCACAAATAAAAGTAAAAGATGTATAATCTCCACGCTGCTTCACAAAGCACCCTAATGTGACAGACAATATTGCTATTATTTTGTTTTTGTGCCCATATGCCTGAGTGAAAAACAACCAGACACACCAGAAAAACACATGCCGACACCCTCGCACACACACACATTCACATTATAGACACAAAAACAATGAGGACAGAAAGAAAGAGGAGAAAGATCCTAATTGCTGTAATTATGATCACCCACTCAAGATGTACGAAAACATGCTGCAATAACAATTACAAGCTGTTAAATACAGAATCTGTAAGGAACCTCATTACGCATCAGTTTTCATCTTACAGGGAAGAAACTGCCCATTAACGAACTTTATGTATTATCCAGTAACCATATGTGTTTGTGCTGTGGTTTGAACAACGTCCTACATTTCTCAACAAATGTCAAAAGACAGCTGGAAAGAAAGACGTATCAAAAATCAAATTCAGTGACAGCGTCTCCTAAAAGAGGACAGAGACTGTCTCATGATTATTACATGCTGCAGTCACTTTCAATGTAGCACATAATGAGATAAAAACCATTGTGTCTGGCTTGAACCAGCGCGCCCTCATTTGAATGGTGGCAGCTGGTCTGAGAGGCAGCGAGAGAACAAGGACGTGGCTTTGACCTGGTTTGAATGGGAGACTGCTAATTAGAACAGTGATTACTGGTTGTTAGCGCCGCACTGGGGACATGACTGAAATGATGTGAGAGGGCTGCAGCTGGGGAGTTAACACAACAAGAGAGAGGGAGAGCTAAACAGAGAGAAAGAGAGGGGAAGAGATATGATTGGAAAGAGAAGAGACGGCGATCAGGAAGGACGAGTTTTTAAAACAAAGCCACAAAAAAGGAAAAAAAACTGATAGAGGGAGACAGAAAGGGAAAGTGAGGCAGAGGAAAGATGGAGAGAGATGAGGAAAGAAGGCAGACGAGAGAAGATGAGGTCACGAACAAAGTCACACTGAGATTACAGCAAAACATAAAAGGAGGGGGGAGAGGCAATAAATAAGGGTGAGCTCCCACCTAAAATCAGGAGCAGCCATCTATGCAGAGGAGAGGAGGGGAGGAACAGACTCTCTTTCATCCACAATGAGCTGGAGTCTTATTGTAGCTTTGGTAATGACTCCACCATCGCTGTGTAAAGTAAACCCCACTATCTGTGCATACAGAGGGAGCAGGCAGATAAGAGACAACACAGCTAACCACTGATTATCATAGAAAAACAACTTTATTCATGGTTGCATCAAAATATCCTTCTAAACAAGCCGCTCTCTGCCAGGCCTGCAGTGCAGGAGGTACAAAAGAACACAGGGTTTCTTTGAATTGTCACATGTATTATCCATAAAGCTTATAAAAATTTCTGTGTCTACTATCCTATTACTAAAAAAATCAAGGTGTGTGTGTGATGGGGGGTCTAGCCTGGACTCAGGTTCTGGATGGCCTCTCGACGTTCTTGGTAGAGAGAGTGGAAGGCCCGAGCTAAACTGAGGAGCGGCGCATCACAGTTCTCCATCTCCTTCTGTAAGAGACATGAACACACAGGTGATGAGTGAAGCAGTACAATGTCAGGTGGTGCACGTTACCCACACAGCCAAACAAGAACACATTAATGGCGCCCATACTGAAATAAACTTACCGCTGATGTCTCGTAGTACTCTAACCCCTGGCTTTGGGCCCATTCCTGGGCCACAGATGCCTGGACCTCCCTTCTTCCAGACAGGTCTGACTTGTTGCCCACCAGGACACCTGACACGAACACACATAGAAAAGTGTCACTGGAAAGCTACGGCATCTAAACAAATACTATTTGACTTATTGTTTCTATAAAGCAGAAGGTGAGGCATTTCTAAGGACGCATTCACACTGGCCCTATTTGGCCCACTTCCACAGTTGGAAGTTTGGAGTGGTGTGAACGCTCATTCAAACTCTGGTGCAGACCAAATGAGTGAACCCTGGTCTGCTTGAAAACTGGGGGTCTCGGTTCACTTGCGAGTGAACCCTGGAGCGGTTCGCTTACAGTGGGAAATGCAAACAGACTATCCAGCACACCAAAGAGAGGAAGTGACGTAAAGCGCAGTGCATTCTGGGTAGAAAAATTTTTAAAAAGCCAACAGCGCAAACCGAGAGAAGCAGAGGTAAAAAAAGAAAAAGTTGGAAAATGTCTCGTGGGCAGACGTGGAGTCGGTTTGAACACCAAAGTAAAAACAGAAACCCCCAGACTGCATAAATTTAATGTTGCTCCATTGTATGTTCTCATCGTATGTTGCTCCCTTGTTTTCGGTCCTAGCCAATCGATGAGCTGGGTTTTCTCCTTCCTCATGCTTTTTTTTTTTCTTCCTGGTCAGTGGTCGTTTCGGGCAATATCACCCCCAAACAAGCAGCTTTTGTAACTGCATGACGTTGTCCAGACGGTTTGGTCCGCTTTAAAAAGTGCAGTGTGAAAGTGAACCAAACCAAATGAAGGTGTGAAATTTTTCGGCATTCCCCACCCAATTGAACCGAGTCCCCCAGACTATCCTGGTGTGAATGTGCCCTAAGGCCAAATGTTCAAATATTGCTTTTAGGGTGTCTACACAACCAGATCAGGGGTAGGCAACCTGTTGTTCTGAAGCTGCATGGGACTCTCTAGCCCCTCTCCAGTGGCTCTATGTGGCTTTTACAAAAAAAATTATACGGCAATGAATAAGTTATTTCTTAACATTTTAATTTTAATCTTTCATTGCTGAAGGCTTATAGTGATTCTTACATGTTCCAGTTGTAAAAAAAGGTCCCTTATCCTAAATTTTGGTGAACCTAAATAGCTGTGGTTAGTTAACAGTGGAGTTTCTTGCAAATCTGGCTATTCTTTCAAAATCCAAAAAAGAAAAGAGTCTCAGCGGAATACAGAGAACTTAGTAATGAGTGGACAGACTTTGCTTTTACTGCCAAGACTGCATTGTTAAAGTACCAAATAATCGTAAATAGCCGACTGCAGATTAGCTACCTTGTGCTAAAACACATTAATTAATGCTCATTTAGAACTATTAGTAATTGATAGGCTAATTTAGACCTAATAGGCAGTGTTACCTTTATTTTGAAGCACAAATATGTACTGTGGCTCCAGACAAATTAAAAAAAAAAAATCATGCTAAAAATGGCTGACCCCTGAACCAGATGGTCATTTAATTCTATTAATGTCAAGCCATGCATCCATTGTCTAATGGACAAGAAACAACATAAACAACAAAGAAAATACATATCAATGGCTTCTGTCTGAAAAAAGAGAGCCTCTGTCGAATGTTTGGTTGGCTTGGAATAATGGGGGAGAGATCAGAAAGGAAAACATGATAATGTATTATTTCAGTCTTCTGTTAAGAAGCTTTGTATGTGCATCTTGGTGTGTGTGAGTCCCTGTGCTGGCTAGCAAATTGCTGCCATTCTGCACTGCACTCATATGGCGGTTATGGGCGATTGCTGCTGATAACAGCACTGTTACCTGCTAGCCACCGGCTCAGCCACCTCTATGTTGAGAAGCATGTGCAAACAATCCCGGCACAGACTCTGAATCACAGATATGCTCTGTATGTCAAATGCAGCTCCTTTAAATGATTGTAAAGGTATTTGTTTATGTATAAAACTGAATATTGGCTGATGTCTATCTAACTTCTTTCTCATATACATCAACATCTGTATAGGCCAAAATATCCAGTCCCTCACAGTCTTGAATTAGGTTGGGCACCTGTGGGTAGTCCCTGGGAGACCTGCAAATAAAGTTATTCACAGTTGGTATTTTGTCTTAATTTTTTTTTCCAGGTTTGGTTCTGGGTAAAACAAAGAACACGTGGGTCGGATTGTGGATGTTGGATGATCAACATAATAAAATAAACTTAAAATAATAATTTAATGTAACGTTTTAGCATTTTAATCATCTGACTGCTGACTGTGTGTGTGTTAGCTCTGTCTTCTGAGACTAAGTAAAAAAAAAAGATTTAAAATGTATATCCTGAATTACCTTCGTTTTAAAATATACTACATTGGTCTCATGTGTATGAGATGGCCTAAAATGATCACTCTAAACATACTGCCTAGACAAATTATTTGAACAGCTCATGGTTATTTTAAGATTTGCAGTTAGGGGTAAGGCCCTGGATCTTGCGTCAATGGATTGGGTCGGGTTGCGGAACTAACTGCTCATATATGCAGA
This sequence comes from Cephalopholis sonnerati, assembly GCA_019142605.1. Classification (NCBI taxonomy): domain Eukaryota; kingdom Metazoa; phylum Chordata; class Actinopteri; order Perciformes; family Serranidae; genus Cephalopholis; species Cephalopholis sonnerati. The sequence goes on along the minus strand of JAGQAX010000003.1, from coordinate 41,233,886 downwards.
TATCAGGTGGGTGTGGTATTGCACGTTATGGTGCCAGGAAGGGAGCAAGTTTTGAAAATCAACTCTGTGCAGGGCTCTGGGACCACAATGGAAATTACAAAAAAAAAATACCGTATCACTTTAACAATTTCTGACAGTCTGCCAGCGTTCCACAAATTCTTTGACCTTTAAGGGCTGTTACCTGGAATGTGGAGACCTTGGCAGTGAGCACGAACTCTCTCCATCCAGTGGCTGCAGTTTGCAAAAGACTGCTCACTGGTCAGGTCAAAAACCAGACACAGCAACGACACCTCACCCCACTGTGCAAGAGGAAGACGACGGGTCGTGATCGGGTGGGAAGGGTTGTGTAGGGAATGAGGAGAAGGGGGCAGACGATGAGAGAGTCAGAGTTAGTATGACATCAGCTTACTTCTTTCTACTTCTGTGACAAAATAAATAACACTTCAGTAGCTCCCCTGTGTTTGCACTTTGTGTAAAGACATGTCGGCCTGGGTAGTGAATTTCACTGCTTTCATGCAAATACAAAAACTCTAGAGAGGCAGTCTCACCATTTTCTCGCAGGCTTCCACTAATGTCTGCTTCCCTGCAGAGTCTATGATGTAGAGCTCCTGGAGGGGAAAGGCGAGAAGAGAAGGGAAGGGAAGAGGTGTTATACATGAAAATTTTGTCAAATTACATGATTTTAACTTCCTACTTTCTTTGGCAAGGGCATCAATGTTCCTCTTACAATGCTGCCCTATTGCTCACTGAATAAAGACGAGAAACTAACAACATTAAATGTCCGAGAGAACTTTTTCCACACTGAGTGATGGGTTCCAATTCTCACCACCCACCTCCTGTTATTTAGTGACTTTTATAACAATAAATAAGGCCATGAGCAGTGTGGTGGACACAGGATGAAGAGGAGACAATGGCTGGACTCACCACACTGTCACTGGTCTCTGGGATGTTGACACATTTCATCAGCAGCTCCACGCCAGTAGTCTGCCAAACAAACACAACCAAGATGTTAATTATAATGCTGCTTATGTAATGTAAAGCTAAAAGACCTTCATGAAGCTCACAGTTTATGTCTCGTCTTTGTTGTGAAAAACAACTCTGTCAGTGTAATTAGAAAAACATCTGCCATTTGCTGTTTTTCGTACAAAGCACCTCACAGTAGTGGGGTTCCTTTCGGCTACATTTTATGTGGAAATCGTGTAGTTCTATACAGAGAAGAGAAGAGAAGAGACATTTGCCTGTCACAGAGTCGACACTGTACACATTAGCACGGCAAACTGTCTGATGTGATTTATTGTTAACGTCCAGACATGAGCATCACTAATTAGCAGCTTGGCTTTCCTTGAAAGCAGCTTCGTCGTACTGTTGTTAAATTGAGTATATTTATAAGAATGATACAAGCCCCCTTCGGGCCCAGTGGTGGCAACAATTAAGACGTAGTTAGAGTCTGAATTGTTAATGAAAATCTAAGGGGGAGGCTTACATTTATTCTGGGTTGACAGTTACCACAAGCTGACAGTTTGGCTGTGGTTTGTAAGTTATTCTGGCAAATTACTTGGCATTGCCTAAAAGTTGTTTTCCCTTCTGTAATTTTGACTGGTAAAATTGCAGGATATAAAGCTCCGTACAGCTGAGGGGATCTGCAGTCGGTTGATAATTCTCTGTGTATTTGTAGTCATGTGGTCAATTGTTAGTATGAAAACAATTAATTATAGCTGCTTTAAAAAAAAAAAAGACTCCATTGTTTTCAACTTTTGAATGTCGTCCAAACAGAAGAAGCAGTGCGACAGCTGTCTTACTCGAAATGAAAATAAATTTGCAAAATTTGGATTTTACTTTGTATGATAAAAAAAAAGTAAACAAAATTATGATTCTGACTAAACAATCAGTGCAGTTTTTGGAACTTGACAGTTGTGACTGTGGCTGGCAAGTCTCTTTTGGCAGACTAAGGCTCAGTACCAATCGCCAATCTCTGTTTCGTGTGTTCACGTCTAGGAGCAGGGTGTCCCGATTCTTGTTTGGGTAGAGGTAGGGCAGGTTATTAGAGCCACATGGGCCCCCAGATGGTGCTTTTTGAGAGGCACACTCCAAACCGAGTGTGTTAAGAAATCCTTGGCAAGATGGCTGCACAAGCAACAAAAGGAACCCACAAATGTATTTTCTTTGTTACAAAAGATTCAAAAACCTCCATATTATCTTGGTTTAATGTTGTGTCAATATATTAAGGTCTTAAAAACACTAAGTATGATGATTTACTTAGCCAGTCCCACATTTTGACATATTTCCATGTCACATTCCCCCCTTTGATGGCATACGATCCCCAAAAATGAAAGGTCCAGAGTGTAGAATTTAGGGGGATACTGATTGACAGAAATGAAGTATAGTATAATAAGTATATATTTTTTTGTGTATTATCACCCAAAAATAAGAATTGTTGTCCTTTCCTTGATGAGCCGTTTATATCTACATAAGGATCCGGTCGTTGTTTTTTGGAGATCACCATTGTCACCGCCATGTTTCTACAGCAGCCCAGAACAGACAAACCAGACACTGTACTGGCTCCAGATAGGGTCATTCACGGTTTCCTGTTCTCCCGTTGGCCACCATAGTTAGAAGCTCATCTGCGACAAGCATAAAACTGCTTTATTGTTTTTACCAGTTAAATCACCAGGTCTGTTTCTGGAGAGGAGGAGACATCTGCAGAGAATTTTGCTTCCAGTGAAAACCTCCCAAGCATCTGGATCTTAAATTATCAGAGAAAAATCGTGAGCACACACTAGCACTGCATGGGCAAGCCACCTGTCTCAGACATGCCAAACAGCGACAGAGAAACACTGATTTGTAACAGGAAAATGTTTTTTTAAAGTGTTTTTACTGGTTTTAATCACCTGGTATGTTTCTTTTGGAGAGGAGGAGGCCTCTGTGGAAAATTCAGCTCCAAGTAAAAACTTCGTGAGCGATGAACACTAAAGGAATTCTAACCAGGTGAAGTTTCAGCTGGTTGCAGTGTGCACTCCTCACCGCTATATGCCACTAAAGCCCCGTTTCCACCAAGCAGTCCAGTATGGTTCAATTCAGCACGCTTTTTTTTCCGTTTCCACTGAAAAGTTGTGGATGGTACCAATGGATGGTTCCGTCCCGTCCCCATTTTTGGTCACCCCTCTGTTGGGGTACCTAGCATACATCTTTAAATATCCAATTGAGAGGGACTCTCACTGCAGCCTGTGCTGTTTTGCTCTGAAAATGTCAGCGTGCAACCTCGTTCTGTGGACACTAAATGAGGTTCAGACTTCCATCTGAGTCACCAGTGATGAGGAAATACAGCGAATGCTGGACGGAGCAGTGAGTGACAACAACCCTGCCCACATTTAAGAGGACTGTTTGCTATGGAAACGCTAAAAAGACCTACCATGTCTGAAGGGTTACTTTTGGTTCCAAAGGTACTATACAGAAAGTGTCTGGTGGAGACGGGGCTTCTGTTGCCCTGTATCTTACATACTGTACCTTCTAACTAAAGCCCAGCAGCGAAGTTGCTGCACTTGCTACCACTCCTCTAATACCACTGCAGAATGGCAGGGTAGGCACATGGGTTGCTAACATTAGCCTACCGAGCACCGCTGGTGTAACTTAAGTAGTGAACAGGTCATGAGGCAGATGTCATTGTGATAATACCATTATTGTCATAGTCGCTTCTGTTTAGGTAAACGCCATCAATGACGTATACGGGTTGTCCCATTTCATAGGGGAAGATTCAAACAACCATCCCTTATGAGTCTGTTCTGTGGGACAAAGGGACAGTCGAAAATGAGGGGTAGGGCTAACAATAAGAAAAGGGATTGGGACTAAAATGACCTCAGTAGCTGTTTTCCCTTTTTTCCTGTAGGCTCGAGGTGTGTAGTTGTGGTGGCAGATGGGTTTTGGAGCCCGCCCAATGGTCGTTTCAAGAAAGAATAGCTGTTTGAGCTTTACTACAGAGGCTGTAGACATAAGTAGTTGAGATTTTTTAAAATTGATACAGGGCAAATAGAGGAGGTAGACATAAAAGTAGAGGGTAAAGAGGATATGATAAATATGGTCTTATCACAGATGCACGTTCTTCACAAGCTTGGAGATCTAATAAAGTCCTAAGTGGACTGGATGGTTGCAGGCTGCCTTTCGCCACTACGCGTCCGCTGTATGAGATCAGTGGTGACCTTGAAGAAGCAAGCCGAGGTTTCTTCACATCAGCACCAAAGTCTAAATTGATCTGATCTCCTGAGCTCACACTTAACTGAGCGTGTCAAATGCCTGAGACTAAAGCACACTCACACACACACACACAAACACACACATTCTTTTCACACTCACTGCCTCTGTGAAACACACACACACACACACACACATACACACCTCAGACTAACATTTATCTGATTCATACACAGAAACAGTTCATAACAAGGATCCAATGGTACACACACCCACAGACGATGCGGCAGTCCCACTTCGGAGTGGTCTAATGAGCTGGTGTGATGCATAGGAAGCCTCTCGCTGGAATGTCAATGAGGGCCTATTAGTAACAAATAAGCTTGGAATATTGCTAACGGGCCGTCTGACATTTTCAAAGGAGGACGTGAGCAGAATGGCCGACAGCCTCCGCTACCCTTCAAAATCAAAAGTTGAAGAACATAAGGGATGGCACAGGCGTCTGCACAAGGAATAACTCTTTACAGCGCCGGTTTCTTTTTCACATTAGACACAACGGAAAGGACACGCTGTTCCCTGTTTCCATCTGCAGTGAAATCTTAAAAAGAAATCCAACTCGATACATTTAACACTGCTTAATGTTCCTCTCCGGGCATTGATCCAACCCCTAAAATCTCATCTCTGTTCCTCAAAATTACATATTTGGAAGTCTTTTATCCATGAAAAAAAATCCTTCATGTCTTAAAATGGCTTCATTGTAACTCTGCACCTTTCTCATTGAGAATGCGTACCTGCTCACTTTTAACTCTGCTCGTTGCACACACAAACCTCTGCTTATAAACTAATATATAACATGAGCCTTAGGCTTATATGATATCAAACAGCTAATGTTGCGTTGCTAGTATTAGAGAAACCTTTTTCTTGATCGCAGGCTCTGACAAGTTGAAATGGGAGGGAAACTTAGCTTGCAGAATACCAGTGCATAGCTACACCTGGATTCCCTCTGATACCATTCAAGTTGACAGGATTGGTTCGTTAGGTTTGTGATGTAACAAACCTCTGGAAGAAGGAATCCCTGTATTCGACACTGTCACTGGAACAATGCCTTTCTAAAGCAAAAATGCTCAGCCATCATGTTGACTACTTCTTTTGCTCATGATATATCTTGAAGCATATAAAAAACACCATATGGACATTTTAACAAGGGTAAAGGTTTGATTTTCTACTAGAGCGGATCCAGTTTGTCCTAAGAGTAACAGTAGAGTAAGGCCCTGATCACACACAAAGCATTTTAGCAGCTGGAGGTGCCTTTATTGTAATTGCGTTTAATGAGAATGAAGCTTGTTGCTTGCGTTTTTTGCGTTGCAATGCACCTTTCATTTCTGCGCTCTAGGAACGTGGCGTTCTGAACTCCTCGAGTTGAAGAAAACGGAGCGGAATAGCACCACATGTCATCTCCTTTTTCCTCATATTTTTTCCCATTGTCCGATCAGATGATTTGAGAGGCAGGCCCTCTGTGGTGGTCGCAATACCAAGTTCACAGTTGGTAAACAATGGAGGAGAAACTAGCGGTAGCGGTTGCTGGACAACCAGGGCTATACGGCCCTGACGATAGACAACAGGGTGTCAACCTGCCCTCAAGTCATCCTAAAATATGCCTGGAAATGGCCATCATCGAGGCGAAGCTCCTGGACCAACTGGTGGTACTCCCCGTGATCCATTCTTATTTTTAGGGTCTCATGTACCCACACAGATCTCCGTTTCCCTGTGGCCAAAAAACTATTTGCTGACAGCCTCTCACCCTCAACCTGAGCTACAGCAAGTACCCTCTGCCTCAACATTTTAGGAACTAGATCCTAATTACTGGGGAAAAAAGGGGTAGATTGATTACACAGGAAGGTTAGTGTAAGGACATGATGAGGTGGTTGCCTGGCAACAATAAAAAGGCGCAACAAGCTTTTTTTTTTTAACTAATGGCATTCAATTTTAAAAAAAAAAAAGGCAATGCGGTGCGCCTCATGTTTTGCAACCTGCAAAACGCTTTCTGTGTGATAGGGGCATAAAGATAATGAAGTAAAATTACAGGGTTTATCTTCATTGTGAATGTGCTCAGCAGTCTGTGGATTAGAATATCAGATATGTTAACATTTTAGCCTGAGAATATCACCAAATGAAATTCATGGAGTAACCACAATGGAAAGGGTTCATCCTTTTAGGCGCATGAGTTGCCCTGGAGCTGAGTACGTCAATACTACTCACATCAATCTGTCCCATTAGATAGTAGTGGCACATGAAGGAAGGTTAGGGGTCGTGAAAAAGAAATAGACAAGATTTATTCCCTTATAAATTTATAAATTATAAGAATCATTGATAAAAGTATGGAGTTGGGAGGCCCGAGACAAAAAACTATGAAGATCCATGTTGAGTTGTCGAGATATTTCTAAAGCTTGTTAGACATTTCCAAAAAAGCACACATAGTAGTAGCAGAGTGCGGCCTACGGTGAGGGCCATTCAATAGCTATGGAAAGCTGAGGCAGTTTAAATCTGCGACAAAGTGTCGCCAAACTAAAGGTTGGGAGCAGTCAGACTTTCAGTGACAAATTGTGGCCCAATGGTGCAGTGGTTAGCATTGTCACCTCACAGCAAGAGGGTTCCTAGTTCGAACCCAGGGTGGAGGAGTCCTTCTGTGTGGAGTTTGCATGTTCTCCCAGTGTCAGCGTGGGTACTCCAGCTTCCTCCCACAATCCAAAGACATGCAGGTTAATTGGTGACTCTAAATTGTCCGTAGGTGTCAATGTAAGTGTGAATGGTTGTCTGTCTCTATGTGTCAGCCCTGTGATAGTCTGGCGACCTGCCCAGGGTGTACCCTGCCTCTCACCCAATGTCAGCTGGAATAGGCTCCAGCCCCCTGCGACACCCAACAGGATAAGTGGCTACGGACAATGAAAGAATGAATAGCAACATGTTGACCTCTGTTACAAAGAATTTCTTCCTGCCTGAAACACAAACACACCTCCCAGCTGTAGAAAAATGTTGTCATTGCAACAAGCTGCCCTTTGCCACTGCTTGGTGTGTATTTGGCATAAAACTGCAATGGAGAGGATAACCTAAATTTAACAGATACTCACTCTTTTTTGCATTTCCTATTGCTTCTCTCAATACCATTACAGAAACTGATCTGAATAACAACACGTAATATACTTAGTAACTCATCAAAAATTTATATTGAACAGCTTCAAAGTTTTGGAGGGTGGAGTTTGTCTTACATGAAGCACTTGGCGCAAACTGAGCAACAAGTTAAAAATACTTCAGATAATATCAAGCAAGGGGCTGGCTTCAAATAGGTATTTTAACAGTTGCATAGCAACAGCAGAGACCGTGACCAGCAATTTCCCATGAGCATTTGTTTCAGTGCATCCAGCTAATAAAGGGGTGTCTGGTGGACAGGGCTTTGATCTACAGGTGCACATGGTAACCTGCATGTTTCCTCTTCCACTCTCTATGTGGCATGCCTTCTTATTTTCCTATTTGTTTTAATACATTGACTTTTTACACATTTATACATTTGACTGCATGTTCTGTATGTTTTTAATTTCTTTATTTTCATATTGTGCAGTAGAACAAATGTGTTAAGGCTTGCATGGGGATCAGCAGCACATATTCTAGGCCAGTGCAAATTAAAAATTCAGCACTATTGCGGTGCCTTTCTACTTTGTTAATACTCGACTAGTCCAACATGAACAGACACATGCAGCATCACAAACAAGTCGGTATAGGTCTATGCAGTATGGAGACACTCAACACTGTTGTACAGTGTGTGTGTTTGTGCGCACGCTTGTTAAGTACCTGTTCTGGTGTCTCTCCAGAATCCTGCTGTATTAATTATCGACGTTCCTGTCACCTCAGAACCTCCGATACTGCTGACACAGCAAGTGCTGAACAAACACACACATATACACACACTTGGCTCTTGTCCAGTATTTACCCACCAGCCTGTTCTGTACCCTAACCAGCTACAAGGCTTAACAGCAGTCTCACAAAGGATGGTGTGCAAGCTGTGCTAGTGCATACACTGATGTTCACAAGTGAACGCATGCACTGCACCTGCATTCACTTTCATGTATAGTGCATGCACTTAGGCAGTACTAGCCCTTGAAAAATTGACAGAGGAAATCAGTGAGTAGCCGTGACCCCATATATCACAGAGTCGGGTTAATGACACAGTTCCCTCCCTCGTGCAGATTAGCATAAATAATGCAGATTGGGCTTCTCTGCATCAGCATTAATTGGTACATTATGCTGTTTTGCACTTCGGTGATTCCTGTAGTAGACTTAAGAGACCTCTGCAGGTCCTTGAAAAGCTTGCAAGGAGTTCCATTAAAGAAACTACTCAAGTAATATGATCATGATTATCAGTAACCACTATTGGGCTTGATGTTTTGCAACTGATACATAATATCTTGGGAAAAGGAGAGCTATGACCTCAGGCAAACTGAACTCAGGACATTTTAATAATTGCCTAATTCTTAATGTATTTATTGATTGAGTAAATCTGAATATGTGCTTGTACATTATTGATTCTAAACCCTGCCCACAAGTACTTTATTACTGCTCAACTGCACTCTCTACATCTATAGTAGAGCCTGCTGAGATCTCTACAGGTGATGGTACTGTCGGGGCTTCCTGTAAAGTTACTCTAAACAAAGTCTTGTTAAAAGTGTGTCAAGTAAAGCAGCAGTTTGTGATTATCAATTCATGCATTAGCTGCTGTAATATCAGGTAGGACTGAGTAACTGAATACTGATAAGTATTGCAGCACTTCGTAGCACATGTATCATCATACACCTAACATACTGCTGTCTATCCTGGGCTGGCAGTGAGTCAAACTTCATGAGTTGCTCCTTCAAACTCGATTCAAAAACTTAGCTACCCTACCTGAATGTAAAAATATAAGCCTGTGGCTAGTCCCCAGCTCAGAGCGCAGCCAATCCCTAAATCCCTCAACCAGTTGTTTTACAACCCAATCCCTCAGTTGTGATTGTGTGATGTGAATACATATATCTTTATTACAAGGAGTGTTACAACGGTATGCAGGGTGCTCCACATACACCGCAGTGTATCTGGAATTGCATGCCCTTGCTGGAGGTCATGTGACAGTATTGCAAGAAGGATTAGACCAGAAACATTTTATTTCCTCTGTGTAGGGTGTTGCTCTCACCATGCTGTAGTTCTTCTGGAAGAGAGTGCCGTCACTGTGGAACATATGGGAGAGGGCGCTTTTCCCCACTGCAGCATCTCCTACACACACACACAGATAGAGAGAGAGGCACATGATATCATAATCTGTGTCTGTTTAAGCTTTCGATTCACAATTTCTCAGCAGTTAAATGTATTTTCTTGAGTCAGTTAAAGCCATCATTCAGCTTTGTCGTTCAAAGTTTAAAAGCTGGCATTGCCAAACACCTGTTAAGAGTAACAGATATTAGCGCTCCTTCATTACTACTGCCATTTCTCTTATACTTAATACTGAGGCTGCTCTTTTGGCTGGTTGTTACTCTTGCTTTAATCATGTGATGAGTGATGGAGATGTTGTTGATGATGATGACGATGTTGCTGATGTAGACACTGATGGTTGTTGTAGATGACCACTGTATTTGGATCCCCTCTCCTCACCCCAATTGATGAGTATTTATATTCTTATGTGTTCTCTCGTGTCTTTTTTATGTATGTTTTTGTTTTTACTTGCTGTGCAACTAATTGCCCTCCAGGGACAAAATAATGTTGAAGTTGAAGTTGAAATCGAAAAACAGCCAGTAGAGCCCAAACACAGACACAGACAGACTTACCAGCGTTTGTTTAGTGTCAGATATCTACTGCCAATAGTGATTTGGTTGTGATGCTAGTAACTGTCACAACACCTGAGGTAATACGGGTGACACTGAGCCAGCAAATTGCTGCGATTTGCCCACTGCACCGTCACGATACGTCACAAAACACAATTTTTGTACATTTGTGAAAGCATTAGACACAGGACCATGCAATTATCTTTAGTGTTTAACGCCTAAACAGACTAGGGTGAGTTTAGTAACAGACTGGTTAGCTTTAACGTTAGCCCCTGTGCCGTTAACCTGAAGTAGCAGAAAGATGTCTTACAAAACCTTACCGACGAGCAGACATCTCGCCCTCAGCTTCACCATTACCGCGAATAACTTCCGGACACTGTAGATAAACTCTCTTGTGTCATTAATGACGCTAAATGAGCTCTATTTTCAGTTTTTAGCAGTCTGTGCATCTATCTTCTTCCTTGACCCTCGGCAACATGAACACAACGCGTCTCTTAGCAACCAGCCACAGAGGCGTTTCATTGGTCCAGCTTGCGAGCACGTACAGTGCGTAGCTTTGCTGTCATTGGCTGGTTGTTAAGACGAAACAGGAAGTATAATAGGGTGTTCTTCCCCTGAGCATGTCTGTCAGGCACGCTTCCTCAAACGCTGTGGACTGGTACCGGTATTTATGGCAAGATTTACGAACCGAAACTTCAAACATAGATAAAATCTGTTAGGTTGGTGAGGGCTGCTGTTCGGGCATGATAGTATGGTACATGGAGCGGGAGTGAGAACTACCTGAAAGACGTGTTTAGGGTAATAAAACACCAGAATGTGTAACGCAAAGCCTGGTAAGGCCACTCGAGGGCGGAATTTCATCCCTCAGCATCATAAATCACTTTTTTACTGAAAGTTTTGCTGCGTTTGTGTCGCTTTAAAGTGTATTATCATATTGTTACCATGTTTTCAGACATAACCCAATATTTTAAGTCAATATTAAGTCACCTTGGACGAATATTTAATCTCTCTAAACCTTAATACAGTGAGGCAGCTTAGCTATAATTTAGGGACTGTTCGTTACTTATGAGAGGGAAAGGGATGGTGCAAAATAGGGGATGCACTTCAAATATTTTTTAGGCACTCTATTTGGCTTAGGGAAGAGACTTCAACTTTAAATGATCATATTTTGTATTTATTTTAAATATACTCAGAACCCAAAAAGAAACTGTTAAATATGGTGATTTTTTTTGTGGACGGAGGGTCATGCATTTTCTCCCAGTCACTCAGGGAGACTCAAGGAAAAATATTTGTGGTAGTTGATTAGGTAGTTATACAACTAGTTGGGTAGGTAGGTTATGGAGGAGGGAGTGCTTATATTCTACTATACCCCTTTCCAACTAAAAGTAACTTAACTTTTTTTAAACACAGGTAAACCTGCAAAAAATCAGCCATAAACTCTTTTCCCATTGCCAGTAGATGAGCGCTGTGTACACGAGTCTGCAGCAGACAAGTACGCCCTTCTGTCTGTATGTGGTTTTTTTTGGTGTGTCACGTTCGACGTCACAGACAGGCCAGGTCAGTAAACAGTAGAGATGAGCATGAAGGCCAGTGAGAATGTTACGGTGGTTACTTCTCTTTATATATCTCTAACTTACTCAGTCTCTCTTTCAAACTCGGTGCAGACTTATTTGGATTTTGTGGAGGCATGTCATTGCATCGGGGCATCATTGTTGGTGCAGTGGTTAGCACTGTCGCCTCACAACAAGTGGGTGGGGGAGCCTTCTGTGCAGAGTTTGCAAGTTCTCCCCAGTGTGTTTACTCCAGCTTCCTCCAGCAATCAAAGACATGTAAGTTAGGTTAATGGTGACTCTCAATTGCCTGTAGGTGTGAATGTGAGGATGAATGGTTGTCTGTCTCTACGTGTCAGCCCTGTGGTAGTCTGGCGACCTGTCCAGGATGTGCCCCACCTCTTGCCTAAATGCAGCTGGGATAGGCTCCAGCCCCCCTGCGACCTACAACAGGATAAGTGGTTACGGACAATGAATGAATGAACATCACTGCAAAATTAGCTAAAATTACTATGTTCACTAGTGGTATTATATTTCCATCAATGCCCATCAGCGCCAGAGGCGATAAATACCCGTGACTACTTTGATTCAGGTTTGAATGCTGTTTAAAATCTTTCCCGTTGCATCCGAAAGCCAGATGTTAACAGGTGGTAGTGGGTTTTTTGTGCAGTGGGAAAGCGGCTCTATACATTCCAATGGTTTTTAGTTGATAGGTGGGTGTACTATAAACAGCCAGAAAAAGAGATGGGTGCCCTGTGTACCTGCGTCTACCCTCCACTACACCCCAGCCACCTCCTGCTCTGATAAGTAAAGTACAGTCCCTTAGTTATGACTTTGCTTTACTGAGTATCCTGCTGTGGTTGGTCCTCTTGTCTCCCTGGCCTCCTGCTCCTGCCTGTTGAAGGGAAAAAGCCCTCAGACAGTCGGGAAAGCGCGTGACTCCTTGTGGCAATCTTGTGAGCACCAGCGCGCGCTCCCCTGATAAACACGTGCGCGTGCTCGCCGTGTGTTTTTACGAGGGGTGTTTCAGATGTGGAGCGCCCCGTCCGAGGCGTGACAACGGAGGCGCGTTCACGTGTCCGCCACCGGCTCCTGCGCTGTGAGAGAGAGCATCATCAAAACACTGGCATAGCCCTCAGCTTCCTCTGGCCGGATATCGAAGGAGGACGACAGGGAATTTAGAGGTTAAATTAAAAACAACAACACGAGAGAACAGGGAGGCTGTGCGCCGAGGAGCCGAGGAGAAACGAGCATCCATCCTCGCAGCAGGAGCAGCAGGAGCGGTGGTGGTGGTGTTAGTGTAGAAGCAGGAGCAGATTCGAGGATTTTCCGTGTCGGTTGCCCGGTGCTCCGCACACCCTGTGCCTTTGAACCAGCAGCGGGGAGGAGGGGAGGACCACGAGAGGAGGCTGTGCAGAAAGGAGGAGGACCATGGAGGGGATGCAGGCATACGGAGCCGGGAAAGCCGGAGGAGCCTTCGACCCCGTCACCTTCTTCCAGCAGCCTCAGACCATTCTCCGCATAGTGTCTTGGGTGAGTGGGAGACAGAGAACATTAAGTTTGTTGTTGTGGCCACAGAGTGGCTTCACAGGCCACTTCTAATGAACCTCATTATATGTCTAATTTTATGTATTTTTTTGTGGGTTTCTTCTTTTTATTTGTTTACCTAAAAAGGCCCCACACAGGCTTCATATCAGTGATAAATAATACAGATTCCTACAGGGATTGTTGGCACCAATAGCAATGACATTCTGCTCTATAGTATTGTATTCTTATTTACTTATATTTAATCTTTTATTATACCAAATATGTCTTTAATGTTGCAATTGTATGTTTGTGGAACTGGATAGGGAGTTTATATCAGGCTGATGTAGGCCCAGAATGGGTTCTGATCACTGTTTACTGTCCTCTCTGGTCTGATAATATTTTAGTAGCAACTATTGTTTTATATAAAGCACAGTGACACACACAGGCACTATTAAAGGGTTTAACAATTTCATAATAACCTGCCCATCCTCTCCTCCCCCAGACAGAGGAACTCTAAAGTAGAGAGACAGCAACAGGATAGTAAGGATAGCAAACAAATGGCTACAAAAAAACTCAAGTTGCATAGAAATAATAGGATATTACTGCAGATTCAAAATGCAATATAAATGCCATTAAGTATAATATAATCACTATTAACTCAGGACTTGATTCTTTGTTTCTGGAATTCTTCAGCCTCATTAAGGAATCCATTAAGTTTTTTTTTCAAAGTTGAATCTCTGCTACTCCTTTACACCGCCTCTCTCTCTTTAGTTGTATTTCTGGTTTAGTAAATTGCATTAAATGTCACTTTCTTTGCCTAAATATGCTTCCATATAGGCTGAAGGCCACCTTGATTTCTCATTTACCTGCTCCTTATTTAAAAGTGAGTTTATGGGAGCTGAGCTAATCCACGCTGACGTTCACTCAGATGATGTTCACTAACGTCTTTAGGCATCACACGTCACTTTTAGACGTCAAACACGTGAAATGTCAAGTGATATTTCTGTTTAGTAAAGCGCTTGTCTTTGACTTCCGGTGGTGATTGGATCAAGATTAGTGATCACTAACTGCAGGTTGTGTTTCCTGTGCAATTCCAACACGTCATCACCTTTGTAGTGGCTGTTTCAACATACCACAGTTCTTCGGCAACTTATTTTGTGAGGTGTCTCGGTTTTGACTTGTATTTCTGTTCCTTTTCTGGAGATCCACAGTACTCACACGAGGCAGGGAAAAGGTTGAACGAGGTTTATTGAGAATACAGAAAAAGAAGATTCAAAACAGCAGGCCAAGTCCTTCCAAAATCGTATCTTGTATTCTCATGTAATACCCGTTATTATACGTTTACACTTCATAACACGGTCAATAATTATTAGGATCCAAACCAACGCAAACTTCACGTCGTCTTTCACGTACAACATTGTCCACAATCTCCTCTAGTCATGTGCACTAAACTGCCTGGTGACACCACATGCGTAAATAACTTGTGCCTGTATTCTGACACATAAATAAAGTAAAAATAAACATTACCTCAGTATAGACCACTACAGAAACTATGCAGAAACTCTTGTGTAAACTTAAATCTTGTCATAACCTTTATGATATGTCATTTTAACACAGAAAGTCGTACCAAATATTAATATGTGCTTGAGTGGCTCTTCCAACCTTGTTTACACAATGTGCAATGTCACAGTGTGTAATGTTGCTCTTGGAGTTAGCTGGTTTTTGTGAAATGCACACAGAAAAGCAAGAAAACAGAGTTGGTTACCTTCGTGGTCCCGCAACCCTACAACGTTTATTCTTGAAGGTAAAGTGTAAAATATTAAAGGAAGGCCGTTCTTTACAGTCTCCCCACTTTACCTCAGAAAGTGGCTCAGTGTGGATTATTTCTTATTCATAGGACTGTGTCTGTCACTGCATGTCCTTAAGTGACGCCAAAGAGCCTTTCCAAGTATGCTGAAGGGATAAAGATGCAGGTGGATTCATGCGGCTACACAAGTCATACTTTGCAGTAAAGGGGGAAATGTTGAAGGCATGCTGGTTGTTGCAAACACGGGGTCACAAAGGGTGAACTGTGCTTTGAAATTACTTCCCAAATCAAGGCTTTGACTGTCGACTGTCATCATCGAATCTCGTTTAATATTTTGTCAGAAATAAACCACTGGCATTAAACAGATTCTGTAAAAAAACATTAAATTCTAAATGACAATAGTGACAAATTAAAGTTTATTTAACTCCAAAATTTAATTCATGTTAATCATGTTTTGTGAACTGTAGCCAAAATGTCAAACTAGGCAGCGCTGATCAAATTTGAATGAAGTGCCTGTGACTGTATTGCCTATTTCTCAACTCAAATGTTTTCAGAAACACATTTTAGTGTACTGTTTAGCTGTAAAATGAGAAGGCTGGTCCAGCTGGTGGATGGTGCTTGGCCATGTTTCCAATATGGCAGGCCTGGTCACAAACTCTCAGTAACAGAAACTTGATTCATATTCGATCAGTGCTGCCTAGTTTGACAGTGTGATCGCAGTTCCTGAGCAGTGATTGAAATGATTGACAGCTGCGTTAGAGACTCCTCAGATCTGATTTGTTGTTTTCGTTCATGTGTGGTGGATTCTTGCAGAGAAGGCAGAGGAACATGATACTTTTCACAGATTATCATGTAATACTGTGTGGGTATAGCAACAGTTTGAGCAAATGTGACAAAAACTTATTTTTGTAAAAGTTACCAACTTTAAAGGAAACATTTGTTTTTGGAGGAAATGTGTACAAAATAGACCAAGCTAATACCTAGGTGTATTGTTATGTTAGCCTGTGTTGGAAACAGGAAAAAATTGTAGTTTAACTTCTTTAAGTAAGAAAAAAAGAACTGACTTTTAAGTAGCTGAAGGCTGAAGTTCTATGTGTGTGACTAAAGCTACAAGTGTGACTGATGGTGAACTTAACATCCACATAAAACATGAAAGAAGTGTGAACACTGGTTGAGTGTCAGCTACTTAACTCTGAATGGCTTGTGAAGGAGAGTCATGTGGCTATTTGAATGAACCATGAAAGACTTCATATTTGTGTCAGCATCAGATCTGGTTTCCTAAGAGTCATGAGGTCAGGTCTCTGGTTGTAGATAAATGCATACACATACAAAGTAAATGAATGTGACGAAGCATTTTGAGTTTGAATTGGTTTTATTTTGACATTTCTTAATACTGGATTCTTTGCAGATAACCTACAGTATGGTACGTGGTATGAATAGTCTCTAGCATTAAAGGTCCAGTCTGTAGGATTTAGGGGATATTGGCAAAGTTTGAATATAATATAATGAGTGTTTTCTTTAGTGTATGATCACCAAAAATTATGAATTGTGTTTTTATTAGCATAGAATGAGCTTTTTATATCAACATAGGGAGCAGGTCCTTGTCAACAGAGATCGCCATGTTGCACCACCATGTTTCTACAGCACCTCAGAACGGACGAGCCGAACACTGACACTAGCCACAGGTACCAACCCTGTAAATTAGAGGCCGTACACCTGCTGCTTCTTTAACCGCCTAGAAAACACGAGGTCGGGCGCTGGGCGCTACTCTTGTGCCTTTTCTGTGCCAGCTTTCAAGAGTGTTGTGTCTGAGGTGTCTAAGCAGCCATAACAAGCATCGCACAGCCTACTTACCTGAAATCCTGAGTGCAGAGCTGATCTTCTTCCAGACGCCATCGTCCATGGGACAGATGTAAAGCTCTGGGTAGCCCTGCACTAACATGATCAACTTTTCCATATTAATCAGACTGAATATTTACAGAAGGGAAAGGTATCTGTCGGCTGTGATTGGTTTGTAACGTGACTCCTGTCTGACTGCTGAGCGTGGACACCTCCTGTCTCTGTCCTTTCAAATTAAATTCCCACATGGTCCAGTCATATAGGTTTTGACTTATTTTGATAAGTTGCAGCTCATAAAAGAGTTTCACATTTGTTTTTCTGCGACTAAGCGACCAATGACATTCCTGCTGACTAATGACCTTCCTGGTCGACTGACATTTGGTCGGCCATTAGGAGGCAGTAATACTAAAAATACCAGAAAATATGTCCCAAGGCCAAGGTCCAAGTTAAAGATATTCGATTTGCATTGATATAAAACAGAGAAAAAGAGCAAATCTCACATTTTAGAGGCGGAGACCAGCAAATGTCCAGTGTTTTTTCTCCTTATACGCCTCCTTCTGTGTGGTGATATGATTGGCAGGTGTCGTTCTGTAGTAAGAAAATAGTTCCTACATAGAACTGCCCACGACAAGGTATGTGACTTACCTTTAGAAAACAGGCCGATGTCTCCAACACTCAGCAACTCACACCAAAACAATCTAGACTGATAAATAGCACTACAGGTAAGACGCAGTGTGTGTATTTTTAATTTTAGGGTGAACTGTCCCTTTAAACAATCATCAAAAGTTTTGTCAGTAAATTTAATTTTATACTCTGAGAAACACTACAGTAAGTTTTTACTAGTAAAAGAAAAAACCGGAACACATACAGGTATGGAGGGACGTTACGGGCCCCTGTGAGATGCCTCGCTTCCTAGGTGTCACCAGAGCAACATGTCTCCATAGTAACAGCCACGGCCTGACTTGTGATGTTTTGTGAGATGGTGCTAATACTCAGTCTGCTGAGGGTTGTGGGGGAGGAAACTATCAGCACTTTAAACATTGGGTGATGGGGGATGTCAAGAGTAAGTGTGTGTGTGTGTGTGTGTGTGTGTGTGTGTGTGTGTGTGTGTGTGTGTGTGTGTGTGTGTGTGTGTTAGGTAGGGGGGAAACGGATGAAATGGATAGATTTGCATAGACAAGAGAGAAAGAAAGAAAGAGAGTGCAGTTTATGAATGGTGGTTGAGTGTTGTATGTGGAGGTGATAATAAGCGTGTGTGTGTGTGTGTGTGTGTGTGTGTGTGTGTGTGTGTGTGTGTGAGAGGGATAGAAAGTGATTCAGCCTCAGGGAATCACTCCAGTATGTTTGTGATGATGC
This sequence comes from Cephalopholis sonnerati, assembly GCA_019142605.1. NCBI lineage: Eukaryota > Metazoa > Chordata > Actinopteri > Perciformes > Serranidae > Cephalopholis > Cephalopholis sonnerati. The sequence goes on along the minus strand of JAGQAX010000003.1, from coordinate 41,215,782 downwards.
ACAATGGATGGAGGAGAGAAGAAGAGCGAGCATAATCCCAGATGGAGGAGAGCCGCTTGTGTGTGATAATGATTTCTAAATGAAAAAAAAAAGAAGATAATAATTGAATTGATTTATTGAATTAAGCAGAACAGGGTCAACCTGACTTGCAAAGTTGAGATACTGTCTTTTTGCCTGTGGTTGTACTTTTGATCTGTATTTAAAAGAGCATTCCTTTTGAAGCTTGGATCAGCACTATTTTGCTTTGAGCGTCGTTCTGCTGCTGTTCAAGGATTTGGGTTATCACCAGGGCAACTTAAAACATCTATCAAATCATTATGCACCTAAATGTGGTGTTTAGTTCTGCTTTGTGCTCTCTGTTCCTCTGAAGAAGCATCTTAACTTTAAGAAGCTGACATGCCCAAAGCGGAGTTTGTTTTCGGCCCATTGGGTGAATTTGCAGATCAAAGTTCAACACTTAACTGCACTAAAAAGAAAGAGATATTTGATCTGTGTGTGTGTCAGTGTGTGTCTTTCTTTGAAAGACTAAGAAGGGTGACGCAAATAACTGCTCACTCTAACTGTTACTGTCTCAATGAACCGTGACAGCCACCTTACTGTACACTGATAGTAATGAAAACATTCCTCCACATCTGACAGTTCATCAGAGGTTGCTTCCTCTTAGATCCGATTCTTGGTTTTTAACACGATCTGGAACATGAGCAACATTTCAAAACAGACTTACGATAAACTGTTATTTACAAGTTGATGAACCTGCCGAAGAAAAATACTCTCCTCTCTTTTTCTCGTTCACTGAAATGCTGTTACATAACTGACGTGGGTTAGCATTTCGAATTTAGCTGTGGTGATGATGAGCATTTCAGAGGTCAGGTGTTTTCGTAATTGGTGAGTAACTATTTGATATTAGCAACACACACTCACACACACACACAGATACTGCAGTGCAGTGCATTCTCTCAGCTCCGTGTAAAACAGGAACACTCACACACAAACACTCACAGTTTGTTAGTGCCTACATGTCAGAATTCAGACACTGTCTTTGTGTGCTCGCAGCAGTCAGGTTGTGAGCATGTGCTGCACGTCTTCAGATCTGTGGAGAACTAAATAAGCCTCTCTGTATTTTAGCATTACACATTTATAATATATAATATTTGTGTATTCATGAATGGGAGCCCAGTGGTGACCTGGCCTAGCAGGTATTTGAATGTGTCTCTGCATTGTACTTTGTTTGATGAGGAGGGTGGACCTTGAAACGTCACCCTGGTGGTAATTTAATTAAATACTAATAGGAGCATAGTCTAGTGTGCGGACTCTATTTTTTGTCTTCAGCAATACACATTCTCAAATGAGGGAAGAGCAACAACCAACTGTCTGTCGTGTAGGGTTGTTAATACATTTTGGCATTTGGCTGGTCAGTGTCAGTTAGCTAAGCTCTCCACTGATTGGTTGACATGCTCCCAGACAGGGTGGCTGCGGCTCAGGAGGAAGAGCCTATTGGAAGAACCCTTCAACATGTAGGGTTCCCCCCAGGCCTTCTTGGGCCAGATACCGAGACATGAGATGCGTGAGTGATGATCTGATAATGATGAGTGTTTTAACGTTTCACCGTCCTGTCTGATACGGTCACCTTGACTGTACATCCAAGAATAGACTCTCTAGGACTGTGACATTGGCAAGTAAAACAGTAAGCGAGCCACAAGAGCCCTTCACCAAACTCTTTATAGATAGGAAGAAGAAGAAAGCGAGGTGTATATTGGCAGATAGCTCCCACACTCTCTCAGCCAGTTTGAGCTCTTGAGCTCTGTGAGGCGCTATAGAGTCCCATTGACAACCAAAAATGTTTAAGAAGTCCTTCATCCCGAGTGTCATCAGTATCCTTAACAAAGTGACTGATGACTTTTAAACTACAGATAGACAATGGCCTGATCTACTGTCTTTAAGTGTTTTCTAGTGACTCTTATGCTTGTTTTAATAACTTTTTATCAGCTTTTTACAATGTTGTCTTTTGTGTTTGGTTAACCGAACAAATTTCCACCCATGGTGGCCAATAAATATATATTCTGTCCTATTCTAAGCAAATGGCACCTTGTATGGTGCTTTCAGTGGTCACTAAGATTAGAAAGCCATTTTGCCATTTAATAGAGACAAACTATTGTCTTCTGTGGTAAACATCACCCAGTCAATAGTGTTATGTGTGTATTAAAACAGCAGACGTCATCATATCATCTGTTTTCCTTTTTTTGTTTGGCTTAAGTACAGTTAAGTAAGTTTGTTTTCTGTCTGTACTTTGTTCATCTGCCTGATTAGAAGCATGTGACTCTAATTCCAGCCCCTGTTACATTAGCTCCTGGTATCTAATTTGGGGAGGAACCTTTAATTGACAAATTACGGACATGGCAGATTCACACGGGATTAAGATCACAGTCGACCTCTACAATTATTACAAATTACCAGGGGTCCCTAGGTAATACTAGTCCCATGCAAATAGGGCTTCAGACCTGATGTTGTTGAAAAAATCACTTGAAATCCTTTGTGTCCTTGTTGCTTTCTGGATTGGTTTGTTTAACAGTATACTAAGGGTGAACTTACAGACACAAGGAGACACCCAAATCAATGGCAGGGTAGCACATTTGTACTGTGATTCAAGAGGTAATGATCAAGCAGTGTGCAATGCAGTTGTAATCAATGCATGAGGCAGTTTTGCATTCAGACAATAGGACCAGCAGTCAGTTTACAATGATAAAGTGATGAAATCAAGTTATAAGAGGAAATTGTAGGATGCTGCTTCCACACCATGTGCCATTATCACTATGTAAAGAACTGCCACACTGGGGTTCAAAATCTCTGATCAATAGCAACAGGATGTAATGAAGAATAGTGTGCTTCTTATTATCAGGTTTACATTGTAGAGATGTCCTAAGACCATCCTATGGATCTATATCTGTGCCGATCCAGGGTTATTTTAATGGACTGACGTCAGCTAAAATAAAACCGATCAAACAGAGTTGCAGCGCTGCTCTCCTTTACAACAGGCTCTACAGTGGTAGCAGTTAGCTCCATATGGAATTAGGAATTACACAGTGTCGATGTGAAAAACTATTTGGATATAGGCCACACGGGAAGACAGATTGTAACTTGATAACAAAACAAAATCAAACTTGGCTGTGCCTGTACTCGACCACAGATTATTTGTGAGGGAAGAAACTCCGCTGTACAATCAAATGCACTTTGATTTTATAGTTCCAACAACTTTTTGAGAAGAGTTACACATCTTCTCAATAGCTAACCCCTTTCGTTAGTGTCAGGAGTTGCTTTCTCTGATTTAAAGGGGACCATAAAGCTCATTTTTAGGTACATACTTGTATTTTACGTTTCTAATAGAACATGTTGACATGCTTTAATGTTAGAAAAAAACAAAAACTTAACTTTCCTCATATGATGCTGAAACACTCAGTTTCAGGGCCTGTCTCTTTAGACTTCTCTCCCTAATAAAAAGCCAAGTCTGCTCTGATTAGACAGCTATTCCATGTCTGCTGTGGCTGAATCCAAGTGTCCGGACTTTGCATTTGCTGACGCGCGTTCCCGGGAAGTCCGATAGTGCTTAGTGCCGTCCAAATCCACAATTCAACCAGTCCACAAGGGCCTCAAGTCGACTTTCTAAAGGCTTCCAGTGAGTCTGCTTGGGGTGCAGACTTCAGCAGACTTTACTGATTTAATAGCCCACAATTCACTGCAATATGGATGTGACGTTGTGAAAAAAAAACCTTAGAAATTTGTAGAATAATTATTGATAGTTAGGCCTATTAAAATGTTACTTGAACAGAATGAAAATGCATTTTATTTTTGCAGCCTATCAGGCTATGCAAACAAATTGGCCAAAACAAAAAAGAGGGTCTTCTAATGTACGTAATACCCAGTTGATTGCACTATAGTCCCGTCCTTATTTGCAAATGTTTTTAGACACGTACAGCCTGTTTTATAGAGATGTAATAATATATTTTTGTTTAGTCACAGAAAAGGCTGTACATGGGATTTATAAATGATCTGCAGGAACAGATGAGTAGACACTCTACATCAACTTACATGACATATATATATACATATATATGAATATGACAGCAGCGATAGTTGAATGTTTCCACGGCAACTAGTAAAACAGTCTTAAGGGCTGTCTATCAGCCGCTTGCAGTTTCTGCCCTTGCAGACTTTAACTGATAACAGTGAACTCATCACAGTACATATGAAGTCCGAGAGGGCTCAGTCCGCAAGTCCAGAGAGTGGACGTTTAGATTCAGTCTGTACCTCATTGCAGCAGGGGAATGATTGTAACAGAGTATAGCGGCACTTTATACCATGAAAAGTCATGAGTAAATGCTTCACAACACAACCAGACATGTTCCAGCAGGAATATGATCTGAAATCAGAAGGAAACTAACAACATCTGCAACCAAGATTACATGTTTCCATGACATTAACATGGAACAGTGTACTTGCAGCCAGGGAATGACTGCACCGGAGTACACTGGTACTTTCTACAGTGAAAAATCAATGAAAAATCAAAATCTTTGCAGCTGGTCATGTTCCAGCATGAATCTGAGCCTGAAATCAGGGGGGAAATCCACAGCATCACCAACCAGGATTATGTTCTCCAACGTTAGTAAGTAGCTTCATATAACAGTGAAGACAACATGGTGTAAACACTTGGAGTCGTATCCCTGAAGCAGATTATTATATAAAGAAAGCCCTCACGAGGGACTGCACACAGGAATTACTTTCACATACATTTACTGCATTATCTGAAACATCATGCACGCATACTCTTATCATGATGGCCCACTAGCAGATGGAGACATGAAATAGAATACATTCACTGTATGTAATATTCACTCATTGTGCATAATAAGAAAAAGCATGTTGGCCGATTCTGATAGTTCAGTTTAAAGCAGATATTGGCCAATACTGATGATTTATGTTTGCCAATCCCGTTTCATTTTAAATATCAGCGCATACAATCACGTGCTGATATTATCGTGCATCCTTAATTAGAGCCATGTGAAAGAAGTGGGCTCTTGATCAAAACTTTCCCCACTAATCTTGTACTCCACAGGTCCTTGCAATTTTGCAACATGTGTACTTGAGGCTGTTGTTGCGCTCATTTTAACTCACTCTAGATATCAGTATCGGCTAAATGAAAAACTATTTACTATTTCAAAACAGTGACACTGGGAGAAAAGGAATAACTCCTTCAAGAGTTGTGATACTTTCATCACTAAGAGAAGACAATGCTGTAGATGAAAGACAGGTTGGATCCTCTATAGAAACACTGGAAATGAGGGATTCACCGTGATTTGTATTTGAGCTGCTGTCAGAAGCAAACAAAAACATGGAGGTGGAAAAAAAATACTTGTAAAAGGAGGTGGATGTGACGGAGAAAAGCGACTACAAGTCAACAGTGAGTTAGCCGGACTGCTACAGGATCACGGCTGGAGGATATTATATACTGTGTATGTGTGTGAGGGTGTGTGTGTGTGGGCTTATTGTCTGCTGCAGCGTGCTGGCCTGGACTGGGGATACCTGATTGCTGCTGTCACCATGGCAGCAGCTGCTCATGTAATGAGAGAGAGGGGGAGAGTGAGACAGAGAGGAGACCTTGTCAAAGTACAATTCAAGGAGAGCCACTGCAGCACCAAGGGTACACAATGAGACAGACAGACATAATCAAAAGTCCAGGACACAACGACACTCATATCCACACATTTACACTCTCTTCTACCCACTCACACACACTGTGCTCTCCTCAACACACCCCTCCCTTTGTTTTGCTTTACTACCCCTCGCCATTTGAATTCGGGAGGCAATTAGTGAGAACATAAGCAGATGATTCCAGAAAACAAGGTTGCATCGTTGTAAGGAAACAGACGGGTTTCTCAATCTTATAAAGCAGAGCGTAACAAAATCAAGTGGGAGTAGAACTGCAATCTGGGCTGGAGGTCATTATATTACTACTGCATGTGTTTTTAACAAGTCTGACAGGTTTGTCATGGTCAAAGAGCATTTCCACAAGCTATATTAATCTTAAAGGACCATACCATAGCTCTTATCTCTGACAACTTGTGTTTTCTTCCAGCCTCAATTTAAAACTAAAAGTTTTTATTTTAAATAATATACATAAACTATAGAGGTTTAAGTATCTCGAGGGTGTTGTTCATGAGTGAGATGGACAGGAGGTTTAGCACAGCGTTAGCAGTGATGTGGGAGATGCGCCTGACCATCGTAGCGAAGAGAGGAGCTGAGCTGGAAGGCAAAGCTCTCGATTTACCAGTCTATCTATGTTCCAACCCTCACGTATGGTCATGAACTCTGGGTAGTAACCAAAAGAACGAGACTGTGGATACAAGCAGCAGAAATGAGTTTCCTTTGTAGGGTCGCCAGGTGCAGCTTTAGAGTGCATTCACACTGGCGCTATTTGGTCCTGCTTTAAACGAACCCTGGTCCACTTCCGCCAATAGTTTGGTTCCTTTGGAGTGGTGTGAATGCTCATTTGAACTCTGGTGCGGACCAAGTGAGCGAACCCTGGTCCGCTTGAAAACTGGGGGTCTCCCAGTGCAAGTGAACCCTGGTGCGGTATGTAATCTGAAGACTTTTAAATCCTTGCAGTACCTCACTCGGCACGTAGTAGTTTCTCGCTCTCCGCCGTCTTTTTCAGTACTGCTGCATTTGTCTCATGAACAGAGCAACATGCTGAGTAGGGAATGGAAGGGCATGTATTTCCATTTTCGGTCCTGCTCAATCGATGAGCCGGGTTTTCTTCTTTCTCATGCTTTTTTTCTTCCTGGTCAGTGGTCGTTTCAGGCAATACCGCCCCCAAACGATGTTGCAGGATGTTGTCCAGGTGGTTTGGTCTGCTTTAAAAAAATTTTTTCAGCATTTCCCGCCCAATCGAACCAAGTCCCCTGGACTATCCTGGTGTGAATGCGCCCTAAGAGATAGGGTGAGGAGCTCGACACATCCCAAGGGAGCTTGGAAAGGGTTGAAAGGGTCCAGTTGAGGTGGTTCGGACATCTGATCAGGATGCCTCCTAGGCGCCTTCTGGTTTTTCCAGGCACATTCAAGTGGAAGGAGACTCCAGGGCAGACCCAGACCACACTGGAGGGATTATATTCCCCATGTGGCCTGGGAATGCCTCAGGATCCCATAGCAGGAGCTGAAAAGCCATGCTGGGGAGAAGGACGCCTGGAGTACCTTGCTCAGCGTGCTACCCCGCAATCTGGTCCTAGATAATCGGGTGAAAATAGATGGACATAAAGCTAATCCCAAATCTGAATCTCAGACTAAACCCCTCAATGAGACTGATGTTTTGGGGGTGGAATGACAATTGGACTCACATTGTCAGTAAAAATCTGTCGATTTGCTTCTTAAATGTACAGATGGCATATATTTTACTCCATAGATTAGTCTGTGATTCAAAAAAGGACTAACTCACCTTTGCAGTATTTTTTCCATGGGATGATATTTCATTTATTATTCAATCATGAACACACTGTGTGGAAGGCTACAGCCACAAAGACCTGGACAAATTGCAGTGCTAGGCCATGGTGTGATGTGTCCCTCTGTGTGTGTGTGTTGCTAGTTCTAATACAGGATTTTGTGTGAGGTACAGTGTATGAATACTGGGGTGACATGAGGCCCGGGCTCAATTGTCTAGTCTTTACAATGGATCCAAAAGGCCTTTCAGCCAGCACAACAGCAGCTTTAAATCATTCACAACCAGCCAGACTGGACCGATATGATTTAGGTCTACCCAGCGGCTGTTTGGCTGTTTGAAGTGGTGCATGTAGCAACTGCCCAAATTTAAATTTAGAGAAAAAAGGGAAAAGGCAGATAGAGTAAGTGAGGTAGAAAGAGAAAGGGAGATTCCATTCGCGAATGCATGCACACACACATGCACATACACTTCTAGCAAACAGGCATACTTAATGTGCAATTTGTAAGTGACCCTCTGATGGTCACAAGATCAGAAACCCACGTGGTGTCCTTCACAGAGCCTGCTTTCATCACCACCAGGAGCCTTGTGATCTGTCTTTGGATCAGAGGGGCGAGGAAACCTCCCCACACATACACACCTAAAGAAGTTGTATCTACAGAATCGCAGCAACAAAGTGTGGGGGAGGGCGTGAAGGAGAGTCACATAGGAAACCATATCACATGCTCCACTTTTCACGGCTTCTGAGCAAGTGAGGAATGTTTAGGTGCAGTGAGTTCAAGTGTTCACCACATTTCATTTGTGTGCAGCTCAATATGTTATGTAATGTATCCTTAGGTGCATACATGTATCTTAGCGGGACACGCGCAGTAGAAAAATGACTGTTACACCTTGCGATATGCAGTCAATGTGCATTTGAAGGACATGCTCCAGCCCCAGCCGTCACAAACCCTTCTGGATTTCTGCTCGCAGCCGGAGAAAAAAGCTCAGTAATTCAATCTGCCCCCTGCCATGTGACAGCAAATATAATTGTGACCCTGAAGACGATGTGCGTTTTCAAACCCAACGAACTAGGTCATGCCAAAACCAATCCTTATTTCAAGTAAGGGCGTTTGTGTGTTTGGTGTTTGTGTCACAGGAACAGGCAGAGAAGAAGAGAGAGTGTGGAAAATAGAGGCACGTAGAGAAAGATCATCCCTGGTGGTGAGTTTATTTCCCAGTGGAGTTTCTCAGGGGAGCATCATAAAACCGAACTGTGTCACACCACTAAAAACTAGTGGCCCTGCAGGTCCTGCTGTCCTTGTTACAGAGGCTGACGAATTCCCTTCTGCATCCATATAAAAAACAGTGGGGGACACAGATGTACATGTTCCATAATCACTGTGTACACTGAAACACCAGCACTTCACAATACAAGCAAACTGCTGTCACATAAATGTGATTTGGAGTCATTTTTGCCTTCATTAACAGGAAATGAGGAGAGAGAGATGAATGAATTGCAACAAAAGTCCCAGGCCAACTTGTGGGTGGTACATAGGTCAGCTCTTAACCCTTCAGCCATTAGGGCGCCCCTTTTCTAGAGCTTTGACCGAACCTTATGGCCTGGTCCGGCAAAAAAAAAAAAAAACTCAAGGTCATTTCATGACCTGAGCGAACAGCTGCATCAGCTTCATTTGCTGAAGGAGGGCTGTGAGATGTATTCAGAAGAACCTTTTATTCTACAGTATACAGATATGTGTGTGCCTTCAAACTCAAGAATTAACCTCCTGTGCTTAACAGGAAGTCTTCATAATGTAATTAATTTATAGAAACAGATATGTCAGGCTTGTGAAAGCAAACTCAGGTTGGCATTAACAACATCAAACATCTGCTTTAAGTTGTCTAACTGCAAAATGAAATAAAACAAGTTGCTGTTGAAATAATTAATATTTTCACAACAGTTAGCAGGAGCAATAGGTGCTAGATTCTTTTATTAGAGATTCACACACGTTTTAATCTGTTCACCAAACAAACGGAACAGTTCCCTCCCATTATTATTAGTGATATAAGTCAGCATGTAGGATTTAGGGGTGTGTATATAGGCAGAAATGCAATATATTGTAATAAGTATTTTTTTTTTGTGTATAGACAGATGAAAATAAGAATCGTTGTGTTTTTGTTACCTTAGAATGAGCTGTTTATATCTACATAGGGAGTGGGTCCTGGTTTATGGAGATCACCATGTTTCACAGCCATGTTTCTACAGAAGTCCAGAATGGACACGTTTTTGACATGACACTAATTTACTTAGTGTTTTTACCAATTTAAATTACCTGGTCCATTTGTTTTGGAGAGGAAGAGACCTTTGCAGATAATTAGGCTCCTGGTAAAATCATGTCAGTCAAGTCCATTTTATTCATTTAGCCCAGAGTCACACAGTTGCCTCAAAGCACTTTCCAGTCTGAACAGTATGCATCATTATTATTATTAAAACTATTAACAATTAGGGATGGGAATCACCAGAGGATCCATGATACAGTATTATCACAATACTTAACTCACAGTTCAATATTATTGCGATTTTAAATATCTTGCAATATGCTGAGTATTGGGGCAAACTGTATTACAATATATTGCGATTTATTACCTTTTTTTCAACTGTGAATTATTTCCCCAAAGGAAAACTTGTCAACATCTGTTTTATCTGAGAAGAGTTCATCTCACTAAAGCCATTTTTTGCAGGCAGCAAAATGTATCTAGTGGACTGAAAAAGCAATTGATTATATTAAAGTTTAATAATAATTTAATAATATTCAATAATCTGTATGATTAAAAGAAATCGTTACTTGACATTGTGTGACGATACGATGTTGCAACGCAAAAATATCGTGATACTATGCTGTATCATACTATGCTTTTTTAAGACACATAAAAGTTTCAAAATTCACAGTGAGGTATTTACAGATGTATTTCATGTCGTTGAACAAAACATTAAAATCTGTGTAGGCTCTGTATAGTTCATTGCACAAAACTACAACCTCACTTATAGTAGTATTAGTGATGCTGAGCCCTTGAGTGTTTTTACACACTCTCTTAGAACTGTACAATATCACTGATAACATGTATAATACATATATTACTGAGGTTGATCCTTTGTAAGCCCTGTGAAGTTTTTCCTGCTTTCGAATATTCAGGTTTAACTGTAACACTAATGTCAAATCCTTTTGTTAGTTATCAGGAGTTATACACTTTATAGATATTTTGACTTTATACATGTTATGAGCTTGTTGTCCGTTCACACATTGTTTTTTGTCCTTGTCAAACATGTCTTATATTTTTCAGTTTCTGACACTTTATGTGCAGGTTTGTCACAATACATAACAATTTCTATTTTATTTCACTGTAGTTTCCTTTTCTATGTATTTGGCATTTTACCTTTTTAACCTTGTTACTAAATATGTTAATCATTTAAAGTATATATTTATGTTACTTTCATTTGCAGTTTCTGTCAGTGTGGATTTTTTTTTGTCCAGTAGGGCTATATTAATATATCATGTGACCTGTGTCACATGACCCCTACATGCGCTCTTAAATTGCTCACCTATTTCCAATGCATTTTACACCCTATGCATTGATTATCCAGGATTTTTCACAACAGTCACAGTGCCTCGGATGCATTTTTTGACTGCCTGCTTGCACGATGGACTTTCACACAGAGTGAGCTGGCCAGTTGATGTTTTCTATCCTTCTGTCATACTTTAATTCAGGCATCTAACCAAAATCAGCAGTTATAGTTTTAGCTGAATGCAGTTGTTATGAAGTAAATAGGTTAATAGGTTAAACATTTTGCACAGGATGAGTGTTAAGATAACGTAACGCCAATCAGTACACCTTTATATGCCAACATCTTTATATTCTTTCATCCTGAGCAGTGTCCACCAGTGCAGCAGTATATGATAACACACTACTGTTCCTCTGTGCTTTAAACACAGAGCCAAAAACCCAGCATGGCTGCGTCTGTGGGAGGCAAGGAAATATAAGCTTAAAGGAAGCAATGAAAGAGGCAAGAGTGAGCAACGAAAATATACGCACAGATCAGGTCTTCTCAGTATATGTATCTGTAACATAGGTTTATAACAAGACTCCTCTGAGCAGATAAAACATGCTGACATCATGTGATCGACCTGTCTGAGCTTGACTTTGTGTTTTCTGACCTGACTCTGAAAGTAAGACAAGCACGTGAAGCAGTGGACAAACTGTGCGTGCGTTTGAGCTGTACACGGTTGAGTGCGTGCGTTAGCGCGTGCGTAAGAGCGCGCTCATTTTTCTCAAGAATGCTCGTGGGCAGAGGCAGGGCCAGTAATGAGGGGAGATGGGAGAAGACGAGAGTGGAGGGAGCAAGCGATGATGCAGCCGGTCTAAAAATAACACCGCCTCCATACCCCTTCTGCCCCCAACGCTTCCCTCCGCTCGTCCCCTCCGCAATCCCTCCACCTTTTCCTCCATCTCTTCATCATCTCTCTCTTTAATGAAAAAGGGCTAGAGGTGTTAGTGTCCTCCTCCACACATCCTTCGTTCCACAGAGAGAGGAGTGCGTGAGGCTCAAGACGGACCAGAGATCAGAGAGGCAGAAAGGGGACAGAGGGAGGGCGAGGGAAACAGAAAGGTTGTGCATGGTTGCTAAGACAAGACACAGACTCCAAATGCCAGCTCATGTTTCCTCACTACATTGTGTAGACAGCTCTCCACTGACTTTGTCTTTAACATGAACATTAGTGATGTCAGTTTGCAGCCTAGCACAAAATGATTGTGTATTATTGTATGTACAGTAAGCTACCAAACTGAGTCACTTGTATTACTGCTGATTAATACAGATGACTCAGGGGTTAGGCAACGTCATCAGGTAGTAAGATTCATGGCTGTCAAAACTCTTCCTCTACATTTAGAGAGACAAATCAGACTGGAATTGCTCAAGAGAGCTAAAACATGTAGGGGAGACCAGGGTTGGTTGTCACACTGCTTATTACAGCCACACTAGAGGGCGCTGTGACATTATGTTGATATCAAACAGTTGGCCTGACATCCTGCTCATTTTGCATTGGGCATTTTGTGGAACACACAAAACATTGACATGAGGAGATAATCTGTCATTTTTATGGGTCAGTAATTTTTCATGTTGGTGTTGTCTGAGCTCACGAGCCCTGGGTAGTGACCGAAAGAATGAGATCGCGGATACAAGCGGCCGAAATGAGTTTTCTCTGTGGGGTGGCTGGGCTCAGCCTTAGAGATAGGGTGAGGAGCTCGGACATCCGGAGGGAGCTCGGAGTAGAGCTGCTGCTCCTTCGTATCAAAAGGGGTCAGTTGAGGTGGTTCGGGCATCTGATCAGGGTGCCTCCTGGGCGCCTCCCACTGGAGGTGTTCTGGGCACGTCCATCCAAGATATTTAAGACATTACCAAAGTAGTGGACTGAAAAGACTAACCAACATTACCATCCCAAGAGCCAAACCACTAGCATGGCATCTTATTTGCTTTTTCCAGAGATTTCAGCTGCATCTTTCTGTCTTCCTCAAAAACTCTATGGAAGACCACCAATATATGTTTGAAACCTTTAGAAAAAGTTGTATGTAGACCTTAAATTCAGTTGTTGGGTTCTTTTGTTGTTGTTGTGTGTTGGTTTATTTCAAGAGGTTATTTGCAGGTCTGAAAAGTAAAGCCAATGTGGAAGTGCCTTAATCCTGCATTCTCTCTAATGGCCAGCAGGGGGCGACTCCACAGGTTGCAAAAATGAGTTTCACTTGATTTATTATCTCACTGAACATTTTTCTGATGAGGTCATCTTCTAAATTGCTAGTTTTTAAGTCTTTCTCAACACGGCATGATGATGAAATAGACAAGAAAGCGGGTTATGCTTTAGGGCATGGCTAACCTGTGATTGATGGCTGTGTGCTCGGGTTCTCAGTCAGATCCACGCCTCGTTCCTCCACAGCTCCATTCTCTTGTCTAAATATAGTCATGTCTAGCTCTGAAAAAATAAGATGGCGACAGCCAATATGCCAAACAAGAGTCCACAAACTAATGGGTGACGTAACAGTGGCTACATCAAATTCTTTCATATAGTCTATGTTTTATTCAGTAGCAATTTTTTATTTTAGCTCATAGTTAGTAAATGAGTAGGACAATCCACATCAGGTTTAATAAGGTGTAGATTAAGTATACATAAAGTCTTACGGGGGATATATACTTTTATGTCTAATTGGCGCCATACCTACGGCGTAGGCTCTGCATTGACGCAGAGTCTACACCGCGCCCTACACTGTAGCCTGACATGCACCTCCGGCGACGCAGCCCTCCTGTCTATTTTTGTGAGCTGAAATCATTTCCCTCAGTGGAAATGAAGCTTTTATTTACTTATATTTCACAGATAGGAAACAATAAATTGTGAAGGCAATAAAGCCCCCACAAAAATAGCATTTTAAGTCCTGTGTGTGATTTATCCTCGCCTCATGTGGGTAGAGGAAATCTCCGCTATTCGCTAAGCTAATTTATATAATGTAAAGTGTCTTATGGTTGTGCTAATAACGTTAGCATGTTATATTTGTTTGGAAAACGTGTTTAGTATAAGACAGTTGTTTTGTCAGTGAACCTAATGAGTTGTAATAGAACTGAATTTTGTAAGGTTACCTTTGTTAAATGTTGCTGTTGTCCCTGGCTTCACAGGAGTAGAGGAAAAGTCCGCTAGCAGCTAGGCTACTTTATACAATGTAAAATGCCATAGGCTTGTGCTAAAAACATTAGCATGTTGTATTTGTGAGGAAAATGTGTCCAGCAGAAGACAAATGCATTGTCTGTGAATGCTGCGAGTTATAATGAAGCCAATTTGTGTACTTGTGTTTGAAATTGTTGCTATTAAGCAAAGTTTAATGTGTGTTTTGTATTAACTAAATTTAACAGCACTTCAGAGAAACCCCGACACCGACTAGTGGTTTGGAAGTGTAACACAGACACATCACTGCACAACACTAAACGCTCACAACAGCATAGGCCATGTGCATAGGCTACGTCGTAGGTTCTGCATAGAGCCGACGCACAAGTATAAATCACAATTTAGAGGTACAAATACAGTAACATGCATACTGGTTCTAACTGGGCCAGTACTGGGATAAAGCAAGACATGGACAATGGGGATTTTCCTCAAAGGGTGATATATCAAAACAAGGTGACTTCATTTTCAACTTTTTCCCCTCGCACAGTTAAATGGATTATTTCCCAGAAATCTCAGTCTTGAGATAATGAAGTCTGTGTAAAGTAAATTTAACAGACTTACAGTATATTCTGCCTCGGTTGGCACTTCAGATGTTGAGTTCTCTGTGTCAGCAGAGAAAATGTGGTTTCCCAAGTGTGAACCAGACAGTGGAAAGAAGAGCTTCAACACAGATAAAGACAGAAAGAGTGGAAGAGAAAAACTGTGCTGTAATCCCCATCCTGACTGACATCCCCGTTCCCTCCCGGCCTGGTTGTTGGCCTTCATGGTCAGGGCTGTCAGTGGAAGTACAGTCTATTGTGTGCTCTCCCTTTGTATCGCTGTCATTTATCATATAAACACAGACACAACAGCTGGGTAAACTATCCAAGCAGCTCAGCAACCCAAGGTTCACTCCTAGCTTTCTGTCTCTCTTTTACTCCCTCGATCGCATACACACACACACTACACACTGCACACACACATTCAGAATCCATCAGTCACCACAGCAAAATCCACACACAGACTGCAGACAAACATAAACACGCTCAGCCTCGGTCTTATCCAGACAGAACTGGCTCCCTAGAGGTTTGGTCTGAGGGTTTGTCAGTTGGATGGAGTTGTCTGATCCGCTGTTATCAACTGAAGTACAAAGTCGACTGCTACACTGCACTGCAGGGTGGAATGCTAACACTGTGGGTGTCTGTACGTGTGTGGTCTTATATTTTATGGCCTCGGAAAGGGTGCTTCCACGATGCTGTGCTGATTGGAGGAGAGGAGAGGAGAGGAGAGTGGGATTAGATGGTATCTTAGTAACCTGCTCCTGTTATTGACTCCATTTTGTAGCCCTTTGTGTCTCCACTCCTCGAGGCAAAGGCAGACAGGAGAGGAGAAGGAAAGAAAAGAAAGGACAGAGGAGAGAGGATGAAAGGAGGGGAATGCAGAGGAGCGTGAAGGATTGAGGGATCAGATGCTATCATAGTAACCTCCTCCTATGGTATGATTGACTCCATTTTGTCGCCACCGCAGACAGACTGGCCCTGTCCGGATAAAAAGCTCTCCAGCACGTACTTGCAATTAAGAAAATCGGCATTACATTTCAACTGGCTGCCATGCATTTTTTAAATTAAACGCTTGGTTTAAAAAGGATTTCACATGGCCAAGAGTCACAGAGGACCGTGTAATCCGGCAGTTGAATTAATACAGGAGCAATTACCACCAAAACCACATTCACACGACTTTTTTTTAAATGCAAAACAACACACAGTACTTAAAAGTGTCTTTGAAATGATTCATTTTCAATGCATCAAATGTTACTTTTTCAGCAAATGGTGACACATGCTGTGTTAACATGGACAGACACAGCACAGGAACACACCAGGTCTATAACAGGGGTGTAAGTGAAAAAATTGATACATGTATTTTTTAAGATATGCCTTTATTTTCAAAATCCCATGGCAAGTTTGTGTCACCAATTTCATCCAAGTGCACCTCCTTCCTAAACATTTAATCAGTGCTAGCGACCTAGCGCCAAGAAGATAATGGTGAGCAGCCAAGAAAAAGACATGTCAGTGTGGGTTTTCTCTCGGTACTCCGGCTCCCTCCCACAGTCCAAAGACATGTAAGCCCCTTTTACACTGCCAGATTTTCCGCGAATGTTGGGCCGTTTTGCCGGCAAGCTGCGAGCGTTTAGACACACAGAGCCGGATTGGCGAGTTGAACCGAGGTGCCCAATTTTCCGCCTCGTAGGGTAGTCATATTGGCTGAATGGTTTTGGTCTAAAAAGAGCGAGGTGGCTTTCCGCCTCGGGAGGGTCTGTTGATGACTTGTGGGAGGGGCTGTTGATGACGCCACACGTTCAACCCACTGGCGTGGACTTCAAACCAGGAAACAGCTGATAGCAGGAATGAGTATCTAGCAGCACTAAGGAGACGCAAAGCAGAAGATGAGCAACTGGGGAGATAAAGAATTGCACGCCCTCCTTACCCTCGCTAACGAGAAGGCCATTAACCGTCAGATGACGGGAACTGTGAAGGACGGGCCGATGTACGAGAGAATCACTGAAGGACTGACCAGCCGCGGCTTTCCTCGGTACGTCACTGTTTACGTCACACACTGAGCTGCACGTTCTGTTACTAGCTCACGCCCCCCATTGCCCCGAAAAAGGCACATTCTGTATAAACAAAAGTAGGCAGGTGGCATTTTGCTGCACTCCCCGATTTTGTTTTTATACTGCCAATGCGGAAAGAAGACTGATTGGGCTTTCCTGCAAATTTACACAATTCCGTTTTAAAAGGGGCTGTTGATTGGGGATAGGTTAATTGGTGACTCTAAATTGTCTGTAGGTGTGAATGTGAGTGTGAATGGTTGTCTGTCTCTACATGTCAGCCCTGCGATAGTTTGGCGACCTGTCCAGGGTGTACCCTGCCTCTCACCCAATGTCAGCTGGGATAGGCTCCAGCGCACCCCGCGACCCTCAAGAGGATAAGCGGTTAGAAAATGGACGGATGGATGAAATATCTCATAGCGATGGCACGCCCGTGAATCGAATCAAATCAAAATCGTATCGTATCGTGGCAGACTTTCTGATATCAGCAAGTATCGTATTGTTGTCCAAGGAATCAATATAATATTGTATCTTGATGAAACTTGTGATTTACACTCCTAGTCTATAAATATCACCAATTAACATTCTCCTGTCTCGTTTAACCCACAAGAACTGAGGTATAAAAGATGGTTTTATTACCTTTGAACAGGGTCAGGCTAGCTGTTGCCCAAATAGATATTGATGTCTACCTGAAGTGCAATTTTGATTCTGGTGGTGCAAAGGACAAAGGCCCTTGTGTGTTCTTTGATGTGTTGATTTAGCAGAGGCATAGATATAATTATACTAGCAACACCTGGAGTACTGTTAAGAACATTATGTGATACAAATAAATCTGGTGGAGGTCACCAGAGTTTGTGGTCCTGTGCCATTTGGAGGTCCACAGTGTTAAAAAGGTTGAAGATGCTTGTAGTGAATTGTTGATAACACAAAATTAAAAGGTAGAGGGGTTTGTAAATGATACGTAGGTAATATGATTTTGGAATTTATTTTTTTATTTGGTAGGGATCATGCACAACTAAACTAATTGCACTGGATTGAGGTAATTTGCATCTGCAGTCCCTGGGCAGAAAAAGACAACTAATAAGTTCAAGATATTATTACAACAGAGTGTGAGAAGTTGTAATTTCACAGACATTTAGGTGTAATAAAATCTGGAATTTAGAAAATTATGTTGAGAAAACACAGCTATTTTCACACAACTTTAACAGGCTGCCCAATGTACTGATTATTTTCCAAATTGGTTATATCCTGTATGTCTTCACACAACATAATGTCCTCGCTTAGCATTATATACACATTATTCATATCATTTTATATTAAGTGGCAGTCATACAAAATTGCAGAACAGCAGAGAATTCTTCCGCAGTCAAACTCCATATTTTAAGAGAAACCCCAGAGGCACATTGAGCAAAACTGTTTGAAAAAGACATGAGGGATTATTCATAAAACTCCCCTGCAGGGTTGTCGTGACATTATGGGCTGAGAGCGTCACGCTGAAGTGTTCCCTTATTCATAAATTACCCGGTCAGTCTAAATATACCATCAGACTACAGCAGGTGGTATTCTTTTGGGCTGTAAAGGGCTTTTATGAATTATTACGAAACATGCAAGTGGAGAAGGAGGTGAGGTGGCGGTGTACAAACACAATACTGAGCAGGGAGTGCAGATTAGTGAATGAAAATCCGCTCAACCGTACACACACATTCAGGAACAAACACTCGGCATGAAAGTACAAGCATAATTAGGATGGACAATGGGATCATGGCAAACAGAGTCCAAACACAGTCTTTGTAAAGACATACAAATTAAAATGACAAATGTTTCCTTAGTTAAATTGTCCAAAAAAAAAGAACAAAAATGCGGTAAAGTTAGTGCAAGAAAGATTTTTAATAGGATGAATTCCTAGGTGAGGTTACAACTTTTTTATTTGAACCAAAGACATTAATGTTTTAAAGGTCCAGTGTGTAGGATTTTGGGGAATCTATTGGCAGAAATGGAAATTAAAGCCCCGTTTCCAACGAGCAGTATGGCACGTTACAGTTCAGATCGGTACGTTTTTTTTTCTGTTTCCACTTTGAAAAGTTGTGGATGGTACCAATAGAACTGTTCCGTACCGTCCCCATTTTTGGTCCACCCTCTGTTGGGGTACCTAGCACACAGATCTGGTACTAAAAGGTGGAGCTGTGAACACTGCAGTCTGATTGGTCAATAGAGGACGGTCACTCTGCTCAGGGCTGAGTTGTGTCTGGTTTTGAAGCTTATCAGTCACTGTCCATATCGTGAAATTTTATCAGTAAACTGTAACTATAAAATGAAAGGATGTTTTGCTGCCTCTTGCAGCAGCTGGAGTTGGAGAAAAAAATAACTTAATTCAATGGGCTGACTGCCGGCAACTTTTAAAGTGGAATGTTGAATGGAAAACGGGGCTCAGTATTCAGAAATATGTTTACATTAGTGTAAACTAAAAACCACGTTTTCATTAGACACGCTTGGAAAGGGAGAGGTGAGCGGAGCGAGAACACAATGTGCAACCTCACAGCTATAGTCACCACTAAATTCTACACACTGGTAACTGGTAAAGTAATAATGTTAGTTGACTTTATTAGAGTTGAAATGAACTTTTAAAGCAAAGGTGTCAAACATTTCCCTGTATCAGCTTTTCAAATGTGGGAAATTTCTTCTTTTCTTCGTTTCAGTGTCACTGTTAGTCAGACAAAACAAAGCAATTTGATAATTGGCAGTTGTAGCTCTAATTCTATTTCAAGTTAACGGATTCACGGATGTTCCATTATGTGTGGTCGATGTCCTCGAAGATGCAAATACATTGTCAGACTCCATGAAACACCACAGAAATGCCAAAATCTTCTTCTTTTCATGCTCTGCTGTCATTCATCTTTTGGCGTCATCTGGTTTAGTATGGAGAATACTCAGATCATATTGTGAAGTGTTGTGCCATTTGTGTCAGGCATGAATTGACATCTGTAACACAACAGCCAAACTAAAGAGACAGAAGAAGTATTCAAAGCACGGAAGACAGTTTGTGCTGATTTTTGAGCAAATTGCTTTCCCAGCATCAGTGCTTTGGAGCGTTGATGCTGGGAAAAGACAGTGGTGTATCCTGATGTTTGTGAAGACACCACTGGAACGTGGGCTTAAAAACGGTTGGCACTGGTCTTTTGGTCAACTGGTTACATTATTACTTTTAAGAGCGATCATGTAAATAATGGAAGACAGATCTCTCTTACCAAATGTCTTTAAATTGTATCCTGTTTATCGATACATCGTCTTTCGTCCAAATGTCCTGACAGTATCTTTAGAGCTTCAGTGGACTGCCTTATTACTTCTCTCACAGTTTCATCCCTTCTTTTCTCCTCTGCAGCTCTTCTCTATCGTGATCTTCGGCTGCATCGCCAACGAGGGCTACATCAACCGCCCTGACGAAGTGGAGGAGTACTGCATCTTCAACCGCAACCAAAACGCCTGTAATTATGGCGTCTTCATGGGCTCCATGGCCTTCCTCTGCTGCATGGCCTTCCTGGCTCTGGACGTCTACTTTCCCCAAATCAGCAGCGTCAAAGACCGTAAGAAGGCAGTGCTGGCTGATGTCGGGGTGTCAGGTAAAGCCATCATGTATTCATACTTCATTTAGCCATCTGATTTTTTTTCAGTTACGATAAAGATTAATTTGATAATTTGGTTTAAATAAAATCTCCTCTTTGTCTTCCTACATTCACTTCCCACATACTCTCTACAGAAGAGTGAAGCTTCTTAAAAACAAGAGGAAACATGACTGTTTAGCATTAAGGTAGAGACAGATGCATGAGCAGGAGTTTAAAGACTGTGTGTTGGTGAATTGATACAAATGAACCTGGAACACATAAATTCAAGTTGAATAGCTCTTTGAAAACAGATTCATAAAGTGCTCAACAGCTTGTGAGGCAATAACACTTAAAAGCTAATAAAATAAATGAGTACAAGGCAATCAGAGAGCACATGTCCCGCCAACGCAGCTTTCTTTTTTTTTTTTTTGCTGTAGCACCCAAGGACATGACTGCCATGATTTACAGAAATAGATTTCTTGACCCGCAGATTAGCACAAACCAAATCTGATCAGTCGATTTGTTTGAAGCATCAGAAACTCAAATGAATCATCATATATCTGTAGGTTAAGTGCCCTGGGCTATGCTGGGAGGGTTCCCTACAAGCCTTCCTCTTGGGACCCACAATACTGTTAGCTTATCAGGTTGGTACGACAACCATTACAGCAAACTTACAGACAGAAGAGACTAAAAGAAGCTAAAAGCTGTGTCGTGCTCCTAAGTGGGCCGTTCATTTTCAGCTGGTGTGGCACTGTAAGCGACCCTTTTCACATTACTCAGAGTCATTTATTCAACCTGGTCTCACTCCCAAGTTTTCAAAGACTTAGTCAGCGGCCCTCAGCGTCAAATGCCGAGGCACAGAGGCAACCATGAGTGGAGGTATGAGACGAACCATGTGGCGGCATTTTTTGACAGCTGGAGCAACTACCATAACGTAAAGAGTGAGAAAGTCCACATGGGGAGAGTGAGAGGTGAGGTGGATAGGTCAAACTCAGGACTTTCACCTGAGAGACCGTTGTTCATTTCCGGTGTGAAACCAAAAGTGAGTCGAGTTTAATAACAACGTAGTGTACTAGTTAGGCCTGCTCCTTGAAAGTCAGAGATTTGAATCGTCAGTCAGAGACCCCTCAGTCGCCTGAGATTGCTTCATGTTGAGCAGTTTTTGGTTGTTTTTTGGTTTTGTTTGCTTGTCAGTGTGCCGCACAGTGTACTTCTGGGGACGTTTTTGCTACAGAGTGAGCACTCTTGAGTGTCACGCTACTCTTTAATACAGATCGCTGTGCTGCATCGGCACACATGAGCAGAAACTTTCCACCGTAAGACTCTGAGATAACATAATCTTCTCTCTTCTGCTTGGAAGCTCACAGATATTTTATACGATACAGTCTCTGGCTTTTTTTGTGTTGGCAAAAAATGTTGCACATTTCCCATCCATCTGTAGCACTGTTAGCTTATATACTATATCACACAATTGCCGCTGGTGCATTAAACATCATGCTGTGATGTGTAACGTGTTGATTTGATGCAATGGTAACGGCTGCATGGATTAATGATGTGTGAGAAAATTGTTCCTCATTAATGAGTTTAAAAATAAAAACATAAAGTACTAAAAGCAGGTTTGGGAAAGTTAGAAAAAGCCTGAAATCAGAGACATTTATGCTCTAATTTTTAAAACAATTTGTTTTTTGTCAAGGGCAGCTTGTGATTTTCATCATTAAATCCACTCTAAAGAAAAAAGTGTAGTGACCATTCAGCTGATTGTTATTGCTGCTGTTGACATACTCGGTTTTAGCCATATATATAGAAAGTTGACTCAGCATGCACGCTGTGTGCCAGGATCGTCCTCTACTCAACTCATACATTTCTACTCTTGTGCTACCAGACTACATGTACTGGGTTGGGGTTCAAGGTGCTTATCTTGCGAGTATGTTATAAGGTTCCGAGATTTATTCTCTTTCTCCTAGACAGATATTCTCAGCTGATAAAAAGTCCCAGAATACCCCACCCTCAGAGAAAATATGAGCACTCTTTTCAGTCTATAAAGAAATGACATTTCGGAGATTGGTAATTAGGTTATCATCACAACAAAAGGAGAGGAGGTGTGAGTGGGATAATAAGGACAGGAGGACTCTTCTGGTGCTAACAAGCCTCTGAGACATTATGTTTTGGTGTCTCCTCAGCGGCTTCCTCTCCTCTCCTGCTGCACTGCCACTGCAGTGAACTCAGACATGATGACAAGATAGTCAAGTGTTGAGTCGCTTAATGAGGCCATTTCTGTCACAGACAAGATTTTCCTTCCCCATTTTCATCACTCACACACTTTCTGTCTCTCTCTCTTTCTCCCACTACCTCTGTGTTGTAATGTGAAATGCTTTAAACTTTACTGGAACAAGAAGACAGCTGGTACATGTGTCTTGATCAGACCTCCGTTGTGTTTCTGATTACGTTTTAGCTTTGTCTCGTCCATGGCCACACTTCCAGCAGCAGTAGATGTGATTGGATGATGTTTGAATCCCCTTAATATCTTGGTCCTCCTCTAGTTGCAACAACTGGTCAGCAGGAGAGAACCTAATCTGGTTTTGGGGTTGCTGCTGTTTGTATTCTCATTTTACATGTGGAATTCCACAAGGGTCAATCCTTGGTTTCTTTTTGTTTTCAACAGATTCACAACTGCCTCCACAGTCTTCTTCGTCGTTATACCGTTAATATGCAATTTAATTTCTGATTTTAGACCTCCAGGTACAGCAGTTAAGCTGTCTTGGCCTACCTTTCTTATGTTAGTGTCAAGCCAAAGTATTTAATTTATACTGTCCAAACAAAATATGGTCCTAAAATCTCTAAGTAACGAATTAACATGGTATAAAGGGGTTTCTTAATGGATTGACAAACAAAGTAAGACAAATGTATATAGACTGAATCACCATGATGCTAAACTAACAACAACAATCGCTTGTGGGTAGACAATAGATAGGCGATTTATTTATATTGCAGAGATAAATGAAAGTGGCAAACTTGTTTATTTCTGTTGTCATTTTTATCCATAACTGTAACGGTTAAGATATGTTGTTTAACACAGGGGTCTGACCTATCTGACTTTTCTGCTGTGCTCATTTTGTGTACTGTTTTGCTTTGCTAGCATCTTTGATTAACCAGAAGCTAAGCAATGTACGTATTGCTGTGACGAGGGCCACGGGAATAAGACCCACCTTAAAAAGAATAAAATTTCAGCACTTTTTAACATAACTTTTCCCCATTTTTGACCACACTAAGATAGACTTAGCTAGATGGTCAAATCTCCGAATTTTTCTTCAGCAGGGCGCATTCATTCTGTTAAAAGGACTTTTGCTACCAAGATTTATATATTTGCTTCAGATGGTTCCTATTTTTCTTCTAAAGTCATTTTTTAAACAATTGGACAAATATTTCTCTATGTTTATCTGGAATAAATCTAACCTACATATGTGAAAGGTGTATTTAGAAAGGTCAAAGCCAGAGGGTGGACTTGGTTTACCGAATTTCCTACATTATTACTGGGCAGCAAACATATCCAAAGATGTCAACTATAACTCTGCACCTCTTCTTCTTAATGGAAAAATCTAAATAAAAAGTGCACGCTATATGTGGAATATTGTCTTATGTTTACCTACACACTAACCAATCGAGGCAGCGGTAGACCAGCAACTCTCATCTTTGGTAAAAATGACTGTCTTTGTCAGTTGAGTCTGATGGTTTTGAGACAACAGCTTCAGTTCCCCATTGGAAAGGGCTGGCTAACGGCATGGTAAAGTGGTTAAAATATTCCTATTATAGCTTTCACTTTAACTGATACTGATTTTTGTAGGTGGCTGAAAACTAAACAATTCCGGCAGTGTGCCATTTGATTTTATGTTTGTGACGTTAGGGTTTTAAACATTGTAAATTGGCCCGTAGCTTAGGTGGTGTCTTTGTACATTTATATCACTATTTTAACATTGTCCATGTACCTGTCTCTCTTCCCAGCGTTCTGGTCCTTCATGTGGTTTGTGGGTTTCTGTTTCTTGGCAAACCAGTGGCAGGTGACCAAACATGAGGACAACCCACTGAGGGAGGGAGGAGATGCTGCCCGGGCAGCTATCACCTTCTCCTTCTTCTCCATCTTCACCTGGGTAAGGGCCTCCACACCTCATTGGTGCAGTGTATAACACAACATGACTTAACGCCTGTCATTAGAGGGCACTGAACACCTTAGATTGTGGATCACTGTTGATGAGCTATTGAAAATGTGAATGCCTGGCCTGCTGTTCCTCCATTTTCTTCTTGGTCAGTGTTTGGATGTGTGTGATCATGTTAATTTGTATGTGCACAGGTGAACTCATAAGATGTTGTTCCAACAGGGTGCTCAGACTCTCTTCTCTATGGAGAAGTTAAAGAATGTGTCGTTCGAAGAGGAGTACACCAAGCTGTTCCCCCCTCAGCCCCATCAACCTTTTGTCTGACTGCTCTGTCTTCTCCCCCTGCTGCCTTAACCCTCCACAGCTGGTCCTACACACTCCTTACACTCAACTGTGGCTGCACTTGTTTAAAGGCACCCAGTAACATGAATGTTGTACCGTCATTGGCGCCAGTAAGATGTTGCTTTATGTTTTTGCCTACCCTAGTTAAAAAAACGTATTTCCTGACCCAAGCACATTGTAATGATAATGTATGTGCAGGTGGGCTGATTCAATTGTTGATCAATATGCATGACTCAACAATTACATCGCCAAATGCTGAGATTTTTGGCCTTTAACACCTACTTAAATTCCTGTAATCCGTTCTGGAATGAAAGCTCCCTGCCCACTGGAATTTTAAAATGCTCCTGACCAAAAACGTACATTTCATATTCATGTAGAAGTCTGTTCAAAATTTGGATTAAAAAAAGAATTCAGATGTTAAAGACAAGCATGCAAACTGAATGTTTCTTTGGATATAATATCTTATTAGGTTTTAAAATGTTGCCATGTGGTTGTTCAGTTTTTTACTTCATATTCAAAGGCAGCAGGTCAGCAGTGTGTTGCTGAAGTAGCTGAGTGTACAGTATTACAGGTGCACAATGTGCCCAGCTGTAGCTTCAGCTCCAAACCTGAAGCCCTTCAAGTGCAGTATCAATTTATAGAACTGACCACCACCTCTTCTCATCATTAAGATGGTGGTCTGCAGAGTCAATGGTGCTTTATCTCTTTTCTATAGGAGACAGTTTAGTTATGTGATTTCACTTCTTTTTCTTTTTAATTTGTCAGAGTGTGTTGCTTAAAACTGTAAAGGTTTTGTATTTCTTTTGCTTTTCGATGAAGCTACATTCAAAACCTTCTCCTCAATCCTTTAAGGAATACTTTAACATTTTTGGGAATACACTTACTAACTGAGTCCCCTACTTTCAGTCTGTATCGGCCCCTCCAGGATGTTGCAATGTTGCGATCACAAGATTTAATGTAAATTCAATTAGTTCCAGTGAATTCTGCACGACCTTGCAATTTACCGCAACATTTCTGCAAATTTGACCTTTCATTGTTGTTTCCCATGAGTAACCAAACTCACTTTCCTGTGTCTGGCTGGGAAGACGCAGACATGTTCAACACAAACATCTCACATTTACAACAAAACTGTGTAATACTTAAGGAATAAAAAGTCTCGAATAAAATGGAAACATGGTATGAAAACTTTTTTGGTAAGGTTACTAAGAACTCTGAGAACAGTGTGGGTTTTATTCTTACTCATGTTGAACAGACAGACATTAAATCTTCTCATCTAATGCTCAGCTTTAAAGTGAAGATGAGTATTTCCCAAAATGTCAAACTATTCTTTTAATTTCTCCAGTGTTGCATAACAAAGTTTTTTCCTGTGTAAATCTCCATGCCTTCCTCTCTGTGACTGTTTCATTAAGTTTTGTAGGTAGATTTGTTGTTTTTTTATAGCTTTTTGAGGTTGACTTCACAGTTTAATTGGACAGTTTTTAATTAAATTCACATATCAAACAGTTTTATTGCACAAGCATAAGAATTTTATAGATTGGTGCATGTAATTGGCTCATAAATAAATTTTATTACACAACTATGTTAACATGTTCCACATCTATTTTAACAAAAAAGTGAAATTTTTAGGGTTCTGTCTGTAAATTGTGTTTTGTATTTTATCAAAAAATAACAATTTCTCTAAAGGTTTATTGACTTGTTTTCATATTATGCAATCAACCAACCCGACAAAATCTTTGATGGGCCCGAGACAGAGTGGTGTATCAGACTGAAAGAGTCAAAACTGTTCAACCAGATTCGATCTGTCTGCAACATCTGATCGATTCGAGACAAACCAGTAAATAAAACCCTCGTGAAACTTCCCAGCACTGAGAGCTTAAATCATCTCAACTCTCTCTGTGGTGTTCTCTTCCTCTCTGTGAGCGTCTGTTTGTTCTGTGTACTCATTGTATCGTTGGCTTTCGTCCACTGTTGCCTTGAAACATCTGTGATTATCGACAAAAATAAGATTTGTGGTGTTTTACAGTGCAGGGCTTCAGCTGTTTAATAATGCACACAGACACAGTTTAATTGCTTGGTCTCTATGTCGCTGTGGACCTGAGTGGCGCTGAGGTGGTGTTCCTCATTATGGAGCTGAACAATGGATAAAAAGCCTTTTTGCAGCGCTGCCTATGGAACTAACTCGCTCTGACTGACTAAATGACTCACTCAAACTACCTAATAAGCTTCACAAGCTTTCCAAGCCAACTAATCAATGTTTCCTTCTCTCTCTTTGTCTTCCCCAAACCCCTGCTCTAACACCTCTGCACCTCTGCTTCCACATCTATCTACCACCATTTCGCCACACCTTCCCTCCATCTGTTTATCCTCTTTGCCTTCCTGTCGTCTTCCATCTCCAATCCCTCCGTCCCCGAAGGCGGGCCAGTCCTTCCTGGGCTACCAGAGGTACAAGCTGGGGGCCGACTCAGCCCTCTTCTCCCAGGACTACACGGACCCCAGCCAGGACGCAGCCGGAGCCCCTTACACCTCCTTCGGTGGGGACGACCTGGAGAGCCCAGGAGGAGGAGGGGGCCAGGCCAACAGCGACGGGGCCTTTGATGGCACCGGAGGCTACCAGCGTCAGGACTACTGAGAAATGTAAAAGAGGGGAAAGACCTTGTGAAGTTGCCCATAGTTCCTAAGTTAGAGCAGGGTTTGGATAGTTTCTATCACGCTAAAAAAATTACACTTTGGTTAATGTAGCACAGATGCAGTACCAGTACCAATGGGTTGTTTTGACCCAGTGACACAACAAGCTTAAAGGGACGTTACTCCAAAATCAAAAGTACATATTTTTCATTTTACCTATCTACTGCTAGCTTACCTAGCACCACCGAGCTAGCTAACATTGTAGCTCAGCAGAGGAGGCTCCATTAATGTTTATGTAGCCAGCTGCCTCTGCAAACCCGTCCACACCCATCTTTACAAAATCGTCAACCTTGCAGGGCAAGAGAAAATAAACTTTGAATAACATGGCGTCCTAAACAGAGCAAATCTCAAAGCGACGGTGTCCTGCCACGGACAAACAGTGTGAACTACCACACTTGCTGCGAAATGGACAGCACAATAGCACCTCCTACTTAAACAGGTAGCTGTCACGAGCATGAGCCGCTCGCCCATGAGTAGATGCACGCTTCCTTCTGTGTGGTGATACGGGTGGCTCGGTGTAGTTCGGTAGAAAGAAAGAAGTTCCTACATGAGTGCACACAAGGTCTGTAGCTGCTCCTGTGCCATCTAGTCTCACTATATTCGAGAGAAGGCAGACATCTCTACAGCTGATATTTCACACCAGAACAACCTGGAGTGACAAATAGCACTACAGGTAAGAGGAAAAATATGTGTTTTCTGATTTTAGGATAAACTGCCTCTTTAAGTTTTACCTTAAATCTTTCACAAGTTTATTGTTAAAGCTACGTTAGGTAACATTTATAACAATAACTTGTCATATTTGCAGAAACTGTCACTACATCCTGATAGTAGTACATGAGACAGGTAATCTGTGGGGAAAAAACATGTTCCTCTGCCTCCTCCTAATCCAGTGCAACCGATCAGAGCCAGGAGGACTCTCTAACGCAGTGCCAATCACAGCTCTTGCACATGCTGCAGGAGCCTGGTTTCACTCCCAAGTCGTCGAAATCCTGCGCTTGGGCAGTGACGTGCGGCATCAGACACTGCTGAAAAAAGCTGTCCTTTAACATCGGCATGAGACGTGGCTGGTCGCTGTTATAGTTTAAAGGCGATCAGCAGCATCAGGGGGAGACGCGGCAGGACAAGAACGAAAGTTAAGGCAGTGAAAGTCCGAGTAGGGTGGGTAGGAGGAGTGGTGGATGGACCCAACAAACACCGACTTTCACCCTGGAGGGCATGTTCACGTCTTGTAAGATTAGAAAGCCAAGCCCTGTTTGTTTTTCTAAACCCAACCACATGTGTTAGTTGGAGGAAAAAAAAAAACGTCAGTCCACATTGTTGTACTGATGTAGCGTGTTTATTTGAAAGAGACTGTATGTAAACAGTAAATTTCCTGTGAAAACGGAAGTGTATTTTGAAAGAAGACAATGCATGTAACAGGCAGAACTTGACACAGCGTCCCAGAACGTCAACAAATAACGCACCCGGGGTACCTTTCACGTTGTATCTGGACGTCCATGAGCAAACGCCGATATATGACGAGGTCAGAGTGAGAATGTGTTGGCTGCAGATCCTCTTCGGTGCGCATGCTGTCACTCAGTGAAGCTCAAGCTGGGCTGTGATTGGTTGTTTTCATTCCGGGGCGGTGGATTCCTGCAAATGCCATTCGAAGCACTGAGAGGAGGAACATGATATATATAAATTAGCTGTCTCATGCTACTGTCAGGATTCAGCTTCAGCAATTATGACAATAAGTTACTTTTTGATAAAGCGTACCTACTGTAGCTTTAAGTGTACAAAACCATTGGCAAAAAAACTGCAAAATAATTAATGACAAATAGTCACATGTAAGTTTAAAAAGAGCTAACAGTGTGTGAGAACAACCCCATTGTCATTTTTTTTTAAATTCAGAGGTACTGTGGGAAGTTGGGATTTATTGCATCAGTGCTATATGAACTCAAATTGGGTCAGTCTTGACAAAACGATTTTTAGTGTGTGCAAAGATGAGAGCCCTTAGCTGGGAGGGAAAAATTGGTGGATTTCACACCTGTGACACGTCACAAAGCTGAATTTGTCTCTGAGTCAGAAACTGTGGGCAACTTTCCAGATTTTGGGACAAGATGTCAATTACATGTGAGTCTGCAGTAGAACAAGAGCAGTGGGTTCAGGGCACCCGTGGGAAAAGGTAGTGGGATGTAGAGAGTCACTGGGTCCAGTTAAAGATGTCAGGAACAATTTAGGGGCGTAAAAAGAGTGTGGGAAGAATCGGGAGGCCAAGGGTTTGCAGAAACGGTCACTCTGTAGCAGATCGATGCTCGTGACCACATTGCCTTCATCCTCTGAGGTCTGCTGTCAGTAAGCAAAACGATCAGTGTTAGCTGAAACACACACACATGAAAAACACACACATGCAAGCACAGGACATATAGATTTGTAACACACAACACAAGTTTCTGCTGACGAAACTCCGTAGAGGTGCATTACAGGATCTCAGCATAGACAAACGAGCAACAGTGGCATATCTGGCAACTAATCCCCTCAGCTGTAACACAGGAGTGTGTTTGTGTGGGTCGAAAGGTCTCCTTTGGGTTTTTTTTTAATGTGTGGGTGTGGGACAGTGTGTCTTTTCTTATTTCCCTTAAGAACCTGCTTTTTCTTTCCTCGATTGTTGCCTTAGTGCTGACTGCCAAGCAAAATCCAACGAACACAGGGCAACATAAAACAAGACATGCACCGTATTACAGTTCTCTTTCAGCATCTTTAGAGCAAAGATACAGCTGATACAATTGTTTTTGTCCTCAAGCACGCAAAACCCTGAACAAAATTAGCATTTGTCAACATTATAGAGCATCCAAGATGAAATGGTTTCACATCAGCAGGCCTACAGACAAGCTACCACACTGAAAAACTGCAGGTTATTTATCTTTTCTCCATTTTATTTCAACAAATCTGACGAGGCAACCACGAACATCCTGAGTATTTATGAACATGCTCCATTTTCTTAAAGAATAAAGTATATCTATCTCTCTATAAATATATGTAAATCTATAATTCAGTATATTAGAGTGTTTGGAAAAAAAAGATTATGCTTTATTTTAGGGCATTATGCTAGTTCTGTATAAAAAAAGAAAAGACTAAAGAAAGAAGATCTATGTTCTGTTGAGTGTTATTGTGATAAGATATATGGTGAGGTCATCCACGCCTCATATTTTATGTTGCTTTCAGGGTAAGGAGATGTTTTTATTTTGGGATAATAATAATACTAACTATAAAAAAAAAATACAGCAACAAAAAATGTGACCAAATTATCAAAGTATATATGCACATATATACTTTAAACTGTACAACTATGTAGACGTAGACACGTGTGATGTTCCTTTGTGAAATCTGTTGAAAAAAGCAAGGTAAGATTTAAGAAAAAAAGATTGTGTACAAATGTATGTTTTTGTTGTGTTTGATTTTAACCAATAAAAATAAAGAAAATACTGAGAAAGATATGATTGGCTGGTGTTCGATCATTGGGTTGTAGTTGCATTGACATTGCTTCTCTCTGTTATTTATGCTTCTTTAATAACCTGATTAATTAAAAGTGATTTTAAGAAGTGTTATATCTATAAATATATATATGCACACACACACACATACACACTCACTCACTCACCGGCCACTTTATTAGGTACACCTTGCTAGTACCTTGTTGGACCCATTTTGCCTTCAGAACTGTCTTAATTCTTCATGGCATAGATTCAACAAGGTGCTGGAACCATTCCTCAGAGATTTTGGTCCATATTGACATGATAGCGTCACACAGTTGCTGCAGATTGTCTGCTGCACATCCATGATGCGAATCTCCCGTTCCACCACATCCCAAAGGTGCTCTATTGGACTGAGATCTGGTGACTGTGGAGGCCATTGGAGTACAGTGAACTCATTGTCATGTTTAAGAAACCAGTTTGAGATGATCTGACCTTTGTGACATGGTGCGTTATCCTGCTGGAAGTAGCCATCAGAAGATGGGTACACTGTGCTCATAAAGGGATGGACACGGTCAGCAACAATACTCAGGTAGGCTGTGGTGTTTAAACCATGCCCAGTTGGTACTAAGAAAATCTCCCCCACACCATGACACCAGCAGCAGCAGCCTGAAGCGTTGATACAAGGCAGCATGGATCCATGACACCAAATTCTGACCCTACCATCTGAATGTGGCAGCAGAAATCCAGACTCATCAGACCAGCAACGTTTTTCCAATCTTCTATTGTCCAGTTTTGGTGAGCCTGTGTGAATTGTAGCCTCAGTTTCCTGTTGTTAGCTGACAGGAGTGGCACCTGGTGTGGTCTTCTGCTGCTGTAGCCCATCTGCTTCAAGGTTGGACGTGTTGTTGCTTCAGAGATGGTCTTCTGCAGACCTTGGTTATAACCAGTGGTTATTTGAGTTACTGTTGCCTTTCTATCATCTTGAACCAGTCTGGCCATTCTCCTCTGACCTCTGACCTCTGGCATCAAGAAGGTATTTTCACCCACAGAACTCACTTTTCAAAACTCACTTTTCTCGTTCGGACCATCCTCTGTAAACCCTAGAGATGGTTGTGTGTGAAATTCCCAGTAGATCAGCAGCTTCTGAAATACTCAGACCAGCCTGTCTGGCACCAACAACCATGCCACGTTCAAAGTCACTTAATCACCTTTCTTTCCATTTATTAGTGCAGTCATTAATTCATTAAATTGTTAATGTAACCTGACTATTTATAAAAAGAAAGAAAAAAAAGACTGTCCAACATTTCTGCCCTGCTTTCCCTGCTCTCTTGCTGCCTGTTTCCTTGGTGCCATATTGTCTACAATCAACATATGTGTGTGTGCTTGCATTAATATCAATTATGGTTAATCCTGGACTATTGTGGTTAACATACACTGACTGCATCATCCTAAATATTTTTAAGTGACACAAATACTAAGCTGTCTGTAATATGATAAGGTCGCACACAGCATAACTAATGATTTTATGACACAAGGCAGCCTAAAAACATGCTGGTTTCACATTAGCAAAAAGTCCTATTTCATCTGAATGCATTTAAAAGGCCTACTAACTCAAAACCCTTTCCCATAAAAAGTAAAATACACTGTGAGAAATATTTTGATTATACAGAAACAGGCTAATAAAATGCAACATCATACAGCAGTTTTTTGTTGTTCCTAATGTTTTAGCTGCAGTGCTCTCATTACCAAAAAGAGAAGATCAACACACCACATTGTTTACCTTGCATGTTCTGGGACCAGTGATTTTTTCATCTTTGGTGTGTCCATACCAGTCGTCTCAGACCAGTATAAATGACTGTTTCATGTGAAGCATATTTGTATTAAAATCTAATAAGATGTTCAGTGGTTGGCTGCCTATATTTATAGAGCAGCATATTACCTGACTTCACTACACTCAGCAGCTGCAGTGAGACACAGAATGTGCAACATGTCTCCCTCTACTGGCAAGACCTTTACCTGTGGCCACAAAGTAAGAAGAGGTTTTACAAGGAGTGCTTTTGATTTGGTAATAAACCATACTGAAACTCTTGTGAGTCATTTTTCTTTCAACCTGTTGATCAAAACAGTGGCGTGCAATAGAGAGAAGCTGCTCAGTAGTGTGCTACTGGCTGATTTGAGAGTAGTTTCATAAATTCTAAGCATAAGGTATAAAAACAGACTAGAAAATGAAAAGTCAAATACAGAAAGTAAAACTTCTAAGTGCACCTCTCTGTAACCATTTATAAAATCCATGCGTGACAAAGATCATTATATCAAAAGTGATGGTCAAAAGGCAGCATGGAGCAATTTATTATTGTAGTTCATAATAAACCCACACGGTGGCGATATTGCCCAATAAATCCAACTGAGCCACAAACCGGAAGTGGTGTTTGTCCGGGTTTTTTGTCTTGTTTCGTTTTCTTTCGTTTTAATTTTTATCCTCTTTATAAAATAAGGGTCATAGCCGACGTTTAAAAGTTTTAAATAGCAACCATAAAAATGCATCGTAATAAAAAAATATATTTACCAGACAAAATTGTGATGCTGCCTTAAATGCTTTAGGAAATTTAGAGGAGCATTGACGACTGGTAAATCTTAGCTGAGTATAAAACACCACTTGTCAGAGGGAACTATTTTATGGAGTCGTAAGGAGAGAAGACATTTACACAACAGCCTGAAATAATTCCTGCGCCTGATTAAGTTAGGGTTTTTTGTTTTGTTTATTTTTCTTTTTTTGCGTGGAAAAAAATAAAATGAATAATTAAATGCTGATTCACATGTTGTGTTTCCTGGCATTTACACCAGTAGCGATGAATTATCACAGCTTCCACGAAAGGTTTTGTTTTAGACTTTAAAAACTGTATTATTAATGTATTCCACTAAACACAAGACAGGCGTGTTTCACTCCTGAAACAAAAATTACGGACCTCGCAATGCATCCGTGAACGTCACGTCTACCGTCCAACATGGCGGCGCAGCGTCGGAATTTAATGCAGAGCGTAAGTGAAAACTTACCTTATTATCACTCTCACTAACCTGTCGTGTTACTGTTACACTGCCCTTGAAGGTTGTTTAGGTCTCGTTTATCTCCATTGGTGGTCGCTTTTGTTTGTTTTGTTCCGCACAGTGTTGTTTCGTTTCATTCAGTGATGCTAGTGCTAGCTACTTTAGCTGGGCTGTCTGAAGTTGTTTGCTAACAGTTAGCTAGCTAAGTTGCTCAACTTTAATCTCAACGTAATGCGATTTATTGACGTCTAATGAACAGGGACAGTTACTGTTGCTAATAATAGGAGGATATAGCAATGTGAGCGATGCTGTCTTTGCATTACGTTGCTTATTTTTCTCACATCTAACTTAACTGAGACTCTGAATCGGCTAGCTAGTTAGTTTGTAGCAGTGGTCACTGTAGTATGTCTGGCTTACAGGATTCATCAGAAACTTTGCTGCTGGTGACTGTTTAAATTGAGCATGCTGTTTGGTAGGACCTTAATGATAGTTCTGTTGAGTTTACTTATCAACCGCGTATTAATTTTCACCAGTCGGGGGTGTGTGGTTCTAGTGACCCCCTGAAGGCGATGTTGGTCTCCAGTACATGGAGAGTTCACGTTTAAGTCAGAATTGCCCTTTTGGAAACCAGTAGAAACTGCAGAGGAATATATGATAATGCCAAGGAACACTTCCCAGTTTGAACCCTAGTAAAATCTACCTGTGATATAGAGCAGCGTACAGCATGACAATGCTTTAAGGCATGCCAGGCAAAGGCATGTTTATTTATCAAGACTTACCATGACATGTAAACTCAATGTGCTTTACAGTAAAGGCATATAGCAACAAGTGTACAGGAGAACATTATCAACGCACACCTCAATGCATACCCATTATAGATAGTGTATACCCCTAGAAATGTTTTCAGTTTTACAAGATCATTATTTAGGCGGACGTGACCTTGTAAAATTCATTGCATGGAGATCAATCCAATTACCAGTATTTCTTAATTCCGTGAAAACAGCAGCTGGCTTCGATTTTCCCATTAAGCTGCTCGTCAAATAGTATTGTATTTGGCAACACTTTCCAGTACTACTTAGAGGTTTAAAGAGAGAGATGAGTGGGATTTTCCATAGAGAGAAATGAACATCTGCCTCATGGTTTTGGCAAAGTATTTCTAAAGACAGTTGAGTCAATTTCAAACTACTAGTTACTCTGCAGCACATAGTATGAGGTAGGAAAATCCATGTACTCCAGTAGAGAAATTATTGATGCATCAGGATTTGTGATATGTAAAGACAATGGATGTTTCTCTGTGTCATGGTTAGAGAACACGAGGGTCATAATGACCTCTGCTCATAGCTAATTTTGTGTGGAAGCTTCAGGCTGCCTGGTTGTCATGGTTAGAAAAGACATTGAAGATGTGCCGTGCTCCACGAATAACATACGTACGAGCTTGTTCTGTCCTGTAAGTGGAGACACTGTGTCTGACTTGTTCAGATATCTAATACAATGTGTGCTGATATACAAAACAGTAGAGGAATGTAAGCAGAGACAAAGTAAGGTTTTCTAAAGCTTTTAGTAAAGGCTGTACCTATTTGTGCTCTCTCTACTGAAGGCTTCTCTTCACTAGATGTATAAAGAAAGGACTTTTAAAAGATTTTTTGCTTGTTCTTTTTTTCCCCTTGACAGCATCAGAGCTGGACAGATGACCTGCCGCTGTGTCAGATGTGTGGGGTCGGCACAGCTACCAACTGTGTGTACGGCCCTGATGGTAAAGGAACTCAGAGCCACCCCAACGAGGATGGACACCTCAGGTTCAGGTGAGAAGCTCTGGAAATGAGAAAGAATGAAACACAGACAAAAATAAAAAATGACAGAGGCAACAGCATTGTCTTTCATGCTCAGTACCTGCATCTCAGATGCCAAGTTGACTCTGTTTTTCACCATGTTCATAATTTTGTCACACAGTAAATTAATGCCTGTTACACGAAACACTATCAAACTAACTGCTGTTGAACCAGCTGAAAGCATTATGATATTGTTGGAGCCCACTTTTGAAGAGTTTCCTGATGCTGGTAGGGATTGTGTGTCTTGCTCGAGGACACTTCAGCAGCGTAGACTCTTGCCAACACAGGGCTGTAGTCTCTTTAGTCTCTAAGATTGTATTTAAAGAAGAAGAAGAAGCTTTATTGTCACTGTAATAAATACAGTGAAATTTCGTAGATAGAAAGGAACAGTGTGTACATCTAAGGGGATATATTCATAAAAGAAATGGAATATAATATATCAAGCACGTTGTCTTTATTGTGTAATCACCTGAAAATAAGAATTGTTGTGTTCTGTTACCTTAGAATGAGCTGTTTATATTTACATAGGGAGGAGGTGGAGATCGCCATGTTTCTACAGTCACCCAGGATGGATAAAACACTGGCTCTAGATAGGGCCATTCACATTTTTGCATCAGCCACTACATGTCACCATCACTATTTCTTGCCAGAGTAGGAATATCTTTAACCACTTCTTATTTCAATTCACATTAAAAAAGAAAAAACAAAAGATCATGAGTGTGCTTATGCCTAAGCCAGTGTAAGTTTTCTATTTCTGATAACTGACCTTTTGGCCATGACAGAGCACAGCAAGCAAAATCAGAGCCGTGTTTACCTGGTTTAACAGGTTTCCCTTTGGACTGCATGGCATTGCTTGAACAGTCATGTAAATAAATCACCTTTATTCAAACCTTGTTACATATATATATGGTATTTGATGACTGACATGCTGAGTCATGTTGCTGCAAATACAACACAAGCAAGAGTTTATTGAGGCAGCCATGCTTTGCAGCAGTTAACAAACACTCGAACTACAGAAATGTGCCACATTAAGTCTACATACAGTATGTCTCTCTGCTGTTTGAAAAGTCCACAATTCAACATTTCAGGTCACTTAAATATAAAATGTAGATATTGTGTAGTTGTTTTTATTTTCTGCTGGTTTCTACTGGTTGAATAATGTTTTGTTCCTTCCTAATTGAAGAGAAAGAGAAGTCACATGCTTTTGTGTTTTTCCTTTACAATCAGAGGCGAGGATAACTGTTTCCTGTACGGGGTTTTTAACGGTTACGATGGCAGCAGAGTGGCCAGTTTTGCCTCCCAGTGTCTGACAGCTGAACTGCTGCTAGGACAGCTCAACTCCAGTCACACAGACAACGACGTCCGCAGGATCCTCACACAGGTCTGCATGTTTTTATATTAGACTTTTCATGTGTTACTGATTATAAAGCAAGTAGCATGCTGTATTTATTTTCAAGGAAAACTGAGAAATAAACTTCTATTCTCTAGAGTAGGGAATTGATCAATCTTCTCACACTGACGCAGTCACTTACGTCAGAGCAAATCTGTGACTCAAATGTAAAGAAGGTAGCCCCACTGTTAAGATTCAAGACACTATCACTCCAGCATTGATGGACACGTCTTCCAATGCACAGACTAACTGGAGATTTAGAGAGAGAAGTTCAAACTCTGCTTACTCTCTCACTTAATTGTCGATATTGGAAATTTAAAGAAAATGTCAAACATTAAGGTTCGTCTGTTTTAATGAAGCACAAAAAGTGGGAGGAAATGACTGTGAATATAATTTAAAGGGTTATGAAAAAACAAGCTGAAAGACATGTTTCTGCTGAAGTCTATCAGTTGAAATGTTCGCACTTCATAAGGAATGTGACATGTGACATCACACTACACGGCCTTGTTAAACACTTGATTTTAATTCATTTATGGAATCCTACAGTCTGTTATTTCTGAATAGCAGAACACCGCTATGGAAAAAAAGCCTGTTGCTATGGACTGGCTGGATCAATAAAATACATTTTAAACCAATATTTTGTCACATTATTGATTTGATAAGCAGGGTAATGTACGAGTGAGTCATTATAAGGGTGATTCAAGACCCCCTCTGCTTAATGTCAGGGTCCTTAATCACCCTGACAATGATCTGCTCACTGTACATTACCCCTTATATGAATGATTATGCCTTAATATAGACAATGAACCTCAACATAAAGCACCCAAGAGGCTGATACCCCATCTCGTTCAGTTGACATTATAAGTAGTCCAGTATTGTACACCAGAGTCTCTGTGGATCCTTAAAAAGTCTTAGAACATGGTGAACATTTTTTTAATGTTTAAGGTCTTAAAATATCTGCAATTGTAGGAAGAGAGGCATAAAATTTTAACTGGGGCAGAATGAATGAGTCTATTTTTATTTCAGTTTCAATCAGCTGGAAAATGCGTCCTCACAAAACTGAAAACAGGACTGTTCCTCTGAGTTCATGAAAAGTTGA
Organism: Cephalopholis sonnerati; assembly: GCA_019142605.1. NCBI lineage: Eukaryota > Metazoa > Chordata > Actinopteri > Perciformes > Serranidae > Cephalopholis > Cephalopholis sonnerati. Next base: position 41,177,377 of record JAGQAX010000003.1, on the reverse strand, counting down.
CTCTTTAGAGAGACATGGTTCTCAAAGGACAGGGATGCTGCAAACATATGATGCTCTTATAGAACGTGATGCATAGCTGTAGATTAAACTACCTGACAGTATAGAAAGGAGTTAAAATTAGCCTTAAACATCTAAACATGCAGTATATATCGTAATTCAGTAATAGTTTTTAAAAATGTATTTTTAACTTATCTTGTTTTGTTCTTTTACTTTTAAGGAGTCTATTGTAACATCTAGCCAGGGACTACAGATGAAAAGATTGACTTTAAAAATTACTTTAAGGCTCTTCATGGCCTGGCTCCAGATCACATTTCAGACTTGTTAGTCCCTTATGAACATCTGCATAGTTTGAGATCCTCGGGCAGAGGTCCTCTGCTTTTCCCAGAGTCCAGGTTGAAGACCAAAGGGGACAGAGCTTTTGCAGTCTGGGCCCCGAGACTCTGGAACGACCTGCCCGAGGTTGTAAGGCTGCCTGAATCACTAGCTTCGTTTAAGTCGCTCCTAAAAACATAATTCTATCAGAAAGCGTATCATGATTATATCTGAGCTGTCTATTTTTTTTTTTTTTATCGTATTGATTTTATTTCCCTTTTATAAACTTGATTTTAGTTTGGCCTTCCTTATTTTATCTTTGCTTGTTTGGCATTTTGTAATAATAATAATAACAAACTTTATTTAGATAACACCTTTTATACAAGAAATGCAGCAGGAAGTGCTTTTCAATAAGGGCAGTGTTTTATATGAAAATAGACATAATGGACATAAAACAGACAAGTTAATTCAATATGAAAGGGCATTTACAACATTTTAAAACAAGTATTCTAAATTCACAAAATCATGGATTTGTAAAATGATAAAATCATAAAATCAGGTAAGATTTTAAAAGAGTTGCAGCAGGATGAAGTGTAAAAAGAAAGTTTAAAACCTGTATCAGGAAAGTCAGAGCAGGTTAAAGGCTGAAGTGAACAGACGCATTTGTAGCTTTCTTTTAAAAATATTTAGCGAGCTAGCTTCCCTGATGTCTATAGGCAGTGTGTTCCTTTGCTTTGGGGTGTACTTGACAAAGGCTGCGTCCCCGATCTTCTTCCAGCTGCTGCTGGGAAACTCCAATAAACCAGCAGCAGATGATCGCAGTGTTCTTGGAGGCAAATGGTTAACAAGGAAGTTAGCATTGAAGCTCGGTCCCAGCCCTTAAGGGCTTTGTGTACAAGGAGGAGGAGCTTAAAATCAATTCTAAATGTAACAGGACATGTGTTTTGAAAGGTGCTATATAAACAACGTATATTATTATTATTATTATGATTATTATACGTTGAGCACATTTTGATGACAATACTTACACTTTTACATCTGTAAGGTTTTGAATGTTGGACTTCTACTCGTAGTGGTTACTCGTCCTCTGTTACAATTATACAGGTCTTTATGATTGTCTTAGAATAAGAGTTATATTAATTGCCAAGGAATTTTCACATGAGGAATTATGGGCCATTGTTTCCATTGGACTGGGTCTGCTGTCATGCATGTTTTATTTGTGTTAATAAATGTGCACTGAATATTTCAGTTACTCAAGGTCAGTAAATTTCAGTTACAACTTGTACTGTGGTCTAATTTGTCAATTTCTTTTGCCACATTAAGAGTATTTTTCTTTCCTGGTAGAGGTGTTTAAAAGCCCTTAAAATTCATCATATTTGTACTTATTAAATGTGCAGATACCTTTTACACACTGTATCTTATTAGTTATGCACGATATTTAGAGCATGTACTTGGCACTGATTTACTGTGCGAACTGACCTGGATATTTACCAGCATCTTGTCATGTGTTCTTGACGTCGCAGGCCTTTGATGTGGTGGAGAAGAGCTACTTCGAGACAATAGATGATGCTCTGGCTGAGAAGGCTCACCTGTCCAACTACCTCCTACCACACAATGAGGTACACATACACACACAGACACATTCACACTCTTTGTAAAGCATATTGACAGATTTGACTGAAAATTGAGAAGAGGGGTGCTCCGTACGTTTCCATAGCAACCACAGATTTGGGCATTAGTGTGAGCTAATGCTCAGCCATTGGAAAATGAGCTTGTTATGTTCTAATTGGTCTCATCAGCCTGTTTCATTAGATAAGCAGGTCTCAGTTTTCCTTCTCTGGATCCAGCTCTCCCTGCTCCCCCTGCCTCTGCTCCTCCCCTTCCCTCCATCTTTTTTTTTTTTCCAATCATGATACATCTCCTCTTCATTCAGTCTCTGCTTCACATAGTGGTACAGTCAGTTGTGATATTGCTGCTGGTTGTGGGCGTTTTTGTAAGATGATGTTAGTCACTTTTTGTCGCTGTGAGTTGGTTCATTAAGAACATCTAGTCATAATCTCCTTTTCTCTCTTCTCACACTTTGTTTGCTTATCTCTCTCTTTCATGCCCACTATCTCCGGTGCTCTTACTCATCTCTTATCCCTTTTCACATCACCTCCTACCTGCTTCCTTTATTCCTCCACCACTCCCCCCTCTCCACTTGTTTCCACCTGCCTGTCCTCCCTGCTCATGTCTCTTGCTCAATGGTCTTTTATTACTCAACTCCTCTTTTATCACTTGTCTCATTCTCTCGTTTTCGCCGTCAATCTGCCCACTCAAACTGATTTTTTCTCCTCTTTTTCATATTCCTGCCTTCCTCCCCTCCCTCTCTCCCTACTCCTCGCACTCAATACATTTTCTTTATCTTACCTTTCTCACTTCCCCCACTTCCTGCTCTCAATCTTTCTCCTTCTTCCTCATCTCCTCACTGCTGGTCAGAATGTGTCATTCCACCAGCTTTCTCCTCAGAGTCAGAAGGTGCAGGAGCGGCTGAAGGAGCTGGAGCAGGAGGTGTCAGGAGGAGCGACAGCTGTGGTAGCACTGATCCTCAACAACAAGCTCTATATCGCCAGTGTTGGTATGGACACACATGTTTACACATGCTAGAGTCGTCTAACTTTGACAGCACCGTTTCTGAGATGGTTCAGTTCAAAATTAGTACAGAGCCATTATCAAAACCTTATTTTTCATCTTTGTCCCAGTGCTGGAAAATATGCTTTGTACCAAAGACCAGCCAGTAAGTGGCCTACTTAAAGGAGAAGTCCAGTATTTTGCACTTTGAGCTCCATTCCTGGTTGTTTATGATGGAATAGAGTGGTTAAGACCAAAATCTTGACGATTGCTCCTTCTCTGACAATTTGAGAATTTGTCTTTCCCCTGCCTTGCTTAACAATGCTGTCTATGGCCATGTGTAAATCTGTCCTAAAACCACCTTAAACGTTGGTTTTCAAAGCCATGAAACTCACCGAGTGGTCAGTGGTGTTCCTTGATGTTCCCACATAAAAATCGTAGCAAACTGTGGTTTCCATCTGTGTTTTCACTATTCATCTGGATTGTGGAACTATTTTTTCAGCTGCCTCACACCCGTGTGTAAACTTCCGCTTGATCGTTCGTTTGACCCTGAAGCGTTATACACTCCAGCCCACTTGATGGTGATAAAGCTCCTTTACGTGAGTGTCGCCAACCGGCAGGAAACCATTGCAGTGTAATGGGACACAGAGAGAAGCAGAAGAAGAAGGCTGGCGTTGTGTTCAAAGGCATCGTACTGCGAAGGTTGTTTACAAGCGAGTAATAATGGGCAAGTTTTGTGTGGTCGACACTTTCGCTAAGCTAAAAGACTACAATGACTACAACCTTGTCGTAAACAACCCCGTTTCTGTTTCCAGTGGCGGATTACTACCAACAGACAATGAGGCCTCCTATAGGAAATCAATGCATGGACAAAATGTCAAATAAATCATCACGGAAACCACAGTTTGCTACGATTTTTATGTGGGAACATCAAGGAACACCACTGACCACTCAGTGAGTTTCATGGCTTTGAAAAAGGAATGTTTAAGGTGGTTTTAGGACAGATTTACACATGGCCGTAGACAGCATTGTTAAGCCAGGCAGGGGAAAGACAAATTCTCTCAAATTGTCAGAGAAGGAGCAATCGTCAAGATTTTGGTCTTAACCACTCTATTTCATCATAAACAACCAGGAATGGGGCTCAAAGTGCAAAATACTGGACTTCTCCTTTAAGAATGGGCTTTACACCAGTAGATGTCAGGCTTACACAGGTTTTGGTTTAGGGCTTGTCACTCTTTGAAAAACCCAGTGAGAGACTACTTTTTTGGACTTGCTGGGTGGTATTCACAGAAAGCAGATAGGGACTTGAAAGTTTATGGATTCATAAAGGCCATTTCCACCGCAGGAAGTTTCCCAGGGGACCAAGAGCCTTTTGAGAAACTCAGGAACTAAACTTTCATTTCAACCGGAGGCAGCAGGGACAAATTTAGTTCAGGTGGTTCCACATGGAGAAGAATAAAGTCCCCGCTGTGGGAGTAGTACTTTCCAAAGGTTAGGGAAATTTAGAGGTCGAGTTTGCAGGGTTGACTGTGGGTGATGTCAAACTGTGGCGGCCACAGCTCGTGGGTCATACAAGGGTCAGAACCAGTTGGGAGCATGAGCGAGTGGAGTAGAGAAATTAAACTATTGCTCTTTTTTTTTCACTGCAGTTACATTCGAAGCAGAAATAACCAAACACTTACAGATGAAGGTGTTCTGCAGGTTGTCGCCTCTGTTTCTGTCTCTCCATTTCTTCTTTTTATTCATTCATTCATTAAATTCAACTCAAATATCAGAGTTACGCAACGGTAATTTCAAACAGCACAGAATTATCCTGCAGTGAGACAAAGTGTTGTGCATTTGGCATTTATAAAGTCTCACATCTCTTTTATCTCTTGCTTCTCCACCAAGAGGACACTAGTTCTATTTTTAGTAGCATGTAAGCTAATACTGGATGCACAGCATAAGCTACGGCAGAGCGAGTAAAGGCTGGGTTTGGGTTGGGCAGGTATTCCTCTTGATTATTTCTCATCCTGTTCTGCATCAGGTATCAGTCGTCCAGTTATGGTTTTTTACCGAGTTTGTTCATTTTAGTTCACAACTTCCTGTAGTTTTTATATTAAAGGTGCTGGACAAAGGTGTAATACAAACACTAGGTTGAATATTTCTGTGGCCATGTGCTCCTACTCACACAAATACACACACACACAGATCTAATCATTCACAAGAAGGGTTGCGAAATTATATAGCATAATAATCTAGATTATTTCGATGGAATTTAAAACATAAATGCCGACTTGCCCTTGGTTTTAAAAAGGCCTCACGTAGACGAGATGAAATGCCCCACCAGCAAAAATGTGCTTTACATACTATGCAAAAAAGTTTATTTCTACAGAGAACAAGAAGTTGTTTCCACGTGTTGTTTTTTCTCTGGCTGTCAAACAGATGTTGGAATCATACTGACTCTCTTGATTTAAAACATAACCACAGTGTCCTCCATTATTTTTGAATCCCCTGTTTTGAATCCCAAATTAGGCTCCTGTAGGCAACAGCTGCAGGGGCAGTGACATTATAGCTTGGTCTGTGCATGTGTGTGTGTGTGAGTGTGGAGATTCTCACCTGACATCTTAAGCTACAGAAACAGAAAAGAAGCATTTGTCACTGATATGTTTCTACAGCAGTCACTTTAGATCCATTACTGTAATGAAATCCTGGACAGTGTGAGAAACACCTCCACTCACACCAACCCTGAGGAGTGTTATCCCTTAGAAGTATTTCTCTTTAAGAATCATCAAAGTTATAGTGCCAGACTCCAGCTGCTGTATGTGTGGTTTGTTTCATGTATCTGGGCACATTAATCAAGGGTATGAATATTAGTTTAAGGCTGCACTAATTAAAAGTAAGTCTGGTTAGTGTAAATCCTTTAAATGCAGTGTTTTAGATGTTCCTGTCTTTTTGCTAACATCCTAGACTCTGAAGCAGCCAAAGGAAAAGAGCCCCTCACCCTCTCTCTTTCTCTCTGTCTGGGATTTCATTTTCTTTTGTCCTCAAGGACATGGCACAGAGCAGAAAATGGGGAGGGGGGGTTAGGGGTGTAGTAATTAGTAGCGAGTAGAAAGGAGGACTGTCTCCCCACTGGCCCGTTGTGTGAGGGTCAAGAGTTCAGAGTTGACACAACATGAATCCCAGTGAGGTTTAAACACAAGAGTAAGTGTGCTCTAAAAAGCTCTTCCAGCTGTGTGCTGATGTGAAATATATTTGACAGTTAAGGTCGTATGACCCATAATTTGATATGCTGGGAGTGGGAGTGTGTGGGTGGCAGACAAGGGTATATGGAGATACAACAGACCTGGCTGGCTTTGCTTTTCACATATGTAATGCAGCTTTGCACATATGAACATGAGGATTATCACCAAGCCTGCGAAGAGGATATATAGAGTATTTTGTGACTACTCGATCTGTTTGGAACACCACAGAAGCGAAGCACCATGTCGACACTGGCTCATTAACACGTGGGGTGACAGGGGCTGAAGCCCAGGGCCCCACAGAGAGGACAGAGAGAAGCGCATGGGGCCCCTGTCTGCAATTTTTAGTATAATGTGGCTAATTGGTTGGCCTTGTCTGCAGAGTAGACAAGCAGCACACACTTCTCTGGGCATTTACAGAGCTTTAAAGTTGGGCGGAGGTGGGGGTGGTCTTCATCAGGCTCCCGCTCAGTGTTCAGAAATATTAATATAAAAGTGAGCTAATCACTGATGTAGCCACGGTCAGCTTTTGTCAGCAACTGGCTTCATCATTCAGTGATTGATATTTAGCTTGTAAAAGTACCACAATATCTGTGCTGATTCACTGACGGAGGTTTGGGCCTGTGAGTCACAGCAGAGCAACGTCACTGCGTCTTTGTCCCTGCGTCTTTGTCCCTGCAAGATTATTGTGTGGAAAAATTACAAGGCGAAATGTCTCATCGTCATGAGAGAAATGGCAGTAGAGTTGAAAGAGATCCTCTCTGACAGTGTCAACAGAAACTGGCAACTCATTCAAATTTAAAACCCTTAATTCCAGCTTAGTATTTTCTCTCTGTGCTGGCTGCTGTCCTACCTATCAGCTCTTACTAAATGAATTTTATTCCTTTTGTGTGGAATATGTTTAACCTTGTGTAAATGTTTACTTGCCTCAAAGACAAAATAAGTACTTGAAACCATGGACTTATTTTACCAGCCCCTATTCTCATCTTGTGAATCCTTATATGTTTGTCCTGGATTCCAGGTACCAACCGGGCACTGCTGTGCAAGTCCAGCAGCGACGGCCAGAACCAGGTCCTACAGATTGGCCGACCACACAGCACTGACAATGAAGATGAGCTGCAGAGGCTGGCTGCACTGGGTGAGACACACTGACAGATAGACAGTCCTTCTTACCAGGGTCAGTTTGGTGCACTTATTCAGTTGAGATATATTCTCCATAATATTTTAGTAATTCGCCTTATTTTTTGCTCAGCTTCAGATTTTTCTGCACTATTAACCATTCGTTTGGTTTTATTTTTTTCTGGTTTAACGCAACTTCATTTTAATTTAGACACAGATTTCACTTAAGTTTTATTAAGCGCTCAGTTTGGGGAATGAATATGTAATACTTAGCTATACTGGGCATTTTTCATTTTGAGCCAACCATGCACCAGTACCCATTAAGATGAATATTCCACATTATCTGGTCAGTGACATCCCATCTCACCAATATGATTAGCGCTGCTGCCTCCTTCCTCTTGTACTCTGCTCACTTTGCTGCTGTTTTTTTCCTGCGACAAGACAGGAAGTAATCCTAACAAAGACAAAAGAAAGGTCAAAATTAACAGGAGGAAAATCTTTATGGATTTTGTTTTACCTTTTATTTCCTTTTTTTTGTTGTTTGCTTAGATAACTGTGGTCCTGAGGTCTGATGAATACTCAGACATGTATCTTGGTTGAAATCAGATTTGCACAGCAGCATAGCAGACATACCTATATTACATAACATTCCTTGCATTCCATGCAGGACATACAAGCCATTACTGTAAACTAGCTGCTACAGAGACACACATGGAGCCGTCTATCTGTGGTGGACAGCCGAGCTAATGGTCCTGTAATGTGGGTTGTGTATGTAGCAGGAAATACATACATTGTGATCAGCTTTGTGAAGGAAGCATTAGGTGCAGCCTGGCACCCGTAATGAATATAATGGAGAATTAGCTGCATTGTTTCCTGGTGTTTCACACCACATCATTAGAAGAGGAGGCAGAGCTCTCTGTCTCCCTTTGTTCTCCCGCTCCTCCTTCTCCGTCTCCAGTTGAGAGTCACATGATTGGTCTGTTGTTCAGACCCTTCTCTGAATGATTTAAATGAAATGGCAGTCATTCCATTAACCCAGCTGAAGGTGACCTCTTCCCTCATATTTTCATCCACCCCCAAACACACACACCCCTCCTGTCCTCCCACCCCCATTTTCCTGCTTCTACTTATTGCTCTTGTGTTATTGCTTTAAACTCTCCTTCCTCATACTAAATCTCTTGCTCCTCTCCCCCAAACCCTTTGTCTATCATCATATCCTCAAACTCATCTTCTCTGTCCTCATTTTCCGATCCTCCCTGTGTTTAATGTGTCTCCTGTCCTCTCCCTTTTAATACAGGTGTAGATTCGGCTCGTATAAGGCAGACAGGGCAGATTGCTGGTCAGAGCAGCACCAGGAGGCTCGGAGACTACCGGGTCAAGTTCAACTACAATGAAATCGACCTGCTCAGGTGAAGTCAGAATACTCAAACTACATCATAAGCACATACTCTACATGCATTTTGTCTGTTCTGTTGAGTTTATGTTATGGTCTTATTTATTTATTTATTAGGGATGCAATGATCCAACAACCAAATCAATATTCACAACAATTAAGCATTGAATACAGTGTTTTGTCAGTGTCATAAAATTCTTTGTAAAGTTATTTTTATCCACACAGTGTAGACAGCTGAGTTTTGAGAAATCTAAAAACAAGTTGTGGTTTTATGGGGGAATATGTGCTGGAACAATTTCTTGGCCCTGCACTATGAATCCAGGAAGTCACTGAATGTGTTTTTGGCCCTTTGGATTTCTGTTCATGTACAGATCAAACAAACAGGATATAAAGTCTTATTAAGTAAAATCCAGAAATGCCCACAGGGACATTTCTTAAACTTTGGATCAAGCCTGGCCAGATGCTTTCCCCCTGTTTCCAGTCTTTTAAAGGAACAGTGCGTAAGATTTAAGGAGATTTAGTGACAGCTAGCAGTGAGCTCTGCAGATTGAAACTTGCTAAAACTTCTTCTGATTAGAATTCCCTTAGTGTTCATTGTTTAGGAGGTTCTTACCGAAAACCAGATTAGACCCAGAGGCCTCTTGCTCTCCAAAACAAAGGGGCCAGGACTCTCATTTATAAACATTGCATGCGCACAAAACGAGGCCTGAAAGAGGCGTACGCCACTTCCCACACAACAGTTGTGATCTATAAAACCAGACTTGATAGGAGAAACTTTGACCCTTGCTTCCGAACATTTGGAGACAGGAAATTGGGGATGCAGATGGTGCGGTGGAAGCCTGTTTGTAGAAATTGTTGAGTATTTTTTGGCGCATACCATTTTTGGCTTTTGTCCTTACATACATTTTTAGTATGGATCCTACGCACTGTTTTATAAACGAGACCCTAGATGATTAAAACCGGTAAAAACACTTAATAAAGCAGTTTCACATCACTAGTCACTGTTCTTCTACGATGTCTGGTGTGTCCTAGACAGACAGCTCGCCCATCGCCTGCTATGTGTGCTCACCTATTTTCTCTCATAATTCTATGTGTGCTCAACTTGTTTCTTATGCCTGTCGTTCAGTAAGGTTTTTACCGTGAGCCAAATTACCTGCAAAGGTCTCTTCCTCACCAAAACAAATGAACCAGGTGATTAAAATCGACATAAAACACAGATTAAATCAGTTTCACGTTACAAATCAGAGGTTCTCCGATGCTGTTTGACATGTTGGAGACGGCCGTTAGCTCAGCACCTGCAAATGTGTGCTCACCTTTTTTTCCTCTGATAACTTAAGATCCAGATGTTTAGGTTTTAACCAGGAGCCGAATTATCCACAGAGGTCTCTTCCTCTACAAAACAAACTAACAAATAAAATAAAATCAGTGTTTTAATGAATGCCCTTGTCGCGGAGGGGTTGCTAACTACTGTGGCCAATGCAAAATTACGAAGACATGAATGGCTGTATTTAGAGCCAGTGTTTTGTTTGTCCATTATAGGCTACTGTAGAAACATGGTGGTACAATATGGCGTACCCCATGGATGAGGACCCGCTCCCCATGGAGACATAAATGGCTCATTCTAAAGTAATGAAAACACTACAGTTCCTATTTTCAGGTGATGATACACTAAAGAAAACATACTTATTACATTAAATTACATTTCTGCCAATAAAAAAAGTCCTACACACTGGACCTTAAAGTCAAGCTAGGCTATTTGTCTGCTAGATCCAGCTTCGTATTTTGCATACAGGCAGGAGATTGGTGCTGATCCTCTTACTTACCTCTCAACAAGAAAGTGAATAAGGGTACTTTCCAAAATGTTCAAGTGAAACCGGGGCAGCTAAATAAACACTTTAAAGTACAATCAGTTCAGCAGGTTGTGTGTGTGTGTGTGTCTGTGTGTGTACTCAACAGAACCTGGACAGTGGAGGCTCTGTCTCCATATTATGGTCTTTGTTATCAGATCTGATTCTCCTCCAGACTCTCTCAGCCTCTTGAAATTCCACGATCTGGGGGCCCCTCTCTCACACTTCTCATTTCCTGTTCCTGTCTGCTGTCCAGGCCAAGCAAATCAGTCTCAGATATCTATGAGTCATTCCAATTATGATCCTCACTAAAACACACAATAGAATCTTCATAGAATTTCCTCCTTAGCGCCATCAAAGAGAGTGCAGGAAATTTGATGTGGACAAAGTATAAGCGATTCTTGGGATTTATGAGATTAGCCAGGTTTATTGTATTTAGGTCAGGTGCACTTATGGCTGTCTCTCTTTTCGTCTCAGTTCCTTCCTCGTTTGCTCTCCCTCAACTTCTCTCTCAGCCAGTCTCCGTCTCTGCTTGCTGTCTTCTTATTCGCTCCTTTATATTAACTTATCTACTCCTGTATCTATCTTCTCCTGTCCTCCTACTACATCAGTGCGGCCAAGACAAGGCCAATCATCGCAGAGCCAGAGATTCATGGCAGCCACTCTTTGGACAACGTGACAGGCTTCTTGTTGTTGATGTCAGAAGGTCTTATCAATGCCCTTGAGTCCGCCCACGGCCCTGAACAAGCCAACCAGGTTAGCAGATTCATCTTGAAGATTTCTCCCCACCTCAACCACCTTCTCGCCACTTGTTTTTCTGGGGTTTTTTTCTTCCAAGTTTCAGGTTTCATATTCTAAATCTGCTGTCTTTACCCTTTCTATCCTATTCTTTCCCTCCTATGCCGTCTATCATGTCCTCCCACCCAAACCTACTCTTTTTCCTTTTTCGCCTACGTCTCTCTTTCTCCTACTTTTCCTTGTCTCCTTCTTGTACTCTAGCTTTCATAACCACTTTTGGTCTTCACGTCCATTGCTGTTTTCTTTCTCTCACTTATTGTATTGTCTTTTTTCATCCTCATAATCTTCTTTAGCTCTTTGACTTTATCGTCAATCTTTTTTCTCTGACTCCCTGTCTCCTCTGCTATCCACCATAGGAAATCGTTGCCATGGTAGCAGCAGAGCTGGCCCAGCAGACCAGTCTGGAGGCAGTGGCTCAGTCGGTGGTGGAGCGCGTCAAACGGCTGCACCACGACGTCTACGTGTCCGGCCGTCAGAGGGCAACTTACTGTTCTCGGCACGAGGACATGACCCTGCTCATACGCACACTGAACTACCCGCTGGCTGACGGAGTGCTCACACCCACGCAGGGTAGGAAAGGGCATGCTGGGATTGGTTCGTGTTTCATTGAAAATCTGCCTAGGGAGCAGACCTCCATACCAGCTACACCAACGGCAGTGTTCATCATTAAAAACTTCAGAATTTAGAAGCATTTCGAATATGTATTATTCAGGTTTCTACAGAACATTAAACAGTCATAAATCAGTGCTTCCGAACTTTTCCTCTTTAAAACAAAATGAACTCGCAACCCCTCGTCTAAGGTTACAATTTTTTTTGAGCTGTTAACAATTTCAGCTAAAAATATTTAGATTCAAATCAGGCCTGAAGAGGTAAAACTACTCCGTATTTCACAAGGAAACAGCCGAGCTAATGTCCAAACAAGCAAACATTATTTTTTCCTTACTTGTTAATGATATTGCGACTTTCCTTTTACACTCTTGGACGGTCGCAACTCTAAGGTGGTAACCACTGCTTTACAGATGACTGTTTTACGGTTATTGAAATTTAGAACCACACCGAAAGTTAATAAAATCCAAATGATGCTGGATTAGGTGAATGCCGATGTGAACATTTTCAAACCGATTTGATACTAGGCCAAACACCGGACCAGACCAGTGTACCAAATTTTACCAGGTGTCTCGACTCAGCAGCTGCTCCGAAGTGGAACATAGTGACATAGTGTTCCAACAGAAAACTAGCATCTATCACACAGCATCGCGTAACATCGGAGCTCTCTATCCACATTGAATCCATTAAATATGCCCCTCTGTCACATCATATAAACAAACCACTTAAATATCAGCTGTTTGCTCGAGATCATACTGGACAGGTAACCCACTTAAAAGGTGTGTGAGTAGTAAGGGGTGGGGGTATAAAAACGATACAGCATATCGTATCATCACACAATGTCAAGTATTGATTTTTGTTTACTAAATAAACTATTAATATGACAAATACAAATTCAACTTTAGGTAGCCTACTAGAGTAATATAATCAATTGTTTTTTTAGTCCACCAGATACATTTTGCTATTACACAAAAAATAATGGCTGAAGTGAGATGAACCGACTGAAAACTTAATCTTATTAGATAAAACAGATGTTGATTAAGTTTTCCTTTGGGGACTTAATTTATAGTTGAATACTCGGCATATTGTGACATTTAAATCACAATAATATTGTATCGTGATATCGTATTGTGAATCCTCTGTCGATTCCCACCCCTACCGACATTACAATTTAAAACAGTGAAATTTGAAGGTATCATATTGATAATTCTACTTTTCAGCTTCATGAATCAGACGTATCCTGCCGCATTTTCAAAGCAAGTGACCAGAATAATTAGCAGCATGCCGCCCAGCGAAAGTCAAGCTCAAATTGGCGTTTGCAGCCAGTTTGAACGCCTCTGTCGTTGGCTTAAAATCCAATATGGTCTCATATTTGCTCAGTTTTAGTTTTCTTGAGAGATTAGCTCTGCCATGTCTCCTCTCATCCCCCCAAAAAACACATGAACTTTCAAGAAAACAAACATAGCTTGCACCTGTCTACCCTCTCCCACCTCTACTGAAATTTGATCTCCTTTATGTTGCCGTGCTTGGCTCTGCCGCAAATTACAGAGGCTCTTTCAGACAGTAGTGGCTCTGTTAGTCAATTGATAAACATATTATGATATTAGTCTTGTTGCCATATTGCTTATTACTAATGCTGTACGAGTTGGAGTAGTGCTGTGATAAGTCAGCACAGGTTGCTGATCTCTGCGACTTTGCATGAATGTGTCATAAAGACAAATGCCGGTTCAGCTAGTTTGCATAAAATGAAACCGGTTGAAGCTCGCACACCTGACTGGACCGCCACAACCAGATATCCACCCAACCCAATGCTGGATTTGAATAATATTAAACTTTTAGGGTTGGTTGCTTAAATAAAGAAGAAGAAAAGTCTGGTCCTGGACCAGTGGAATGCTATACTTCAAAGGAGATCTTAAAATAGTATTAGGTTTATCCTCGTCTGAGCAGCCAGCCCTGAGAAAGAGAAATAACAGATTTTGAGAGGTCTAGCTAAGAATATCACACAGAGCCAAAAAAACAAAGTCTGGGCAGAAACAATCCAATTTATTGCAGGTTCCCAAGACGCCCATAATGCTGAAACTACACACTAGTGTTTTTCTTGATAATAGTACTTGTGAAAAGTATAAAAAAAACAATATTGATGTACCTCAGACGACAGCGGCCTTCAACTTATTGTTTTATTGATCTTTCCAAGTTGTTCTGAGATCAACAGGACCACATAATTTAAAGTGACTTTTAAACGTTTTACATGTTTGTCCTTCTTTCAGGTGGACGTATCTACCCTGTGTCAGTGCCCTACTCCAACAGCCAGAGCACCAGTAAAACCAGTGTCACCCTCTCACTGGTCATGCCCTCACAAAGTACACTCACCAATGGAACCAACACTGCCTCCACCCTGGAGGAAGGCACCCCCACACCAGGGTAAGCTTGTTTTTCACCCCGGCTTGTCTCCCATTCCAATTTTTCTTTTTATCTCACCGCTTTTGTGTTTTTGCTTCAGAAACTTGATTTTCCCTTCCTTGTTCCATTGCTGTTGGTGAGCTTTATTCTGACTCCTCTATTCCCTCCCGACTGTTAAGTTTATTTTGGCTGTGTTTTAGATACCTCCCTCATCCCTCCCTTGCTATATTTATTTTAGGTAAGCTTGATTTTCACTCCCCTGTGTCCCTTCTCTGCCATGCTTATTTATGTGTAAGCATGGTTTTCACTTCCCCATTGTTCCGCCGCTGTGAGCTCTGTGTATCATGCCAGGGTCCCTTTCACGGACTAGAAACAGAAGACTGATCAAGGGCAGCTGTAAAAGTATTTTAATCTTGAACTTTCACACCAGCATAAACACACACTACAGAACAGTACACACTATACTGTAACACGAGCATATGAGTGTAATCAAATCAGTATTGCTCTTGGGAGCCATTTACACTGTGATTTTAGACAGTGTTGTACAGAAACAAATTACTGGAACACGTTATTGCTTTTCCGAGAAATTAATAGTTTTACAAATTGCTACTTGAATTGTGTTAATGGCCTCCAGTCCTGCTTGTGCTGCCAACTGGTGCCGAACACATCGTTTTTCCACAGTCTGTAATACAGGTATGTAGCATGACAGTATAGTACATCACAGCTGGCTGTGCTCACACGCATAACAGAACACACTGTCATGTGTTCAAGAGACTTCTAAGGGACTCAGACCGAAAACAGCAGCCTGTGTTAAATCAGTGCAGGGAAATGCTGTCTCCTTTACTGCTTGTTGTACACTGCAATCTACTCTTGTAGGAATGTTATATTTGTTGTAATAAAGACACAATGGGGCGCCGATTAGCTCACCTGGTACAGCAAGCCCATGTACAAAGGCTACGTCCTTGCCACAGTGGCCACATTTTTGATTCTGGCCTACAGCCCCTTGCTGCATGCCATCCCCCGTCTCTTCCCCCTTCATGCTACCACTCAGTACGTTTACATGCAGCTTGAGAAAATCGAATTATTGGCTTAGTCCGACTGAAATTGGACTATCCATAGCTCGACTAACACACCTTGATAATTCGATCGAAAGTCGAACTATTGCTGCATGTACCTACTTAGTCCGACTGGAGTCGGACTCGGCATTCTGCGCATGCACCACTTTTTCTTTTGGTGCCTTTCACAGCGAAAGAAAAAGGAGATGACGTAGCAGCAGTTAATTCCTGTAAAAACAAACAAACAAACATCATGGCGACCGAGAAGCAGAAGACGCACTTCTGGACAGACGAGGAAGCTACATTCATGCTCTGACAGCTTCCTGTATGAGTCAACCGGAACTAGTTCAATATGCGCTGTATTAAAAAGGACACAGCGCTGCCTATCGAGGCGGAGTCAGACGTACTTGGTCAGAAATTCGATTTTTTCTTCTGCATGTATACTCAGACAAGACGGGAAGTCCGACTTGACTGATTAGCCGAGCTATGAGCTTAGCTCGACTACTGCGTGCATGTAAACGTACTGACAGTCCTATCAAGTAGAGACCAAAAAGCCCCCAAAGTCTAAAATAGCCAACACTTTAGCACGCTAACAAAGCTAACCACCAGCACCTACTAGTTCAACGGAAAACAGGCCAACTCCGCGTCACTCCTCTCATCCTCTGGTCAGCAAATGTGTAAGACAGTGCCAATCCCAGGTTCACTTTAGTTTGGGATTTAGCTTTTTCTGCTTGGCGTTTTGCCATGCTATTTTTACATTTTTGTTTTATTTCGGGTTTTTCTTTGTGCTGTGTCTGTGCAGTTTTCATAGTGTCCACTTGGTTGCATGCTGCTACTCTCTGCTTGCTACCTGTCGATAAAGTCTTGACCTCACCTGCAAGCTGTTACTGGCTGGGAGCTCCACATCACTGCCCAAAGGCTGCAGCCTGGAAATACAGAAGTAAAGGCAGAGGGCAGAGCCTCTGCAGATAGATGGGTCAAAAGTGATGATTGAGAGCAAAAACTTTTAAGTTTGCAATACATGACACACACACACACTAGTGGTTCTTTTTTGTTCCGTCTGAAAAAGCGAAGCTGCTTTTCTTGTCTTGGTTTTGGAGTGAGGGATTTACACACACCACAGACCTGTAAGAAAATGGTTAGGGGTTATGGTTAAGGTTGTTGCCCACAGAGTTAGCATCTGTAGCCCTTTTTACACAGAGGTCGCGCTATAGGGCTGCTACACAGTCCCTTCTTTCTGCTGCCTTTGCATTTTTACATAGACCCAAATAATGGCGGCTTCATTCTGCTCCAGTCTGTGATTCAAGGCAGTTTAGGCTGTTTTTTAGGGCAGTTTGTGGAGTTGGAGTCGCAGGGTGGATAACTGATCAGTTGATCCAGTTATGTCTGAGCAAATTAGATTGATGGATGAGAGGAGCAGCTGCTGCAAAGGCGAGTGAATGCAAACTTTTAGACCATTAAGTTTCTCTGGGGTTCTGCTGCTCCTTCTGTGCACAGAGTACGATCTATGTCTGAGACTGCAGTGCAGTTACAAATGAATGAATGTGTGGGAAACCCTGTGAGAGGAGTTACTTTTGTATTGTTTACATTATTTTTTAGAACAATCCAGAATAGTATACCTTTGAAGGTACCAGGGAAGAACATTAAGTATGATCCAGGAAGTCCAGTTGGAGAATCAGAGTAATGAGTTTAAAGGCTTGGCAGATGCTGACAGTTTGTAACACTCACAGACAGGACTTTACAGCACTGGAAGGTTAACACGCTAAGATTGAACACTTAACATGTGGTATGTGATGTTCTTCTGCCAAGTTAATTATATGTTTAATTTGTAACAAAGCATGAATCACTTACACCTTCAATTAGCATGCCTCAGCTTGCCTGGAGTTAGGGAGGTTACCTGCTTGTAATGGAGAATGAATAAACATGAGTGGCACTCATTTGGCTGCTGCTGTGGGTTCGCTGCATGTGCTTCACTTTGCATGTGCCCTTTGCTCGCTCGTCCACAAGGACTGCTTCCCTGTCTCCTCTTCCTTAACGACTTTGACTCTGCCACTCACTGTCTGACTCACATCTGTATTTCTCTTCCACCCGGGCCCCGACTTGCCAATATCCATCCTGCGTCCTACGCTCTGTCCTTGCCTCTCCTTTTTCCGCCTCTTTAGCACGTTTCACCCCGCTACCTGCCAGACCTCCGTCGACATCCTGCAGCCCATAATTGAACTCCCTTTTTCCCCTCTTTTCCCCCTCTCTCCTCTTCCTCCTCTCCCCCTCTCCACCTCCCTCTTCTCTCTTTCCACCACTCCTCCTCCCCCCCGCCCTCTCCCTCTCTCCACCTCTCTCCTGTGTCTCTCCACCCACGACATGGACCCCTTCCTCTCTTCTAATGCCCCCACGTCTTCCTCCTCTATTCCCACCCTCATACCTGTCTCCTCCTCTTCCTCCATCCTCCCCAACCAACCACCTTTCTCCTCCTCCCTCTTCTACTCCTCCACTCTCCCCAGCAGTCAGAGCCCCACAGCCACCCTCCAATCCACCAACACCCAGACGCAGAGCTCCAGCTCCAGCTCGGGAGATGGCAGCCTGTTCCGCCAGAGAGGCAGCCAGGCGGCTCAGCCCGACGAGACGGGCAGGGTACCGCCGTATGTGGACTTCAGTCAGTTTTACCGCCTGTGGGGAAGTGACCACAGCGACGGCCAGAGCACCCAGGGAGGACTGGGACCCCAGTGAGGAGGACGATGACGAGGGTGCTTGGAGCCACTTGGAAAGAGACATACTGGACTTTCTTACAGCAAAGAGACGCATGGATTGCAAAGGGACAAAGATTTTAAGCGGTAGTTTGGTTGACCAATGAAATGCTTTTAATGTATCATAACTAAAACTAAGTGACCTAAAGGTGCATGGGGACGCATGGACTAAGGACTGGGGTTACCAGGTCTTACTGTTAAACATTGGGTGAAGCCAGTGGGCAAAGGATAACCCTGAGACAGTGAGACACTGGTGTCACTACACGTCACAAAATGATGTTTGTGCTTCTGTTTCAGATGCTGGTCATGAGTGTGAATATATGTAATCCAGACTGTAGCCATTATTGTCAGATGTAAAAACATGTATCTGCAAACAGGAACCTCTTAGACTTGAGAGTTTATGGAGCTGATAATTATGACTAAGGCCCGAAAATGAATGGATACGTTTGAAAGTACTTTTTAATTTGTAATGAAAGTATATCTCTAAGTGACTCTCTGGGCTGTCTGGGCTTCTCTTCATGTTAACATTTGACCA
Organism: Cephalopholis sonnerati; assembly: GCA_019142605.1. Classification (NCBI taxonomy): domain Eukaryota; kingdom Metazoa; phylum Chordata; class Actinopteri; order Perciformes; family Serranidae; genus Cephalopholis; species Cephalopholis sonnerati. Next base: position 41,158,734 of record JAGQAX010000003.1, on the reverse strand, counting down.
TCTTCTTCTCCAAACAAGACCAGGGGTCAGATGCACAACTAAAACTGTGTGTACCAACAAAAGCCCTTTTTAAATAGAAATTGTGCAAATTTGCAGGAAAGCCCAATCCGTCTTCTTCCAGCATTGGCAGTATAAAAACAAAATCGGGGAGTGCGGCAAAATGCCACCTGCCTACTTTTGTTTATACAGAATGTGCCTTTTTTCGGGGCAGTGGGGGGCGTGAGCAAGTAACAAAATGTGTAGCGTGTGACCGTCATCTAACGGTTAATAGCCTCCTCGTTAGCAAGCGCGAGGAGGGCGCGCCATTCTTTATCTCCCCAGTTGCTCATCTTCTGCTTTGTGTCTCCTTAGTGCTGCTAGATACTCATTCCTGCTATCAGCTGTTTCCTGGTTTGAAGTCCACGCCAGTTAGTCAAACGTACGGCGTCATCAACAGCCCCTCCCACAAGTCATCAACAGACCCTCCCGAGGCGGAAAGCCGCCTCGCTCTGTTTAGACCAAAACTGTTCCACCAATATGACTACCCTACGAGGCGGAAAATTGGGCACCTCGGATCAACTCGCCAATCCGGCTCTGCGTGTCTAAACGCTCGCAGCTTGCCGGCAAAACGGCCCAACATTCGCGGAAAATCTGGCAGTGTAAAAGGGGCTATAGAGACAGACATACGCATACGTATCCTTTTCGTCAAATGTATAAGCCACAAGTACATCTGATTCTGCTTTATAAATCTCAGTCATTGTGCAGCTGGGCTCACACACACACACGCCTCATCTTCACACACGCAGCTCACTAAAAAATGGATGTAGAAACACCCTTACATGTCAATTTGCACATTGATGCTTGTGCCCACTCTTCCACCAAATAGACCTGTCAAAGAACACCAAAGAAGAAATGCAATTTTACTGAATGTTTTGCATCGGCTAGGTTCCCCAGTGGTGCCAGAGCAGCTGTCAAGGCGCATGGCTGTGGATATACCACTAATTTATGACGTCGCTCTTCAATCTCAGTCATTATGATTATTAAATATCAGAAGGATGGTCAATGATGCATTCACAGCGCTCATTTTGAAACTGACTTCACAAAGTTCTCCACTGTTCAGGATCAAATTAAACCATCGTTAAAGGGGAGATGTGGCTCAAATGTAAATAAAGAATGATGCATCACAAATAATTTAAAATTAAGTTCATGACTGTGGCTTTGATTGACATGATACAGATATCTATGCTGCCTGCGAAAATAATAACACAAGCAGAGTGAAAACAACCTGAAAGCAATGTTTTATCATTATGGTACATGTCTCATCTTCTTCTTGATGTTTCCTCTGCTGTCAGCCGCAGCTGTCTGAGCTAAAACCACATGTACGCCTGGTCTGAAGAGCGCACGAGGTGCACACGTTCTCACCGCACATTTCTGTTTTTATAAATGACAGTTAATGTGTGGAAAAAGGCGTACGCATGGTTTATGTGCATATGCGTCGCTTATACATCTGGCCCCCAGAGGCTCTCATTTGGTCTGTGTGACAACACCTGTGGTGACAGGTGGTCACACAGGATGTGTTTGAATAATACATGCCCCACAGTTTAACTCTAAATGACTATTTGTGTCTGTGGACAGGCGGCTATGCACTTTGCCGGTAATTCATCAGAAGAAGAGGCCCTCCTCTGTACAGCTACACTTCGAAGCAAATGAGAGTATTCAAAAGTGGAAGCACATTAGAGATTTTTTTTAGGAGATTACTAAGCAGTAGGGGGGTTTTTTTGGATGGAAAATAAACAAATGTTTCTTACTTACCAGTACCGTTGCAGCACGTTAGCCAGAAGCAGCAACAAGCCACCATCTCGCCTACTTAAACATGCATAATTTCCTGTGCAGGCGGGGGTTCTTTTCAGAAGTTGGAAACCAAAACTAGAATATAGAGAGGCATTTACAGAATGCAAATGCACTAAATGACTACAGCAATAAAAATAACAGCGTTAAATTGGTATTTGAAATAAAAATCTAAAGGAGTAGCACTAAAAGTTTTTGGAGAGATGCTAGAAAGTGAGAATTTGTGGTTACTGGGACCTCGTGCAGAAGCGTATCTTCCAAGCATGAAGGCAAGAATGATCATGCTCTATGTGCGCTATTTGAAGTACGCTGTCAGGGCCTCAGCATGTAGTTTTGATGGCAAGAAAGAAATGATAAAACTCCAGCTTTTTTAAATGGCATGATAGATTGTAATGTAAATCTGAGAAACAAGAAGCTGAACCTGGAGGTTTTCAGGGATCAGAAATGATTTAGTGGCTCCACAAAGCAAAACAAGCTTCAGTGTGAGAACAGTGCGGGATGTGCGGTTCTGAACCAGAGCGCTACAGTGTACCGTAGCTGCTGTGTTCAACTCCTTTACTATGAAGCGAAGTCTGTTCTGTCAAAACGACAAGGCAGCGGACTGGAAGAGGACCTCTCTGACACCTCAGCAGCAGGACATTGATGGATGGGGAGTGTGAAGGCTTGAGCGCCAGCAGACTGTGTTCATAATGCAGTCAAGTAAAAATATAATCGACCATCATGTGATGGTTAGGAGCGGGGAGGGTCGACAGGAGGAGCTGAGTGATTGTTGGAGCAAATGAAACCATCCATCAAAGCCGAGCAGAGTCATCACTTTTTGGTTTTTCTGTCCCATGTGCTGCCGTGTGCTTTGAAATAAAAGTTTTGTTCTTTCTAATTTCATTTATTGAACCCAAAATAGCCCCCCTTTATCAGTCCCCCACTATTGCTTGTAAGATTTGATGTTCATTGCACTTGTGGTGAAACTCTGTTTCTCCCAAACTTTGATTTTCTGTTTTCCAGAATTACTTCTAGGAAGGAAGAATGGAATTTCCCTGTTTCCTCGTCGCTGAACCGTACAACCAGCCTCCATCCAGATTTATTTCCATCGCCCCTTCCTCTCGGAGGCCAGAAGTTAATCTAATTCCCTAAATTAACTTCACACTGTTATGAAACTCTAATTGGCCTAATCAGGGAACTGATTAGAAACACACACAAAAAGAAATGAATGGAAGGAAAAATAAGTTCACATTAAAACCTCAAATCACCAGTTGGAGCTGCGGTGCAACACGGAGTTGTTTAGTATCAAAGTCGACAAAGGGCATGTTACTAATAGCTCATTTTAGTGGTAATTGGTGTTTTCCTCCTGTTCAGGCCATGACCTCATTCTTGAAAAGTGGGTTCAATTAACTTTATTGCTCCTAAAAAAAAAGGCTTAGGTGAATGTTTGGAGGTTGAAGAGAGCTGGCTGCTGCATCACTGCACTGTACTTGTAGTCTCTCTGCTCTCCCCTGTCCTTAAAGAAGTGTTCACTGCTGGAAATATGGTCTGTTCAGAATATTAGGCTGTATATGCAGGAGAAAGACACAAATACTTGAAATTGGTGCTGTATGACCAGAGAACAGTGAAAAGGCTTTTGCTTTCGCTCAAGAGATAGAAAACCTACAACTACCAGAATGCACTGCACTCCACCAGACCAATAAACATGTAATGCAAGTTTGGGCGTTTGTATACAGGAATCAATACGGCAGATGGCTGGTACCAAATGATCTCAAATTATAGTTAAACAGGAGGTGAAAATATGATAATGAAAAGACGAGAGGTGAGAAATAGGCATCTCTGTAACGGAATCTTGGTTCATATTTTATCAGCAGTTATAGTTTTTATAGTTTTACCGTTTGATATCAGTTTCTTAGCCTCCGTTAACATGTTGCAGTAAAAACGGCACCACTTCTTGTTCACATATTCTCCAATCACAGCCAAATCGTGCACTAAAATCTGTTTCTGAAGACATTTTAGACGACAAACTGGGAATACAACAACAGAATCTTGGTTTATATTTGATCAGCACTGCCTGTGTGATCTGCATTTGAGAGAGAGGGGCGGGTCTTTCTCTCGATCTGCTTTTATACCCTTTGTGTTCGTGGTGGTGGGTATTTGAAAATATAGAAGTACAATCTGTAGCTCGAGCAACAACCCTAGAGTGCAAACTTTTTGTGCCCAAGGCACACGAAAGGGCAGGCCACATCTTAAGGCACACCTGTATCTGTGCACAGTAGCTTCTGTAACGTGTGTTATTACTCTTATCACGTCATAAGACCATAAAAATAAAACCAGTAGCTTCCGTGATGCTGTCTACTGACAACTTCTTTTGTTTCTTTCGGTGGTAGGTCATCTTCGCTGGTGCTTTGTTGTCATTTGCGATCCATTGTCTCACTCACAGATTTCTCTTTTTTAATGTTATTGTCCCTCACACTGGGGGTGTTTGATGCTACGTCATCAAATCCCACCTAAGGACTCTTCAGTGTCCAGGATCCCTCAAATTCTACCGAGGACAGAGTCTGGAAGCGAATGCGGGGCCTCTTCAGTGGAATCCTGCACCGTGGAGCTCGGCAGGATTTAGAGAAATGTCATTTATTTGGATTAATATCTCCAGGAGTTATCATACAAGCATAAAAAGTACTGACAGAAATCTCATAATTTACTTTCCAATGTGTCCACTGACAGATAATGACATTTTTAAAATACCATGATTAAGATAAACCATGAAGATAGAGGCTAAGTGCTGTAAAAGTTTCATTTAGCCTTCCTGTTTGTTTATTTAAGTATAATCCAGAGATATATTCTCCCTAAAAGTCACGTGACTTTGAAATTGCTGCTTATATTTTCTCAAACTGTGCAACAACATTAGAGAGAGCCAAAGTGATCACAGTACCCTGAAACCCCCTCAGTCTGCTATGGGTTAATGTAGCACACCTGGGGACACTCTTTAGCTTGTTCCAATCTGTGTTCACCGAATGCTAGCAAGGACTCCAGCCTTGCTTCCCTTGACTTTGAGCACCATGGCTGCCAAACAGGACCTTTGATGTGTCACACACTTTTAATTCCCACGTGTGAATGGCGTCAAATAGGTTCCCCATGAAGGCTTTTTTAAATTAAATTACATTATTTAGCTAGTTTGCCTCTTTATCAGGAAATGGGTGTGCACAGGCCCAATTGAATTTTGCAACAATGTGTGGCTGTCACAAAATCCCACAGCCCTCCTGGATTGGTATCACGGCACACCATTTTAGAGCCACTGCCCCAGAGCCAGCAAACATTGGAGCTGAGAGATGAGCAGGTAGATTCAGCTCCTGACAGATGGAGGCAAGTTCACCACAGTTCTTTGACGCGTACTGTCCACATTGTTATGACACAAAGCCGTTTGAAAACCAGTTAAGTATCCCCTCAAGGAAATCTATTCACGCTCATAAAATGTGCGCCTGCTGACTGATGGAAATGATGAATGTAGCTGCTCTGTATTTTCTTTGAGAGTGATGTGTTAGATCATCATGCTGTATGATATTAATCTGCCTTCTGGGAGATTTACAGTAGAGCCTTGCTGAGTGTATTCTAGAAACATACTGTATACTGTACAACATGACCTCATGTGTTGTAGTGATGGATGGTCTCAGAGGGAGCTCGATGTAAGCAGCGAGGCCTTGGATGTGATGATGACGATCCCGGGCGCCGTTCCAGGACTGAGACATTTAACACCTTTTTTTCCATGAATAACAAAACGTCAGTCTGAAACAGGCAAACATTATGCAAAGTGACACACAGGAACGTGTTAGGCATATTATTAGAGCCTGACTGACGCTGGATCTCTGGGGCCGATGCTGATATTAGGAAGTAAAAAATTCTGGTATCTGCTAATTATACATTGATGCAATCAAACATTTGTGACGAAGATGTAATGGAGGCAGGAAGTGACATCACTGCACAGAAACAGTAAACTGTATTGGTGATTCAACAATTAGAAATTCTTCCAAGCATCTCTCTCTGCATTATGTTCTGGAAAAAAAAAGGTTTCATATCAGTAAATATCGGACAACATATATGCCAATATACACTCACCGGCCACTTTATTAGGTACACCTCATTAACGCAGATAGCTAATCAGCCAATCACATGGCAGCAACTCAACACATGTAGGCATGTAGACATGGTCAAGACGACCTGCTGAAGTTCAAACTGAGCATCAGAATGAGGAAGAAAGGTGATTTAAGTGACTGTGAACGTGGCATGGTTGTTGGTGCCAGACAGGCTGGTCTGAGTATTTCAGAAACTGCTGACCTACTGGGATTTTCACACACAACCATCTCTAGGGTTTACAGACGATGGTCTCAAATAGAGAGAATATGAGAATGCCTTGTTGAATTTAGTGAGATTACTTATTGTTATTGTAGAATTTAGTTAGATTTAGTTAGTTAGAGAGCACCAACCAAATTGAATGTCAAGAGTTATTTTACATGTCTTTATTTCACAGATGTTTATGTCTAAAGCTTTGCAAGGTTGGAAAATAATAGCACAATAATATATCATAAAATCACAGCGCAGGAGAAAACAGCTTGCATGACTGTCCAAAGTGAACAAAATCTACCTATCAGCTCTGCTAAAGCTCACGAATTAACAAACTATTTTTTAAGATCCACGTAAAAAAAAAAAAAAAAAGTATAAAAACACATTGGGTTTTATTTACATGCTGGAACTATTTGTCAACCAGCAGTCAGGTCAGAACCAACAAGATGACTTGTAAATTAGTGAGCTTGAGAAGCACAAGTAGGAAGAGTTTGTGATGTTTGGGCAGAGTCTGTTTCCTGTTTCCAGTACTTACTATCAGCCCGAAAGCCATACTAGAGTAAAAGTACAGATATCTTACCAGAAAATGACTAAGTTAAAGTCACCTACTAGAATATTACCTTAGTAAAAGTCTTAAAGTATATTTACTGCAGTTAAGTCATTCATTCATTTTCCATAACCGCTTACCCTGTTGGGGGGGGGCGGGCTGGAGCCTATCCCAGCTGACACAGGACGAGAGGCAGGGTTCACCCTGGACAGCTCGCCAGACTATCACAGGGCTGACAAATAGAGACAGACAACCATTCACACTCACATTCACACCTACGGACAATTTAGAGTCACCGATTAATCTGCATGTCTTTGGACTGTGGGAGGAAGCTGGAGTACCCAGAGAAAACCCACACTGACACGGGGAGAACATGCAAACTCCACACAGAAGGGCTCCCCCATTCGGGGTTCGAACCAGTAACCCTCTCACTGTGAGGCTACAATGTTAGCCACTGCATGTCTGTGCCAGTAAAAATACAAGTAAAAGCTGTTAATTAAAAAGCTAGTGGTCCGAATTTTGAGAATTATTTACTTTATTTTTCTTAAAACGTGCACCACCTAAACAATGGAGTGTGAATTACACTTAAAGAAAACAAGATCTTCTTCACAGCTAAAAGTATCTGTAGAAAACCTTTGACTCTCCAGGGCTGACACACTGCAGTGGAGCAGTCACTGCACAGTTACCTGTCACAAATCTTTATCTCCTTGAATCATTACTCGCCCTCTCTGCGGTGCGACTCCAGTCTCTGATCTTATAATGATAGATGAGACTTGCTGCATCCAGGCTGAGCAACCCTGTGCAAACAAAACATATTTACATGGATACTGGAGAATACAGTGGCCTCCTCTTAACATGTGCACCACCTTAACAAATGGAGCCGACATTACACTTGAAGAAAAAATTAGGTCGACACAACTGCAAGGATTTAAAGAACAAAATCCACTTTTTCTCTCCCTCCCATTCCTTCATTTGTCTCTCTGTCCATCCTCCATTATTGTAGCTGTAGCTTCATATTTAGTGTACAGAGTGACAGAGTTATCTCAATCTACTAATCCAACTCAAAAAGAAAGCATTTAAGCACATTGCTCAAAATGTCAGTGTCTTTACGAGAACTCTTGAGAACACACACAGCGAGATGCAAACCAGTGCCCGCTTGATGAACGTGTGTAAGCTAAAAAACAAAACTTTACAGAGAAGAAATTTAAAGGAAACAGGATGTGTAAACTGACGGGGTGTTTTCACCTTAAATACCATGGTGACATTATCAGCTGACACTGTAAAAAAATAACCCTATCAAGTGTTTTTCTTCCTGTACTAGATGTACTGCAAGATAGTTTAGTTACGCAACTAGTTCTGGCTGGAGTTACAGGACAGGCAAGTATTCTGATCCCTTACATCCTGAAAGAAAAAGTAGTCACGCCTCAAGGTAGTCCTGCAGTCATGTAACTGCAGTAGATGTACAGAGTATTGGCGGGGAAATGTACTTTAAAAAAGTACTCACATTATGAGGTCACTCTTACTGACGGTATTACTGTGCATGTGACATATAGCTGGTTAAAGCTACGTTTAAGAGCTTTATCTACTGTTGGACAGTTTCATCTGTAACGCTGCATTATATTCCATATGTACAATCTTGATCTTTAAAGTAACTGGTATCTTCTTAAATAATGTGGCGAAGTAAAAGTACAATATTTGACTATAGGAAGTGATGTAAAGTTCAAGTACTTCAAGGGGCACTTCACCTCAAAATCCAAAACACATTTTTCCCTCTTCCCCAAACAGCTTTTCCGTCAGTCTAGATTGTTTTAGTGTGAGTTTCCGAGTGTTGGAGATATCAGAGAGATATCTGCTTTCTATCAAATATAATAGAACTAGATGGCACTGGGGTTGTGGAGCTCTCAGCGCCTTAAATCAATCTTTGTTTACATCTCAAGCTGTCATCAGTACAAGCTTCCCGTTCATGAGTAGATGCATGCTACGTTCTGCGTGGTGATACCATTGACGGGTGCTGTTTGGTAGGGAGAAAATAGCTCTGATATGAAACTGCTCACAACAACGTCTGTGGATTATCTTGAGTAACCAGGTCATGAGTTTTGGGAGGAGTCGTTGTTTTGAGCACCACAAGCCAAGTGCCATCTAGTTTCATTACATTCGAGAGAAGGGATATCTCCAACACTCTGCAACTCACACCAAAACAATCTAGACTGATGAGTAGCACTACAGGTAAGCAGAACAATATGTATTTTGATTTGGGGGACTGTCCCTTTAAGTAAAGTACTTCAGCGAATGTATTTTTCTATTTTTCATCACTGCAAATTACCTAAAGAGTTAAAGGAGAAGTCCAGTATTTTGCACTTTGAGCTCCATTCCTGGTTGTTTATGATGAAATAGAGTGGTTAAGACCAAAATCTTGATGATTGCTCCTTCTCTGACAATTTGAGAGAATTTGTCTTTCCCCTGCCTGGCTTAACAATGCTGTCTATGGCCATGTGTAAATCTGTCCTAAAACCACCTTAAACGTTGGTTTTCAAAGCCATGAAACTCACCCAGTGGTCAGTGGTGTTCCTTGATGTTCCCACATAAAAATTGTAGCAAACTGTGGTTTCCATGATGATTTATTTGACATTTTGTCCATGCATTGATTTCCTATAGGAAGCCTCATTGTCCGTTGGTAGTAATCCGCCACTGGAAACGGAAAGGGGGTTGTTTACGACAAGGTTGTAGTCATTGTAGTCTTTTAGCTCAGTGAAAGTGCCGGCTCGACAGTGCTGTGTGCGCTCCTCCTCTTCGGAGGAGGAGCGCTTGTAAACAACCTTCGCAGTACGATGCCTTTGAACACAACGCCAGCCTTCTTCTTCTTCTGCTTCTTTCTGTGTCCCATTACATTGCAATGGTTTCCTGCCGGTTGGTGACACTCACATAAAGGAGCATTATCGCCATCAAGTGGGCTGGAGTGTATAACGCTTCAGGGTCAAACCAACGATCAAGCGGAAGTTTACACACGGGTGTGAGGAAGCTGAAAAAATAGTTCCACAATCCAGATGAATAGAAAACACGGATGGAAACCACAGTTTGCTACGATTTTTATGTGGGAACATCAAGGAACACCACTGACCACTGGGTGAGTTTCATGGCTTTGAAAACCAACGTTTAAGGTGGTTTTAGGACAGATTTACACATGGCCATAGACAGCATTGTTAAGCCAGGCAGGGGAAAGACAGATTCTCTCAAATTGTCAGAGAAGGAGCAATCGTCAAGATTTTGGTCTTAACCACTCTATTTCATCATAAACAACCAGGAATGGGGCTCAAAGTGCAAAATACTGGACTTCTCCTTTAACATTAGATGACTTTTATTTGTGTTAAATGCTCTGAGACTACGGGAAAAACTCAGTGAAAATCAGATAAGATGACGAGGCTGCTGCACCTCTGAACATGAGCATTTTTTTTTCTTTTTACTCCAGTAGACTTTAAGCTTTAATCATCAAACCTCTTTACTGAATTCTGACTAATAAACCTACACTGTGAGCCCACAGTTGCTGCCACTGGCTCCTGACTTGTTCTTGTTTTGCTGTTTGTTTCAGTCAGTCCATCAGATGGCAATGTGGAGCTAGATTTCCACATGCATCACAGAGTATCTTCAAGTAGCAACCTGTGCCTTCAGGTCCTGACTCAATTTGATTTTGGCAACAGGGCGCCCTAAATGGTCGATTACCCAAGCGTACTGTAACCTGAAGCTTTCAGGTTTAGCCTACATAAGGCCAAGCAGTAATAAATGTTGTGCAAGAAACTGAATGCATTTCTGATCATGTTCTCTCTGCAGGGTCAGAAGAGACATTTAAAACAGAAACATGAGAAAAAAAGGAAGAACACATGTACCGTCACTGAGTATATGCTGACTTCTTTTTTATTACTATTCACTGGAGAGGAGTTAAAAAGTTACCAGCTACACGATGGACCTGCCAATCTGTGGGTGTGTTTATACACACAGCCAATGAGGTGGCGAATCTGCTGTATTTTGTTACTCAGGAGAGTGTAGATTGCCGTGTTTGTTCAGCCCACGCTCACCTGATTCTTCTCACCTTTGATGGCAGAGCTTGTTAGTGTCACCTGGAAGCAGGAGTGCAGGACACAACAGGCAGGGGAGTGGTTTACCTGGAGCTGGACCGTTCACTGTGGCTGTACTACTTACTGCAGAGGAGAGCACAGGCAGAGGAAAATTTGACAGGTAAGACTTTATCATTTATGCTCCCTAAGTGAAATATCTGTGTGGGTGAGGAGGAGAGCTGCGTGTGCATTTGTGTGTAAACAGATGCAGGCTTGACAGCATGTCTGACACTATTCTGGTAGTGAAGGAGAAATCCTGTGATCTTTCTTCTGTCAAATGTCTGTAAATTTTTTGCTATGAATGTAATGGAGTCTGACGTGTTGTCTCTGAGAGGACACACTGCTGCTGAAGCTGAAGTTGTTTTACATGCAGCCTGTGTGTGTTAGGAACTGTAAGGAGATTTGGGAGTTGTGTTTAAAGGCAGTGGGGAGCAAAATGTGTCCAAAAGCAGGAAAATGTCAAACAAGTCAGTTATTTTATCTTTTCATCCATATATTTGTTCACATGCAACTTCAGTTCCTGACAAGTCCTTTTAGATATTTTGATATTCTGTGGTGAAATCTTGCAAAAACAGAAACAGGAAGTTATAAATTCATATCAGCAAATCTGACCTTTGGATTCACCGCAAAGTCTGTTGGTAGAGGAGACTTTAATAGACAGTGTCTTAGTTACTGATGTTTTGGCATTTTGTTAAATGAATAGTTTAATATTTTGTGAAAAACACTTTTAAGCTTTATTGGTGAGAGTTACATTAGAAGATTGACATCGCTTTTTTGTCTGCCTGTTTAATAATAGGCTGGAGCCAGCCAGCAGTTAGTTTAGTTTAGCACAAAGACTGGAAACAGGGGGAAACAGCTAAAGTGGCTCTGCCGAAAAGTGGAAAAAAATACACCTACTACGACCTCTGCAATTATTAATTAGCACCTTTTATATTTTGTTTTTAAAGTTTACAAGAACCAGAGTGTTGAAACGATAGGTGTTATGGGAGTATTGCGTGTAGGACTGTCTGTTTTTGTCTGGAGTCTTAGGTGCTACAGAGAGTGAAGATGTCACACTGTGTGGGACAGAGGCACCATTTTATGAGCGCTCAGTATCCGGGTATGTTGGGGTCTGTAATCCAGCCTTGGGCTGCCGGTTCATATGGCTCTAATCTGAATTTTTTTTTTTTTTTTTTGCTCATGTGACACAGATTTTATTATTTTTTTCTGAGCATTCTTTCATTCATTTTCCATAACTGCTCATTACCATTAGGGGTCGCAGGGGGGCTGGAGCCTATCCCAGCTGACAGCAGGGTGAGAGGCAGGGTACACCCTGGACAGCTCGCCAGACTATCACAGGGCTGACACATAGAGACAGACAACCATTCACGCTCACATTCACACCTACGGACAATTTAGAGTCACCAATTAACCTGCATGTCTTTGGACTGTGGGAGGAAGCTGGAGCACCCTTAGAAAACCCACACTGACACAGGGAGAACACGCAAACTCCACACAGGGCTTCAAACCCCCTACCCCAGGTTCAAACCAGGAATCCTCTTGCTGTGAGGCAACAATGCTAACCACTGCGATGGTTTTACCACATCACACTTCACTGTGCAGGTGCAGATCACTCACAGTACACTGTTAAAGCGGCCTGTTGACACCACAGAGGGCTGGCGTAGCCGCATCGCTGCTGCTTTAGTCACCAGCCAAAAGAATCCCGCCTGCCAAATGTTTTCTGACGGTGACAGCTCAGCTACATTTTGAGTCCTGATGTGACAGCCTTGTTGTTAGGCGCCTCCAGAGATATTTAAATGTAGTCCTGGACATCCTCCAAGTGTTAGAGTAACTGCTCCTTTGTAAAACCCTCTACATTGTGGCACCACTGCTCCTGACTCCTCTCCCAGTCACACCCATACCTCTCCCTCCACAGAACTATTAGCAATAGCTATTGCTTTTGTGTTCTTGCCATCATCCTAAACGTCTGCCGAATTGTCATCAAACCTTCACAGCAAATAATTTAATAGATTCTTTTTTTCTTTTACATTTTTGTCGTTCCAACGTGCATGTCTGAGACGTTACTCGGTGCATGTGATGCATTGCAGGGAAGAGATCCTCTCACATGGATGTTTGATACAGGCATAAAGATCAGATCTGGGGAACTAAAGAGTGTTAATCCCTGTAAAGTGAAAGTTGTCTGTGTTATAAATACTGTTGATTAACCACTGTAGAAGGGACAGGTAACACTGCGCAGTCCTCACAAGATGGTGCCCCCGTCCAGAAAGGTGAACACAGTGTGACATCAACTTCAAATTCTCTAAAATGTTGAGCATATTTGATGAAGTTGGTGTACCTGTGGATTGGACAAAAGCATCAGCTAAACGAACAAAAAAAAAAAACGCTAACGTAAGCTAACCGGCTGCTGGCTCTAGCTGTATCAGACATGAGGGTGGTACTGATCTTTTTAATCGAACACCTGGGAAGAAAGCTGATAAGCGCATTTGCCAAATGGTAACTTATTTCTTTTAAGTCCTAATGCTTTTGACTAAGATAAATTTTTTGGGTCAACCCTTTTCTCCAGCCCACATTGTTTTGTTGATACTACACACACAGCATATGGCCACATATTGGCTCTCTTTACCTTTTGTCTCAGAGAACATAAACCGTAGATAATGTGCCCTCTCTCGACACGTACCTCCATGGCTCTCTAACCTTGCCTTGAGTTCAGTGAGATGGTCCGTCTCCAACTCCTGATTCCTGTCTTGTCACTCTGGAATTTTATCTGAGGGAAGCTCGTTGGTCGTGGAGGTGAAGTCTGTAGCCAACAGTAACGGTTCAGTTTGTCTGGACTCAGATCAAAGTCCTCCATAACCCTCGTATCTCCAGTGTCATCTGAGAAGGCTCTTTGGCTGAATATTTAACATTCTGTGTTTGGAGCTCTATGTGTGTGTGTGTGTGTGTGTGTGTGTGTGTGTGCAGTACACACGTGTACATCTAGGAAAATGAGATTCATGTTGAATATTGGCAGAATTTTCCATTTTGTGGGGCTTTTTGAGCAGTAAGGGTTTCATACGTAGAGACAGGAGCCTGCAGTTTTGTGCCAGTCTTCAAGAATCGTTTTAAATTTGACCTTTTTTAGTAACATTAAGGTTTCAAATGTTCAGTTGTGCCTGTCAGTATTTACTCCTGCCAGGGGTGTTGGTCCTGTTTTCAGGCTGTGAGATGATCAGAACCTGTTAGAGCTGGAAAAAATGTACACAAAGGGACATTAACCTATTTAATATCAAACTTTTCTAAAAAGAAAATACCTAAATCATCTGTCATTAGTAACCCTTTGAAATAATCATTATTTATAAAGATTTTCATGGAAAAGTAGATGAAAAAGTGTGTGTTATGGGTGGGATAACGTGGTGTATCTACCATTTATTGACTGAATTAACATATTCTCCCATGCAGTGATTAAAATTCTTCTACACCCCAGACATTTGAAACTCTGTCACTGGCAGTCCCCAACATTGCCTCTAGAATGCTCTATCACAGCCGAGAGTGACGACTTTCCACATCAAAAACCCTTATCCAACACCAATATAAATACTGAGAGCAAAGGCAAAAAAGCAGCCATCAATGCATTTCAACACTTTTATTTTATTGTAGCATACAGTGTAATTGAAACATTAATACTGTAACTTTAGTGTAACGTGAGAACTGTGTCGGAGCAGCTTGGTTGTATACATTCTGCATCATTTGGGCTGTACTCTATGTTTTAGAATCACAGCAGCAGCAACAGGCCTCTGTGACTGTTTGAACGCTCGATCTTTATTGTTTACTCCCTGCAGACTCTCCCAACAGGTGGGGCCCTTAGCCGGTCTGGCTGGCCCTTCTGGTTTGTTGTTGCCTTTGGCTCTTATAGCTACACCCTCTGGCGGGTAAAGGCCCTTGGCTCTTAATTATCAACAGTGGAGAGGTGTGAGGGAGGAGGGGTGGATGATGTACAAGAAGGGGTGGTAAGGGGGAAGTCATCATTGCTGAACATGTCCCTGTCATGATCTGCATCATTTCAGAATATGAATTCAACAGCCTGGCCTGTCTTCCCCTCATTGTCTATACCTGACCCATCGCTATCACAGTCACTGAAGACAGCATCTGTTTTTATTTTGAGGGACAACTGTAACGTTGCATACTTTGTCTGGGCCATCATCTAGATCCAGTATATCCAGAACTGCACTCACAGTGACCCTAAGAGAAAGAAAAGAGTAGAAAGTTAGGTAGAACAAGAACGATGTACATGTGTGTTCCCACATGCACTGTGTCATCTGGTTGGTCGCTACTGTTGCCATCAACGTGTTCACTTATTCTGTGACCACACTGAACAAACGTGAGTGATGCAAATGCACAAAACAATACTAGACATCGTAAAGATGATTCATACCCCAAAATTTTGATGTTAACACACATCAGTTGTTTCCAACTGGTGGGTCTTGGTCCAAAAAGGGGTCACTGGTCACTTCTGAATGGACCTCAAGTGACGTTTGTAAAAAACACACTTTATTTCGAAGAACAGTAAATTTTGGCACAAAGCTGCTGTCTACCTCATGTAGAGCGAGTAACAATTATTTGGTTGAGACCGCAAAGTAGCTTGACAACATGGCCAAACTTGCTGAACATATTCAACAATGTAGACCTTGAACTGATGCCTAAGGAGAAGTCTAGACCATGTGGCTGGACCAGTTGGGAAACCACTGGTTTACATACCTTTATTTTGGAGGTTTGATGCAGCCATCCTCTTCTCATGGTGCAACCAAGAAGTAAACAGCTCTGGTCATGTGACAATGTACATTAAATAAGTAACACTGCATGTACATGTTGGAAAAGGCATTGATACATCATTTGGTAACATTTTAGAGCCTTATTACTGAAAACTGTTTTTGTGCTCATTATTGTGACCAAAGGGATTAAGTGGGTGAAGCAAATTATTGTAGTGTACATTATAGACTATATAACCTTTGTCTGTCTTAAGAAGCACAATTATTGATGTCTTTGTAACTGCAGGCATTGCTCTAGCCAGGATTTTGGAAATATTGAGGTCATGGCTACATTAAATTTGGTGAGGTTCCATATTTAACATGTGTATATACCGAGCAGTTGGGTTTGATGTCCATGGTAATCAACCTCCAAATTAGTATTTGAATACTTCAATTTTGTTTTATTATTTTCCCACCAATATAGTGGAGGAACTTTAAAGGACGGCATGATGGTGCAGTGGTTAGCAATGGATTCGAACCTGCTGGCTGTTTGCATGCTTCTTCTGGTGTAAGTGTGGGTTTTCTCCAGGTTTCCAGCTTCCTCCCACAGTCTAAAGACACCCAGTTTAGGTTAACTGGTGACTCTAAATTGCCCGTAGGTGTGAATGTGAGTGTGAATGGTTGTCTGACTCTATCAGTACGTTTACATGACATCAGGGAAAATTGATTTTGTGTTCGTCTGCTTGAAACTGGACTTTTTAAATACATGTAAACATGTTAGTCTGACTGAAATTGTACAAAAATCAAAATTTTCAAAGTCAGACTAAGACATCCAGATAATGCAACTGGGGGTAGAACTACTCCTACATGTATATCAGAATCAGAATCAGAATCAGAAATACTTTATTGATCCCCAAGGGGAAATTGTTTACGTTACAGGTGCTCCTTACAAGTGTAAAAAGAAGAAGATATAGTGCAAACAGAAGTAAAAATATAAGAAATATAAGAAGATAATTTACAAAATATATATGTAGAGACCACACAACATAATTTACAATATATACAGGAACCTTGGTTACAGACATATATACAGACATGTACATATATACAGTCAGCCGGACCCCAGCTGGCCTAGGTGCTCTGCACATGCTCCAGTTTCCGCCCCAGGTTTTGACCTGGAAGTCGAATAGTATTACCTGCAGCGTTCTCAGTGAACAATAACTTACAGAAACATGGCTTGCAATAGTCCACCTTCCACATTCACCCCCTTCTCTTTATCACTCTGTCTCTCACACACACGCAGCAGCGATAAGTCCAGCTAAAGTCAGCTGGGTGTGGGTGGATGATTCATTTAAAAGGATTAGAGGAGCCTCAGGGAGCTTCTGCTAATCTTTCCCAATAAAAAGTTGTCTTTTCACTGGGCTATTCAGCCAATTTTAAGTAGTTGTGGCACTAATTACTTGGAAAATAAAACATTTCTGTGTGGGCTTTCCCCCTCCCAAAGGGGCCCCATGTAATAAGTCCCACTTTCACCCCCACTACAAAGCCCCTGTTTATTTATTCCTTGTGGTCTACAAGTGGCCAAATTTAAGTAGCATGTAGAAAAACATTGGAATCTGTGTGTAAAATACCCACTCTGTGGATGTTTTAAATTGTACAACCTCAAACACCTCACTGGTACTAAAACCCGTCACATTGCCAGAAAAAAAATCCAGAGTACAACCTCCAGTCAGGAGGCTTTTCACTTCAAAGTATGTTCCACATTTGATGGGTCTCTAGGTATTACTCTCTCTCACTTCATAACCGTGCTCTATAAAACAGTCCCCTGTTGTCAGGGATGAAAACTTTTGTCACATTGAATGTGCTGACAGTTGATATCAATATTTGATAAAAAGGCAGAAGCAGCCTGATATGCAGGTCTGTGAGCTTCCCTCCAACAATTGCTGACTGCTCAGAGAAAGAACAAATGGAGGCTGTGAGGTTGAAGATCTCAGGCTGATACGAGGGATGCTGCACTCCCGGCGGCCTTCACATCCAGCTGTATTTACTGTAAAACTAACAAGCTGAGGCGTTGCCAACTTCACCGACTTGCCGCGTGAACACAGACACTCGTTAAAAAGTAAGTAGGTCATAGGCCATTGTAAGTCTGAACTGTATCACTGCTGCCAAATAATGAGCATCTGAGTTCTTGTTCACATGAGTGAACAGCTTCCCCCCAGGCCCGAGTCTGAGAAAAATGACCCAACTGTAACCTGACACTGAGCCTGAAACAGCTCGTCACAACAAATGAGAGCAATATGTGCCGCAAAATCACAATCATGTAATAATTTGCTTTAGAGCTTATATTGTCCGCAATAAATTTTACAACAGGACAACAGAGTGGTGTGCCACACAAAGTCAACAGGCCAATCCCCTCATGGCTCATCACCTATTATTCCATTGAAAGATGATAAGCGCTGTTGAATATGAAAAAGGTCAGGTTTATTTGTAGAGGGCTTATTCAGCGTAACAGAGCCGCATTGTGAAACAAATGAGCGGTAGCTATTACAGCTATAGCATCGATGCTGCACAAATTAAAACAAACATTACACTGGAAAACATTAGCAAACACAAGTTTGTCTCCACAAACTGTCAAAAGTTGGAAGACTTCCCAGACCTGTGTGCATCCGCGTCTCCGAGGCCTCCTAAAATGATCCAGCTCAGAGACGAGGCTGTTAGCTAAAACTGAACACATTCGTGCGATGGCTGAGTACACGTGTTGTGTTTCTTGGTGCTTGAAAAGGCCACATGTTCATAGACTTATTGTGATCACAAGTGGAATCACTCATGTAGTGTACTCGGAGACAGTTTTGACATAATCACTTGTTTCATGAATACATTTTAAGACTTTTACTTCACTACAGTCCAAGTTAAATTTACTGTTGGCAATATATTGATATTTTATCGATATCGTGATATGAGACTAGATATTATCTTAAATTTTGGATACTGTAATATTGCAAGTTTTGCCTTTTCCTGGTTTTAAAGGATGAATTATAGTTAAGTGATGTAATTTTCTGAAGCTTATCAGACTGTTCTATCATCTGTCTTTACCCACTTAGTCATTATATCCACATTACTGATAGTTATTTATCAAAATATCATTGTGTAAACATTTTGTTAAAGCACCAATTATTAACCCTAAAAAACTGTCACAATATTGATATTGAAGTATTTGGTAGAAAAATAATATGGTAATATGTTTTTAAAGGAACCCCCTTTTTTATGTCATAAAAGAAGCCAAAGTTCTGTACAAGAACTCGACTAAAATACAATGCAAAATTATGATTTAAAGCAGCTACCAGCAGTTCTAAATGGTTATGAAGCAGTCTTATTTGAACACCAGTGTCTGTATATGAATTGCATAAGCAAACGAGACCATCAGCAAGAGGATTGGCGATTGCTATGTAGTATTCTTAATGCCTGTCCCCAAGCACAATTCCCAGGAAGAGCTTGTGTTTACATTTTCCCAGGCAAAGTTTGGCAGTGAGTAATAAGTTAGCCACCTAAAAGGAAGCAGGAGGAGATTTTTCTTTGGAGAATTTAACTCTTGGCGTTACAGTTTGTGGTTATGTCTAATATTGGAGCATGATTAGCAAAGAGAAAAAGAAAAGAATTGACTGAAGAACAACAACAAAAAAACAAGAGACAGTGATAGAGCACGGGTGAAAACACAAGTCAACCCTGATCCGACGGTCATTCAACAGATGGAGAGAACTGCAGTATTTGAAGAGATTCAAAACTGATCCTGAATTGACCTAGACAGGTTTGTAATATGTAGGGCTGGGTATCATTTAAAGATTAAGATAACAGTACCAATACCAGTGCTCTTGAAGTGACACTGATATCAATAGAGTTCTTCATTTGATCCCTTTTTCTCTACATCATTTGACACCCATCATGTGAATAGAAGCACTCACTTGCGTAAAATGAGGCCACCAGAGGCCACAAGCGTGTAGTACAGCCAGGTTTTCGACCCGATCTCATTCCAAAGTTGTCTTGTGCTTGGACATTGACTTTCAGCGACAGACATCAGTGAAAAAAGCTGTCCTTTCACATTGGCATGATTGGTGGCCAGTCGCTATTATTGTGTAATGGCGCCCAGCAGCATCAGGGAAAAGGGGGATGGGACAACGCCATAAGTTATTGGGGTAAAAGTCCAAGTAGAAAGAGCAGGATTGGTGGTGAACGGGTCCAACAACCTCTGACTTCCACCTGGAGGGCTGGTGTTCACTTCCCTTATGAATGAAAAGCCAAACCCTGTTCTTTTTTTCGAAACCTAACGACATCCTTTTGTTGCTTCAACCTAAGCATGTGAGTTTGTTGTTGAAGGAAAAAAACGTCAATTTGCGAGTTGTACTGCCGTAGTATGTTTATCGGAAGAGACTGCATTTTGAAATGTACACTCCTGTGAAAACTGAAGTGTATTTTGAAAACACAATGCATGTAACAGGCTGGAGTTGACATGGCATCCCAGAACGTCAACAACAAATGCACCCAGGGTACCTTGCACGTCATATGTTGACGTGGAAAATCCATGACCATTCGATATGTGTCAATGTGACAAGGTCGGAGTGAGAATGTGTTTTTATTTTTGAGCATTTGGGTGGCATCCCGGCATGCTGAACTAGCAACTTCACCGCACCACAGACTGTATGGGTTGCAGCTGCTGTGGTTGTGGTCCAATCACATGCCACATTCAATCGAGGAATGCTTGTGCTACTAGCAAAACATTTTTTTTCTAGATCTGGGTTCATAAACGATCAAATCAGATATTATCTGACAGGAGAAGGTTTGATAGCACGTGATATTCTGTTATTTTAATCAGTACCTTAAAGGTATTGAGTACCAATACCCAACCCAAGTCATATGTCTACTTTAATTACATACATTGCAAGATGTGGTTTTACTTCAATATATGAATGTATGCTGGTGGCTAAAGCAAAGTTATCTTCAGTTTACTCACGTTTGTGATATTGCAGTTATTAATCTTACAAAGGCACAAATAGACAGAATAACATGTGGCTATGCATCCTGCAAACAGCTGTTAAAACAAGAAAAACATTATTAAAAATAAGCTGAGTCTCTTTCACTGGCTTCTAAAACAAACCAATGGACACACAAGCCAGATCAAGATCTTTGTGACACGAGGAAATGGTCCTCATGGAAACAATAGTGCTCTTGTCCTCAAGAGCCTCTCAAAATAAACACCTTGTAACCGCTTGAAATCAGGCGAATCTCATAAATCAATACGCGAGATTATGAGTTTGACCAGACAGTCAGAGCCAGCTTTTGGTACTTGACAGTTTTTGGATGCATTCTGTAGTCAAAGCGTAAAGGTGCGATACTTTGCCCTGCATTTAAACATGCACATGAAGAACCACACGCATTCAAATCAGATGGAAATAAGGTGCCCTGGTTCTGGAAAGAAAACCACATGCAAGGTAAAACACTCGCACAGGGTGTGGTTGGTGTGGGTGTCCAAACCATGCTTGTACACACACGTACAGCTCGTTCCAGGGTGTATTACATGTGTTACTTCATTCACATCACTTGAGGGTAAAAAGTGTGTCGGTGGTTTGAGATCTCATGCTTGATTTTAAAAGAAACTCCATGCCATTAGAGAGTAAACTAACCAATGGGGGGCATGGGAACATTTCTAAAATCCATTGACAGTAAATGCAGTTAGTGTTACAGTTTATTCTCGCAGGATGTATGGTTGCCTGTGTGTGATATGTAGTAACTGTCACAACTTGACTGGTAATGTCCCGGAGTGCATACCAGGGTAATGAGTTGTTTGACAAATTGAACAATAAAGTTCTGATTACAGGGTGATGCATCAGTGACTACAACTCAAAGGAAATAGTCTCATCATGGGTTTATGTATTTTTTCTGCCAGTGCTTGTCTTTTACTGTGATAAGCATACTTAATATTTGAGTATTTCCACCACTGACAGAGCAGCTGATTTTACACAGTCATGTCAGATTAAAATGTGAGATAATGTTTTACTTTTCTGCCCACAAAAATATGTTTTTACTGGATGTTGTATTGGTTAAGTGATTAAACCAATGAGGTGGAGTCCATGTGTTTTTAGCTGTAGAGCTTTAGAGATTGCAGTTGCCTCTCTTTTTTATTTTTGGTTTTGATTATACCTCTAATTATTGCATGGATTACTATTAAATTTGGTAAGAAAAGTGATGGAGTCCAGAGCATGAACATAACTGATACACAGGAAGTATGAGTTTTGTTGAACCCTGGTAGTAAGACGATGGCGTGATGGGGACATGTGGATGTTTTTGCTTTCTGTGACTGGTGTGTGTTTGTGCTCAGGAGTGTTATCAGTAATGTTCAGCTGGGCCCCTGATGCTGGGATTGTAGAGCTGAACAGAACTAAGCCAGTCTATATATGCTGTTGATCTGTGCATCATGATGGTGACAAAACTTAAACTTAAAAAAGGTGATTTAAGTCTTCCGATAAGTAAATGTAAGAGGACTGCATTTGCATTGTGCTTTTCTTCTTTGCTATGTTTACCTGCACAGTAGTACCTCTGTATATTCAGGATATAACATTTCCATTGTACATAGAGAAACCTGGTTGTACATATCCCTTCATGCATGATGACATAATGCAAGTTTACCATTTCTCTGTGGTGGAGCAGGCAGGTCTTTATTCTTCACATCCAGCAAGTCTGTCATGTCTGGATGGACTGAGTTGAACCAACAATTGAGGATAAAGCCAGTGTGGTTTTGGACTCTGTATTTACCACTGTGCTGCATTTAGCTTCTCTCTTTAATCATCTGGAATGGAAGATGAGCGCAACAAAACAATGTATTTAACACATTACTACTGTCAGACTTTTATTTTAACTTCACCATGACAGACCACATTGTTTGTTTTACTGGCCAACTTAAAGGTCCAGTGTGTAGGATTAAGAGGAAACTACTGGAATGGTATGTATGTTATATAATATTCATAAATGTGTTTTCATTAGTTTATCATCACCTGAAACTAAGAACTGTTGTGTTTTTGTTACCTCAGAATGAGCTGTTTATATCTACAGTGGGATGGGTTGCGACAGGATCCAGGTTTTTGTAGCGCTACATGTAGCATGTTTTGGTTTTTCATAATTGCGATAAAGCCACATTCAGGTTTATCCAGGAAACAGTGTCATACTGACCATGCACAATATTTATAACCGGTTATGACCCACTCTGCAATCATACAACCACCGAGTTGCCGTGTGACATGAATCACAAGTTGTAAATGTGGGAATATCTGCAGTCATCCCAAACTGCAGAGCGTTAAATGAGAAGATTGATTCTGTTACAGTTATAAATGCACATAATAAAAGTGTTGAAAGGTGTGTTGAGATAATGATCAGCCAGGTACCACACCGTAGCATAGTGACTGGAAACAGGGGAAAAACAGGTGAGAAAATCGACAGCCACCAGTTGACTAATTAACACGTTACATCCTGTTTGTGTAATCCTGAACAGCAGTTTGTGGTTCAGCCTTGGTTTTTGTATAAAATAAACAAGTGAGGTAAAAGGTTTTAATTAAACTAAGCTAACTGGCTTCTGGATTCAGCTTCATGTGGAACAGACAAGGAAGTAAATACACAATGGAGTTATTCCTGGTAGGCTTCCTCCCAGAAAGCCCTTTCTGACAGGAATCAATTCATTTTAACCTAAACCAGGACTCCTTGTGGTAACAACTTATTTATCTTGTACGCACAAGATCTTGTGGGAACAAGTTATTATCTCATGGAAACAACAAATTTATCTTGTGGAAACAACTAACTTATTTTGTGGGAACAACTTGTTTATTTTACTCGTACAAGATACTCATCTTGTGGGAACAACTTATTTATCTTGTTGGAACAAGTTATTATGTTGTGGGAACAACTTATTTATCTTATGTGTACAAGATAATCATCTTTTGGGAACAACTTATTTAGGTTGTAGGAACAAGTTATTATCTTGTGGGAACAACGCGTACAAGATAATCATCTTATGGGAACACCCTATTTATCTTGTGCACATAAGATCTTGTGGGAACAAGTTATTACGTTGTGGGAACAACTTATTTATCTTGTGCGTACAAGATAATCATCTTGTAGGAACACTTTAATCATCTTGTAGGTACAAGTTATTAGCTCATGGAAACAACAAATTTATCTTGTGGAAACAACTTACTTATTTTGTGGGAACAACGTGTTTATTTTACTCGTACAAGATACTCATCTTGTGGGAACAACCAATTTATCTTGTGTGTACAAGATGATTATCTTGTGGGAACAAGTTGTCGTCTTGTCAAAACAAGTTAATTATCTTGTGGGAACAAGTTAATTACCTTGTGGGAACAAGTTATTTATCTTGTGCACACATGTTACTTATCCCGTGGGAACAACTTTTATCTTGTGTATACAACATGACTATCTTGAGGGAACAAATTATATCTTGTGGGAGCAAGTTATGTCTTGTGGGGACAGTTTATTTATCTTGTTCCCAGAAGTTAATTATCTTGTGGGAACAAGTAATTTTCTTGAATGCACAATTTATTATCTTATGGGCACAAAACAACTTGTTCCTACAAGTTATTTATCTTGTGCACACATGTTACTTATCCCGTGGGAACAACTTTTATCTCGTATATACAACATGACTATCTTGTGGGAGCAAGTTAATTTTACGCATACAAGATAGTCATCTTGTTCCCACAAGTTAATTACCTTGTGCACACATGTTACTTATCCCGTGGAAGCAACTTTTATCTTGTGTATACAACATGACTATCTTGAGGGAACAAGTTAATTATCTTGTGGGAGCAAGTTATGTCTTGTGGGAACAATTCATTTATCTTGTTCCCACAAGGTAATTATCTTGTGGGAACAAATTATTTTCTTGAATGTACAATTTATTATCTTCTGGGCACAGAACAACTTGTTCCTACAAGTTATTTATCTTGTGCACACATGTCACTTATCCCGTGGGAACAACTTTTATCTTGTGTATACAACATGACTATCTTGAGGGAACAAGTTAATTATCTTGTGGGAGCAAGTTATGTCTTGTGGGAACAATTCATTTATCTTGTTCCCACAAGGTAATTATCTTGTGGGAACAAATTATTTTCTTGAATGTACAATGTATTATCTTGTGGGCACAGAACAACTTGTTCCTACAAGACAATTATCTTGTGCGCAGATGATCAAAGCATGTCACCTTTGGGCCTCAGGGTCTCCTCAGAACGCAGTTTGCGCATTCCCCAAAATATCAAATTATTCCTTTATGTCATAACACGGGTGTCTCTCTGGCGCCACCGTCAGGTCAAACTTTACATTCTTTGACCCACTAGTGGTGTGTCTTTAAATAGTCTTTTCATATTTTATCCATGCATTTTTCTCTGGTATGTAATGTGCATTGCAGCCTCACGGGGGCTCTGGAGTGGTCACTGACTCTTAGTCATGTTTTTTTAGTTTCTGCAGAACTTGTGTGGGGTTGGATATATTTAGGGTGTAGGACACCTCTCACAGTACCACAGGAGAAGTAGCAGGAATAATAATAGCAGTCGTCTCTGCTCGAGCCTCTGTGCATGCTCTGTGCACCTCTCCTCCCCTCTCCTCCCCCCTCTCTCATATTTCCTCCTTTATATCTCCCTACATGATGGGCGCCCCCCTCGTCCTCCACTGATAAGCAGCATAACGGGGAGGAGCTCTCTTCTCGCGGGACTCCTCCTTCCATTGCCTTCGTTTTCTTTCACTTGCCCCCACACACACACTCGTCTCCACCTCCTTCTTGCCTGTCTGATCGAAAGGGAGAAGGGGGGGTTAGATGATGAAGAAGTAAAGGAGGGGGGGTCTTATTTTCTTACGAGCGGAAAAAGCGTCACACCGGGTGCAGAGCGCAGCACCGAGGACGGAAGAGAGGGAGACGCATCACGGTGAGGGGGAGATAGAAAAGACGGTGGGAGGAGGCGACAGCGGGTCGTAAACACGACAGAAAACGGCGAATAGGACGGCAGAGAGCGGCGATCACCCCCCACCGCCAACCCTCCTCATCTCTCCATCTCCATCCTTTTCTGCACCGTTTGGCTCATCCCTTTGCGCACCGGAGCGGCGCGGTGTTTTCTGTTTTCTCTTTATTTTAATCCTCTGTGGACAAAACCTCTGCTCGCTCTATCAGAGGATAAACACCAGAGGCAGGAGAGGAGGCTGTGCCATCACCACCGCCGACAGGATCCAGTGGAGGTGGTGCACGGGACGATCATCGGCGCAGGCGATTCGGTGGATAAAACCAAAGGAGGGGGTAAACACTACGAGATGACCATAGAGTAACCCGGCTGAAGCTCTCTCTCTTACACACACACACACACACACACACACACACACACACACACACACACACACACAGACAGAGAAAGAGAGACCCCGGCCACCGGCTACCACCGAGACTCCAGCATCACCAATGCGATGGCATAGCGGTTTCTGCTGCAAGACTACCAGACTAGACTCAGATCAGCAGGGCTCTCATCCACCATGAACCTCTGAAAGACATCCGACACAGGCACAGATGGGTAAGAGGAGATGCTCTGCTTTGCGTGTGTGTGTGTATGTGTGTTTTTTTTTTCTTTACTCCGGGATATGGAGGTTGGGCAGGGATGGGTGGAGGGGAGCAGGAAGGCTTGTGACGTGAAGACCCTAGCCATTGCACGTACAGTTGAAGACTGCATTGTAGAGGATGGGGTGTATTGTGCATGTGTGTGTGTGTCAGGTTGATGAAGTGGCTTCTCAAGAAATTAGGAAATACATGGGAGGAAACAGATGGCCTTTTACTACTGGTCAGACTGGAGGTAGAGTGTAGCTGATGCCATCACGTCTTATACTGTGCTGTGATGTTTTGGGGGTCCTGGATATGTGAGATTTAATGTAATAATAGGGTTTACCAGGATCATGGATGGATTACTAAATGGGCCTACTGGGCACAGGCCCAAAGGTCCAAGGGGTCAGGAGGTAAAATGTCACAGAAAGAGACACAAAACAGACACAAAGAAACACTGAGGGACTACAAAGAGATGCAAAACAACAAATAAAATGAACACAAAGAGATGTGAAATGACAAAAGAGACACAGAAAAGGCTGCAAAGATGTTAAAAAACCACTTCACAACTTTCACTTTGGGTCTTTTTTGGTCCGTTTACATTTCTGTGCCCACCGGCCCATTGTCTCATAATGAGTCCGTGACCTCACGGTACAGGACTTGAGGCCAAGCTTATAACATTTAAAACTATTTAGTCTTCAAATCCTTGGAGTTCTTACTGCCTCAGTGGATTGATGTTGCACTAACACACCCGTTTTGGCCACCCATGTCCATGGTACTCTTAGTGTCCACTCATTTAGCCACATTCTACAGGCTAGCTCTTAATTTTCACACCGTCACACGTCCCCGTTTCCCTCCCCAAACACCTGCACGGATGGCCGCGGTCAGCCTTGTCACTGCTTCATCTTACAGCCCACAGGAAAGCCCTGGTCCATGCCACCTGGCCGCATGTGAATCACCCTGCCCTGGGCGGTTGTCTTCTGTATGCAGCGACTGCAAGCCTCGCTGACACAAAACATTTTCATCTCCCATCTATTCAAACCAAAACCCAACACCATCGCCTGCTGAATCCATTTCTAATTTCCCATGAGAGCGCCTCCCACCCCTCCCTGGTTGCTGCTCAGGGGTCAGGTATTGATCCAGGGTCTCAGATGGGTTTGAGTATATGAAGGCTTGAGTAAGCTGAGGCCTGATAGGCAGTTAAGTGCAAATTGAGCACTAATGAATGAGGGATTGCCTGGCGGTTGAAGAGAAGCAGGTGCGATTGTGACTGTGGAGAAACACTGGAGAAATCTGGCTGTGTAGTGTAAATATGAACCTCTTCTTCTTTCCCTTGACATGCTGCCCTTGAGCAAGGCAATTAATCAGCAATAACTCCATCAGAGCGGCTCAGTGGTGCAACAGTAGCAGGCAGGAGCCGTACCTGGCAGCTCCCAGCTGTGAATGTGTGAAACAGGGCATCGCTGATGAGCATGCTCAGTGTGCTCCCTCAGGATGAATTCAGGTTTTTAAAGATGCATGTCGGGTAGAGGTAATTATTCGAGTATCTGAGGTTGCTCCAAGAGAGACGTCTGTTTTGTATCGATGATACACCACCCTTCATTCGGTCCAGTTGAACCCAAAAGCAGTGATTTGATGAAATGGCAACGTGGTTTTGTTTGGACAGAAAATGGGACCTGCATCTGTGCCTGCCAGGCAGTACAGAGAGCGGAGAGGGAAATAATCTGAGCTGGGGGAAAGCAGGAAGTATATACTTCACTGTGTTTGTAGCAGCGTAAGAAGAGGCAGCGGCCTGCAACTACTGCTACGGCTCTGGGTCTCTGTGGTTATCTCACTGTGGCTTTCAAATGGTCGACGATGCCCCAACCAACATCCCAGATCCCCACGTTTCAAAACAATAACATCAACAAAGACCACATCTCATGGGGATGCTGGCCTTTTCACTTCACAGTGATGCTGATGCTGAGAGACAGGGCAGTGAGCTGGTGTGTGTGTGTATGTGTAAAGGGAAGGTGTGGGGTTGCAGAAAGAGCAGGAGGAGAGAGGGAAACAGAAAGTGTTTCCAAGGGATCTTAGGGGTTTTTGATGCCACAGCTGGGGACTGAACACAGTAGCTAGCTGCCTGAACATGTATGTTGTGTGCATGTGTGTGTGCATGTGTGTGCATCGAAGTTGAGACATTGCTGCTCAGGTCAGAGATAAAAGCAGTGCAAATATAAAGATGGAGGGTGGATGGATGGATGGATGGGTGGATGGGTGGACAGGGTGGACAGAAGGATTAAAAATGAGAAAACAGAGAGACCATGCGGGCTTAAGGGTGGGGGGTGGGGGGGTTGATATTCAGTCATGTGTCTGAAAGAGTGTGTAGACTCCAGAGATCCACCTGAGCCCCACAGCTGAAGCTCACTTCTTTTGTCAGATTTGATTAGGAACACTCTCCTGTGATTCCCCCCCCCCCCCCCCTCTCTCACACACTCTCCCAGTTTCACTTTCAGTTTTCCTTATTGATGTGACAAGTAAATATATCTGGGTTGCAAAAGCATATTGAGGAGAAAAATAGTGGATAAAGGACACAAAACAAGAAGAGATGCAGAGTATAATACAAAGTGGTTATCGAAGAAAACAACCATGAACAGTGACTATGAAAGAAAATCATATGTATACGTGCAATTTCTCTTCCTTAGATATGGAATTTAAAGGTTCAGTGTGTAGGGTTTAGGGGGACATATTGTCAGAAATGGAATATAATATAATTTTGTTTTCTTTTGTGTTTTCGTTACCTTAGAATGAGCTGTTTGTATCTGCATAGTGAGCAGGCCCTCGTCTGTGTAAATCGCCATGTTGTGCTGCCATTTTTTTATAGTAGCCCAGAATGGACAAAGCAAACACTGGCTCTAGGTAGGGCCATTTGTATTTTTGCATTGCCCACCATAGTTAGCAGTTAACAGACCTCTGCTGATAATTAAGTTCTTGGAAAAAATTATGATCATCCAGATCTTAAGTTATCAGAGAACAAAGGGGAGCACACATTAGCAGGTGCTAGGCTAGCGGCCCATCTGCGATATGCCAAACAGCATAGGAGAAACACTGATTTGTAACATAAAAACTGCTTTACTCTGTATTTTTTCCTGTGTAAATCACCGGTTCCATTTATTTTGGAGAGGAAGAGACCTCTGTCGATAACTCAGCTCTTGATTAAAAACTTCGAGAACAATGAAAACTGAAGCAATTCTAACAGAGAGAAGTTTCAGCTGATTGCAATCTGCAATCCTTACCGCTAGATGGCACTAAAACCCCCTAAATCTTACACACTGTTCCTTTAAAGGAAAACTTCATCTTTGGAAGCATGCGCATTTGCTTTCTTGCAGAGAGTTGGATGCCGCTGTGATGGCTGTTCAGTACAGATGAGGCTGGAATCAACAGCTTAGCTTAGCTTAGCTTAGCAAAAACACTGTAAACAAAGTGGGCACCTGTCCAAAGGCAATAAATTCTACCAGCTGGCAGGTCTAAAGCTCACTAAATTTCACATGATGTTTCACTCACTTTTCACTCATATTTTTGACCTAACACATCGATATGGCATCATTATTGTAGGGTTGGCTATTGTTGCTTTCACAGAATATTTACGTTTAGATTTTTGACAAATGATCAGCAGTCGTGTGGATGTAATGACGAAGTGGGTAAAGGCAAATAATAGAACAGCGCAAACAGCTCGTCTGTTAAGTTTGGATCATTTTACTGTAATGAAGCCTTTTAAACCCACTAAAGACAAAACTTCCAGTATTCTGATCAAAAATCTAGAACTATATCTATCTATATCTAGTGGCACGGTGGTGCAGTGGTTAGCATGGTCGCCTCACAGCATGTTCTCCCCCGTGTCAGCGTGGGTTTTCTCCGGGTGCTCCGGCTTCCTCCAGCAATCCAAAGACATGAAGATTAATTGGTGACTCTAAATTGACCGTGGGTGTTGATGTGAGCGTCTAGTGTGTCAGCCCTGTGCTTGTCTGGCGACCTGTCCAGGGTGTACTCCACCTCTCGCCCAATGTCAGCTGTGACAGGCTGCAGCCGCCCTCCCCCATGACCCCAAACAGGATAAGCAGTACCGAAAAAAACAATTATATCACGATATTGATACAATATCGATATATTGTCCAGCCCTAATTTTGCTTTATTAATCAAAACAAAAACTGAAGAGCAAAACCGCAATTAGCCATTAAACAAAGGTTATGTGCCGAACTATTTCTTGGCCTGGACCAATAACTTTCTGTAGTCTTGGCCACGCAATTGCAAAACTACAGAGTTAGTGTTTACTGCACTGATGTAAGAGTTGTGCACTGATGTAAGAGTTGTAGCAATCTACTTGTATAACTCTTGTCAAAAAAAGTGAACAGCTGTACTTCCCAGAATGTTGAGCTACTCCTTTAAGGCAGTGAGCTGCCCTGTGACAAATGTGGCCTCTGTCCCTGCACTGTTTCTGTCCCACCCCATTTGGACAAAAGGAAGCTTTTCATCATCAGGCATGGCTATGACAACTGTTACAGCTTGTTTAAAACTTTAATATAATAGCTCAAATATTTTATTTTCCTGTCTTTGTCTCACTTTTTCAGGCACAATGAGTCCACAGATACTTTATGCACCAGCACTGTTGTCACTTCATCTAATGACAATAAGAACTCATGCGGAAAAAGGCAATGCCATACCTCTTATCTCATTAACAAACAGCAGCTCTACACCTTTGTTTTATCACAACCATATCACAACTTCTCCATTCTTCGGTCCTCGCTTCCTCTCACACAGCACTTTCATTATGTCGCTCCCTCTTTTCGCTGCCTGCGACTCAAGTTGCAAGGCTGAAACAAATGGCTTTGCTGGCACACGGAGAGGCTGTCAGTTAGGCGATCTGGGTACACAGAGATCAGCAGCCTCTTCCTCTTCCACAGCATCCTGTTTTGTTGGCTTTCCCTCTAAAAGACAGTCTTTGTAAATTTCTAGGAAATCAGATGTTAGCTGTGAGTCACAGCTAAACTTCTTGTAATCATAGCACATTGACTTCAACGGCTGCATTCAGATCGAGTGTCTTCGAAGCTTTTAATTTGTAGACCCAAAGATTTTGTTGTTTTTATTTTGGTTGATGGAGGTGAAAACAGTGGTCTTTAAAATCCAAACCGTGCGTCAGCCTCTTTTCAAGTCAAACATATTGCATTGTGTAAGAAGTGAGAATGTAAGTCTGCAGGAAATGACCACAAACCAGGCTTGTTGTTGTAAGCAGATGGATGCAGACATCTGATATCCTGCAGTGTGTGAATACCAGTGAAAGACAGCAAAAAAAAAAAAAACAACAACCAAAAAACAGCAATGGCAGCTTTGCATAGTCAAAGTAATTCCTCTAGCAAGTTAAGGAAGCTATCTGTGAAGCAGTGACTTTTGGTTACAAACCCTGGGCTGTCAGAAATGAGGCAGAGCAGATGTAAAGCCAAATGCAAAATTCCACCCGCCATGCCTAAAACACATGATTTGGGTATGTTTTACAACCTTAATTATTTTGTGCAGTAATACATTGAGAAAAACACATTAAGAAAACAAACAATGGTCCAAAATGTGTTGTGCTTATTGTTACATGACTTATATGGTTTAATTTAACTGTGCAGACTGATCTTTGTGCAGAGAGGAAAGTGTTAAATATCTGTTTAATATGTGCACATAGCAGGGTCTTGTGACATCATGGTGATGGGCCAATATGCAACTTGCAAAGTGTGATGTTGAAATTCGAAACCTCCAGTAAAGTAGAAAACATGTGACCACCAGTTACATTTTGAAACTAAAAATACTTGCATTTTCAGAGTCAGGACTTCTCAGTGAGGCAGAAGGCGTAAATGCACTTTGAGGACTTTTGTATTTTTGGCTTGAGAAATGTCTGGAACAGTATCCAGAATTTAATGTAAAGATCTGAGCACCAGATTTTACAGTGAAATGTGGGAACTTTTGCAGAGGAGTGGGTGTAGTCTGTGACTGCAGGTTTATTACAGCTATATATATGGTGTCATGCCATTGTTCCAACGGCCCGAAATTTTGAAGCCTCATTAGTCTGAAAAATGTCCCATTGGACCGAAAGCCTGTTTCTGCAACAGCCCGATATTCCCAACACAAACGCCCATTACTCCAAAGTCCCATTTCTCTGAAAATGCACACACCCTGCAGTTATATTCTGTTTTCAAGTGTCCTTTGAGCCACTGATCCTGGGTGTTTAACTGACCCTTCACGACACTTCTCAGTGGCGTTTTCACCACTGATTTTGAGTATTTTTACCAAACCTTTGCCACGTTTCTCAATGGTGTTTGAGCCACCTATCTAGGGTGTTTTTACTGACCCTTGGCAGCGTTTCTCAATGGTGTTTGAGCCACCTATCTAGGGTGTTTTTACTGACCCTTGGCAGCGTTTCTCAGTGGTGTTTTAGCCACCTATCTCAGGTGTTTTTATTGGCCCGTCATGGCATTTCTCTGTGGTATTTGAGCTACCAATCCCAGGTGTTTTTACCAACCATCCGTGGCATTTCCTGTGGTGTTTGAGCCACCAAACCAGGGTGCTTTCACAGAGTCTTCAGTGCGTTTCTCAGTGGTGCTTGAGCTACTGATCCTGAGTGTTTTCACGGATCATTTGTGGTGTTCCTCAGCGATATTTGAGCCACCGATTTCTGGTGTTTTTACCAACCCTTCATGGCATTTCTCTGTGGCGTTTGAACTCCCAATCCCAGGTGTTTTTACCAACCATTTGTGGCGTTTCTCTGTGGCGTTAGAGCCACAGATCTTGGGTGTTTTCACAGATCATTTGCAATGTTTCTCAGCTGTGTTTGAGCCACTGATCTCGTGTGTTTTTACAGACCCTTCATGGCATTTCTCTGTGGTGTCGGAGCTACCAATCCCAGGTGTTTTTACCAACCATTTGTGGCGTTTCTCTGTGGCGTTTAAGCCACCGATCTTGGGTGTTTTCACAGATCATTTGCGGTGTTTCCCAGCGAATTTAGAGCCACCCTTGCTTATCTAGCAGCATGTGTGCCACCAAACGTGGGTGTTTTAAGCCAATACATGGTCTGTTCCTAACCACAACCAAGGGTTTTTTGTGCCTTAGCCTAACGACACCTTCACCACAATGTTGTAGAGTTTCAACACATCTGCTACAAAATAAGCTACAAATGAAAGTATCTGTGGTTTACAGAAACATATATTGCAAACAATTTTTCTGGTGATTGGGTTGTTTAACTACAGGCAGTATGTATTTTCAGAGAAAAAAGGACTTCAGAGCAATTGGCTTTTGTTTTGGGAATAATTGGCTGTCAGGGAAGTGGACTTTCAGTTCAATGGGATGTTTATCGGAATAACAGGGCTTCAGAAATTTGGGCCGTTGTAACAATGGGCAGTCCTCATATTTGCATATGCTGTCTTGATAATATGAATGCATCATCTCCTGATAGGAACCGAGACTAGTCTGCTTTTACGATGCTGATTTTGCATATAATTTGTTTCCAGAAACCTCCTGAAACTACAAGTTCATGGCCTTCTGTAGCACCTGGAGATGAACACAAATGGATCCTCGTTGGAGTCATTTGTTTAAGCTGTAGCCGTTGAGCAGGCTTAAAATGGTGCAGGTGCAGAATAATCTCCAAGTTAACGTAAAGGATCGATGACTCACAGTTACTGTAATTCTAGATCACCTGTGTCTGCACAGTAGAAAGTGCTGGGTGGAGAAATTAGAGCAAAGGTTGAGTGAAGCTCAATGATGTTGGAGGCCATATTTGTCCCAGCAGCCACTGTTACTTCCTGCCCGGGGCGGTCTTTGGCATTAATATGCTCTTTATTCCATTGGAAGTCAGTGGGACAAAGGGATGTTTTCAGCTCTGAGACACAGAGGCAAAAACCCCGGTGAGAGCCAAAGTAATTACAAGACATAGCTCAGCGGAGAGTGAAAGGAGAGAAAAAAAAAGAAACGCGCAGCAACACGACTGTTTCCTCTCCAGATTTCGTCTTCTAGCTCTTTGTGCATCTCATCGCCTGTGGTTTTTCCGTTGACCTGGATCATACAGTAGAAGCAATCTCTGTGTGCATCATTACCACTGTGCGTGTAATCTCCCTGTGGTTCAGGCGGGGTCGTCCCAGGCTCCAGGATGTCCAAACGGCGCCATGCTAACCCCGCCAACAGGTTACGTACGGCCGAGCACAGCCTGCTGCTGCTGCTGCTGCTGGGGGGAATTAAGCTGTGTTCCACCTCTGATCTGGCATCTGTAGACACACACAGGAAGACACACGCTCACACACACACAGTGCTAGGCTCCTGGCTGTGCTCACACTATTCCTGGAGAGAGAATCAGACACACAGGCATACATCTCTTTCCTTTTTTTGACATCTCTCTCCGCACACGTCTGTGCAGTTTGATTTCACTTGACTTATCAGGCTTCCAGTAAAGTTCACCATCTCTCTTTCTCTCTGCCTACATTACATACCTCGTACACACATTCATCGTACACATACCTGCATCGCATTCACCCCTCTGCCCACGCATACTGCAGATCCTGTGTTGCGTTTAAAGACCAAAAATGCAACACAGGCCCTGAACCTTTGCTTCCAAAGCTTCAGAGCCCTCATTAGTCAGTCACAGGGCATTTGATAGTTCGATACATGAACAGCTCAAAGTTTTCTGCCGTCAGTAACCTGCTGTCACCTGACAAGATACAGAGATTAAAAAAAAAGACATCATCCCGGAGCTCAGCACATGAAAGGCAGCACTGTGGCGTTCTACTTTGGCTCTGAAAGCTCACGTTTGCTGACTGTGAAGCTGCTGTTTTGGGTGCATGAGCATAAAATGTTTTTTAATGCAAGGTGTGCCCTGGAGCAGGGGATTTATTACAAAGATAATGTAACGGAAGCATGTCTTAACGGTTAAAGATAGTGACAGCCCCTCCAGTCATTTGGCAGCAGCGTCTGTTTAGACAAACCAGATTTTAAAGTAGGAAACTTCAGTCATTAATTTCACTTTTGAATGACAGCAGGTGGACATGATGAAAGAGATTTTGATGTGTGATGACATTGAGCCTCTGCAGCTGCATTAGGGCTGGGCAGTGGATTGATATTTTGTCCTCTATTATTGTAATAATAAGTTGGGATAAATTAATGTCTCGCCTAACAATAAAAGCCAGATTTTCATGCGTCTGCCCTGGTGACAGCCGAGGCCAGAGGCATTATGTTTTCAGGTTTCGACCCCATTCATGTGAACGTGATATTGTGATATATTTGAGGACATTTCCTCAAATTTGGCACAAACGTCCGCTTGGACTCAAGGATGAACTGATTAGAATTAGGTGGTCAATAGTCAAGGTTACTGTGATGTCACAAAACATGGTTTTAGCCATAACTCAAGAATTCATATGCTTATTATGACAAAATTCCACACAAATGTCTAATTTGATAAATTATAGGATTTGATATCCAAAAGGTCAAAGGTCAACTTTACTGTGACATCATAATAACCATGCAAAAACACTCTTATGGACCATTTTTCAATGCCACAACTCAGGAGCAAAAGAGGAGACATTTAGGTAGAATAAGTAACAGAAATCTTGGGTATCCATCTTAAAACTGTGCTGCTGAGTTGAAGATGCGTGTGATGCATCTGCAGTTTAGAATTTATAGCTTTGCTGCAACATCCATATTTTAAGTATTGCTCACTGTCTTGGCTGCATACGAGTCTGGACAGACACGGATGAATGCTGAATCCAAATGTCTGGACTTTACTGCACTTGCAGACTCAGAATTTGCGGACATGTTCCCTGGAAGTCTGGGAGTGCTTGGGGCTTTCCAAATCTACAATTCATCCAGTCCACAAGGGGCCTCAAGTGGACTTTCTGCAGACTTTCAAAGAGTCCGCTTGTGTTGCAGACTTCACTGATTCAATTTCAACTGCTGAAAAAAAAAAACATATGAATGTGTAAAATAATTATTGATAGTGAGGCCTATAATGATGCTACTTAAATTGTGTAGGCCAGAAATAAAAATTCATGATGCCACATCATGTTACAGAAACATGTATAAGAGTAGGCTGTAGAGGGACTAAAAATGTTTTTTACTATTGCGTCCTCTCAGGCTGCGCAGTGAAATCGACTAAAAAAATTGGCCGAAAAACACACAAAAACAAGAAGGTCTTTTAATTTAGGTAATACCCAATTTATGGAGTTACAGTCCTGTCCCTATTTCCAAACATTTCTGTTTTTGAGCGCATGTAGCCTGTTACAGAGATGTATTAATAGGCTACATTTTTGTTTATCTTGTTATCTGCAGGGACAGATGAGCATCAACTTATATGACATACATATGAATATGACAGCAGCGATAGTTGAACGTCTCCACAGCAACGAGTAAAATGGTCTCGAGGGCTGTCAGTTAGCCGCTTGCAATTTTTGCCCTCGCAGACTTTACGTGATGACAGTTAATACGTCAAACTACGCACCACTGAAGTCTGTGAGGGCTCAGTCCAGAAGTCCAGAGGGTAGACATGTGGATTCAGCCGTAAATTGCAACTTGACTTGTCGGGGAGGCAACCATAAGACGCTAAATCCATTTTTCAGAATCATTTCTATAATATTTGAGAGAGAGAAAGAAGTTGAACGGTTTCTTCTTAGTTTCTTTCTAAACTTCCACATACTTGATTATTCTTTCATTAACAGTTTGAATATATTTAGACAACATATAGATATAGTTTGGCAAATAAAAATCCACATTATTTTCTGTACTTTCAACCACATTTATCAGGCTGCTTTTACTAAGTGGGCCTTGAGGTCAGTTTTCTGGTTCTGTTTTCAGTTACCTAAAGCTTGTCTTTTGCATGTCAAACTACCATTTCCAAGGCCAAGAAAAAACATTCAAGCTCAATATTTACATTTTGTTTTATGCAGCCTTAATTTGCACGTGTTTGTCTGTCGTTTGTGTCTGTCAGGAGTTGTTCACTGTACTCACTGATGAAGTTGGTCACAGTGTGTGCTCTTTACTCTATTTGCTGTTGCTTTACAGCAGCATTTAGCATCCTGTGTCTTAACCGTGACCTTGCCTACATGCAATCTGCAGGCCTGTAAAGATTACGATCTGAGCCATTTCAGACAAAAACAGTTTAACAAGGATCTCATAAAACATCCTACAGGTGCCCACAGGCCTCATTACCTGTGCTGACAAGCACAGAAACGATGAACTTTGGTTAACATGCTCGAGAAAAGCCTATGTTGTCTCAGCGGCCATCGGTCGTATACTGTGAGATAGTGGCCCTGTTGTAGTCTACATAAAGCACGGACTTACAGTGCAGTTACTCCCACTCAATAACCCCTCGATAGGCTCTCACACACATACACAACCGCTGCGTCTCTCAGGCGGGGTCTTGAGGGGGCAGCAGTTGTGATGATGAAGTATGGATTTGTGTTCCGGCAGGTCAAACTGAGTGTGGCTGGGCTTTATGTGGGGGTGGATGAAGAGCACTCCACATACTGCTGCTGTTTGTCAAGGACAGGACCGCCTGTCGCAACACCAGCATCGCAACCTTACTCTTCCTTCGCTCTCTCTCCGTTCTCTCCCTCTTGCTGTTTGGAGGGTGCTCCCCTTTTTCTAAATAAGGCAGTTTCTCCCTCCATGACCCCCCTCAACTCCCTCCACACACACACCCTGCCGCTGTGTCGTACTCTTGTCAGACAGCCAAGCCAAGTTTACCACCAGGCCAAAATAGAAGTCGTCTGCCCTTGAGGACGTCTCTCTCTCTCTCTTTCCTTTTCTGTGTGTGCCCTGCTTTCTCTCTCACCCACTCTCTATTTTTTCCTTCCCCTCACCCACCTCTTGGTCACCTCAGTGTCACCTTACAGTCATATCCTGCCCGTGGAGACCTCAGGGACCCACCTAGCAGGGAAAGAAAGTGGCCCTGACCTGTGCTCAACCCAGCATGTGTGTTTATTGAGGCTACAGTGCTGGAGTGTACCACTGCCTCACAATTTATAGGGGGGGAAGTGTCATATGCCAGTTGGAAATAAAGCAGAAGTCACGCCCGGGTCAAAGATGAATGTAGATATTTCACTGTGTGCTTAGTGTTTGTGAAGGAGCAGATAGTTTGTGTAATGCAGAGTGAAACATTTAAAGGAGGAAGTTAAAATATCAAGTGCCCGTAAAGTAGGCATGGATGGCATCTGTTTTTTCATACATTGAGACCTTATTGAAATTTCACTTGAGTATATAGTTTCCCAGTTTAATAAATAAACTAAATGTCAATAAAGATAATATTCTTACACCTATTGTCCTTATTAAACAGAGGAATAAAATCGCACACCACCTGAATTCAAGTTTTTCTCTTTCTTCAAACTAAAACTAACATAACTGCCTTTTTAACTCATCGTAAAAACTCGACAGAAACAAAATAAAACTCAGCAAAACTGCACCTCTCTGCCTTTCCTAGGCCTACGCAGAAAGTCTAAGGTGGAGAGAGAGCACACCTCCCTGCCCTTCCATGTGCAAATGAGGAAAGTCTGAGGCAGAGAGAGCAAGCCTCCCTGCCCTTCCATGTGCCTACATGGAAAGCCTAACGCAGAGACAGCAGAACAACAACTGTGGCCGGAGGAAAAATTTTTGGGCGTTTGTTACTTTTATAGTACTTTTTGTATGAAAAAAAACGAGTAGTCGACTACTAAAATAGTCACAGATTATTTTAATGGTCGATTAGTCATCGATTAGTAGACTAATCGTTGCAGCCCTAGCGTCAAAGCAGTGTGATGCACCCTATACTGCTTTTGGTGCAAGTTCAGCCATTTAAAACAACAGATGTACTTCAAAATCTGTGTGTCAGATGCTTTTTTGTGCATTTGTACCACTGGGAATGTACAAATTAATACACTGACGTCATACACATAGCTGACCTATGTAATCACTGGATCATACTCTTTGCAGTGCTCAGAGTCTCTGCAGTGTCCATCAAGGACAGTTGTGCATATTTAAGCTCTGATATTGCCTCACAGTATCCAAATTTTAAAAATGTCTTTAGTATCATAGGTGAGTTGATTAGTTGTAATACTAGTAGCTAAAGAAGCTAGCGACATCTTTATGATGTGATTTACTGAAATGTAAAGAAATACACTCAGATTCTGATATTTCTAAACACCCTAAACTTCTAAAAATAATGCAGTATATGCCAGTCAGGCCGAGCTCACACATCAGTACATCTTGACACTTGGATGTCTTTTGACCTGTAAATGCTGACTGGATGTGATGACAGCCTTGGTAACACTATCTGTCCTCATGCTGCAAATCTAATACTTCAAGTGGGTTTGAGCAAACACTGAGAATTATTTGCCGATTCTGTTCCAGCCAGATCGGCTGACACTTTTAAGTGGATTTATAGTCCAAACTAGAAAAGAGTAGGCGGGGGGAGTAAGTGTGACACTGCTGAAGAAGGTTATTTTCCCTTTTTGTTGTTTTTTAAACGTGTAGACGTTATTGGATTGAAGGTCGTCTCCACGCAGCGCACAGCCACTTTTGACACACTTGTGTTTTATCGCCTCCCGGGAGCCTGCAGCCTATCCTGAAATGACTCTGAAACACTGCCTCAAAATAGCAGACGATGCTTGCACTGTTTCCCTGAGCAGGAAAATGAAGACGCACAGGTTTTATCTTGTCAAATCCAACTAGGTGTAAAGAACAAAAGCTTTTTCTAGAAAGCGACAGCATATGGCGTCAGCGCTGGACAGAGGGGGGGTTTGTGAGAGAGATTCTTGTCATGTTATTAGCATTAAGCCTTTCATAACATGCACTTGAGTGCTAGAGAGAGAAAGGTAAGCAGAAAAAAGACGAGAAGAATCGGGAGAGATCAGTGGAGGCCAAGGTAGAAGCTACAGACAGAAGAAGAAGGTCGGGGGCGTGCTTATGATTCATTTCCAACAACAACAAAAGCCGCTCAACAATTCTGCATGTTTGATAAAAATGATAATGACGCATGGTCGTCGCATTACTGTTCTTTTTGGCTGTTAAGAGATACTTACGTCAGTGAGGAGTCTGTCACTGGTAGTGCGAGGGAGGTGAGACGTGAACAAAGGTGGGAGAGGAAGAGCGGGGGCGGCTGGCCAACTGTTTGTCTGCGGACGGACGGATGGATGGAGAGAACGAGAGGGAGAGGGAGAGGAAAGACATTTTCATCAGGATTATCCTGCAGCAGAGAATCTCATCTGGGAAAGTGGCCCAGTGCTTACTGAACACACACACACACACACAAATACACACACACATACACACCGCCTCAGGAGGCTGCAGAAACTGGAAAAGCTGTGCTTCACCTCAGTTTGCCCAGGAAAGCCCCTCTTTTAGACTCCGTGCTACACTGTGGTCCCTCCAGGAAGGCTGCAGATGGATCTCAGTGTACAGTTCTATGAAGTGTATGTGTGTTTGTGTGTGTGTGTGGTCCATCCGTCTGTCCTCCTTGTTGAATCTCAGTGGAGTTCCTCCCACTTGATTACACTGTTTATTCGCCGTGCATCCCCAAACTCCTGCCCACCCGCCAGCAGGCTGCAGCCAGGAGGGAAGCCTTGATACCAGTGTGGTGCTTTGTATTCCAGTGCTGTACTTGCACATGAAGACTTCAAGCCGCATGCATAAAGCTCTGTGAAGGCTCAACGCTAACACAATGCATATGGAGAAAAAGGCAGAATTATGCAGGTGCCAAAACAATCAGCTGTCTCATTAGATAATTGATCAGACAACAAATGTGATAGTTTGGTTTGGCAAAAGCGCCAAACATTGGCTCGTAACAGCTTCGCAAATCTGAGGATTTTTTTCTTTCTGTTTTCTATATTACTGTAAATTGAATACTTTCAGGGGACTGGACTGTCGGTCAGTTCAATTCAAATGTCCCCTTTGGCTCTGGGGCATTGTGACAGGCATTTTTCACTGTTATTTGAGGTTTTTTGGAGTATTTTGGGGACATTTTTTGCTTTTATGGGACAGTGTACAGTCGAGAGCTGACAGGAAATGATGGGAGAAAGAGAGATGTGGTCCCCAGCTAGACATGAACCAGGGATGTATATCAGAGCAGTGTCTTAATACACCAGGGTACCATCTTATATCTTATAGTGTTATGAGGTAATAAAAATTACAAGACAGATGAACCATTAGGTTTAGTGCTTGAAATATGTCCTTTTTTGATGCCTCACTGCTGGCGAAAGCTGTGGTCGGAGGAATTATGTTTTCGGGTTGTCGATCTGTCCCATTCTCGTGAACACAATATGAATGCCTTAAGGCAGTTCCCAACTGGTGGGTCACAAGTCTATTCTGAATGGACCACGAGTGACTTGTGAATGTTTCAAGTTTGTAAAAACACATTTTATTTTTAAGTACAGTGGTTTTCCGACACAGAGCTGTAATTTTAAATGCTGTTTCCTGCTGTAGACTGAGTGGCCAATGAATAGGTAGTTGACAGAGACAGCAAACTGGCTCGACAACGTGGCCAAACACAAGTATGATGCTGAAATCATGTGGACCATGAACTGATGACTACCGAGAGGTCTGAAGCCGGTGGCTGGATCACTGCCTTAAGGGATTTTCCCATCCACCTGGATGAACTGATGGTTCATCAAACATGGTTTCGGCCATGACCCAAGAATTCATACACTAAATATGGCAAAGTTTCGCACAAATGTCTGATAATATAAAATGATGAAGTGATGCCATTTTAAATCCAAAAGGTCAACTTCACTGTGACATCATAATGTTCTGCAAAAACACGTTCTTTCCATTATTCATCGCCAGAATCTTGGGTGTCAACCTTGAAACTGTACTGACTGTTTAGATCTTCTGTACTGCCAGGGTTAAGATGTATGCTTAGTATCCACATTTTTGAATTCCTAGTCTTTCTGAGTCTGGACAGACATGGATGTATACTGCAACTTGACTCGTTGGTGGAGGTATTCAACTGCAAGGCTGTAATTCTACTTCCTGTCAGCTTTTTAAAGGACCAGTGTGTGAAATTTAGGGTGATCTATTGGCGGAAATGGAGTATAATTTTCATAATCATGTTTTCATTTATGTTTAATCACCTGAAACAAAGGACTGTGTTTTTGTTTGCTCTGAATGAGCACTTTATATCCACATAGAGAACAAGAGAGTCGTCTTCCACGGAGCCCACCATGTTGCATTGCCATGTTTCTACAGTAGCTCACACAAACCGAATACTGGCTCTAGAGAGGACCGTTCAAGGTTTTATGTTACCTGAAGACCACCATAAGTTTTCCGACATGCTTGGAAAGGAAGGGAAGGGGCATTTAGTGGGTTGCTGTCTGCTGCTTCTACACTAGGGCTGCAACGATTAGTCGACTAATTGATGACTAATCGACTATTAAAATAATCGGTGACTAATCGGTTTGAGTAATTTTTCATAGAAAAGTACTATAAAAGTACCCCAAAATACTCTTGTTGCAGCTTCTTACGTTCAAATATTGGCAGCTTTACACACTCTCCCATTACGGTGAACTAAAACCCTTTGGCGTGAGTACGAAACAAGACATTAGATGACATAATTTTGGGGTTTGGTAGAGACAGACCGACATTTTTCAACATTTTAACACATTTTTTGATAAAATGACTAGTCAACTAATCGAAGAAATAGTCGACAGATTAGTCGACAATGAAAATAATCGCTAGTTGCAGCCCTATTCTACACTGGATGCCACTCAGTCCTACGTGATGGTCCTTTAAAGCCAAGCGTAGGCGGAGTGCTGTTATCAGACTTGGTCATTACTGTTCAATTTTTACCTCACCTCACCTCACAGTTAGCCATGAGGGTATGTAGACACACCCACCATCAACTGTAGGGGTAGTTGAATACCTTCCTTGTCACCACAATTCTTCATACCTGTCAACAGCAAAGAAAAATCAGTGTCCTTGCATAACATTACAGTGCGTGCAGCTGCGACTGTATTTATAGCACTCACAGTGTAAGAGTGGTATGCATGTGTTTAACATTGTTGATGCAATGCTAAGATTTCAGGCAGTGTTGTATACAGTGCAGGGATTTTGTAGAGAGCGGGGACACAGCTGTGATTGGGGAATGTAGTGAGCTAGCAGGAGAGAGAGGTGTTGCATGCACCAAGAGAAACAGAGGAAGTAGAGAGGGAGTTATTTAAAAAGACTGTTTTTGGACAGCCAAATGTATTTTTCTTTCATTTTTAAATTTAATTTAATTCATTATTATTATTTTTTGCATTGCATAAAATGCTTCAGTTAGTCTTACTGTTGATAATTACAATACTACTGTGTGTTTCCACTGTTAGTTTTGTGCTTGGTACTGGTGAGATGGAGCCGTTGTGTAAGTGTAGGCACGGTTAAGCCAAAACCCACTGTTGTTGGGATTCCCACTCTTTCCCACACACTAATATTCTTATTCCCAGTGAGCTATTGCTGTAGGATAGTAGGTTAATCTTAAATTCTTTCATCAGCAGATGTACATGCCGCCAGCGGTAAAGATTAAAACATACTGAGGCTTTGGGTTTCTTACAGCTGACCGTATGAGTTGTCAGGGGCGCTCTGCACAGGATGAGTCAGCTGACATTGAACCAAATGAAAAAATGTGTTTTGTGTTTTTGTTACGGTTGGGTTTCAGTGTCACATTTGGCTGTCTCCACTTAAAAATGCTGTGACTGTACGGAGAGACTGATAGCTTTGTTAGCACATTGACACTTCTCCTGTGTGGCATGCTGGGAAGAGGCCAAGTGTCATTTATTAGGCTGCTCGAGATCAGGATTGAACTGGAAGACTGACATTGATTTAGACTTTATTAATACTTGCTCTGTTAAAGATTTTTAATTTGTAGAATTAGCAATGTGATTAAATGCTTTACATCATGATCAATGTTGGCTGGTCTCGTCTATGTGGTTCAGAATTTCGGAAACGCTGCAGTAATGAAAGACTGATGCTTTTTCCTGACTATATAGTATTCGTAGTAAAATTAAATATCCTTCCAAGGCTTAGAATCTCATTTAGTACTTGATCTGTAAAGGTTTTGCTCAAAACCATGAATTGATTTTGTGATTTTCTTTTTTTTTTTTTTACCGTGTATTATTTCAGATTATCACCCAAGCTGTTGAAATTGTTTCATTCTCGCCCCCTCCTCCCATTTATTGTAATCACCTGAGGGTTGGATTTGATTTAGACTATAAACCAAGAGTGGGGAAGCTGTGATGTGTGTGTGTGTGTTTGTGTGTCAGAGAGAAAGAGAGGGATTGAATGGATGATGCATTTCAATGAGGATGGTGGGATGTGGGAATATTCATCATGTCACACCTCGCTGTCTCCTCATGGCATCATCTTGTTACCAACATAGTTGAATATTATTAGTTGTGAGTTACACTGCTGTCATGTGCCTTTTGTTAAATGAATCGCACACACACACACACAGATTTTGATTTTAGCAGCTGGGTGGCCTGGTGGTTGGTAAAAATGGAAATTGAAATATACTCAAATCTGCATTAGCATTTTGTTTGATTAAAACATCAATTTACATGTTTTTTTTTCCTCAGATCTTTCAGACACATTTCATGGTCTTTTCCCGAATGATAGTAACTCTGTGCTCATTCTTAGATCATTTGTGAAACTTCACTTTTAATAATTTTAAAGTGACAGTTTGACCCATAAGTAAAAATACACATTATCCCTCTTACCTGCAGTGCTGTTCATCAAAC
The DNA here is from genome assembly GCA_019142605.1 of Cephalopholis sonnerati. NCBI lineage: Eukaryota > Metazoa > Chordata > Actinopteri > Perciformes > Serranidae > Cephalopholis > Cephalopholis sonnerati. The sequence goes on along the minus strand of JAGQAX010000003.1, from coordinate 41,113,834 downwards.
CAGATTGTTCCGGTGTACGTTGTCGAGCGTTGGAGATATCGGCTGTAGAGAGGTCTGCCCTCTCTACTGTATAATTGAAGTAGATGGCACTTTGCTTGTGGTGCTTAAAGTCCCAAAAAACACATTTGAAAAACTCAACAGCAATGTCTCTTTCCAGAAATCACGACCCGGTTACTCAAGATAATCCACAGACCTTGTTGTGAGCAGTTTCATGTAGGAACTATTTTCTTTCTACCAATCTACACCCACCAACTGTTTCACCATGCAGAAGGAAGTGTGCATCTACTCATGGATGACAGGGTCATGCTTTTGACAGTCTGAGATGTGAACAGTAATGTTGTCCTCCTTGGCTGATCTGTAATGTTAGCTAGCTCAGTGATGCTAGGTGAGCTAGCAGTAGATGCACACTTCCTTCTGCGCAGTGATACAGTTGGCAGATGTCGTTCGGTAGACAGAAAATAGTTCATAAATGAATCTACTCACAGCGAGGTCTGTGATTATCTTGAATAAATAGGTTCTAATTTCTGGACAGAGACATTCCTCTTGAGATTTTGGCACTATCTGTTGTCATCATATTGGAGAGAAGGCAGACATCTCTGTAGCTGATATCTTCAACACTCGGCAACTCACACCAAATCTAGACTGACAAATAGCGCTAAAGGTACAAGGAAAAATATGTATTTTTGATATGCGGGTGCACTGTCCCTTCAAGGTCCAAACCGCAACAAAGAAAGTTTGGAGAAGATCAATATAATAAAATTTTTAATACAATGTTTTGGAATCAATATCACAATGAACTTGAGTTTGTTTGGAAGCTAAAACTTTATACCCAAGACACATAAATACATGAGTATTGGCATAAATCCATATACCTTAGGAAAACAATACATTTTTCAAAGGTTCCCTCCATTTTTTAACTATTGTTGATTCATCTGCCAATGAAAACTCTGACTCTTGCAGAACAGCTTTGCCATTAACTCCACATAAGTGCATAAATGCTTCTAACACCATTTTAACTTGTTGTTTTTGGAAATGTAAAAAGAGGAGAAAAGGGAAAGTTCAACTCTGTAAAATGTGCAGAACTCTACTTGTGTTCTTTGGCACAAGATTTATTGACTAAAATTTAGGTGAAACTATAATTGGATGCACATGCTCAACATTTTCCAATAAGCAGAAAGCCAGGAACAGATTGCATAACCTAAAGCCTGATTTGATCATATCCCTCATATATCTTAGGAATTTGGACACATTTGGATCTGATTCTGTCGTTGGTTAACTTTTGATTATCAGTCTGTAAATATCTTGTCTCACTTGGTTAGGGTTTTAAGTCTTCATGTGTATTGGCATGACAATAAGGCCCATATAAGAGCAACCACCTCCCCGCCCTCCTCTGCCTTTTCCTTATAGTAAAATACTGAACACAGAGTGTTTCTGCTCGACCTTTCACTCCACTGGTGCTTCATTGTTCGGTAAAGGTTGTGTAAGCAGACACTGCTCCCACTGGCACTGTATCTCTATCGTAGATACCTGGAGAGCTGAATAGGTGTGATTGAGCCGTGACTATTATTTGGCAGGAGGTCGGATTGTAAAGAAAGGTCATGTGAGAGATCAGGTGGGTTTGGGACTTTGTGTGTTTCTGTAGCATCTAGGTCACACACTACACACATGAGCCAGCTCACATTTAATACCTGTGTGAGGTAAGGGGTCAGTCTTACACGCTGTCAGTAACCTAAGATACTCTTTTAGATTAGTGCCTGCTTAAACAATATGTACAGGTCGTATTGTGTATGCATGAACAAAGACTTTGCTGCGTGCGACTATTGTATGGCTGTCTTAACTTTCCTGACGGGTGTTTAAGGCATGAAATAAAATGCTGATTACGTCAGGTAGCACTTGTCAGTTGACACTTTTTGTTTGTGAATGTTGGATAATATCTGTCACTGGGTCATTGCTGTGACACAAATCTGAGACGCAAACAATAACAGGTCTTTAAAGGGAAAGTAATACCACACATGTTACAGTCATTCTGTCAGAGTATCTGTATAACAGTCCTATTGAGGGCATTGATATTTTTAGGTAGCACTTTATTTTAGGGCTACCGGTGTTTTAACCTTTCTTCCAAGAAGTTTTCAGGAAATTGTTATCAGAAAAATATAAAAGAATAGCTTCACATAAATCCAATTAAATATTTATTAAATATGAATTCATGAATAATCAATGATTGGGGACTTTACTCTTGATATATGTTTAATTGTATGTTTGCCTGTAAAAGTAATTGAAGTTATGCCATCACCTTATTTAATTACTTAGCTGGAAATGTACCAACTGCACACTGTCTATAATTACTACCCAATTATACTGTTCCTTTTAATGAAGAATCACACATTTTTTTTAGGGCATTGATATGATCACAGATCCTTTAAATAAAGCTTTATCCTTACAACTTTTAAAAAACACACTATAGAAACATGAACAAATGTAAATGCAAACATTATTGCCTTTGGTGCAACAGTTGAATTGTATTTAAAACAGGAATATTAAATATAAAATGTGGTTTATCGAACTCACACTAGATTTTTTTTTATTGAACTTATTGTAGTTTCATTATTTTAGAAATTATGCATGACTTATAATTAACATTTAAAAAAGAAATCTCCTCTAAAGTGCTCCAAAGTAGGGCTCTACAAGTAATCAAAATATTATCAAAACTGCAATATGGCAAAATGCAATATCCAAATCACAGAGTGTTTGAACAAACATAACATTATTAATGAAGCACCGTGATGCTACAGGGATTCCCCAGCCTACAGATCATATTCCAGATGTAAGGAAACATGCTTGTTTGGTGCAAAAATCTCATCATCATAATTTCTTTTTTTTTTTTCAGTGAAATTAAATTGAAAGATTCCCACCAAAATTGCAGCTGGTATTGCAATTTCACGATCTGTCACGATCTGTTTTTTTGTGCAGCCCTACTCCAAAATATCCTTGGGGTACCCCCATTAAGAACCACTGCTCCAGGCTAGATGCGAACATCAGCCTGCTAATATGTTGACAGTAGTTATGCTAAGATGTTGATGTATAACTGGTATAATGTTTACCTTGTACTCTGTTAGCTTAAAGTGTTAGCATGCTAACATTTGCTAGCTAGCACCAACAGGTATTTGGTCATAAACCAAAATATCTGACAGATTAAAATTCTGACAAGTCAGTGGCTCAAAATGGAAAGTCAGGGGGTCATCCATCCATCCATCCATCCATCCATCCATCCATCCATCCATCCATCCATCCATCCATCCATCCATCCATCCATCCATCCTCATCCACTTATCCAGGGCTAGGTTGCAGGGGCAGCTGGCCATGCAAGCACCCCAGACGTCCCTCTCCCCAGCAATGTTTTCCAGCTCCTCCTGGGGGACCCCAAGGCGTTCCCAGGCCAGATGAGATATGTAATCCCTCCAGCGTGTTCTGGGTCTGCCCCGGGGCCTTCTACCAGTGGGACTGGCCCAGAACACCTCTAACGGGAGGCCCCAGGAGGATCCTGATCAGATGCCCGAACCACCTCAGCTGACCCCTTTCTACACGAAAGAGCAGCGGCTCTACTCCGAGCTCCCTCTGGATGTCCGAGCTCCTTACCCTATCTCTAAGCCACCCCATGGAGGAAACTCATTTTGGTCGCTTGTATCCGTGATCTTATTCTATCGGTCACTACCCACAGCTCATGACCATAGGTGAGGGTTGGGACGTAGATGGACCAGTAAATTGAAAGCTTTGCCTTCTGGCTCAGCTTTCTCTTCAACACGACAGTCTGGCACCGGCCTACATCAATGCAGGAGCTACACCAGGGGATCAGGGGATCAACAAAGTTATTAGGGTTATTAGGGGATCATGAATATCTGTAGAAAATTTCATGGCAATCCATCCAGCAGTTGTTAAGATATTTTAGTCTGGACCAAACCTGCAGACTGACCATCGCCATCCCCAGCATGGTGCATTACATTCACAACCCAACCCTGATTAGAAGTCTATTTTTCTCCCAGCGTGATTGCACATGAATGCACCACTGCTGCAGAAATCTCAGTCAGCCTGTATTTTCCTGTGCGTTTTTCACACCCTAGTTTTGAAAGGCCGAAATAAACACAATAATACAAAAAAATCAGAGTGGGTGGGAGCAAATCTGTTTGAGTGGGCTGCCAAAATAAACTCAGCATATAAAAAACTGCTGCAGCGGAAGAGAAGTACTTTATTGTTTCCTATTGTTGCTATAAATCATCTGAAGATGTTTGGGAACATACTGTACCTGACCTCTGAGGGTAGAGTCGTCTTAGTTTTGGACATTTACTGATGTTAACAGCTCAGTCTCTAAATGGATATGTTGACGTTTGGGGTTGTAGCCTTTTGTCTTGTTCTCTCAGGCTTGTCAGTCAAGTGTCAAGCAGTGTATTGACTTCAACCTTTTCCTCATGCAAGTCTATTATACGAGAGGCCCGGCCCTGCTTGTTAACTTACAGTTGCATGTTGTATTACACTCATAGAAAAGAATGTAACCATATATCACACTGTCCCAGGGGATTACAGCTCGAACACTGTAGCTCCAAATGTTTTCATATCTATATTGTGTTTTTAATATATTGAAATGGGTATTTATGTATCAGTGATGAGCTGTAAGGGCCATTAGGTCGCCCTCTGGGAGCTCAACATACAATATGACGAACAGCGCGTCGGGGTGCGCTGGCATTACATGATAAAGTTCAGCAGTTATTATAATTCACAGGCTGACACGGCATCCTGTCGTCACACTTGCTCATGATGGTATTACATCAATGTAATGACAATTCAAAGATGGCTTTATTGGGGATTATGTGAGTGAGTGACTGAGTGAGTGTGTGTGTGTGTGTGTGTGTGACTCATAGATGCACACACACACATGCTCCCACCCCATCAGGAGCTGTGATACAGCACTAGTCTAGAGACAGGAGGTGGCTGCAGAGATGAATGGGCTTCTTTGTGTTCCAACAGCAGCACTATCTTGGAGACAGAATGGCGAGCCAATGTGCACACTGACACACACACACACACACACACACACACACACACACACACACACACACACACACACACACACATAATGAGAAGCACTGTACTTGAATCAACAGCAATCTTGTTCTCTAATAAGCGCCGCATATTAACACTGTTTGTCCACATTAGCCTTCTGCTTGTCTCCACATACATCTGACACATTTTTAAACACATGATGGAGTCCAGTCGTTGTGCCTTTTGTTACAGATATCTTCTTTTATATATTCTAGGGATGCACAATATTGGATTCTTTGCCGATATGTAACAACTCATTTGACCGATAACTGATACCAATATATCCACGTTATTCCGTACCTAATTTTAGTGATCATCAGGTCTCTTCTGTAGTGGAATTAACATCATATTATAGATGCATACTCTTATCGTAATGGCCCACCAGCAGATGGAGACTTGAAATACAATGTTTCAGTGTATGTAATATTCATTAATTGCATGTTGGTCGATTCCGATATTTCATTTTAAAGCCAATATCGGCCGATACAGATGATATTATCGCGTATTCCTATGATATTCTGCATTAAACTATGTTTTCTAGGGCTGGGCGTTAAAAAGATTTGAAAACGGGATTATGATAGAATCTATGTGCTTATGGATAATGAGCTTTGGCAGTTTTTTTCCAGTCCACTGAGGCCTAAACATTCCCATGACCACGTGGGAAAATTGCAGTGACTAGCAATGAAACAGCAATTTGACAAGAGCCCGTACACCGATTGTTGTGTGTAGCAGATCACCTTTAGGCTTACAAGCCATAAAATCATTTTCCACCAGCGAGCCAACAAAGACAGATGACGAGTCTTGTGATGCGATGACAGATTGCAGCTTCAGTTTAGGTCACATGCAGGTTCTCATGTCAGCTTGAGTGAAACATGCTTTTTATTTTTATTAAGTTTTAAATTGATTGTAGATGAATTTTGTGAGATTTAAATCCTGTTATTTTCACTGGCCATGCTAGCAATCCTCTTCGATCCTCAACCTTGTTTCAAACTGAAATATCTCTAGATTTATTGGATTGATTGCCATGAAATGTTTTACTGTCATTCAAGATTCCCAGGAAATTAGTTGACTTTGCTGATCCCCTGTTTTCTCTCCAGTAGCACCGGGAGGTTGATGTTTTTGGTCTGGAGTGAAATATCTTGACAGCTACTGGATGAAGTAATAGCTTTGTTGTTTTCGAGACTTATCATCTCGTCTATCGTCAGGTCCAAATGTTAGTACCCTCTGGTCTATGGCTAAATACTATTGGCAGTTAACTATTAAGGTCAGCTGTTATGACTAATCATAGCAAAGCTTTCTCACAGCCTCAGTCTTTTATTTGTTGTCAGTGCTAATCAGTAAATGTCAACATGCTAAATGCTAAACTAACATGGAGAACAAAACATTTCACCTTCTCAATATCGGCATCTTAGCGTTGTCACTGTGAGCATGTTAGCATGCAGACATTAGCATGTAGCTCAAAGCACGTCTTTACCCAATAATAGCCTCACAGAGGTGCCTACATTAGTCTTGATAGTTAATAACATGTAAAACAATATCAGTTAAAAAAATTCTCTTACAACCTTTTCTGCGTATCAAGCAAGGAGTCCTGAATTCAAGCATGAAACAAATATTATAGATGTCTTCATCTTGATAATATTGTACGGCCCATTAAAGGCCATACAACTTATAACTAAGTGCTATATCGTAGGCAACTGGACTTGCTTGCGTTGCCTACGATACAGCACTTAGTGATACCATGACCTGGATGACTGAGAACCTTCACTGACATACAACTTATGGTCATTATTGGTGTTTGACTTCCTGCTGGTTTTATCAGCTCTGTTTGCAGAGTGAATAACTCCCAGTCGTGGGCCGTGTTTCCCAGATGGTGGTTACATACAATAGAGATATATTTAGTACATGTCATAAAACAATACAACAAGGGTCCAAAGGACAGAGGGATGTTGTATGCTGTAAAGCCCTCTGAGGCAAACTGTGATTGTGATATTGGGCTTTATAAATAAAATTGATTGAATATTTGAATATTTACTACTTTGTATTGACTGCAGTACAATACAGCTGTTTGTTTACAGCGGTGTTATGTGACTGGGCATTATCAGCTCACATGACGATTGGGCGGCTGTCACCACAGGTGCTTTCCCTGTGTACCTTCATTGTCCGTCTCCATTAGAGCTGCAACTATTAATTGATACGTTTATTTTTAATGGTTTGAGTAATTTTTTAAAGAAAAAACAAGTCAAAATTCTCTTATTTCAGCTTCTTGAATATGAACACTTTCTGGTTTCTTTACACCTCTATGATAGTAAAACTATAAAACTCTGATTAGCCTACCATGTGCATTTCAAAGACAAGTCAATAGCTAGCAAAATAATAATATACAATATAATACACTGAATATGGCCCAGAGAAACGTACAGGCATTTAGCAGACAACAGATTCCCTCATTTTGCAGCAGCATCACAGCAACAACAACAGCTAGGTATAAAAATACACAGCAACAATATGAAACATGAAGCCCAAACCAAGCTGCTACAATAAACAATAAAAGGTTCAGATCCAATATCAAAATGATCCTGTGGCTCATTGCTTTGGAAAGAGGGCGGATCCTGGACATGTAGCTGGCTGCTAGCCTCTGTTGTTGTAACATTAATGCTAGGAGAAGTAACGTTAGCAGACTCGGTGCTCGCACTGCTGCTCTCTGCATATTCTTCGCTGCTGAGGCTTGTTTGCTTTCTTATTTTAAAAGCCTTAAGAAATGCTCACTTGTTTTCATTTGCTCATTTCTAACTACTTTTGCGTGCTAACAAACAAGATAAGTAACACAATATTGCTAGCATCACGCTGTCATACACTGACCTCTGGCCCGTGACATGTGCATCAATCATCGGCATCCAAATGTATTTACGTCCTAGTGAGTGGACACAGCCCAAAAAAAACATCAGAGGCATATTGATCAGTGAAAAAGAGGCCAAAGACACGATCTGCTGCTTTTGTCACAATTTTATTTTCAATATAGAATGATAAATCATCGACATAAAAATGTACGCATAGCGCATATAGAATTACAACTGCTGGGGCCACTGATGTAGAGTATTGTGTACGTTCCATGCACCATGCCACTCTGGTGAGCCTAGGTTGTGTCACAGTGAAGCTATATGAAACATGCTTACCTGTTTGCAACAGTGTGAGTGTTGATGTGACCCAAATGTGGCTAGAAAAGGCTGAAGTGAAATTCAAACAGCTTCTCACCCTGAATTCAGACTGAAGCAAAGCCAGAATGAAAGCCACAGGAGCTTTGATCTGCACATCTTCAACCACTCTCATTAGTGTGTTCCTTTGTCTGCGTATAGGTTTGTAGTTCAGTTTGATCAATACAGCATTGTACTTTGTTTCAGATTAGTTACCGAGCCTCTGCAAATGTCAGATTTTTTTTCAAATTAAAAGGAGTGCTGTTTTCCTTACTGCGCTGAAAACATAAAAAGCGTCGTGACCCCAAAACTGGGCTCAAATTGGATTTTGTGTACTGTTGCAGCCATATTGTTGACACAGAGCTCAGTTTGTCAGAGCTGATCTTAGTTCTAAGATCTAACAAGTGCAAAAGCTTTCATTTGATGACTGTGAGCATGAAGGACTGGCATATTGAGTTTTTCAGAGCTGCACTGATGCCACAAGAGGAAGTTGAGATGTGATAAAAAAAAAAACACACTGAGGGCTGACACACACGCACACACACACACACTGTTGGCTGTCTCTTGTGTACACACATGCTGTTAGATCTGCCTTCTCTCTCACACACACATATGCTCTGACACTTCTATATCTGTGTCACACAAAAACACAAGCTCCCTCTTTGCTCTCGTTCCTCTCTCGCACTGTACAGCACAATCAGTGGCGATGTGACACGCAGTAAAACACGACTTGAATATAAATCAGCTGCAGGAGATAAAAGCCAGCAGAAAGGTAGAAGTGTTCATAATGGCTGTACAACACAAATAAATGACACATGCAGTCACTATGCACACAGTTTACATGGGAAACGCCTGTTTGGTTTGGTGTTAGATGCAAACCGCAGGCAATTTTCTTTTTCTAAATCAAGAGATTCAAAATATGGTATGTTGTAACTTCCTCTTTAATCGAGCCAAGGCTTCTGCTTATCTCGTCATGATGTTAGGTTACCTTAACGTTACATGTGGTGCAAACGTGGTCACAATGCACGTAGGGACGCTGTTTCCCCGCAATGGCGACCACAGAGAATAAAAACCATAATAGCTAGAGCATTCATTCTCTCTGCAGGAGTAAGCTAATGCTTCTATAGTCCATGTCATTATGTACACTCTGATGTAATGATGTAATTGGGCTTTTGCCAAGCCCCGCCCCTTTGTAATGGTTCGATAAGCTGTTGGAGTAAGCATGGAGCCCACACTGTAACTAACTGCACTCCCTGAAGAAATATTATCAGACAGGTTAAAAAGACAAAGATAGTTAGAAGCTAAAGCCCAACTATAGGCTACAGATCACAGTGTCAAAGTGAACCACCACATCACTGCTGATCCACACAGAAGACAATGAATATAAAGGGACACTTTGCTGCTGTGTGGCATCACAGTGTGTGCAGATGAACAGTGTTTGGTTTTGCTCCCGTGCTGCTGCCAGCACCGGGACCCGGATTGGCAGGCATCTCCAGGGGAAGTCAAACAACGTTCATCTGCACACACTGCGATGACACACAGCTGGTTGAATATGAGCAAAGTTTCCCTGCTTCCCTTCACTGGTTCCTGTACAGCAGGGTCGGTCTTTGTTTCACTGTTATAATCATTACAAAGCAAAAGCAGCATGTGTATACATTCAGTAGGCTATATCTTCAGTAGCTAGCTAGCTAACCCTACACTTTTCAGGGTTTGATTTTGGTTTTGGAACAGGGAAGAAACGTATATCTTTTTCCAACCTCTCCAGGTAACGAGTATCATTAATACACGACGTGCCCCAGGCACAACATTTAGCTCCAAATCCACAAAACCAGCCTGAAAATGAAGGAAATCTGAAACGAATGGAGCACAGCTGTGTTGTTGTCGGACCCTGGTCTGAGCCGGCCTGATGCTACGTTATGATTGGCCAGTCTGCGTCCGGGGGCGGGACTCAGCAAAGGTTCAGTTACGTTACATGAGCAAAAACCACACGAAGACCTACGGTGGCGCTGGAGGAATGAATGGTGAAACTATCAAAGTGCCTTTGATAGCTTGATAATGTACATAGTTTAAATAATTAATAGTGTGTTCAGAAATACTTTATTCATCTTTCCAAATTTAGAAATCTTTTGAATCAATAGTTATGTTTTATCTTGTAAAATTTGATGTTTTTTCTTTTTAACTTTATGACTCAATTTCAATACTTACATCAACAATTATGGTTTATTGACTTGCATAACCTCTTTGGTTTGGTTGTACAGATTTTGGAGATGTAAAACATTTCAAGATACTCCAACAATCACAATAAGCAAAACTACCATTGTAGGCACTGGCGGATTATTTCTATGGCAGAGTTCAAAGGGTTAAACAGCAAGCAAGGTCCTTTTGTCTTCCTGGGATAATGTACAGAACGGAGCTGCAAGAGAAAGGTTTGCCCAAATTTAATTCAGCTGTCAGGTTATAGACACTGGAGGGAAATCTTGTCCTCACAGGCGGTGACTAACCAAGCGTTTTCATATAAAAATCTGTTTTACAACTCTCAGTTGTGGATTCATATGGCTAAAGAGATTCAACCTTGGTTCAGGTTCTTTGCTTTTTTTTGTCCAACAAAAACCCACACAAAAAACTAAAGAAAAATATTTTCCCTGTGCTGCATACAAAGTATGACTGACAGGCCATAACTTGGAATTGTATCTTAAAACACCACAGTAATGAGACGTTAGCACCCAAGATGTTGCCTTGAAAGGATATCAGTCTCCCTTTCATTTGGGAAAGCTACTAGCATGTAAAACTCTGTGGAGATGTTTTAATTTTTATGCAGTCTTACACGTGAAAGTCTCCCAGAATGACCACAGCCATCAGCTGGTGGACACTGAGCGGCTTCAGTTGGACTGTTGTTGTGTTAATGGCCTCGGTCAGGGACAACTTGACTTATGTCCCCCTCCTGTGTTTTTAAGGTCGTGCTTATCATTACAAAGTCACTCATCTAATCGGTCTTATTGTAACACACACACACACACACACACACACACACACCATTTCCTCTCTTACTTTCTCATTTCATGTCACCCCCTGCTTCTCTCTACCTATTTTTGTCTCCCTCTCCTCCCCCTCTCAGACTGACTCTGGAACAGTGTCACGCTGCCTCTCTGCAGGTCTCCTGCCATTACTGCCAATCTGCCATCAGAGTGTGTTTTCATCAGTCTGTTGAATTGTGATGGAAGGCTGTTGAAAGAAAGTTCTATTATTATACAATTGGGTCTTGCCTTTTATTTGAACATAGAAGTTTTTTATGACTCGTAGCTGCGATCATTGTGCTGTGTGAACCGTCAAACTGCCAAAATGTCATATTTTTTTAAATTTATGTAAATGGAACAAAGGTTAATGGATATAATTAGCTGATTATATTTTTGGTCCACAAGGGATAAATACCATTTTCCCATGTCTGTCTACCAGTGTCACGGTCAAACTGAAATTTCCACTGGTACACAAGACGTGTCAGACCTTACTGACAGATTGTTTGACACAGGATACATTCTCACTCCCTGCAGGAGGAATCCTGTTTGTTCTGTACACGCACCTTTTCCCTGGTGCCACCCTCAGGGCAGACCTTGTACCCAAAGTAATCCTGTAATCCATAAGCATACCATGACATATACTGAGCAAATTCTTGCTGTTAATGACAAATACCTTTGAGTTCAGTGATCCTATGGCTTCACGAGTTGACATTCAAGAAGAACTTAACATTGTTGGGACGGTAAATCTCACAAGAAAAAAAAGGCATTGACGTGTCATTTATTGTGTCAATCACTAGTACAATAAATGTTGCAGCCTCAACAAGCTGCGAGCTGAGCTTTTACTATAACCACAACAAATTACCTTCGTTACAGTAATTTTTAGGTAATTTTTGGTACAAACGCAATTTGAGAACTTGCTGAAAAAAGAAAATTAATGTTACTCTTTTTGTGTTAACCAGGGTTTGCAGCGGGTCCAACGCGCCTTAAATGAAGAGCAGGTCAGCTAACTTTTTTTTTTAATACATTTTTATGAAGTAGATGAATCACCTGGGGAAAAGGGTGAGCACTGTGTCAAACAAAAAATAGATCCTTTTTTTTGTCATTGTATGTTATACAACAAAACTTTGTTGGAGCAGTCCAGTATATACATTTCAGTCAGGAACACTTTTGTCAAAGAAAACTTAATTTCCATTTGCAGTATTATATTTGGCGGTATGGCTCTGTTCTGGGGCCCCTCTGCCAGTCCTAAAGCATAAGCAGAAGATTCTTCCACGCGCCTACATGGAAAGCATAAGGCGGAGAGAGCACACCTCTCTGCCCTTCCACACGCCTGTGTGGAAAGCCATAAGGCAGAAAGAGCACACCTGTCTGCCCTTCCACGTGCAAACGAGGAAAGCCTGAGGCAGAGAGGCAAACCTCCCTGCCCTTACATGCGCCTACATGGAAAGCCTAAGGCAGGGAGAGCAGCAGCAAAGACCCCCAGGGAACAGAACAGAGCATCATCAATGACAAACAGAAATGACATTGATAAGTCAGACACAGCATGAAAAGGAGGAGCTGGGGTGGAGGCAGGTTGCAAAGCGGCTTGCAGAGGAAGCAGCAACAGTAGGCAGGCCAGAGCAGTTTAAATAGGGCGCCCTGAATGAGATTCACCAATTGGTTGCATAGAAAGGAGTCATGTGATCTATCAGCTGACTGCCTTCCATCAATCAGCCGCTCCATCAGTTGATTGGGCTGTTGTATGTAGCTGGGATGTGAGCTGAGCTTGACACCGTGTCCTGCCTGAACTAACGCTATGCTCAATATATTTACACATGTACCTAAACACACTCACATATTCACCAACACACACTAGCTCATCCCATCATTCAAACGATCACATACACACACATTTATATCTATGTTTTTAAGATACAGTATATGATAATTAGTAAGTAAAAACAATAAAAACAGCCAAACACAACACTTAAACACTTAGTCCATTATGGCACCTTAGGTGGGTGAGGCGGGGGTTGTGGTGGTTGTGTTAAATGGCATACATTTAGTAAGTATGGCTGACGTTTAGATCATTATCTTCCTCAGTCGATCACAGAATCAATCTTGGTGGTGTATCACCTCTGCTGAACAATTCTCAAGAAGAAAAACCTTTGCTAACAATAACTAAAGAAGAAAAAGATTTACATAAAATTCAGCATCTGTTGTAACACTGCCTGTATTTAGTGGGTTTTATGTCACGGTGCATTGACTGACAGTGTTTGTGTGGTTAAAGGAATATTTATATCACTAACTCGCCCCATGTTACTTATTATGTTAATCTGTGGGGAAAACTTTGTTTTTCTTGCATGCCTCCGACGTGAATCAGGAATCCAAAAATGGAGAAGTAATAGTGGTCCGTGTTTAACTACAGCAAAACTTTATCAAAACATCTGTTTACAAACTCTCACAGGACTTGTGCAGTGCAATCTGAGTCTCATTTATCTCAGTACTTCCCAAACAGACAGCCCTCTCCCACCGGGGACTGAACTGAAAGTGAAACTTGTCCATGCGCTCTTCACTTGACAAAAACAGTGACTTTTCCCTCACTGAACACAGGAGCCGCTGTTCACCACTGCCTCAAACAGTTATTTAGTTTGTGTTATTGTGTGACTTTGGTGTTTTAAAGGGTTAGTTAGGATTCACACCAACACACACAAACAAACTACCTCTATAGGTAGTGGTAGACGAGCAGTTCCTGTGGTCAGCCAGTTTAAATCACTGTTTTTGTCAATGGAGTCTCGTTTTGAAGACAGCTTTGATAAGTTTAAATTTTAGTTCAGTTCCCCATTAGAAAGGGCTGTCTGTTTGGTAAGTACTAGATCAAATCGATACTTTCCTATTACCCCTATACTTAAATCCCTTCATGGCTCCCTGTTGAGTTTAGGATCCAGTTCAAAGTTCTCATTCTTACATACAGATCATTACAAGGTCAGGCTTCCTCTGATGTAGCTGAAGTACTTCACTTATATTCTTCAGCTTGCTCTGTTCGTTCAGATACGCTAATTTGTTCTAAATCCCTCACACTCACCTTAAGACACGTGGTGGTTGAGCTGTTGCATCCATAGCACCTACATTTTGGAATGCTCTGCCTGCTTAAAAGCCAGCTAAAGACCTGTTTAGACAAGTGTTTGGGTAACTTGTGCGCACCAGAGCTGTATTTTTTTTTAAAATTTTGTGTATTATTGTTGTGTAGTGTAGATTCTTCTTTTTTGCTGTGTGTGCAAATAGTTTTGCTTGTTGTGCACTTTTCATTATGTGGCTCATGTAATCACTTTGTCTCTATGATTTATTTTCTTGTTGTTTAATGCCCCTGTAAAGGAATTTGTGACCTATGTCTTTGAAAAGCAAAATATAAATACATTTTACTTACTTACTGAGACAGGATAAATAAAACTTGGATTATACTACATTAGTTACGTGAGAGTTTGTAAAGAGACATTTTGATGTAGTCTTGGTGCTGTTGAACATGAACCAATTTCACTTGAATTTATCAGGAATTTTCTCAATTTTTGAATTCTTTGTTCACCCTGGAAGCATGTGAGAAAACCAAAGTTTTCTTGGCTAATTCAGCGTAACACAGGGTGAGTAATTGATATATAAACAGTGATTTTGTGGGTTAAGTTCAGTGGGTTCCTTCAACAACTGATGCAGTGTTTTTGGTAGCTTTTACTCTGCCTTGAACTGAGCAGTCGTAGCTGCATGTTGATCCGGAGAGAATGCATGAATAGGGTTGTAAAGCTGCTCTGTCTATTCAACACTTGCTATTAATGTTTATTTTTGAGGAACAAGACTTGGTGTGAGGCAGGAAGTGTGTGACTGTGTGTGAGCACATTTTAACATCCATAATCTGCTCTTAAAGACTCACTGACGAGGCATGAAGTCAGAGAAAAGCCCCCGACTGTTCCGCACCCCTCACTGTTTCAGGGACATAATGCAGCATTTTGTCAGAAAATAGAGAGGCTGTTTGTGCGTCTAAATGATCCAATTTATCTATTTGAGCGTACAGCTGTGTTTTTGTTCGAATCACACCACAGTCTAACCAGAGAGGCTGCTCCACCATTGTCAGCTTAATTCAGGAATTTGTTTTTCTGCTCGGGTTCAAGACTTTCTTTGTCCGTAACGGGAAACTTAATTTACAGCAAATCAAAGATACAATACGCACAGCGACATGTATATGAATGGGACACATTAACATTCACAATGGTGACGGGATGACCCTCTCACCTTTTTCAGAGTGCAAGCCGCTGTAGGCTGAAAACTCATCACGTTAAGAATAACCTCACGTCACCCCACTGAGTCACATCCTGTCTCCTACATTGTCCTCCTCCGCTCTCACTAATTACTCTCATTAACAAAATCCACTTTCTTTCTCTTTCCTAACTTCTGCGTCCGTTTTTTTCACCATGATCCCTTTAAGGTTAGAGGAATTTTGTTTTTCTTCTCTGTTGCTGGGAAGCAGAGGGTCTCTCTCTCTCTCTTTTTTTTCTACAGTTGGTTGATTGAAACAGAAGTGATCCAGGAAATGAAGCTTATATTGCTCCCGATGCCAAAAAATGTAAAATGTAAGCAATGCGAAGAGCAGGAAATTGAATGAGCAGTGAAGTGGAGGGCTGCTGGAGCATTTTGGTGGAGAGACTTTGCAGCGAGTTTGATGTCAGTGAGGAAAGTCGCTGCAATATAAAGCCATTGTTCTCAGCCTTCCTGGTTTCTCAAACCCTTTGTCAGAAGTTTAAATCAAGGAGCTGAGAGCAGACTACAGACAGAAGGTGTTTCCTCTTTCCAGATCGTTTAATTTGAATATTTTTAAGAACTGAAAAACAGAAAACTTACTCTCTGTCTTAAATTCATGCATTTCATTTTCATCTCATCTTTTATTGCCTAAGGTGCCTCCCAGGTTGCAAACGACTGGGTCACAGCACAGTTTTACTGTTGTTTCTTAGCTTTAACACATCATAGCTCCTTACTCAGGTTCTTCAACTTATATGCTGCAAATAGCCTCTCTTCATACGATGAACCTCCAGGCAGAGAAAGTAACATTGAAACAGATGGACTACAGATGGCAAAGGAAAAAAAGGGAAAAACAAATCTCCACATTAAAATGCCTGAGAATAGTTCTACAGTCAGAGGCAGGTGTTTGGTTTGCGGGAACAGGTAGCTTGAGCTGATGGATGGTTTTTCAGTATTTGTTTGTAAAATGAAAAATTCTGGAGGACTGTCCCCTAAAACATCGATTTTTTTAAAGTATTAATCAGAATTCCTTTAATTTGCCTGGTACGACAAATGGGCTAAAAATAGTTTTGGTGGCTTGATGCGGAGACAGTCTATCGTCTGAATTGATTAACCATGTAATATATGATTTTTAAATGTCTGCACTGAGATGAGAAGTTGAAAAACTCCTTCTCTGTAGTGTGGATTGACATCTAATAAAGTTCAGTCAGATAGACTGCATCTGACTGAACTTTACTGTTCACTTTCTCCAGACTGTCGTTGGATAGACGCCCCATTTCTCCAAAAGGTGTTTCATTTTTGGATAGATGGAAGTGTGCGTGATCTTTGTGTACATAATTTCCTAATAGCTGATATTTCCTTTCCTCTATCTTTAAGTTTTCATGGCAAAATGTTAAAGTACGTTCAGATATATTTTCTTGTCAGTAGGAATGCACCAATCCGTTACTGACATCGGATATTGGGCCAGAGCCATAGAGTCAACACTGGGGAGGTACCAAATCTACCAAGGGATCTGGGGGTCCTACCTTGCAGGAAAAAATTCAAAAAAAGGAAAGCAATGTTAAGGTCAAGCCTGATGTTGTCGTTAAAAGAAAGATCCCAGTCACTTCCACACAGTGAGACATACAGCTTTTCGATTAAACGGATAGGTACTCGGCTGATACCCAAAGCCCAGGCCTCAGTATTGGGCCTGAAAGAGTTGGATTGGTGCATTCTTACTTGTCAGGATGGAGTAGCCTTTGAAGCAGCATTTAGAACACCATGAAACTCATGTAAAATCCACCACAACCCAAACTGACATAATTGTTTCAGGGTCAGCGGCTTTTAAATGGCAGGTTGACCCTCTGAACCCGACCCACAGCAGAGGAAATGGCTTGTTTACATCACCTTTTAAATTATTTATACGTTTTAAAAGCAGCTACCAGAACTTGAGCAGAAATGCTCAGTTCATTAAAGACACTGACTCTTCGGGGCCCAGTCCCAGCTGCACGCCCGTATGCAAAACAGCACTCAGGGGGAGGCCAACACATGCAAATCTACAGCATCCATTAGCCTGCTCTCTCATCCTGCCATCACAAGAAGGAAGGCTTAACATCACTAATAGGCCGTCTGTAATTGTGGCGTGCGTGTGTTAGCGTGTATGTGTGGCTGATTGAATGCGGCGGAGTCAAGATGAGGAGGAGCGGACAGATGTTGCTGAATTGCGAGGAACTCAATTAGACCCTGTTGCTTTATGGGAATTATGCAGCGGGTTGTATATGTGTGCCTGAACGTATGGGCATAAGGAGTTCTCTGTAGACTGAAGAAGCCATGCTGTATCTTCCGCTTGTCTGTGTTTGTGTATATTTTTGTCGCTTGTTTGTCTTGTTTGTGTGTTTGTGCATGCATGTTCTGTCATCCTGTAACGTCTAATAGCAAGGTGCTAGCTGAGTGTCGCACTCGCCCACCGCTCGCATCAGTAACAGGTTGTCTTCCAGGGTTTAATGAGCTGCCAGTTGCCTCTCCCTCCTCTCACATTTCCCTCCAGAGCGGCCTGATGGGAAAGGTGCTTATTTGCTAATTTTTCGATTTTGTGGAGAGAGAAAAAAAAATCCCTTATTTGTCTCGGTGTCAGTCAGGTGAGGGTTTGCGTGACTGCTTGCATGTATCAGCTGAGGCCTTTATTTACCTCAACAAAAAGGTGGCAGGTATTCATTAGAGGCAGGTCATTATTTCTTGTAGCAGGCTTGCAGTGGACTGTGAGGCTTAAAATACATTTTTGACCATTATGTGACAACCAAGTTCAGAGTTCTAGAATAAAACTGAGTTTTATGGACTCTGCCGGCAAGAGATGTTTTAGGGTTGTCCGTCTATCCCACTCTCATGAATAAGATTTCTCAAGAAAACCTTGAGGGAATTTCCTCAAATTTGGCACAATCGTCCACTTGAACAATGCACCGATTAGAATGGGGGAGTCGTAGGTCAAAGGTCAAGGTCGCTATGACCTCATCTGCCTGTTGTGAACATGGTATCTCAAAAATGTCTTGAGGAATTTCTTCAAAATTGGCACAAATTCTACTTAGACTCAGCAATGAATCGGTTAGATTTTGGTGGTCGAAAGTAAAAGGTCAAGGTCACTATGACCTTATCTGCCTCATTCTCGTGAACGTGGTATCTCAAGCATGTGTTGAGGAATTTCCTCAAATTTGGTACAGCCGTCCACTTGGACTCAACAATGAACCGATTAGATTTTGGTGGTCAAAGGTCAAGGTCACTGTGGCCGTGTGCGTCGCATTCTTGTGAAAGTGATATCACAAGAACATTTTAGGAGATTTTCTTCAAATTTGGCACAAACATCCACTTAGACTCAAGGATGAACCAGTTAGATTTTCGTGGTTAAAGGTCACTGTGACCTTGCATCTGTCTTGTTCTTGTGAACATGTTCAAGAACACCTCTAAAGAGTTTTCTCAAATTTGGCACAAATGTCCACTTGGACTCGAGAATGTACTGATAAGAATTTGGTGGTCGAAGGTTAAAGGTCAAGGTCACTGTGACCTCACAAACATTTTTTTTGGCCATAACTTAAGAATTCATATGCTATTTATGATAGAATTTCACACAAATGTCTGATATTATAAAATAATGAAGTGATGACATTTTATATTCAAAAGGTCAAAGGTCAGCTTCACTGTGACATCATAACATTCTGCAAAAGCGTTTCTGGCCATTACTCAACACCTTATCTCAGGAGTCATTTGGTCTGATACTGAAGTGGTGACACTGATCTCTGATGTCCACCTTGAAACTGTGCTGATTGTATAGATTTTCTGTGCTGCCTGAGGGAAGATGTGTGTGAGGCATCGATGTTTTCAGACGTGGATGTAAACTGTACGTGCAACTTGACTGGTTTGCAGAGGCATACAATAATTCCAGTTTAGTCCTGGAGATGATGTTTGGCTGTGATATTCTTTATGGCATCCCGTTGTGACCAGAGCTTGTTGGATAGATGTTTGCTGTGGTTCCGCACCATTAGCAAACGAAACAACTGAGTAACGATGAAGCATTTCCATGCTGTGCAGGAGATGGATCAGCAGCACTTGCCTGTGGTTTTTTTTTTTGCATGTGGCACATGCAAAGTTTAAGTCTGACTGTGCGGGTGAAGCCTGACTTGCTTTTATCGGAACAAATGACATATCTTTACATCCCCCAAGTCACTGATAAGTCACGTGTTGACCTAAGCAGCTGAGGTTATGCACATTGATGAATTTAATTGCTGTATAATGCGACTGTACTGAAAATGTGAGACAAAATCCAGCATTACAGGAAGATCACAAACAAGACTCTATTTGTCTATTTGTCTTTTCTAATGTTTATGTTCCCCTGAGAGGAGACTGATGTGGGATGTTGCTGCAAATACTTTCTGTGCTGCAGTATGAGGAAAGGTTCAGAGAGGAGATTAAGTGTCTGCGCTTTCATCCAAAGATGCATCATGTTTGTTTAGATAACCCACCCCGCCCCCCCTCTGCTCCTCCGATCACTCCATTAAAGCAGAAAAATTCACTGGAAATGAAGTCAGATTATTTACAATTTTCAAAATGTTCCATTTGCCTCCAATCAACCAAAGCACAGGAGAAACCACAAGTGGCTCATCAAACCGCTGTGACCCATCTGCTGGAGTTTAATTTTGGGGAGAATCAACAAAAAAGTAACAGCAGAGTAGATAATTCTGCATGTTTTTATTTGTTCGAACACTTCAAGGTCCATTTAGTTGCTGTTCTGGAGCTTTCTATTATTATTATTATTATATGGTCTTCATCCTCAGAATTTTCCCAGTTGTCTTGGAAATGTAGATGTTCACATTTCATTTTGTTTCCATCTGTGCTGTCAGCTGGTTTTGACTTTAAATCCCTGCTTTAAATGACCTTTAAGTGAACTGTGGTTTCGTTTAGTTTTCCTAACCAGTTTTCTCTTGTGGTCGAGTGAATGACGACCGTCCTCTGTCAACATCAGACACAGAACCAGATTGATGTTGTTGTACTACCACAAACCCTCAGGGTAGATTCTAGATCATACAAAGCATTTGACTTTGACATACAAAACCATGATTCAAGTCCTTTTTTCTACCCTGTCAGTGTTGTTTTCTTGTAACTATAAAGGGGACCATTTGTGAACCTTCAATGTGTACTCTGCAGAATTATCCTAGTAAACAATGCATAGACTCATACCACAGTAATCTCGCTCAGTCATCACTTATGACCAGTTACAAGTGTGTGGCAGTGTGTTTATATGCAGAGACCCTGCCCTCTGCCTGTAATTTGTCATTGACGTTCCTGGGCGAAGAGCGCAGGTGAGGTCAGAACTCTGTAAAAAGGTAGTGATCAGGTGCCTGATCAAAAGCAGCACGCATCCAAGTTTCATTTTTACTGGCGATACTGTTTACAAACAGTAACTAACAAATGCTGTTTTCTAATGAAGTGCTTTTAGTTGGTTAAGTTAACCAAACTTCAACCAACATCTGTGAGCAGTTCTTGGAACACTCGTACATGTAATTTTGGCAGGCACTGACAAAAATTTAATCCATTTACTGTTTAATTAAAAAGCTCCAGAACAGCTTCGAACCTCAGCTAAACCAGCACTGGGTACGTTTACATGCACACTGACATCTCACTGTTATTCAGAATATGATAATATTCTGGATGTGACACGGGTTATGTCAACATCGTAGTATGTTTAGGTATTCTGAATAAGGCGTTCTTCCAAATGTAGTATTTTCCAATCAGGATATGCCGGTAGGGAGGCACGGTGGTGTGGTGGTTAGCACTGTCGCCTCACAGCAAGAAGGTTCCTGGTTCATGAGTTTGCATGTTCTCCCCATGGTGACCTTTAAGCGCTACACACACCAAACTTCTGCTGTAAGTTGGGGCTGTTTAAGAAGAGCGCAACAATGCTATCGTGACACTTTTTATATACTGTGTAAACTCCATGAATATCAGGTGCCCTGAGGCTGCACAGCTGGTTGTTTACACATTGGCTGAACTCAACAGTTGATGCGCAGGTGTGATCGACATTTGACTGAAGGTTTTACCACACACACTGCTGCAATCATACTTTGACATCTTGACTTGACCAGAGTTTGTCTGCCGTTGACAACCAGTCTGTGTGGAGTTTCTTTTATGAATCCAGGTACATCTAGGTTAATTTAGAGGTCTTGTAAAATTGGAGTAAAAGTGGAAATGTAACAAATGGATGTCTGCAGGGACTGATTTATGACTCTGGAGCGTCTTGCTCATTTGACACAACAAAATGATCTGTTGCATGGTGTTACTGAACTGAGCAAATCTAATTTTCTTCCCTCATTTAATCATTGTTCTGTGTCACTGTGTTAATACAAACAACGTGCTCCAGTGGTAATCATACCTTAGAGTTAAAATGTATATTGTGCTTTCCTGCCTGGAGCCATTTATAGTTTTCATGTCATGTTGTTGCCTCTGGTGATTTTTCATTTAAAATAATGAGTAATGCTTCATGGTGATGTGCTGTAGTGCTTTGCAAGGAGCTCTGCGCATTTGGCTTCGCAGAAAGGTAGTAGATAGTGTTGAGTGCAATCTGAAGCAGTGGGAGCTTTAAAATGTCAGCAAACTTTGTCTGTTTTGAAAGGACGGCAATAGAGAGGAAGATGGAGACGGAGAGAAAAAGGCTGTGAGAGAGACGGGAGAATGACAATGAGGTGTCAGCTATAGGGGAAGGTTTAAAATGGTGTCAATGTGTTATTTGTGTGTGCGTGTCTGAGTGGAGATTAGCATGAGCGCCATAGCAGAAGAGGGAGCGCAGTAAACAGCCCAGGGTTATTTACCCGGCTCTCAGAGGGATCGGACATCCTAGCACGCCGCCTCCACTATCTAACATACACCCTGCTGACAAGTAGCTCACGGTGCCTGACATTTTCCTTTTCATTTGTTTTTTTCTCCCCCGTTTTCTTTTTCCCCCACATTCCTGACCTTTGCAGTTAGCGCTCCGTGTGCAGGTGCGGTTTGTGCTGTCGAAAGGGAAGAGGGGTTGGTAGAGATAAGGGCACTTGAGATGCTAGCAGGTTGGCTTGGCTGCCAAACGGTCAAGGTGGACACCACTGGCAAGGAAACATGAGCTGAATGTAGAGCTACAGTGATTGAATGTTGTGCTTGAGCAGCTACTAACAAATGATCCAAACGCAAACACATGAATGATTAACGCATTTATATTGGACACTATCCGACTATTATAAGGTCTGTACACCCAGGAAATATGTAAATAAAACCCCGTATTTTCTCACTACTATTAGTTTTGAGAGATTTATTTGAGTTTTCTGCCTCCATGATCTGGTGAAAGGTACATTTGTCATGCTTGCGTAATACTAACACAGGCTGACAACAGTTTTCCTGGGGATTATGAATTTCCAAAGAAAGACAGTTGTTCCAAAGAAAGCTCTCACAGCTGAGGTTAGTGGATTATCTAGGGTTACTGGAATCTTGTTTCAAGAAAGGCATGTTGTTTTTCCATTTTTTTTTTAAAGCTGCACCTATGAATATTTTTACATCAACAATGGATCAGAAAACTATGTGTAATGCCGAAGGGGTCACTTGTAGTGACAAACCAACGCAGAGTTGTACCCAGACACTGCAGGTAACCTCAGCTCTGTGCAGCATTTTAGCATCTTTTAGGTCATTCTTTTGGAATTACAGCCTGCAACTTTACTGTTTTGGTTCACTCTCACCACTCTCATTGACACTGTTTCCAGCTGCAAAACCTGCGCCAAATGGCAAACACACAAAGGCCCCATTTATACTGCCTGTTCAAGGCAGGAACATAACGCTGTAATTCCGCATTCCTGTTCTTTATAAAAGATACGACCGCAGAAAGGTGGGACAGTGTTGTCTTGCTTTTAAGCCGGCTGTGGAGGTACTTACAGTGCTAAACTGATGTCCATATGAAATGGACAGGCAGCAGAACAGGACAGGTGTGACGTTCTTACTAGGGCTGTCAAAATAACGCATTAATCTCAGTTAATTAATAACAGAAAAAATAACGTGATGAAAAATGAACGCCGATTTTTTGTGTTCCATGGTGCCCTTTGTCTCGGTGCATCATTAAAGGCCACAGTGGCTTTGTCACATGATGGAGGTAGGAAAGACGACGCTGCTTGGCCCTGTGAATGGAATATTTACATTTAAAAAACACCCAGATTGAACTGTTGACAGTTGCGCCATTCTCTGCAATTTCTGTCACACTCTGGGGCACTGTTGTTTGGTTCTGTGTAGAAATTCAAATGTGGCGTAGAGAAGCGACCTCGTAGTGGCCCTGTAGCACAATCTCTGTGTGAAAAGGGCTAAAGTTAGCAATTAGCTGTGGAGTGGAATATGTACCAGCTAAAAAAGAGGATATTTGAAATGACAAAAACAAATGATTAAAATCAAACTGCTGGCCAGAAAGACAACTTGAAACAAATGCTAATGTTGCTACATGTTTACTTGTGCCAAAAAAAATCAACGACTGCAGCTTTAAATCTTGTTTTTAACTTTAAACCTCCACCCAGCTCTATTATAATGGAGTGGCAGTAAACATCTCAGAGAGGAATGTCTCAAAATATGGCCAAGTGAAACCAAAACCACAGCATTTGCATATCTAGTCATCACTAACAGCAGGAGAGAACTTGTTTTGTTAGTAATTTGGGTGAACCAGCCCTCTGACAAGAGACATGGTGGAGGGTCAGCACTGGTGGAGTCTTCAGAAGTCTTCCTGACACTCTAATTGAAGCATTTCCAGACTGCAGTCTCTGAGCTGGCAGCTGAAAACCTTATAAAGTGTATCAGTCAGTCTGTCGCTTCCACTTTCCTTCAGTGGTCTTATTGCTGTAATGCCACTATCTCAGATTGAAGGAGCTCTGATTCTGACAGTGACTGGTGCCGACGCGACAGGCTGCAGCCACCGTGACCCTTTCTGTCAGCCAAGAGAATAATAGAGTGTCCCTGGTCTGGAGATGTGTAGTACTCAGCTTGCAGTACGATGTGCTTTAAATTTCTGTTCCCATATTTTACCTCAAGTTCTCCCTTTTTTTAGTAACAGTAGCAGTGTAACAGAAACAGTGCACCGACATGTACTCTTTGCTTCAAGAGGAAACAGGCCATTTGATGCACTGACAGTATATTCAGCTTATTATTTAGTCTAAAACTGTGCATGCACTATTCAGTTACAGTAATTATCTGCCTCTGTCACACCCCCTCTCTCTGCAGCCTTTTGGGTTATTATATAACAGCACTGAGGTCAAGGACAGCCGCATTAATTTTTTCAGTGCAGTTTTGCAATTAACAAGCTCTTCAGTCCCATCCTGCAGTAACTGTAAAACACTGAACCCAGGTCAGTAAAACCTGCACGTCTCTACACCGGGGACGGCCTGTGCTCCGCCAGCTGAAATAAAGTCAAAGCCCAAATCTGCTAAAACAGAAAACTGATGTACGTCACTGGCTGTTTCGAATGTGAGGCTTCTATGGCAACACTGCAGGAAGCAGATCTAAGGCGTCATCATAAGTGGCACTTGGATTGCAGCGGCGCCGTGGGTAATGTTGCAAGATCTTTGTCGCAAACTCTTCATCACTCCTTTCAGTGTGTGCAGTGTGTTGTCAAATAGAGCATCACTTGAGGGTTTTTTGGATTTGCATCGTAGCATTTCCTCCACCTCCATGACTTTGCATTCTGTAGCTGATGTCTGCGCAGAACAGAGCCTCAGGAAGTGTATTTGAGATTCACTGTTGCTTCTTCAAAATTAAGAGCAGACGCCTTGTGGCGTGTCATGTTGCTGTTGGAAGTAATGCCACGACTTCCCAAGCAGATGTCTTTAAAATGACACATCCTTTTTATTCCCAGACGGGTCACAGAGAGGTTAAAGGAGGATTGTAAGGCACAGGGGAGTCATGGATCACAGGAAAGGGGAGTGAAGCTCAGTTTTAAGTTATATTTTCTGGCATTTTTATTCTGGGGCCGCATAACTTTATTTGCAGGGTTGCTTTCCATTTGCTTTGCTTCCTTTTTCTTTTCTGTGCTGCTGCTAAAATTAACTTCGTAAATGTCAAGTCTGAACGTGAGGGAGGGTGCGGTGTAAAAGCTTACAGTGTTATGGTGATAACGGTAGCACAAAGAGTTTCTTTTAAAAGACATGTATTTACTCGAGCAGCATAAAGACACGTGCATGATTCTTTTTCCTCTTTTCAAGCACACATCCTCTACTTCACAAACACACACAGACAGCAGGAGCCAACAACTCTAAATTCCCAGCGTGCACGGCGCCTCCTGAACTGTGCCCGTAACAGATAAGTGAGCCGTGGAGTGCAGAGACAGGCCCTGTGATTGCAGTTGGCACTGGACTCGTTACAAGTCTGGACAACGCTGCGGCCACAGAAATCTGCCAGACCTGATCGGACGCAGTCGCTGTCACACGTGCAACAGCGACTGCTGATCAATCTGTCACACTGCTTGAAAACTCTCCCTCAGACATGAAAAGAGCTGCGGGCAGCACGAGGGGCAGGAAACAGAGGAAGTTTTTGTGCAGGCCTGAATGTGCTTTTCAGGGTTATGTGAGGTGAGGTACGTGGTTGTGGTATGAGTCAACAAATGGATCTTGGAGTCAGCTGGCCCTTTGCAGCCCATACGATATGAATGCAGGCTTAGAGTTGAATTTGATCTCTCATATTTCAGTTTAAAGTAACTTATACCTCATACGTGGGCCGACAGCTTAATAGGAACTTTTGAGAAATTAAAGCGCAATTATAAAGGCAGTTTCACAGGAAAAGTTATTAAGATTATGAAGAACAAAGCTAATTAGCAGCATGTGTCAACTTTTTGAAAAAGGGCTCTTTAATAAATACTTTTATGTGAGCTTTCAAAGCTGCATGTAAGAACTAAAAAGCTTTCAAAGAAAAGAGTAGCTAAATTACAGGTGCCTGGCAGAGCCAAAAAGGGAAAGTAAGATGGAAAATCATAAGAAGATGTGGCTGAAAGGACAAAGTTCTTAATTCCAAAACTTCTCACACCAAAGCAAAGGAGTATGCGTGGGACAGAGACACTTAACAGGACTGTTTCTCAACACTGCAAATCACTATTTCAACATTCCACCATTTTTCCTTCATCTGCTTTCGCAAAGCCAAATATTCCTTAAACTCTTTCCACCTGTTGCAGTCTCTGATCGATCTGTTTTGGTTTGTTCAGCAGTCTCATGACCGTTCTGATTATTGCCACACATCAGCAGCAACCAATAAGGCTTTATAAGGCTGTTTTATAGGACTGGGTTCCTGTATGCCAACACAAAGCTCCCATTAAATACCAAATACTCAAACAAGTTCAGACCTTCAGCCTTCAATTGGCACCACCAGTGGTTTTATCACTCAGCGTCACTGAATGTGTGTCAGCCGTTTTCGAGCGAGCGGTGCAGAAGAGAGTTCTTCTTCCTTCCTCCCACTCTGAGACGCAGGTCCTGTATCTTTATACTTTAATTTTAGACAGAACAGATCTTATCAGCATTTTTAGTTGCTGCTGTTTCCTGTTTTGCTTTATATCTCTAGCTAACTTTAATTTATTGACGTACAGCTTTTCTGTTATTAACAGCACGATCAGTTTCTGTTGTCGAAGCCCTACAGCTTTCACCTTTGACTTGTGTGGTTACCTCGAAAATCTTTCAGTTACTCTCGGTTGCAGTAGATGGGGAGGGAAAATGCACATGCGGTATGTACACATTTGCTTATAAACAAACAGACAGACACCTGCCAGCCGAGCCAAGTGACACCATCACATATCTGCTGCCAGCTCTCACTTCCGTTAGAAAACTCCCCGGATTCACACAAGGCTGCACTTTTCACACACTTCCTCTTTTGTAGAGCTGAAACTGTTAAATATATGCCTCAGTGTTTATCCGCTACTTAGACCCTGCCATCTGGAACATTAATTCAAATTGATGAGCCTTAAAGAAGACAGATGAGTAAAATGAGGTGGTCTAGATACAGTAGATATGGTTAGTGAAATAGTTCTCACCAAGGCAGTAATTATAATATATTTTAATCGATATATTGATTAAAAATGCACCCCATCTGAAATGATCATTAGCAAATGTAATCATAAATAAACTAAACAAATTGTTGCATGCCTGTACCTGAAACAAATAGAAATCTACAATGTAATGTAATTGGTAGAGTGTTAGTCATTTGTGTTTCGCCACGTGTCATTTATGTAGATGGTCAGTTTTATTTATTGAATATTCATATCAGGGTGGGAATCATCAGAGGGCCCAAGATTATACTTAAATCTCGATACAATATTATTGCAGTTTTGAATGTTTTTTTAGTATGCTGAATTTTGCAAGAACATATAATAGCCTGTGACAGTTAAATGTAACAGATGTTTCAGTCTGTCATCTCACTCCAGTCATTTTTATTGCAGCAAAATTTACCTAGTGGACTGAAAAAGCAGTTCATTCAGAAACACTTTAGTCAAAGAAAGCTTTATTTCCATTTGCAGTATTATTTTTGGTGGTATAGTTCTGTTCTGGGGCCTCTCTGCCTTTCCTCAGGCCTACGCAGAAAGCCTCTTCCGTGCGGCTACATGGAAAGCACAGAGAGCACAAGCCTCTGCCCTTCCACGTGCAAATGAGGAAAGCCTTAAGGCAGAGAGAGCAAATCTCCCTGCCCTTCCATGCGCCTACATGGAAAGCCTAAGGCAGCAGCAAAGACCCCCTCCAGGAACAGAACAGAGCAGCATCAGTGACAAACAGAAATGACATTGACAAGTCAGACACAAAAGGAGGAGCTGGGTGGAGGTGGGTTGCAAAGCAGCTTGCAGAGGAAGCAGCGACAGTAGGCAGGCCAGAGCAGTTTAATTAGGGCACCCTGAATGAGATTCGCCTATTGGTTGCATAGAAAGGAATCATGTGATCTATCAGCTGACTTCCTTTCATCAATCAGCTGCTCCATCAGTTGATTGGGCTGTTTGAGATCAGTCGATGTAGCTGGGATGTGAGCTGAGCTTGACATTGTGTCCTTGACAATTTGCTCAATTTGAATTACTTATTCTAATAGACGAGGAAAAGTTTAATTTGTATTGCAATATTAATAATTTTGTGTATTGATACAGCATTGCCTCGCAATTTTTTCCCCCCATCCTTAATTCATATAATAGTATTGTATAGTTGTACTTGCTTATGATTTCATGGCTTCAAATGTGATCCTTCTGGGAGCCCCCATAATCCCCCAGGGAGCTTTGGTCCCACCCACTGTTAACTTCTTGGCCACGGCCTTGGCTCAGACTCGTTTTGCAACTATTAGGCTTTTTATGTAGAACTGGTCTTGATGCGCTCAGGGTTTCTGGTAACCATAAAAGAGGGATCGTTCTGCATTACTTGTATTTTGTTCATGAGACATGCTGGCTTTATTTATACCCAGAGGTGATTTGTTATGACATGATTTCCAAATTGGGGCCTTTATTTACATACTCAGAGAGGTGATTTGTTATGACATGATTTCCAAATCGGGGCCTTAAGCTTCAAGCTAATTCGGAAATCTGTGACATTTCCATTAACATTTCTATCCTTCGGTGTAAAGAACTCTGTATGTTTTGGTTTTGCTGTTGACGAATGTAATGGTGCATTCCATGATGGCTGTTGGTGGCGCCCATGCTGTTTGTGTTTATTCCAAACAAACCTCTTTTGTTTGTCCTAAAAACATGACACGAAATCTTCTAAATCCTTGAAATGAAGGACTGGTGAATCATTGCACTGTTACAAACAGTTTGCAAACAGAAAGTAGCAAACAAGACCTTTATTTACAGGGGAATGTTACAGATTAATAACCTCTGTGTTGCACCATTTATCTTCCTCTCTCACACTATCTTTGTCCCCCTTTTATGAAAGCACGGATTTAGTGAACTTTTTGTCTGGTGAGCAAGTTTGAGGGAATGGGAGGAGCTGCTAGTGTGTGCCAAGTGCTTTCAGGCTTTTCACTTGGCCGTCGTCTTTTCAGTAAGTGAAGAGCAGATGACAGCAGAGCCAGGAAGAGCAGGGCTGATACCCCAGCTCTCTGCTTTTATAAGATCACACAGCTGACAGGAATCACCTGATTCTTTCTCCCATCTCGCTTTGTGGGCGGCTCTCTCTACCTTCAATTTTCTAATGTGCCACTCTGCCTCCACCCTTCCCTGACCCTCCATCTTTTACTCTGTCACTCACTGTTTGCATGAACTCTAATAATTTGATTAGAGCCAGTAGGGTAATATTGCAACTGTCAGATAAACCCCTTTTAGAGTTATCGTACTCGCATTAAGGTTGTAATCGCAGAAGCACAACTCGATTAACCCAGATGGATTACTCAAATTCCTCTTGGCACCTATACAGCTTAGTGATCTCTTCCTCTGAAATATAAAATTGCTCGCAGCTATGTCAAAGAAATAGCAGATTTTCGGGGGGTTGGTGGCAACAAAACAGCTTAAATGTTAGAACTAATGCTGTAAGTAACTGAGCTTGTGCTGAGCTGCTATTTCATCAAAAAGAAGCATAAATGAACCCATCCATCCATCCTGTTATATCCATATTTCCTGTTAGCTTGTAGTCTTGCACACACCGAGTAACAACATCAAACACGTCAGGTTTTTGGGCCAGTTTTATCAGCAGATGTATTGGTGTCTGCTTGTATTCAGAATAGAAATTAACTGGGGTTCAGTTTGTCGACATAGGCCACAAATTTGGGATAAGATGAGTAAAGAGAAATAAGATAAGTTAGCTTGATAGGTCTGGAACTGATGATTACCTTCAGTCCCCATTTATCTGATAATTAGGCCTTTGGTCTAGTTCCCAATTTGTCAAATACCGTTACTCAGGTAGTGGGCCTCAGCGTCAGATACTGATGCACAGAGGCACCTTTAGCATCAGAATGAGACGCATTGGGTAGGATTATTTTCTGAAGCTCCAAACAACGCCTGTAGTATAAAGAGCAAGAAAATCCACATGGGGCAGTTGGAAGGGGGGCTGGATGGGTCCAACAATCTCCGGACTTCACCCTTCTGTTTGAGTCCCATGTGAAACCAAAAGCAAACTGAGGTATTTAAATAACATCAGATTGTAGTATGCTAGTATGTCTACAATGCTATATTATTGACGTTTGTCAAATGACGCTAGGTTACGTTAATAACAGTTCTTCTTACTTGATCTAACCACGTGCTTTTGTCGTCCAAACCACAGCTGTCTCTGTGCATCCAAAACTGACACTGGAGGGTTACCTAGAGCATCATAATCTGATGTGTAGGGCCACTGCCCAAGCATGGTTAGCTGATGAGTTGAGAGGGGGAACATATTGCAGTTTCCTACAGTTAAAGGTGGTCCTCAAATGATTTTTGCCAACCCACAGTGCAAAACCCCCAAATTCTAATTGCCAACAGTCAGTCGTGACTACTGTTTAACGCAGTGCTCAAGGACAGGCTCCATGAACAGCTCTCCTCCTGTTCTCACTGCCCGGTTAGCATGAGCTAACACAGCACAATGTGATCTCATCCCTACTCGTCATATTTTGCCACTTAGGCGCAAGCCCCGCAGCAGCGGTTAACATCCGACACCAAGCTGTTAATCTCACACCGACACCAAAACAGCTCAACTTTGGCGTTAAACCCATTGATAACATTAGCTGAGTGATGCTAACAGTTAGCCTTGTCACTGTGTATGTGACTCTGTCTGTGCAGGCACGGAGCTCACACTCCTGCAGCAGCAGTCTGATGATATACAGAGAGAAAGAGGCTGAAGGAATTTGCTGAATTTACGTGAACTGTAGCGATGGCAAACTCACAACATCCTTGAGTGGCTGATATATAAATTATCTTAATTTTTCTCATCTGAACTATAAGATGCTTTCGGTGCATTTGAGTTGGGTTTTTTGTTTGTTTTTTGTAGCGGCTCAATTTGTAGTGAAGTTTACTGTTATATATACCCAGCCAGGAACATATCGTGGTTTTAAAATTTAAGGATTCCTTATCAAAAATGTTATGCAATTATGTTAAACAAAGAACACTGCTGATCTATCTTTATTTTAATCTTCTAAAAATATCCATGTTGTTATCAGCCTCACTAATCTAGAATCTTACGGGCTTTGTTATCGGGGACATCGGGCTTCTGCAAACCCTGTTCTTAATAAAACTGTTTCGCTTAATCAGTGAATCCACAGTAGCAGAAGTTGTTTGCGTGCATGTAAACGAACCAAATGTTTCATCTCTCTCTGTTGAACTTGATGTTGTACATCCTCTCCCATCCAGCTCTCCTCCACCCTGTGATCTTGTCTACAGTCTTGATCACAAACACACACACACACACACACACACACACACACACACACACACACAGCTTCTGGCTCTTTCTTTATTCAGCGCTTCCACTGCATCCCTCCCCCACATCTCTCTCTATTTCTATTTCTCTCCCTCCCTCCTTCCTACTCTCACTCATATCTGTACCGCCACACATCCTCCTGCTGCAGCACCACTCGCACTAACCTTCCTCTTCTTCTCTCACACTCATGCTTCCCCTTTAAGACTGCCCTTTTGCCCCCTCTTTCTCCCTCTAGCTGTTTCTTTTTAGATTTTCGCCCTCTACATTCCTCCCTCTAATCACTGTCTCTTCGCTCTCCTCTCTCCCTCTGATCACACTCTCTCCTCAAGTGCCTCCATCGACCTGTAATTAAAAACAGTTGCCGAGGCTGGACGAGCTGTGTTCAGGTGTATCGCCTGACTCCTGCCCTCCTCCTGTTAGGGCCACGCTACTCCACAGCATCAAAATGCCTGTTTGCCTTGTCGCATGAGGGAGTTAAACTGAGCAAGCGCTGCAAGAATTGAATGTATAGTTGTAGATTTCATGACTGTGGGCTTCTTTAAACCAGCGTGGCCACCTCTCAGCATTAAGTGTCCTGGTATGCCTTACCCAGCAACAATACTGGACACAAAGGCGCCATTCACTGGGTCCATCAGGGCTGATTCTGTGCGTTCAGCAATTACCGCTTGGACCGTAGACTAATGCAAAGACCATAAGGCTTAACCAGAGCCAAAATGGAACCTTTCTAATGGCTTCCATCTTCCTGTTTCTGTAATAACAATGGCAGCCACACAGACAATAGGAGTGTGTCAGCGAATCCTTCAGCCTTGTGTTTTTTGGGTGTTGACCTACTTTAGCTAATCCCAGGCCTGTGTGTACATCTGTATGTTCTGTGATTGGGCTCAATTTACAGTTTTGATTGGAGCGTCAGTTACGTAGAATGGACCCGTTTTTTGACCTTGCTGATTGACCAGATCGTTAGCCGGCTGGCTGATTTCATGAAATGTAACGCCGACTGCTTTTAACTTGAGAGGATGCAGTGGATTGAAGGGGGGGCAGTAAAAACAGATGAAAGGATGCAGCGAGTACAAGCAAGTGCGCTCCTCACAAAGGCTGGCTCGCACTGGGATGTGTGTTCTCATGGGGGAAAACAAACACACAGAGAATCGACGGTAAACCCACTCGTGTCTGCTGCCATTTCATTTTCTCCCACACAGATAGACGCAGTGAGGCCTGTGCTCATACCCACACAGATCCACTGGAGAGACCACTGTCACCCCACTAACTCACGCTGATACTCACACACACATACACACAAGCAAAACTAATGACTTCAATACTTCAGGCACAAACAGAAGCGGTAGTCCTTGCAGCAAACAATTCTCAGTTCAGCAGGCATCCGACAGGAAGAGAGGGAGGATGGGAAGGTGGTAGAGGAGTGGAAAAAAACCGAGGGAGAATTGGTGTTTTCATCCTGTCTTGAAAATAATGACACACCTGGGGAAAGCATGGCAACAAGAAGAGCGTCTTTGTTTACTGTCAAGATGATCTGCAGAGCCCTGTCATTACCACTTATGTTATACAAACTGAGTCAGCCATACAATCACAATGCAGAGCGGTAACGAGCTAACAGCAGCCCAGAATGTAGCAGTTGGCCTTTTAGCTTCTAATAGAGTAGAAGTGAGTGGGCGTGGCAAAAAAAAGAGGAGGATGGATGCTGCAAATGACTAAAGGAGTGAATCACTGCAGTGAAGATTGCTTTTTAAAAGAGCCGTGTTCATTAGCCGAGCTGCACAGTGATGTACGATGTTGCAGGGGATTGGGAAATTGGGAAGATGGACGTTAAAGCCTTTGTAGTGGAGAGAAGTTTTCCCGTAGGCCACAGATGTATAATTGGCTTACCTTTTTAATTTGGTGTTCAGTCAACAAGACTTGAGGCTGTGGCAGCGGAGCTGAGATGAGGAGGCTGCGGGAGTCTTATTAGCTTTTCAGGACAGAGAATATTCTGGAGATTGAAGGGAGGAAACTGAACTGAGGTCAGGGTCGAGAGAAAGCTGAGAAGATGATGATGATTATGATGAGAGGACACCAAAGGAATTTCTCTGTGTGCTGCAACTCAAGACAACTTTGATTCTTCAGTGAGACTCAGACTCGCAGGCTTTTTTATCCTTCGCGAGGCCTTTTTGCTGATGCTCTTTATCCCTGAAAAATGACATTTCAATACTTGGCTTTTCAATCACGGCCGGCTTCATCAAATATGCAGTATATCTTATGTAAGACGTCTAACATTAGCTGGCAAGGCTGCACAAGTAAGTTACGGGAAGCGATGTATTATGTTGTACAACACAGGAACTAAGCCTGATTTGAGTTCCTGAGAGGCCTCACTCTTGACATGACTCACTTTCAGATTGATTATTTTTAGTCTAACTTATTCATGGTTCTGTAACCTTTTAGTGTGAACCTTCACCCCTGACCTCTGAATTATTAGTTGACTAAATAATCTCCTAAACACAAGGCCGAGCTCTGAACTGCAACTGATTGCAACGATTCACACGATGAGTATTAAATAACGAGGTAAAGAAAGAGGTATGAAATGAAGAACTCTGGTGGTATCAGTATCAATTCAAGGTTACTGGTATTGGTTTCAAAACTTAACAAATGATACCTAGCCCTTTGGGGCAGTCCACCTATTTTACATGTCAAAGTCAGTCAACTAGTCACTGCGAGTAGTCCACCTGTGAAGACATTTCTATAATATCTTCTGTGGCCATGCAGGAGCTTTCTGGGAAAGCTACCTGAAATGATACCACTAGTATATCTTGCTAAAAAGCCTGTGTTATAAACAAGGAGCAAAGAATTTTAAAGATGTGGGCATTTATAGGGCAGCAAGAGTCCTAATGAAAGATGCTGTGGAACAGGGCAGGTAAAAGAAGGTTTAACTGTTGGAGGTGAGCTGTTTGCAGAGGTGCAGTAAGACCCTGCTGTCTGCAGCTCTTCAACATCTCACTGTGGCTGTTTCTGCATTCACCTCCCTCCCTGTGGTATTATTAGACTTACCTTTATTGAAGAGAAGCTGCTAACAAAGTTTAGCTAATTCAGTAATAACACAGTTCATTTCCTAGATTCTTCACAATAAAAGTCTCCAGTTATTTTGGTATGTATAAACTTCTATTTTAAAGCACCAAAATAAGGAAATGTTGAGTTTTCAAACAGCAACTTCACACAGCTTCGAATAAGGCTGATAGCAACCAGGAAAACAGTAAAATAAAGCAGATATCTAAAGTAAAAACAGGACACAGGAGAGAAACTGAACTCCAAAAGAGAGCTGAACACACAGAGACTTTTAAAAAGGCCTTTCTCTCTGGTCTCCTGCAGACAGCGTTGAGTAGCAAGACGTCCCCGCTGCCTGCTTGAGGGCGGCCGGCCCGACTGTTGGACCTACTCCTGATAAAGTCCATCTCCGGCATAGCTTGGCGTGGCACAGCGCGTCCAAACTGACACTGGAAGCACAAAGCAGCGTGGCATGGCTTTACGGCGGCCAAGAGTGACAATGAAAAAGGGTGTGACAGTCCACTCTTGTATTGGCCTGTAATTATAGCTCACCTTGTTGGCAGAAGAAAATCTTGGCGTTGCACATTTCCGCACACTACAAATGTTACATTTTTATGTTGTGTATATATCATAAGTGACATAGTATAGGAGCTGACTGTCATGCAGAGGAGGATAGAGGGGATAGTGGATGGTGTGACACATACGCTAGACACCTGCCCACATGTACACCACTGTTTGAGACCAATACAAAACCAGTTGTGTTTTAGCAAGTCGTGGCTGTGTTTCCAGCAGCTTTATGGCCACCAATCGTGAGTGTTTTTTAGCGACCTATAAAGCCCCCAAAACCAGGTGTTTTAAGCCAAAACGTGGTCTTTTCCAAACCATAACCAAGTGTTTTTTGTGCCTAAATCTAAATGTGAAGTTTCAACATATCCTACATATCACAAAAATGTACAATGCCAACCTTTTTTCCTGGCGATTGCGTTTCCCGTCAACCACTCATTGTAAGATTAAAGATGCCAGAGCAAAGTGGTGATGTGCATTATGTGCTCTCAATAAAAATCCATTCAGTAGATTCTGTGACAGATTGAGGGATAAATGTGAAGAAAAAAAACCATGGGCAAGAATCAAAGCTTAGTCATCATGGCAAGGCAACGTCGATCTTAATTATATAACATACACAAACACAAGTGCTTTATATAACACATATTAAATATTTAAAATGAGTAATGCAACACACTAAGACACACAAATAAAAGCATAGACAATGTACAATGGAGAATATAAGAATATATACCTGGTTGTAAGGGTGGCCTAAGTCTTATACCATCTCTGTGAACACATTGTGTATGTTGAGAACATCTCCATTCAGTGAAATTCACTGAACTGCTGCTCACAGCTGCTCGGCCCCTGGAGAGGTAGTGGTAGATGGGGATGGATAGATGGGAGAGGCAGTGTAATGTACCATGGAACACTTGTCTCCACCTTCAGTGCAGAGAGCGAACAGGGGGGAACGAGAGAAAGACCTCACGGACCGCTATGGAGCTGAATTATAGATGAGGTCGGAGGAATGGAGGCACTCCACCGGCTTTTCCCATCCTCCCACCTCAATCCATGCTCTCTCACTCTCAGGCACACACAAACTCTAAATCACACCTACTACACCCAAACAATATTCCTCACACGCACCAAGTCTCTCAGAGGTAGCGCACATTCACACTGCAGCTCCAGCCCTCCACTTCCCAATATTCATGTACACCTAAAACCCAGCTCTGTCTCAACATACACACAGTTTCACACTCACACATGCACACACACACACACACACACTTTCTAAGGCCCTCACTGTGCCTGCATTATTGAAACCCACTTAGCACGCTGGCTTTCTCCTGACATCTGACTCACCAAACCGGTGACCCGTAAGCCCAGAGAAGAGCTGAATTCCCTGATTCTGCTGCAAAAGAGACAAGAGAAGAATATACTCTGATATTCTGCCAAGAGAGGAAGAGTTAGTCTCTGGTGCTGCAGTTGAAAAGAAAAGACAGAAGGAATGACTTTTCATATAGACTGCTGGAGGAATGAGAGAAGAGGAGATTTTGTTCCACAATGCAAGTACAACAGAAAAAAACGAATTGAAAACCTCAAGTTATGTGATGTCTCTAGACCCAGAGAGACCTTGACTACGTTTACATGCAGAAAAGACAGTATTCCTACTAAGCCGTTTACATGGCTAATGATGATGAATATGTCACCAATATTCCAATACTCCGATTAATGTGCCCTAACATGTTTATCACATCAAAATATGGTAAAGCGGAACAGCTGGAGTCACTTAGGTCATTTTACTCCCTTGCATCAAAATAGGATTTTTTCAGAGTTTTCCAGCGGTGGCGAACGCAGCTTCCCTCTTTCATTCCTTCAACCGCCCTCTTGAAAAGGTCGGTATTGGGATACTTGCACCTTTGTGTTTAAAATCAAGTGTGTTTCTTCTTCTTCCAACCCGAAATATGGGCTTTTCTTTTGGGCATGCACCTCTACCACAGCTTTGCAAATTGCAGACTAGTTGGCTTGTGTATAACGCATCCATGACAATGCATGTTCTAAATGCGCTGTATACATGTCTAAAGAATGGTCCTAAAACCAGAATAATACTGGCATATTCCACATGTCTTAGGGTGCTTTCAGACCTAGAGTTGTCTTGCTTTGGTGTGAATCAGGGACTAATTTTGTTACAAAGTTGTATAATTGCCTAGAGTTGGTTCGTGTTCTCACGGCAACATTTACAAGCGGACAAGATCTAATGCGTAAGAGAAAGCTGCTCTTGATTGGTCAGAATTTCCATGTGGGAAAAATCCAGGAAGTAAAGAAAACATTGAGGAAGAGTACACTTGCAAGATAAATGTGACACTTTCTAATGTCACAATGGAGGGACAACTACGCAGGTTGATTTTAGCGCTGCTCATCGTGGACTATATTGCTGTCATTGTTCATTTGAGAAAACGAGGCGCGGCTCCAACTAGAAAACAATGTTTTGATGCATTGGATGTGCTGAACGTGCATATTAAGGCAGTACAGGAGGAGGCGCACATTAGTAATCCTCCAGGACTGTAACATGCTCATGTTTAACCCAAACAATGTGTCATGTGACTGCAGTTGCTTCAGATCCAGGTCGGAACACGTTCTCACCACAAACCAACCGCACCAGAGTTTGTTTGTAACCGGACCGAGACCACCTCTTCAAGAAGGTCTCAGTCAGGTTATTTTGGTGCACACCAGAGTGCCACTGCTGTGTTCACACCTGCCCATACGAATTGCACTGAGGGGGCAAACAAACTTGAGTTCGATTGAACCGAACCAAACGGAACAGGTGTGAATGCACCCTTAATCAGAAAATTTGGACAAAAACCTAAATCAGAGCATCCAAACTAAATATGTTGTTTACATGACCTGTATTGAATTTAGGATGTTGTCATATTCACATCAATAGCGGATTATTAGTGTGCATATAAACGTAGTCTATGAAGCACTGATCAAAAAGCAACAGGTCAAAGAATCACATATATTCAAAAACCCTTGTCATAATTTGCACCAATACTTTGGGTCTAATGCAGCTTAAAAGCCACCAATCAAGCATATGGCCAAGTGGATCCAGGGAATGACACCAGTACACTTTCATTATGGGCATGAAAGCAGGAAGTGATTGCAAACACGCTAAGTGAAAAGCTTTTATCGGCATGAATGGGCCACAATATTTTGATACCCTAGCCTGTGTAAACACACTTGTGGGAGGTGGTCACAGCTTCAAAACAACGTGCTAAATATGCTAAAACCCAAATTAAAGTCAAGTTTCGGTTGTGATTTTTATGGATACTTTCATACAACAAATGAATCACAGCAGAAAAGAAGGAGCTAACAAGCCACTAGTTTGTGTGTAAGCTTTTGGCTAATGATGCACTCAGGCCTACAAATGCTACGTGGCATTCATCCAAAAGCATCAGCTCAAAGCATCACATATATTCAAAAACAGCTTAACACAATTTGAACCAATACAGTAGGTCAGGTATGACTCAAAAGCCACAAAACAAGCGTGGCTGTCGGCCAGGCAGAGTCAACAAATGATTCTAATTAACATGCACTACAAGCATAGAAGCCAAACGAATTGTTCAGCATACAGTTTGCACTGAGTGAACAGCTTTCATCGGCATGAATGGGCAGCCATGTTTGGATACTTCATCGAGCGCTAAATGCATCCACTGGAGTTAAAGTCGTTTTGAAAAAGTGAATAACTTTATATCTGTTCCAGCTACTTGTCAAGTCATTAAATTTGAGATTACCAGCAGCTCTGCAGACTAGCAGTCAGTGAAAGCCTTGAATCATATCCTGTAGGGAAACTGTCAAAGTGCATTCATTTCTTGTGTAACTACTGTTTCGTGCAGTGTTCAAGTTTTGTTGGCCCACAAAGTTAAACTTTTCCTGCCTTTAGTCCGCTTTACATTGGTCGGAGGGGAAAACTACTGAAAGATTTTGGTAGTAAAAGAAAAGGAGAAGTGTTGGAAAACTGCTGTTGGGAGGAAATATTTTTTACAATCGTGCTTCCTGAAGCGACAAAAAAAGGGTACTTGTGATAGAATTAAACTTTTTGTGATTCAGTAATGCCACATTAGGAACAGCATAGGAGCCGGTTTTGTTTTTGGTTCCGTTATTTATTATCTGTAGATTGAGTTATTTAGGAAACTCATCTTAAGTTTCTCGTAATGCTCTGTTTGTTGCTCCACATTTACATTTACATGAATCAAAGTGTGTCTCTGCATGCATTTGGCATGTTTGGAGAAGGGAGGGGGAAATATCAATGAGAGAGTGCAGTAAATCCACTCAGAGTGAGCAGTGAAGTGCTGGTTATTGCCTTGGTGAAGTTTCATCTTCTCACAGTCTGTCCGCTGAAACACCCTTGTTTGCTAATGCAGGAACTACATACAAGAAAGTCACTGCAGCTGAGCAGGCATTAAAAGTAGGAACAAGAGGGGAAACTGCGGTCAGCGGTGCATGGCGAGAGATTTACTCTAATACGCTGCAAGTAAAAGGATCAGGCCAATAAAACTTTATGGCTGAAGCGTTTCGTTCTAAAACTCATCCATCTTTGGAGGAAGTTACTGCCTGATGCTCATGATCTAATTATAAAAAAGTAAGGTTTTCTTTTTCATATTCAGTTATTTTCAATTTCATGCCAGTGCTTGTTTATCAAATTAGGAGTTGTACTTTTGAAGTGGGTTTTAGAACAAAACCCTTCAAGAACTCTGTATGAACGTTTTAATGGGATTTCAGGGTTTAGCCCGTATTAAATGAAACACTTATGGCTGTAGCTGATGATTATTTGGATTATGGATTATGGATTAGAACTTTATTGCTTGAATTAACTGATTAGTTATGTTGTCTTTCAAGAAGTCTTAATGACGACAAATGTATTATTTTGGCTGACCAATAGTCAAACAATCGAAAGAATTTCACTTTATGAACAAAAGACTTCACTTGATAAATTTCCATTGATTGTTTAAAAAGGTGACTTTTTCAGAGCTTTCAGTAATGGTCTGGTTTCGGACTTACATAGGATGAATTTACCCTGAAGTGCTTCACTCTGTGCTTGATGCATTATCTGCTTAGGATGAACTGATTAGAATTTAGTGGTCAAAGGTTAAGGGCCAAGGCCACTGTGACTTGCTCTGTCCTATTCTTGTGAATGCAATATTTTTAGAACACCGTAAGGGAATTTCTTCAAATTTGGCACAAACATCCACTTGGCGTCAAGGACGAATTGATTAGATTTTGGTGGTCATACGTCAAAGGTCAAAGGTCAA
The DNA here is from genome assembly GCA_019142605.1 of Cephalopholis sonnerati. Taxonomy (NCBI): domain Eukaryota; kingdom Metazoa; phylum Chordata; class Actinopteri; order Perciformes; family Serranidae; genus Cephalopholis; species Cephalopholis sonnerati. The sequence continues at coordinate 41,073,032 of JAGQAX010000003.1, read as the reverse complement.
GGTCACCGTAAACTGGTCTGTTGAATTTCTGTGAACACAGTATCTCATGAAGGCCTTTAGGGAATTTACACAGATTTGGCATAAGCACGTACTTGGACGTAGGAATGAACTGATTAGAATTTAGAGGTCAAAGTTCGAGGTCATTGTGGCCTTACAAAACATGTTTTTGGCCATTATTCAAGAATTCATACATTAAGTGTGATGGTCAAACATCATGTTATTCTTTAAGAAAACACTGTTCTGGCAATTATTCAACTCTATAACTCAGGAACAGGACAGATGGAGATTTTCGTCAATACTGAATTGGTGACACTAATCTTGGGTGTCTTCCTTGAAACTGTGCTCATTGTATAGATCTTTTGTGCTGTCAGGATAAAGATGAATGTGTGCAAAGCATCCATGTTTTAGAATATGCAGCCTCTTTGTGGCAACATCCATATTTGGAGCATTGTAAACTGTCTTGGCTACAAAAAGTCTGAGCAGACATGGATGTAAACTACAATTTAACTGGTTCACAGAGGCATATAACTGCAAGGCAGTAACTCTAGTTTCCTGATATCAGGTGGAGGAGATGGACATTAAAGTGCGTTAAACTGTGTTGTCATCTGACTTAACCTGACACCTTATATACTGTTGGTTCTCGATTACAGAGCTTGCTATTGTTCCTGACCGTGAGCATGTAAAGGGATATGAGGTTAAGGGCTGTAGATGTGAATGTATATGCCCCTTTTGTGTCCATGTCAACCGATGCATCATCCCTCAAGCACCCAAATGACACTGATACTCCTCTGTTGTCTTCTTTGATAGTAAAGCCCATCAAGACAATGGATTTTCATTTCAAACGTCCCTGGGAACTCCCACAGCTCTATGTATTCAAAAATAAGTTCATGTCTTGCTCTGGCCCAGTAAAGACGATCCGTGGCCGTGCAAGAATACGATTTAGGGGTTTGTGGCTTAATCCAAGTTGTCTTTCTGCCCACAGTTCAGACCCTGAAACAAAAGAAACAAACTCTTAATTGTGCTAAGGACACTCTGATTGGACCAAACTTGTGATGGTCTAGTTGGAAGTTGGTCTCACTTACTGCTCTACCCAAGGTGCTTTGTTTTGTTTCGACATCCCCCCTGGGTGCTTGTTAGGTGAGGTCAACAGACTGGTCAGAGACTGCGGGTGGTGCTGAATAAGCTGAGAGACACTTTGTAGTTCAGATGAGACGATACCAAAGCCTTTCCCATGTGGAAAGATGTCTGTGAGTTTTCTTTGTGCTGAAAGAGAAGAAAAGGCGATTTAGCTTCTCGCGGAGCATCGTCACACACGCACACACAAACACACACTGGGCACAGCTTTACTGCCTTCAGTTCTTATAAAACAAAGGCCTTTAAGCACTTTGGAGAGGCAGTGCATCATTTATCATTCCACCTATGAAACCGTTGGGCTGACGTGGCAACATTTTTAAAGCCACAAACCACCAAGTGTGACATTGTGTGTGTTGAAGTGTGTCCTCCTCCCTGTGTATCTGCACATTTTATATCTTAGACCTGTAGTTGGGTCCAGGGCTCAATATTGAATCCCAGTCTTGTCTGCATATTGACACAGCTGTGTTTGTGCAACAGAGTCTGGATAGTGTATGATTCCACCTGCCATACACGATAATATCGGCTCGTCATCAGTATCAGCCAATATTGCCTTTGAAATGAACTACTGGATTTGGCCAAGGCCCTTTTCCTTTATTACATATATTGAAAAACATTCTACTGCATGTCTCCTTCTGCTGGTAGGTCATCAAGATAAGTATGCATGGATAATATGATGTTAGATCCACTACAGAACAGACTTGATCTCTAAAATTAGCCAGGGAAAGAAAGTGGATATATGGATATTGGTTATCAGTCAAATACAGCTGAATACATGTTAGCATATTGGATAGAGATAAAAAATCCGATATTGTGCATCCCTTTCTAGTAGTGTACAGTAGGTTTAGTGGCATTTTAGCATCCTCTCTTATTAGGTTAACATCCATAGTAAGAATGGGAATCGAAAAAGAGTTGTAGTTGAGCCCCTGTTCCAAAATGTCTGATCGACCGGACTCGTATGCCTCCGAGCTTATCAGGTCCTTTAATCAATGTTTTTCTGACAGTTGCACATTGCAAAGCATTAATATCAAACCCCTGCGTCTACACTGCCTGAAACTTCCTGGCAGAGAGGAAGAAACATTTCAAATTTTGGCTTCATTTCACCAAGAAAGACGACAGTGCAGTTTGTAATGTTTGTAAAATTATAAGTTCATCTAAGGGTGGAAACACCAGCAATATGCTGAAACATCTTTCTACATCACATAGGCTTAAATTCCAAGAATGCCATGTGTTGGACACTTTACCCACAGGTCCTTTACCGAGGGTAAATAATGTTATAAGAACTTTAACGTCACGCAAGCAGGCTTAGCAGTTTTTTTTCTTTAGAAAGTAATAATAGCACAGACTGATTAGCAGAATTAATAACGACATTGGTATCAATAAAATCTCATCATTCCCATCCCTAGTGGCTGGTAGTTGGGTGTGCATGTTTGTAAGAGAAATGCTTGAGGCAAGTCGTGTAACTCCGCCCACATTGTGACCTATTGTAATGTTACCTCAAAGCTTAACAAATGAATATAATGCACTTTACAATGCTAAGCTAATAGAGCACTTGGCAGCAAAGATAGCTAGCCAGTGAGCTTAAAACTTCTTGAATTTTTCATTAGTGTGCTGAGTCTGAGCTGAACATGAGGAGTCATTGTGTGATTCTTCCTGTCCAGACAATAGATGACAGCACAGAAATAGACGCCGGCCTCTTGACTGTCACGCCTTCACCAAACACAACACAGCACAAAGTCAAAAGGTTGTTAAACCAGGTGTTTCAGTGTTGTCTAGCTGAGCTCAGTCAACTGTAAACGCTGAAGAAAATATAGATCCGAAACTAAACTGAACAACTAAAATGTACCGTGATGATGAAGACGATTTGTGCACGTGCTCATTATACGAGAAGTGTTCCCAGAGGACGTGTGTGTGTGTGTGTGTGTGTGTGTGTGTGTGTTAACTGTTGTCTGTGTTCTTTTTAAAAGGCACTGTTTTGATTTTGACGGATTATTTCCCCTGAAATGTTTACTGTTGCAAAAGAAGCCAGATCGCTGACATTTACAGGGAGTGAGGTCCTTATTTGACACTGACAGCTCAAAATATGCTCCCGTTTGCAAAGAGGGATGAGAAGAATGGGCAGGAGATGCAAATGAGCTGCTAATTAGGCAACAATTTGTTATAGGTAAAAAGAAAACTAAGTACAGAATAAAGTGTGTGTACTCCAAATATTTTAGTTTTACTTGTTAAGATTTTATTCTCAATTAGATTTTTTTCCCCTTCTTTATACTGTAAAAGATAAATGCACTGATATGTTGTCTGTAGCCATGACAATAGACAGACCCCCCCCTTTGTCTACCACTTCGAAATTCAGTTTAATGTAAAATTGGTTCACCGGGTCAGCAGTGGCAGTGCACACACACACACACACACACACACACACACACACACACACACACACACACACACACACACACACCCACCCACACACACACACACACACACACACACACACACACTCTCAGACTGATGAAATTAGAAGCAGTTAACCGGGAGGACTCCTCCTCCCTGCACGTACTCTCTCCTGTGGTTGTTTATCCCTCTGATCGGCCTCCATGTCTCCAAACCAAATGTTTTGGCTGCGTTCGCCAACCAGCAGTCCGGGCTTTTCTAAACTCTCCAGGGGTGCATGTGCAGTCCCAAAACTTCTTAAAAAAATTCCCACAGAGGCAGAGCTGGGGGTGGAGAAAGAAATAAAGAGAGGGGGAGTTTTGTTTGGAGTGGGGAGGAGGAGGAGTGTGAAATCTACAAGTAAGACCATACTGATAAGATAAACAAACAGTGTTGTGGCGGATAGCAGCTATCTCTCCTGCTCCCTGCCTCCTCTGGTATCAGACTATCCTCAAATAAAAGCTTTCAGTTGTATAAACACAGGAACTCAGACCAGCCCGAATTAAAACACAGAAAAAGTACTTTTCTGAACGTTTCCTCTTCCCTCTATTCAATGCATTCCAGACCTTAACATATGCCCTGTTTTGATTGGCTGGCTTTTTGCCATGGAGATGGTTTCCAGGTTGGCTAGATCTGAAGATCAGACCAGTTCGTCCTGTTTTATAGGTAGAGTGAGATAGATAATTTTTTACACTTTCCCCCAGTATTGTTTTTAAGTTGCCAGCCACCGGCAGCATGTTTGATCATAGTCACTAATCTTTCAAGACCCACAGAATAATTTGTTCAATGAATATGGAAACAGTGTAAACATAAAACTGAAGAGACCTTCTGCTTTTAAACACATAAAAACTTTTAACGCCCTGATCACACAGGAGGTAAACATAGGATGTAAAACGCAAGGTGTGCCGCACTGCCTTTCTGTTTCATAACCGAATGCCACTCGTAAAAAACAAAACAAAACAAAACAAAACCCAAACAATGCCTGCTGGGCCTTTTTATTGTTGCCCGGCAACCAGCCAGTCACCTGTTTACATTCCTGTGTCATCAATGTATTGTTTATTTATGTAATTTATTTGACAGTAATTTGTATCTAGTCCCTAACATGTTCAGGCAGAGGATACTTGATGGGTGAGAGGCTGTCAGCAAATAACTAAAAAAGAGGGTGGAACATGGGGAGTGTCTCCATTTGGTCCAGGAGCTTCGCCTCATTTCCAGGCATATTTTAGGATGACTCAGGACCAGTTTGACAACCTGCTGTCTGTTGTCGGGCCGTATAGCTCTGGGTATCTAGCAACCGCTACCACCAGTTTCTCCTCCATTATTTGCCAGCTGTAAACTTGTTGTCATGAGACCACAGAAGGCCCGCCTCTTGAATCGTCCAATCGGACAATGGGAAAAAGGTGGAGATGATGTGAGGTGCAAAAAACAGTGGGCAAAAAGATTCATTTCCATTAAAATCAATTCTAAAAAGGCGGCCCCAGCTGTTAAAACACATGCTGTGTGGTCAGGGCCTTATTCTATCTTATTCCTTTTTTTTTCTAGTTAGTCAACACTTGATTTTTGCATTTTCATAAAAAAAAAACATTTTAGACAAAAAGCTGTGAAAAATACATTTTATCAAAAAATGTCATTTTCAAGTACAAAATCAATTTCACATTTACATTTTGTTTTTTTTCCTCATTTCCTTACGTCACTTTGAATTGTATAAATGAAAATAATAATACTTTAAGGTATAGCGGAACACGTTGCCACGTTTAGTGATTGTTCAGCGTTCTGTTGTCTCCCTCTTCTCTGTGGTCACCTTGTCTGTGTGTCACTGTCACCGTCATGGAGGTCCCGTTTCGTCCCACCAAACTCGTTTGCTTTGTAGTCCAAATCGGATTCAGAATGTTGATCAAAACAGGAATTGTCGGAGTCTGAGTCCATCAACATCTCCACGGCTTGCGCAACCGTATACTTTTCCGTCGGCACTGGCATTTTTGTGCAGTTTACAAGCTGCTACATTTCTGTAAACAACATCTTCTTCTGGTTTCCAGCAGATCTTCTTCGATTGTTTTTGGGCACGGCAGTGCGGTTCTATTTCACAAGATGTGTAACAGCGCCCCCTGTCTTATAACTGTGAAAACATGGATTGCTGGAATATCTCGCCAGTGGTTGGGATAGTGTGAAGTTTCATTCACAGGTCATCAAGTACTGATTGACCTGTGAATGAGACTCAACAATCAACTACTGTTCTTCAGACTGCCTGTTCCTCCATAAGGCATGGGACTGTTGCTTTGGTGTACGTCTCTGTCTGGGCTTTCTCTTTTTGCATTTTTTGGCATTTTTGTGCCTTAATGATTCAGAAAGCAAATGTGTTCAAAAAGTATATATATTTACATGAAATGTTGATCCTATGCTGCACATACTTTTGGTTGTTTGCACATTTCCAGAGCTCACACACATCACTGGTTTTAATGTTCCATGTCCTGCTTCAAGAATCAGGTTCAATGACTTTCTCTGATATAAAGATTCAGCAACTATTAAAACTCCACCCTGCTCACTATTTGACAGGCAGCGTCACAGGGAAGAGGAAGGTTGCAACAATAGACTGGCAAAGACTGGTGACTTGAGCGCATTGGAATAATAACAGCAATCATGTCTTGGAGTAGACGTACCTTGGAGTCCCAAAATCCACAGCAAACACCCTCACGATGCCTGCAGTTTCTCTGTTTGTAAGTGCTTTTGAATATGGATTGGTGATGGGGTGTGTGGATTGGTGATGGGCTTGATAAGTGTGGGAAATTTTACACAAACTGGTGCCCTATATCTCAGTGGGTAGGGGAGGCACCCCATGTATGAAGGCAATGTCCTTGCTGCAGCGGCTGCAGGTTTGATTCCACCCCACGGCCCCTTGCTGCCCTTCATCCCCTCTCTCTTTCCCCCTTTTCACGCTTAATCTGTCCTGACGTATAAAGCCAAAAAAAAAAAATCTTTGAAAAAAGAATGACAGTAACATTCTGCCCTTTCTATGATTTCTCTTTTTTATATATTCAAAACATTTCAGTAGTAAATTAGAGGCCATCATCATGTTTTTTTCTGCGACTGAGTGACCATTGAAATCTTGCCAACTAACGACCTTAATGGCCGACTAACATTTGGCTGACGATGTAGGGGGAGCCCTACCTAAAACCCTCAGCAACTAAACTTTCCTGTTATGTTTTTAAATCAAACCACCTGCACCTGCATTGTTTCACCTTGTTAATGCCTTCAGTTAATGAACAAATTATATCCCAATTTTAATTCCAAAATTTTAGATATGATTTCTCTGTTTTACTCAATTAACCTCACAGTGGTTGAGGCGTACAGTGTTGGGAAGTATAGTGAAATTTAGCTGGCATTGACGCCTGAAATGTTTCCACACTGTTTCAAAATTACACCATCGTACATCAGACCCAATGGACTGGCGGACATCTTGGATTTTACCTCTCATGGTCCTCAGATGTTATGCTTTTCTTACACAATGCATAGTTATAATATGAGAGCTTATCCAGTGTACTACAGGTCCAGCTTTTGTTTTATACACTTTGTTATGATGTTCATGCATTAACTCAAGTTTCCCTGTTTTTTTTTTTAATTATGTCCAAAATCCTGAGCATCTGTTTCTACATATTCTAGCCATGTTTTTAATAATTGTTCCAGATTATGACTATTACCTTGAGCATTCCTGGGAACAATGTGCAAAGATGATGCGTCTTCACTAGTTTTACACCTCCTCAACAACTCTACGTCACTTGCTTACAATGTCTGTTCTTTTTAATGTGTAAAATCTATACAATCTGTTTGTAACTCTGCCAACACGGCACCTCCCTAATAATAGTCTTTAACTCGACAACTTTAAATATGTTGCACTACAGGTTAATGCCTGCGCTGTCAACATACAATGGCTTCCCTTTTAGTGAAAGCAACTGGAAGAAATCTCCAACAGCAATCGCACTTACATTACCGAAAGAAAAATAACGACTTTGTTTGTCCTGCCAAAATCTGCAATGCCTATATGCCATCAGTTTTATGAATATTGGACAATGGATATTTCATCAACTATTAGAATGTGCATCACTGTATTTGGCATGCAAACTATTGGTTTTCCCCATTCTACATTTGTAGAAAAAATATATATACATATATCTTTTATGCACTTATCTGACTCTTCATCAAGTCATCTCCAAATCTGACATGCAGCATGATTTAAATGTATTTAAATATTTTCGATAGGAAGAAAGAAAACCTATTTTGCTTCCCTCTCTGTCACCGTTTCTTTCAATTTCTCTGTGTATTGGTGGAGAAAAAAGGTCTTCTACTCACCCCTCGCTTCCTCCTCTTTGTCTTTTATGGCAAGCTGTGTGGGAGACAGAAGAGTGGAGTGAAGGAGGGAGTGAACGTGAAGGGGAATTGAAGATGACAGATAATAGTGGGGAATTGAAAGAGTTGCAGAGAGGATGTGGCAGCGGGAGATGAGGTGGCGCAGTGCTTCAGTAATACACCAAACGCCACCAGCTTCCACCTCATCTCCTCTTTTTCCTTTGACTTCTTCTTTTGTCCCTTCTGCTCCCATCACCCCCTCTGTCTTATCCTCCTCCCTCTTTTCTTCCATGTGTGGTGGTGCTCGTATCTGCTGAAGTATTATGTATATTTCACATATATTATAATGAGGAGATGGAGTCGTTACACAACATAACACTTCTCTATCTGTAGATGGTTGCATATTAGTGCCTGAGCTGCTGTATTAGTGCTTGTTGACTGAAGACACAGGGAGTGTGAGACAGATGTCTTTCCCACAACATGACCTAAAAAGTGCATCACCGTCTCATTTAGTCTAAAAATAAGAAAACACTCAAACAATTTAGCTCAAACTTAATCTGACAAGGTAAAACATTGTAAAGAAAATATTGTGTATGTTAGAAAAGCCATTTAAAAACTGTGATGACATTTTTCAGGAACTAAATTGTATTTTAAATGCTGCTGAAATGTGTTACTCTGCACTGTGCATTATGAGCACAGCACATTATCCTACAAAACCTGACAACTCGAGAAAAAAGTGAACAAATAACATTCATTTACTGAGTATTTAAGGCCCTGACTCATCTCCTTTCCAAAACACATACTCTCACACACACAAGGGTGCTTCCTTGGTAGGATGGGTTCTTCCAAGTCAGGTCCTAGTGAGGCTAGGTAAGACTCCTTCCTAGCGTTCGGTGAACACACACTGGAACAGGCTAATGGGTGCCCAGGTGTGTGTCATTGAAGAGGCCCCGCCTTCAATTCTAGTAATAATAATGCACAAAGAATTGTGGGTACTTCATGCCTGCTGAGGATACACACATGCATTCTTGAAAAGGAATCTCTGAAGGAAGGATTCAGTTGTTAATGGAATTTGAAGGATCCTTGACATTGGAGTAGTCTTTTGAAGGTATTAAATGACATAGCCTCCTTGAAATTCAGCCATCTAAGGATCCTTCCTTGACTTTGAGAAGCACCACATTTAGAGACATTGATGATCAGAGTCACTGGTTAGTCTTGCACAATGATCCAGACTCCTGTGTGTCTTAATAATAAGTTTAACTGACTCGTAATTGTGGTACGGACTAGCAAGGGTAGCGAGATTTAATCGACTAGCCAACTAATCACGCACATCCCACCCCTAATGACAACGACCAACCATGATTCTTTTGCTAAACCTAACCAATAGGGGTGCTAATAAGAAGATACACGAAATGTGTAACTTTAAAGATATCAAATGAACCATTGTATGAGGACACGCTGGACTATTCCTCGTTGAGCAGAATCTTTGGGCCCAGGTTTGTCTTCTCTGTTGTAGAAGTTAGTGATTGTGACTTTGGGAAATGGAAAATTAGGAGAGGTGTGAATTTGAGTGACATGATTTGCGACTTGGGTCAGACTCAAGTCACAGCTCTGGTGACTTTCAACTTGACAAAACCAAAAAAAGACTTCATAGCCAAGACTTGAGTCTTATCTTAGTTCTTAGTTATCTTTGTCCCACCTTTGGTAATTCATTTTCAGATTGTGGGACTTAGACATGGCTAAAGATCTGTGTGCAGATTAGTGTGATTACACTCTTAATACTTGTGTTAAACTGTTAACATGAACCTTTCTGAGCTCATGGTTCAGCCTCACAGCGTTCTGTTAATGCAGCACATGAATGTAAAACGCTTCAGTCTCACAGAGGACTCTCACTCTCCCTCCTCTCCTCTCTGCCCTCACATTCGCTCCTCTACGCTCCCACTCATGCCTCATTCATTCCTCTCCTCCCTCCACTGGATCACCATCCTCTCCTCCTCTTCCTCCTTGTCCTCCCCCATCCTCAGCTGGACCTTACTCCTCCCCTGCCCCTCTTCACAGCCCTGTTCCCACTCCGCCTTTCGTTTCATACCCAGCAGTGGAGACCCTCGGGGGGTCTGTGCTGAACAAGCTACTTCAGATTCATGTGATGCATTGCATGGAGGTCACAGGCAGAGTTGGCTCTTTTTCCCCCTTACCTCAGTGTTTTGTTTTTTCTTTATTTTTATTCCCCTGCACATTGTATGCTTAATGTGTTCAGATGTTCAACTTTTTTTTTGAAGATGGATTAGAGTGCAAGAATAAATCTTGCTGCGTAAGCACCGAGTGTCCCCGTTCCTTGACCGTACTGCCTGTGAGTGGTTAAAAAGGAAATCCCACTCAAAAGCAAAGAAAAATGCTCACGTTCAGACGCTTGAGTCCACTTTAATGTGCTATTTAAATCAATTTTTTATTGTAGCCGAGAGAAAATGTAGGTGAAATGACTCAGGCAGACGTGTAGCAGTAGGATCAGATAAGGATTACCTGTAATCCAAGTGTCACAATGCATTTTTGATCATTATGATCATACCTATAAAGAAGTGTGTTTTATGGCATCTCGTGCACATTTAAGCAGTCTTCTGTGAGAAGTCAGTGTAAATAATAATCCACTTGACAACGCTGATTTTCTGTTCTTTCAACTCAGTCCGTTCCATGTATGCTTCACTTTATCTCTGTCCCGTAATAAAAAGCTACAGGATGGAAATAAAATCGAAACGTTTAATCGACATGATCATCAGCATAAATTATGTACAGCTCACTGAGCAGAGCAGGCCACAGCGCTGCCATAAACAGGCCTTTGATTCTTAGTGTGGGCAGTCATGTGTGTATTAAAAAATGTTGAAGCATTTTAGATTGAAGAAACCTTCACTTTTACAGGTTTTGGTTTAGACCTGGATGAGCTGATTTGGCCACTTTGGGGACGGAGCAACAAGCTGTGAAACAACATTGGCATATTATCACCTTTTAAAGTAGCTCTCTACACATCCAACAGATAGACAGCAAAATTAGCATATATTTAACTCATGTTTCTGTCCACTTGATGTCCTTAAGCCTGACATACAGTCATCTTTTCGCTCTGTTTTGGTCTCCACCAACTGCTGAGGGAAATTTTTAGGGATGCCCGACTTTGCCGACATCTGATATGCCGATATGTAACATCTCATTTGACCGATACAGTATCAATATATACATTTTTTGCCCCACCTAATTTTAGTGATCACCACGTCTCTTCTGTAATGGGATTTACATCATATTATGCATGTATACTCTCACCCGATGGCCCACCAACAGATGGAGACATGAAATAGAATGCTTCTCAATGTATGTAATATTCATTCATTGTGCAAATTAAGAGAAAAGGCATGTTAGCCGATTCTGATAGTTCATTTTAAAGCCAGTATTGGCCAATATCGACGATGTGCCGATATTATCATGCAACCCCAGCATCATTTGTCTCTTTAGCTCCTAAATGCTAAATTATGTTCATTAGTTAGCTGTGTGCCATCCAGTGCTGGGCAGGTAGCGTACAATGGGTTTATCAGAAACTTTTCATTGAAAATATGTCCTTGGAAGTTAGTTAATGAGAGCATGGATGTATCAAGAGAACTGGATACAGCTTTAGCAGCGGCCCCCCAGTCATTTATTGAAAGCAGGCTCATGACTCCAGAAGAGTTATTTTTATTCAAGGTGTGATCTTTTGCATTGTGAGACCCTTTTGAGCAGGCGCACTAGAGACTTACAGTGGCAGAGAGGCTAACTTCTAGATTAGCTTTTCACTAACCTGAATGTGGATAAAATGATTTAATCGTACTTTTAGACTTTCGAAATGTTATCAGACTGAATGGATCAAATCTCGACGGTGAAACAAGTCATTTCACGGGGGCTGTGATACTAAAAAAAAATGTATTCGTGGATTTTCATAAGTCTTTTTCTCAACATAACTCCATGGAAAAAGTCTTTTTTGGGCCACATAGCATCACGTGTCAGACCTCGAAGTTGCAGTTCCACATTTGACCACTATGTAAAATTGACTTCAAAGCTCGGCACTGTTCCTGGGGGCTTGGATTAGAGCGTTAAGAGAGAACCAAAATAATTAAGTAGTGGGCTGTAAAACAAGACATTGAGATGAGCGATACTAAAAAGCTCAGTAGAGATGACGGGAATTCAGATCCACTAATTGCTCTGTATTGGTTTGTCACTACGAGCGACACATTTCGGGTTACATGTCAACTTACACTTTTTTTTTTCTTAAATTGACTCAAATAGCTTATTCAAGCTTGTTGAACTGAAAATCCCAGACTCATGTTAAATCCATGTGCTAATCAAGTTAACTCTAATATCCATTTACAAAGAGCAAAAATCCCAGAACCCTCAAGTCTTTTGCATCTAAAAATGTATTAAAATCTTCATCAAAATCTTAATTTTCCTTTTATATTTTTACACCTCTACGGCTACTTTCTTGTAATTAGAGGAGAAAATAACAGACTGGGTGGGAAAATGTTAAACATTGTCACTCGTGCTAGCTTGAAGGGTAAAGGCCAGGTTTATGGCCCTATGAACTTAAGGCTAACACCTTCCTCCTGTTTCTGGACTGTTGCTCCTACCAAAGCCAAGGGCTGGTGATTGTTTTCTGTTTAACAACCCCGAGGCCATTATTTTTAAGTTAATTGAGACTTGGCCACAGAGGAAGATAGTGCATATGGGAATAAAGAGATTATTCCAAAACGGAAATTGTTTTCTGATGTTATTACTTGGACTCATGTTTCTTCATTTCTCTCCGTCTCCCTTCCTTCCTCTCTGTCCAGGATGAAAATGCGGCGGCACAGGGTGTTCTTGCTGTGCACAGTGGGCCTGTGCGTCATCTCCTTCCTCCACTACTACAAGGCCCTCCACTACGTCTCCCTGCTGCGCGAGCTCTCCGCCCCGTACCCCAACATCAAGTCCTTCATCATGGTCACCGGCTTCTTCTGGAGGGAGAAGGGTGTGGGCACCACCCCGCTCAGCCCCGCATCTCCTGAAGAGGCCCCTCCCCTACCTGTCCTCCGACAACCGGACACCAAAGCTAGAGCTGTGGCGGGCGCTGTGGGAGGAGGAGGTGGAGGAGGAGGCGGAGGAGGAGGAGGAGGAGGGATGGGTCTGGGGATCGGCGGAGTTATGGTTGGAGGTGCTGGGATCGTTGGCAGCGCAGGGCTGGAGATGAGGTTGAGGGAGGAGCCGGCGCCACCTCACCCTTGGGAGAAACCAGAGGAGAATGAGCGGGGAGACGCTCCGAATGAGGTAACTCTATATGCTCTAACATTATGTACACTGAACAAAAATATAAATGCAACACTTTTGTTTTAGCTCCCATTTTTCACAAGTTCAAATAAAGATCAAAGTCTTTTTCTATGCAAACTAAATTTTCTCTGTGAGCACTTTTCCAAAATAATCCATCCACCTGGCAGGTGTGTCATATCAAGATGCTGATTAAACAGCATGATTACTACACAGCTGCACCTTGGTATGGTCACAATAAAAATAAAAGGCCACTCCAATATCTGCAGTTTTGTCACACAATGCCACAGATGTCGCAGGTTTTGAGGGAGCGTGCCATTGGCATGCTGACTGAAAGAATGTTTACCAAAGCTGTTGCCTGTGAACTGAATGTTCATTTTACTACCGTAAGCCATCTCGAATGTTTCCAAGAATTTACCGGTCCATCAGACTGGCCTCACAACAGCAGACCAAGTGTAACCAAGCCAGCTCAGGACCTTATCATTTAATTTCTTGACCCCCTTTGCGCATTCAAAACACACCTTTTCAAAGTGGCATATTTGGTCTGATTTAATGGTGACACACATATGGTGACCTTCACTGATGACTGACTTTATGATGATGATTTCATACCTAATATTTGTAATTATGATTTGTCGAGTCATTTTAATAACTTTTATTGTGTATTACTATATTGTTTTTCTGATTTATGGATACATTGCAACTTGTTTTTTAACTGTGTCTTATAAAGTTTCCTTAAGTGCTCTGAAAGGTGCCTATAAATAAAATGCATCATAATTATTGTTATCATTATTCACCTGCAAAATTGTGACCAGCCACCTGGACAGCTGACACAAAAGTTGTTTTGCACAACTGAAGAATTTCCAAACAAACTGTCAGAAACCACCTCAGTGAAGTTCATCTGCATGCTCGTCGTCCACAGCTGGGTCTTGACCTGACAGCAGTCCAACATTGTAACAGACTTGAGTTGGCAGATGCTCACCTTCAATAGGTGTCTGGCAATTACAGATATTTTTTTCTTTATGGATGAATTCACTGTGACAAAAAAAATGCATATGCGTAGCCCAAGTCATGTGAAATCCACAGTTCAGAGTGTCTAATAAATGTTTTCAAGATAAAACTGCACATTTTAGAGTTGACTTTAATTGTGACCAGCCCAAGGCAGGCACACCTGTGTGACAGTGTTGCTGCTAATCAGCATCTTGATATGCAGCACCTGTCAGGTGGATGGATTACCTGGGCAAAGGAGAAGTGCTCTTTAACATAGATTTCAACAAATGTGTGCACAAAATTTGAGAGAAATAAGGATTTTGTGTGCATTGAAAAGTCTTCAACTTATACAAAATGGGAGCAAAAACAAAAAAATTGTGTTTTACGTAAAAATTTTTAAGTGTATATTGAGTCACTGCAAAAATAGATAATACTAAACACATCTCCATGGACACCAGCTTCTTTAGTTATCAGTGTATTGACCAGTATGGTGTGACTGTAAGGCTGTAGGGTTTTGTCGTTCCCCTCCTAAGGATTGGCAACACTGTTAAAATCTGCAAAATGTGTTTTGGTAATTAGAAATATTAGAGTCTCAAGCCCAATTTGTTTTTTTTTTTGTCAAGTGCACATGAATCACAACACCTTTGAACGCCCCCCCACTACTGAACAAGGATTCCCCTGTACCTGATGAAAAGCCAATTTGGGCTCACAACATTGTAATTTCTCTGATGTCATAAAATAGAAATTTTACATGCAGCTCCTTGGTAGTGCTGGGAGTATTTGGAAGGCAGAAATCACAATTATGGTTTTTTGGACTCAGCACCTAGTCATGAAAAATGTGCGTGTGTTTTGCACTCTGGTTGGTCGTATACAAAACATAATTTTAATGAATTTCCACTTTGGAATGATGAACTTTAGATTCATAAAATTTTACCATTATCATTTTTTAGTTTTTTAATAAAGCACAAGCTGAGTATTTTATATTAATATCCACATGCAGACAGTATTGAGTCCAAGATGTACAGAAAGGCTCCAGTCACTCCAGTCAAGCTTTCTTACTGTTACTCATCTGCCACCTGCAGGAAGACAATGAGAGAGAGAAATGTCACTTTATGATAGGTGTCATCTCATTTAGGAATCTTTGTTTTCCCAGCATACTTCAAACAAGTTTTGATGAAACAAAGTGAGTAAAAACAACAAAATGTAGTTTTATAAGTATGCACTTTTAGAGAGACAGGAGAAAATCTGACAGGAAAAACAGAGTAATAAACACTGTTTTCTGTGAGGCAAGATATTTTCACAACCCTCTTGAGGTAATTCTAATGTAATATTACCTCACACATTATTGATCGCGTTTCTTTTCTCATCTCTTCCTGCTATCATCCTGTTTTATCACTCTGTGTTTTTATCACGCTGCCCCCCTTTTTATTTTATCACTTTGCAAATAATCTCCAACACTCAGCAAGTTCTCACATCCGTGTTTATAGAGCCTTTGAGACGAAAAAAAAGCCACAGTAATCACTCTTCCTAGGTCATGGTCTGATGCACCGTCTCAAATCAACACAAACGGTGTTTCTCTAGAAGTAGTTGCCTTCATACCGATGTTGTAATGATAAGGCGTCATTGTTCTGTGATTGCAGCAGCTACACTTTTATGGATGTGTGTTTCTAAACATTAACTGCACACTATTTGCCCTCATTTCATTCTGTCACATGTGATCTTGTTTGAGGTCACCCACACAAGGTTACTTAGTAACCTGTTTACACTTGACAATGAGGCAAGCACAGTGTTGTTAGTGCACTTATAAAGATGTGGGTAACTAACAGTCTTACCAAAGGTTTCTGAAGGATTCAACAACCATGTGTTGAGGTCCACTTTACATTTACACACACTTAGACTGTAGGGAGTATAAAATCCAATCATGAAGACAGACTTTGTCTCAGGCCATGATATAATAAATGTGGGGTAAATTCTTTGCAGAAGGTGCTACAGCTTTGTAGGGCTGCCCCCTGAAAGTCGAAGATTCAGATCATCAGAGACCCCTCAGTCGACTGACATTCTACATGTCAAGCAGTCAGTTTTGTTCCCCAGACACAGTCATGCTGCTGTTCAGTACAGGCAGCTGCGGACACAGACCCAGGGTGAATCTGAGTGAGACAGAGGCAGCCGCGTGATCTTTTGATCCCTTTCTTTATTTGGTTTCATCGTTTTTATCGGGCGGGAGCTCAGAGTAGAGCCGCTGCTCCTTCGCATCGAAAGGGGTCAGCAGAGGTGGTTCAGGCATCTGATCAGGATGCCTCCTGGGCGCCTCCTGTTATAGGTGTTCAGGTACATCCCACTGGTAGGAGGCCCCGGGGCAGACCCAGAACACGCTGGAGGGATCACATATCTTGTCTGGCCTGGAGCACTTTGCTCAGCCTGCTGCCCCCGCGACCTGGCTTCGGATAGGCGGTTGGAAATGAATGGAAAATGGATGGATGAAAATTGCTGTCAGTGTGCTAAGAACACTTTAAATTTGCTCAGCAAAACAAAGCACCATCATGTAAACTTTTGTTACATGAGAACTCTAAATAAACATTTGAAAGTCACTGCAGGTGTCAACTGATGCGTAGGTGTTATTTGAAATTGTGGACATTTGTACAAAGCACCACCTTTATTAAAAGGTGCACTGGTTGTGGTTACAACTATGAATTCCAGTGTAGTTATGTTTCAATGTTTTTACCATGTCCTTCCTTCATTATGGCTGAAGAATGCAGCTCATAGCTATAAATTTCAAGCTTTTTCATGGTGTACAATTCAGTTAATCAGGGACAATGACATGCACTGGTTGCAGGCATTAACTTTAAACAGAGGTTGACTTAATTCCCCTCTCTCCTCTTTGTCTCTCTTTTTAGGAGAGAGCTGAAGACCACTTGAAGCAGCGAAACCCCAGTCACCCAGCCCAAAATGCCGGGCCTGACCTCCCAGAGGTCCCATTTGTAGGTAAAGAGCACCTGGACGCGTTGCTCAATAATCAATTGCCAGACCCAATAGAATCCATGGGGGACCTCCACACCCGCAAATTCCAGCTTCAGGATGACAAAACACCTTACTTTGTCCGAACCAAAGCTGGGGCCCTTTGCTTCAGGCAGGGGACAGAGGTGGCTACCCCGAAGGAGTACTCTGGGAAATCAGGGGGGTCTGTGGCTAATGGAGCCGGGGAGGGTGCCCGAGCTGCTGGGCAAAGGAAACCTCTGGAGGTCCAGCAGCAGCCCTCCGTAGCTCCAAAAGCCAAGACGAGGGCCAGGGGCAACGGGAAGCGGCTAGTTAAGTGTGTATGTCGGCCGGGATGGCATGGACCTTACTGTGGGGTTCCCACCATGGTGTACCACTCCAATTTGCCCACCAAGGAGAGGCTGACGCCCAGAGAGACCCCACGGAGGGTGATCAATGCCATCAATGTTAACCACGAGTTTGACCTGCTGCATGTGCGCTTTCATGAGCTCGCTCAAGCAGTTGATGTTTTCCTTATTTGCGAATCCAACTTCACTGCCTATGGAGACAAACGGCCTCTGAGGTAAGACACTATTTTTTACACTGACATGTGTGTGTGTGTGTGTGTGTGTGTGTGTGTGTGTGTGTGTGGAGATTATACAAACTATGCCCTTAAGGCCAAGGTTTATTTAAGCAAGTTGTGTAATCCTCGACTGAGCTGCTCTGTGACCATCAGTAGATGACTCTTTTGGCCTGACAGTATAACGTTGTAAAATGGCATGCGTGCTCAGCAAACTTTAAACTGGATTAAAGAGGTAAAAGAGTATGACACAATGATAAGACTTGTATTACAGTGCAGTAAAGAGAGTAGTAAACATGGTACAAAATCCTGGTCATGTCATCATAAAGGCTTAGTTTAGATAAATTAGTTTATTTGAGGAGCCCCATTATGGTGTATTTTTATATAAATCAGTACAAAATTCAAAAATTGCACCAAAACCCAAGTTTTTGCCAAGTTGCGACACTGCCGGTGCGTTGAGTAGTAACTATTTACAGCTTGCAGTTTTTGTTTACAGCCAACCTTCACGCTTCTTGAGTATCAGCGTGCTGAATAACAATTACAGTGAAGTTCCTTTGGCAACAACATGAAATGCCTCGGGAGCAATTTTACAGCAGATTATGACAAGAGCGACATGATTGACTCAGCGTGCAGCCTTGGAAGGAGAGATTGGTGTGTTCAATCATAGGATGTGGCACCGCATGAAAGTGGCTACATTCAGTGAACACTCAGTTTCGCTATGCATATCAACAGGTTAATTGAGTTGTTCTTCCAGTCAGTTTGCTGTATGGACAGCGGGTTTTCTGCACTGAAAGGCTTCATTTGTAAAACAAGAACCTTTTGGTACCCAGTGTACTGCAAGTGCACTGCAGTGTTTTGCCAATCTTCTATACAGTATGAATGTCTTTTTCTTATTGTTCCAGGCAGCATTGGTTTCCACTTTGTTCTGTACAGTATAAATAATCAATAAGCAGGCTTTTGAAACTTGCTGGAATTACGTAATCCATTACAGTGATCACCAAGTCTCTATAATTTTTTGTCGAAGTCATATTATGGTTTTACAGTAATGCAGTTCAGTGGTGCCCTGTGTCGTTCTCTTGTAAAGGACCAAGGATTGGGTACGGAACTTTGTACTTTTAAGAGTAGCAACCAAATTGCATCAGTTATACCAAGCACCAATTAACGTTAAATCAATTGGTGCCAAATTTTGGCACCTGAGAGTGCATCTGGGTGAGAGATGATCAAACAGGAGTTGGATTTGACAGTTCTCGCCTGGCTGTTCACATCAGACGCATATTTCTCTGCGCTGGTCAACAAGTGATTCTGCTCCTCTGCTCTTTTCTAACACCGTGTCCTAACTGGATCAAGTGTCAGACTATTGCACCGCATCGCCTTGTATCAGACACTCTGTCCACACAGGATCCGTTGAATATGGAACTCTGACATGTAATCAAAGCACTTACCTATCAGCTGTGGTGTCAGAGTAACCACTGACAAGATGGGTGATTACACACTTCCTTATTATTAAAATTCACAACACTACTATCAGGGGTATCTCATAGATAGCATTTTTGTAGCTCCCACGCTATATCATACCACCATCTCCACTTTGTAAAACCAGCTAGCTTGCGAGCATCCCACAGAATTCTTACCAGAAATGTTCATCTTCTTGGGGATCTCCCTCCAGCCAGATGCCAACTTATTTAGGTTTTTGTAGTGAAATAAGGACGTATCCTGTAGGTAATTCCTCATTTAAGCCTCATGAATCAACCATTCCTTGTCCATTGTGGCACTTCTAATGCGAGCGACAGAATTAAAATAGGAATCAGGTGTCCAACAAAAGTTCAGCTCAAAACGGCATGGTGCATTGCGCTGCATAATGTCTCATTGCTTGGGGACAGTTAGAACAGCTCAATCAAATTGATTTAGTCGCTGACGCTTGCTTGCTCACATTGCATCCAGTTAGGACACGGTGTAACCGCGCATAAAGCTAATCTTTATCATGATTTGAGTCTTTGTCTAATAAATATATTGGATTGGTAGATTTTGAAATTTAGTTATGTGGGGAGTGAAAATTGGGGAACTCCAAACCATGGTGCGTCCTGTCTCAACAGCCCAATTGGTTAACAAGGTGACCAAAAAGAAGTGGGCAGCACTTTCCAGTGCTGAAACCTCCTGTCTGATGCCGTTTAACGTCAAAGGAAAAAGAGAACGAGGCTTTGCCCTGCAGCTTGTTCAGAAATTACATGTTTGTTATTACAGAGAGGGGAAGAGTTATTCGTCTTAATCACCTTTAGCTGGAGCTTTGCTACGTTTCTATGTTTCTAGCTGAATAAGATGCAAACCAAATGGAGACCCGCTAATAAAAATGTTCTTTTGTAGCACCACTGTTTGTTGGAAAACTCTACAAAGGAACTTTTTAAAATCAGCATGATTTAGAAACTGTACACTGCATTGCTAAGAAATGGCAATCCACTCTTGACAAGAAATAATCTGTAAATTCTTAATTCACATTGTGATAGATTACACCCAAGCAAGGATTTAATTCTAGCAAGTTTTGAGAGTCTACTAACAAATTTGTTTACCATATGAAAAAGAATGGAAACTAATGACTGCTTGGAGTGGTAGATAAAGTACATCCAAGGATCTTAAAACAACATTGGGAAATGGTAAGCTCTGATGTGGTATGTTCCAGTATAACAGGCATTTGTAATGTCTATCATTCTCTCCAGTTTCCTGCGGCTCCTTCTCAATGGTACGTATGACTACATACGTCACAAGATCCTGTACGTGTTCCTCGACCACTTTCCAGAGGGTGGTCGGCAGGATGGCTGGATTGCTGATGACTACTTGCGTACCTACCTGACACGCAATGGCATGTCCAGGTTGATGGGCATAAGACCAGACGATGTCTTCGTCATCAACGACGCGGATGAAATCCCAGCACACGAGGGTCTCGTTTTCCTAAAGCTGTTTGATGGCTGGACAGAGCCTTTCGCCATCCACATGCGCAAGGTAGCAGCGATATTGCATGTGTGTGTGTGGTTGGTCATTTCTCACCAAGAGGACTGTGGGATGAATGTTTTCATGCATGAAACTGGTCTTCTTTTTGTATATCCTATGCAGTTCCCTTTGCTCTGTGTTTTTAAAGGTTTTGAAACGAACAAATGAACCGTATTTCTGTTTGTAATTCTGGTTTCTTCTCTTCCCACATCCAGTCACTGTACGGGTTTTTCTGGAAGCAGTTTGGCTCTCTCGAGGTAATATCAGGCTGCACAGTTGAAATGCTCCGCGAGGTCTACGACGGTGACGGCATCAAGCTACGCCGTCGCGAATACTACACCATGCCAGGTTTCCGCAAGTATGAGAACGACACAGGCCACATCCTGGTGCAGTGGTCAGTGGGCAGCCCCTTCCACTTTGCCGGGTGGCACTGCTCCTGGTGCTTCACGCCCCAGGGGATCTACTTCAAGCTGGTGTCAGCGCAGAATGGAGACTTCCCGCGGTGGGGCGACTACGAGGACAAGCGTGACCTCAACTACATCCGCGATCTGATCCGGACGGGGGGCTGGTTCGATGGCTCCCTGCAGGAATATCCACCTGCGGACCCCAAAGAGCACATGTACGCACCCAAGTACATGCTGGAGCACTATGACAGGTACCGCTACCTCCTGGAGAACCCTTACAGCAAAGCGTCCAGACTGAGTGAGGGCTAGGAGGTGAGCTAGGAAATGATAGGTGAAATAACTAGTAGGACCCAAGTGAGGCCTCAGCACTGAGTTTTGGGGGGCGAAACGGTACTGATGAACTACATCTCTCATTGGAGCAATACTTCATGTATCTCCACCAGGCAGCACTGATGTTGCAGGGACTTAAAATCTCTTAAGTATAATTATTTTGGGGTCAAAAAAGGGAACACTGAATCGCATTCACCATGGATTTACGGAGTGATCATCGAGAGGATACAACCACTGGATAAACAAAATCATAGATTTCCTCATTCTTCCCCTTTTTGGGGGAGGAGCCAAGCTATCTCTCTTTTTGTCACCCCGCCCCTGTCCTCTCTTTCTTCGCCCGAGCCGATTCCACACGCCTGCTGTCTGAGAGAAAGGGGCCGCTTCGGAGTAAAAAAAAAAGAGGGATATTTCGCAGTCGTTAGAAGCCTGTGGAGAAACTTGGAAGTGAAAAATCGTTTTTTTCTGTCTGTGTTTACTGAAGTTTATGGACTGGCTAATGTTCCCACCTCACTCTTCACCTTCAGATGTCTTCCTGTCATATTTGGTGACCTCCTTCCAGAAACAGACACACGTTCAGATATTATTCTTGGGTCTCAGTAGAAAAGTATAAATCCTATTAAACCCCGCTGGAGTACCCACTGCCAAATGAAAAGGAATGACTTGATGGAGAAGCTTCAGCTCATGTATTCTCGCTCATCCACATGCACCTTAGACCTGTCTGTGTGTTTGTGAAAGAACAAAAAGTGTGTGTGTGTGTGTGTGTGTGTGTGTGTGTGTGTGTGTGTGGTCTGTCTTTGTGTCATATTGGAAGGTTTTGGGCTGTGAAGGGGGGACAAGATCAGCGAGAGGTAACAGAAAGCGAGAAATAATCACCAGGGGGGCAACAGGGAAGAAAGACAGAAAGCGAGATGGGAAAACAGCGCAAGCAAGACAGAAGGCAGGAAAGAAAGAGGAGTAATGAGGGAGGAAGAGAGCTGCGATGAAAAGGAAAGAAAAGGAGGCTCTTTCGACGTTCCCTTTTCCCACAGTGTCTGCTGACGCACAAGCGTTGCAGAGATGAGTGTGCAGAATGTGCGCAAATGTGTGTGTCCCTCAGAGCTAACAGACAGCTCTGAATAAATCATGCCCCTTCGATGGCATCCGAGACGGATGAAACTCGCCGTTATTGTTTGTCCGATGAGAACAATTGAGGCCGGTTGGGGAAGAGATCACCCCTCAGTTTCGTCTTTCTGTCTAACCAGCAGCTGAGATGACTTTGTTTCCTTGGAAACTAAAGTATCTGAAAAAGGAGACGGGATGGGTGTTGTTAAGATGAGTGGGTGGGTTCACATCAGGCGAGGAGCTGCAGCGTTCAAACGAGGTCAACGCCGACTGCGTGTCCCCTCAGTTAAATATTCCTCTTCCTCCTTAGCCATCAATCGCCCACTCTCTGAAAATGACTCTCCCGAGCTCTTTCTGTCTTTCTCCTGTCCTCTTTTTTCCTCTTTACGCTGCTAAGTGTCTTTTTTTCCGTCTTTGGTGTTGGTGTCCTTTTAATCCTCATTACCAAGGCACTTTTCTCGTCAATTCAATTATTAGTGTCTCATTCTCTACCCATTCCCTCTGTCAAAAATGGTGAAATCTTCAACTCTTCCTCTAACTTTCCCCCACACACACGCTGGCTCTCATGCTCCATTTTGGGTGTGTGTCTATTTCCTCTTAATCCTCACAAGAATGTCTTGTTTAAATAATAGGGACATATTTATCTTCTCTCCACATCATTTCTCTCCCCCTGTCTCTACAGGACAGGACAGGGCAGCCGTTACCATGGCAATGCCTTCCCTGTACCCACAGATCACTATCATCTGAGCATTAGGCATGAGCACTCATGCCTCTTGCCTTCTCCCTGCCGTAGACGGCTGTCAGTGTGGCTAGATGCTGAAATCCCCACCCCGCCTTGGTTTGGCAGAAGTTGGCGATGTTGCGGACAATTTGGCGAGCATAGTTTTCTCTGCGGGTGTCTCATGTGGGCTGTGGCCAGCGATGGGCTGGGTTACACTCTTGTCAAGGGCAAGGGAAGCATAGCAGCAATATTAACAATTCTAGGGAGCAATTAAGGGAGAGTAGGAAACTAAACACGCAGCAGACAGACAAGTCAAAAACAGCAAAGACTTTGATTTTTCTTTTAATTGCAGATTGACGGCATTCGCCATCTGCTTCTTCAACGCCTGTTTGGGCTTTACAGTTATTGTTTACACCAGCTTCAGGCAAGACGCTGTTTCAAAGTGAGCAGTGCCTCGAGAGGACTGAAAAGTTTGGGGAAGGAGACTTGGTAAAATGCAGAGGGGTGAGGACAGGACTGAGAATGTTTGAAAACCTGGAGGCAAAAGTTTGATGTTGCGGCTTTAATTTCACTCTCAAACAAACAAGACACTGACACATAAGTCTAAAAACAAAATGCCTCGAATGCTCCTTGCTTTAAGTATCCTTGAGTAAGACGTTGGACCATAACCATCAATTGAAACCCTGAAATGTGTGATTAAAGAGTCAATGACAGAGTAGCTAACAAAGCTGAGATCTTGCAAACTAGTGTAAGCAAATCTGAGTATGACTCGGTCACCGCGCTGGCTCTTCGTGGCTGTGAGCTCATAGTGGGAAAAGCAGATTAGCCAACAGGCCGCTGACAGTTGTGTTGGGTCTGTGCTGCAGCCTCGATGGCAGCGTGGTCTGCGGCAGCAGCTGTTAGGGGTTTGGTGTTGGTGTTGGGAGCCAAACTCCCATCCAACCCCAGAGGGGCTGCAGAGGAACAAGCTTTAAATAGGATTTGACATTATATGACCGAGGAGACGACAACAATGCTGGATGAGATGTGTTATATCCCTAAATTGGTTTTTCTGCCTTTTGAAAAGGTGATAATTGATACTGATTGATGGAACAAAAATGGAACAGATGATGAATTTTGAAAGGAAGGGTAGCAAGGGTAACTTGAGTCTTTGGTCGACAAAGTGGATATTGTGCTTTTTAGAGATGTTAAATCGTGAATCCAGGCAGCTGTCCAAAGAGGAATGGTTGTAAACCACTTTGGATTTCATCACTTTGTTTCAACTGCTTTGTTTTTTTTGCGATTTTGTGGCAAGTGGAATTAAAAAATGTTTGCAAAACATCCACTCCTCTTAATTAACATCTTAAAAAATACTTAATTGATGACTGCTGGTATCAAACTGACCAAAGTATTGAAGGCTGCATTCACATTGCAGGACTTAATGCTTTATTCCGATTTTTTTCCCCCAGATCTTTCTGCCGAGACTCTTTACATTCATGTTTGATGTGACACATATCTGACATCTCTCTCTGCCCTTAAACACTTCACATGTAACCAATAAGGTTACACTCATGGGCAACAAAAATGTCACATTAGAGGAAAAAAATAAATAACATAGCGGTGCAAACTTTCATCTCCTGAATGATTTGCTGCAGAGGTTAAATGAGAATTCATCATATGTTGAGGATGAGGTTAGAAAATGAAGGAACGCAAAAGCTCTATTAACTTCTATTGCTGGTAGTTCTGTGGAGAGACAAGTGTGAGTGCAGCCAGGAGCAAAGTCAGGAGTGGTGGACCCACGATGCAGAGAGTTTCAAGGAGTTAACCCTTCTTCTACAACTTTAAAATATCCAATATCTCTGGCTGGGCCTAACGACAATGCTGTCACGGCATGTAGGCAAGCTATTCCCGTCAGAAAGCATCTGGCAGTCAGGCTCTATTGGGTGGCGACTTAGGCAGCCTACCGCAACAGAGGTACGGCTTCAGCAGCCTTCTGTAGTTTCAATGAACAGCTGTGACACTGCATGGTGAGTGATCTGGGCCAGCACAGTGAAGTATGATGTGGTAAAAGCATGGATGTATGAAAGAAACACGCATGAATTCCTACATGACCATTCTCACAGGGGTCGCATGTCCAGTGACTGGATAAGTATCAGATTTAGGACCACATATGAAAGTGGCCCAGACCTGATTGGAAAACATTGGATAACTATATCCACACTACTGTAAAAAAAAATCAGAAGTGTCTCACATGACTGCAAAAAAACTGTATTTGGGCCACATTTGCTTGTAATGTGAACGTAGCCTAATTTGATGTACAAAAAAAACAAACAAATCTTTCGTACTTCCCTCTGACTTCAAGACCTCAAACCAAAACCATGTGTAGGCTTTCTCTGTCTGTCTGTCTGGTGAAAAAATAAGTTCCTATTCTCATTTACAATGTGCCATGTGCAAAAAACAAAAAGATTTGGGCTGTATGGCTCAAAGTCATCTCAGAAATGGGGCCACAGGGGTGGCTGTTCAATCCCATCAAGGGCCGGGGAGTGTGTTTGTGTTTAAGCTCTGCCAAGAGGCATTTAACCAGAGTTAACTCCCAACTCAGCCTGCCGCAATCAGGCTGCACATCTGGTGAACAGTGTGTGTGTGTGTGTGTGTGTGTGTGTGTGTGTGTGTGTGTGTGTGCATATCAGTATGTATGCTATGCACTTCCAAAATCATGTGTGCGCTCAACAGACTGAGTGACTCATGCCAGATAAGGGTGTCTGGCCCGCTACAAGCCAGGGTTAAATCACTCGGCCTGTTGCCCCGTTATCGTCATGGCAACGCTCCTCTTGATGAATTTCTGAGATCCCTAACAGCCTGAAGTCATCAACCAAGATAGCAGACCAGTAGGATAAGAGGTGAGGGAGAGCAGAAGGAGGATGATTGAAGAAAACCACCAAACAGTTTTCTACTTAATTCTGCTTACACAACCTGACCTGAGTGAAAAATGCAAAAACCTCAGTCGCTTTCAGTAAATGTCACAGCGCCGCAGAGCCGAGAATAGTGACACAGACACATGCAGCGTGCACCATTAACCTGCACACACCTCTCCTTTTTTTATCATCGATTTGACTGACTCACCACAGCAAGCAAACAATTTGCACGAGAGGCGGAAAAGGTAGACAGAAAAAATAAATAAATCTTGCTTCAGGAATAAAACATGAATGGGGAATATTTTTCGGACTGAGCGAAAACAAGGAAAAAAAGAACCCAGTCGTGGTTAAATCAAAGCCAAGGCTTGATGAATGGAGACGCAAATCCAAAAAGAGACATTTTGGAAATAATCCTCTCTCCGCTGTTCCCTGCGACTGTCTTATTGGATGTAGCGTGGTTATGACATCGGGAGAGGAGGGAGGTAATAAGCTTGACCGAACGGCTTTGATTTTTCACTTTGATGAGGGAGAGTCATCGCAGCAATGAAATGAAAACTGTCTAAATGAAGGGAGCAGCTCATCATCCCTGTAAGAGGAGATTTATAGAGCAGTGAAAGCTAAAGTGAAAACGAGGTTGTGATCTTGAACGATTGGAGCGGCGTTCACTGGGCTTGTAGTGGATTCAAAGTGTTTGATATCGAAAGAGGAGGGTTCTTGTCTCTTGTGTCTTGTCTTGCTCAAGGACACTTCAGTATTGTGGCCACTCAGCAGATGTTAAAGCACTTAAACCCGTGACATTTACATTCCTGGACAGTCTGACTCATCGCAGCACTGGCCTGCTGCCTGCTGTCATTCCTGTCATGATCAGTCACAAAATCAATAAAGCAATAACACACATGGGAAGGAAATAGCTGCAGCATGTAGTCACAAAACACCTTGGGGATGTTACAGCTTATTTACAGCATGTTCAGCGTTTCTACAGGGGTGTCAAACATTATCCAAAGATACGAGCTTCGACTCTTAATTTCATCAGATTTTCTCGGGCTCTCCACCAGCAAATGTTCTGCAGTAAACATGGCTGCTCGCTTCGGGTGATTGGAACACAGGGAATAAATTAAGTGTAAAATGCTAAACTGTAAACGAGACAGACGTTGCAGACAGTTTTGGAGTTGCGTTGCTAGGAAACAGCTCAGCGCCATCTTTATGTCTTTTCAGTTATTGATGTAAGCTACAGGAAGCAAACTTTGACCCATGTGGTGGATTAATGTCTGAAAATGGAGTGGTCTAAACTCAGGATGTAAAAGGGTTTTCTAAAGAAGTATTTACATTGTTTTTTATACAGGTTGTCTGCCACATTATACTTCACTATATCAGGCCACTCTCAGTATGTAATTAACCGCTGGATATCAGCCAATCAGGCAGTTTTTCCCTGACTTTAGCTTTATGCATTAGCATAAATTCATAATGTAGCAATTCGGTTTATTCTTGCACATGTACCTGAAGGCTTAAAGGGACACTCCAGTGATTTAGTATTGCGCTCCCATAAGGTTGAGGCACTCACAAGACACAGATTTCAAGCAGAGGTCAAGATCTCCTCCAAAAAGCCTTGATCAATCATTTTCATCTTGCAGCTCTTCTTAAGAAACCCTGTTCACGTCTTTAAGGGGCCGCACACATGCCGCGTCTTTAACCGGCAGGTTGCGTCTGAGGTTGCTAAGTGACCACAACCAGCTCCGTATCATAGCTTACTTACCAAAAATCCTGAGTGCAGAGCTGATCTTCTTCCAGGTGTTGTTTTGTAAGTGTGAATGAGGCCAAAAATGTTGTCCGTGGGACAGATGTAAAGCTCTGGGTAGCTCAGCGCTGAAATGATCAACTTCTTCCTCAGAAAGGAAAGATATCCGCTATCTGTGATTGGTTGTTCCTCATCACATGACATGCAGTGCACGCCACTGCATTCCAAAAGTTGAACTCTCTTTATCTCAGGGTGCATCCATCACGCTCTGAAAAATAGGTGCTCGGGAACGCGTGTGCGCTGTGATGGCGTCGCTCTGGCTTTTGAGCGCACCTGCCACACATCTACATTGAAAACAATGAATTTAAGGGCACAGAAATTGTGGCATGTGTACTGGCCCTTAACCTCAATGCCACCAGTTTATAGCACAGGCTTTTTGTTACAAATGTGTTGTTTTAAAGCCCAAGATGAGATAACCCCGATGACATCATTATGACAGCATTGGGCGTATTTTCTTGATCTTGACAAAGCTCCTCCAGAGCCACAGGAAACATTGCACGACAGTTGTCGCAGGTTGAGTCGTACTAACCACGACTAGTGAACTGTGTTGTAAAGTCGTTTAAGTGCTAACTTTGAACGTACAGAATATTGTCGCAAAAATCACCAGCGTCAGTCTAAAACAATCACCATCAGCCTTCAAAACCCTGCTAATGGTCCAACTCTCTTTTCGGCCAACTTCCTAACCATCAACACATGTTCGTAGCATTCAGCACGTGTGTGTGTGTATCCTGTACAGATGTGAGTCTCCAGGGCTGTGTTGCCCCACCACCTTCACCACAATCACCCCCCATCTGTTGTTTTGCTTGCAGAGTGGCTGCCTGTCTACGGGGCTTACATGCCTTCACGGCCCTGGCCCCCCGCCAGCCCTGTGGCTTCCACCGATTGATCTTTTCCAAGAAACATTAGCGGCAGGCAGGCCGGAAATCAAGGAGGAGGGTGGGGGGGTGTGGAGAAAAGAGGGTCATTTTACTTGGGTCTCTTTCTGACTCTGTTGTTGAAGTCATTTCTTTCTTTTTCCTCTCTTTCTGGTGGCTCCTATATGGGTCTGGAATGTGTGGTAACCTTTAGCAAAACACAAAAAAAAGTGCCAAGTGTGCCGTCTTCTGACTCCTCTTGTCATATAACACAATCTTCATCAGTGGAAGATTGCGGCTGATGTATGCTAAACACCTTCAACCCTTCAAAATAGGAACCAGAATACGCCTCCTGTCAGGCCACAGCGACAGAAAGCTGCTGCTGTTATTGTCTTGGCTGCAAACATGTTGTTATTCTCTTCATGTAAGCAACCGAAAGCATTCGCATTCCACAGGCTGAGCGATCGCATTAACTCCGACAGCTGCAACTATGTGTCACCACTGATTGGAAAGTACTCGGTGTTACTAACCACAAGCATTGCCCAAAACAAGTGCAAGTCTTTTAACTTGCTTTTTTGTGCTTAGTTGGACTTCAGGGCTGGATTTGTTAGTATCAGACTGAAACCTATCAGTGGCATTATAGGGGTCAGTTCACCCAAATCACAAGACACTTCCCTCTAGTGCTGCAGAATCCAGCTTTTGTTTTCCAACATCCTCTTATACAATGGGGGCTAACAGCATTGAAAAATGTCATTTATTGTCTTTGCAGTTTTTCTTGGAACTACTTTCAACCAAAGTTATACTCCCTATGAAAACTGATGACCGCATACTCTGTGGAACAGCCAGAGTCACAGACGCTGTTCCTGGAAATAGATGTTGCTGTTGAATTTTTGTAGGTCAGTGAAAACCACAAAAGATATTCTTTTAACTTCCTTTGTACTGGGGTGAAGGCGAATGTCTTAAAACCTGGCCAGATCCAACCAAAACTATCTGCATGGCTAGAATACCACTAGAGGTAGGTGAGAACATTTGTGTTAAGTCACCCTTTAAAAAAAAAAGTGTTAGTGAAAAAGAGAAAGCCTCATAATGTTGGATTCTTCCCCCGAGAGCTAAAAACCCTCCTTTTGTTTATGGGTCTTTTTAATGAGTAAATCAATTGGGCGCGGTCCAGTTCTGTTCAGTGAAGCAGCCAACTCGCGTAAAAGTTCCATGGAAAATAATTTGCCCTATCACACATTGAAGTGGGCTCCAATTCAGCAAAGCAAACACACCAAATTAAGCAGCCGTGTAGAGGCGGTGTTGCATATGAAATAGTGGAAACTTTAGTAATGATGAGCAGGAAACTCCTGTAAACATGTCACGTTTAGTCCGACGAATGCGTCTGGTATCTGTAATAGCAGAATAGGAGAGGTGTGAGCCAGTGTTTGTCAGTCAGGACTCATAACACGTCTATTTGTGCTCCAGGACAGATTGTTGGCTTCGGGGGTGGGTGTGGGACCAGTCTGGTCCAGGAGTCCATATGTTGTGACACCGCAGATCAAAAAGATGAAAGTCAGTGTGGCGCTGCGGAGACAGATGGACGCAGTGACACATAGTACGTGCGCGAAAAGTCGGGCACGCAGACAGGCCGACACCTGGCTGCAGATCAAATGCCATCAGACGCTGGAGGGAACGGACGAGTGTTGAATGTGTGTCTCTTGTTGGGTGCGTGAGAGAACACAATATGGCCAAAAGTATGTGGACAACACTGTCGACATTATGTTGTGTGATTTTGCATGGTTTAAGGTGCGGCCCCAACATTAAAGTATTTCTCTGTGACAGTAAATATATGTGACTAGATAAGCAACAGTCAGAGTTTAGTATTACTACACAGGTACTATTTATTAAGAATTCATAGAAGTAGTTCATCATTTTGGGAGATACTTCAGAAAGTTACTAGGGCTGGACCTGGATATAGACTGTTCGGATGTCCATTCATTGGGTAACTATTACAATTTTGGGATTTGAATATTTGTTTTTTTGTTTGTTTTAAATGACAAAAAGGAAATTATGTTTCTATATGTGATTTATTTGTGATGGCCCACCACAATATCAGCACTGACTGCCACATATTGATTTTTTTTATTGTCAGGCTGTGCACAGTGTATTGAGTCACTCAGCCTCTCCTTGCCTGGCTCGTTCTCTGTCAATCATGAGAACTCCGCTTTGCAACAGGGTCAGTTGGTAAAAGTCTGCCCACGCCCTCACATCATGCATTAACAGGGCTAACTGTTAGCATCACACGGCTAACTTGAACAAGTTGAACAATAAGGTAGAGCCGCTTTGGTGTTGGTGTGAGTTTGTTAACAACAACAGTGTTGTCAGATGTTAGCTGCTGCTACTTTGTTAGCTCAGGCTAACCAGGCAGACGTTGACGTGACCGTTCGCTGGGAGGAAAGCAGCACCTGAGACAGTCTCCTACAGCGCTGCATCTAACCTGTGTAACAGAAACACTGTGTCCTATAAATATAAATCTCCAATTCTATTTATTATAATGACGTCCCCACCTGGCCAAAGTTTTAGATACTCACTGTTGATTACTACTGAAGCTCCAGAGCCCAAAAGATGGTATTCAGGACAGCTCTAGAAGCTACGTACTGCTATCGGCCAGGAAACTGTCTGGTTAATAACCCCCATAAAACAGCAAAATGTTGTTTTTACAAATTAGTTTTGTATAGATTAAACCAACAAAATACAATGTGGTACTTGATGAGCTGCTTTAGCATGTCTGTATGCTAAGCTGAGCTCACAGGCTGCTGGCGGTAGCTTCATACTTGGTGTACAGACATGTCAGTGCTAACAATTTTCTTGGCAAATGCACGAATTTCACAAAACGTCAAAGTTTCCCGTTAACACTCAGCACCTTTTAAACTGCTTTATCAGGACTTTGTGGGCTTGCTTTTATTAGAATTGACCGACAATGATCATAACACCCACCAGCTGTCATCGGGTTCTGAATCAGGAGCTGCAAAATCCTGTTTGCTGCTTTTTCCGCTTTGTAATTGAGTCACGCCCACTGCAAACCAGCGGAAGAGCAGAGACAAAAAAAAAGGAAAACAGAAATTTCATGTGAAACAGCCAAAACTGCTCCCACTTTGGCAGAAAATACTGTGTCCATGCAGGATCCCATCACTCATAGTAAGAAGTTGATTGCGAACATATGTTTTCAAGGCCTTTAATGCTACAGCATACAGTGATTTTTTAGTCTGCTTCCAACTTTGTGGCGACGGTGGGAAACCTTTTCCTGTGTCAACATGACAGTGCCCCCATGGCCTGAGTAAGGTCCATAAAGATGTGGTTTTCTTAGTTTGGTGTGGAGGAACTTGACTGACCCAGCACAGAGCACTGACATTAACCTCTCCCAACACCTCTGAGATGAATTAATTAATGCTCGAGTGGCTGAGCTGGAGAAAATCACTGCAGCCAGGTTCCAAATTCTTGTGGAAAGCCTTCCCAGAAGATTGAAACTGTTACAGCAGCAGATTAATGTCCATGGTTTTGGAATGAGACGTTCAACAGTCGCATATGGGTATAATTTTCAGGTGTCCACACACTCTTGTCCATGTAGTGTGTTTATTCCTTTGCTGTGTGCATGTGTGTGGTCTACTTTGTAACTTGAGCCTACCTGCAGTTCTTAGAAACTTGCCGTCCCCAAGCAGCCCAACCTGAAGTGAAACAAAGGCAGAGAAAGAGAGGGTGACGGGGTTAGAAAAAAAGGCAAACAAAGGGGAGGGAAAGAGGGCGAGAGCGAGCCTCCAGAGGGGTTTGAATTCCCCGCAATCAAAAATGGAGACAGAGATGGAAAGAGGGAGTGACTGATCCTTACAATCACAGACTTCCCACATTTATAGCCCCCACCGTTTTTGGGTTTGGTTTTGTTTTGCACTTGTGCTTTTGTGTGAAGTCAATCAATTCTGTTTTAATTATTGTTTTTGGTGGAAGTCAGAGAAAAAGAGAAGACACGACGATGATGATTTTTTTTTTTTTTGGCCCTCTGTTTTTCTATTTAACTTTGTTTTTGTACATTTTTTTGTAACTTCATCCACTTGGCAGCTTGATATTTAATGTCTTTTTAAGGCGGTGTGTGTATGTGAGTAAATGTGCATGTATGTGTGTGTATGTGTAAGTGTGTGTGTGTGTGTGTGTGTGTGTGTGTGAGCTCATAAGCACTGTCGCAGCCTACTGCCTGAAAAGACTTCCACTCCACCTCACAGATCTTTTACCTCCTTTGATGCCGTAAAGGGGACTTCATACTGTGGCGGCCATCTTGTTTGCGCTCTGTAACTTTTATTTTGTTTTGATGACATCATCTTTTCCTTGTGACCTTAACAGCATCACATAACCACTTATTTGCTTTTTTTAAAGTTGCTTTTTTTGTTTAAATGTTTGGGTTTTTTCTTTAAATTTGAGGATTTTGTTCATTTTCCAACCTTCACACATGCAAGTAACTCACAGGGAACCACAGCAAACACATATACATATACATACATGCACACAAAGACACACACAGTACAGTCTTTGTTTTTTTTTTTTTTTTTTGTTTTTTACTGTGGTCTGATTGTGGCCGTGTCCTCTGCTGGTACAACAGTCAGACTACTGTAGCCGCTCTGTTTGCGCCCTCGCTGTTATGTGATCGCTATGAAGGCTCGCCATTGTGTGACCAAAAACCATTTTTGTCGTCGCTCAGCCACTCAGAACCGGTTTGGGCCAGAGAGACCAGACCTGAGAGAAACCCAGGATGCAGAAAATAAATGGCCATTTTTGCCCTTGTCTTTTGTTTACTGTTCTGTGTGTGTCTGACAGCAAAATGGTGCTGGTTTGATGCTTTTTTTTCCTGTTGTTTCTTTTCACTCTTTTATCACTGATATCATTTTTTCCCTCCAAACAGACAAAGATGTCAAAAAAAAAAAAGAAATTTTGATTTCTTTTGGAAAAAGCTTTTTATTTGAGTTGCATGCTGATGTGCAGATAGTGCTTCTGCCTGTAAAACTATGAATTGCACCTTATTGGAGAGATGTGTTTTGTTTGTTTTTTTTTATGAGTACATATATATACATATGGGGGATGTATCTGTTTTTAATTTTGTTAAAAGATGTAACTGTTAGCTAGTCAGGCAATGTATTGTATAATAAACAGGGTTATGGTTTTGTTTTGTTTTTTTATAATGCCTGTTAATGCCAGGTTCCATCATAACTGATTCAGTCACTGATGTTTGCTGTGGGAAGGCTTCATTAAGCAGCGTCACAAAAATAAGCTAGAGACTGGTGAACATGCAAAAAGTCCAACAGACTTCCTACTGTGGATTGTGACACAGATTTAAATGTCCAGTGTGTAGGATTTAGGGGCTTCTATTCTAACTATGTTTTTGTTATTTTATGATCACCTGACAGCTAATTTCAAAGAGTTGCATGCAGCATATTGATTTTCTCAGTAGGATAAATGACAGGGATAAATGTTAGCATCACACAGCGAATGTTTCTTAACGGTTAAAAACAGTTTTAAGGTCAGAGACAGTGTGTTTCGATGTCCATTTAACAGCTCGGTGCTGCATGTTTTGGCCTCTGCTGCTGTGTCAGCTCATGCTAACCGGGCAGAGACAGCAGCAGGAGAGTGGCTCATTGAGATGGTACTTTAGTTCTACAGTAGCCCAGAATGTAAAGTTAAACTGGCTCTAGAAAGGGCAACCACCAGACATGAGTGTCAGTTTTGCAACCTCAATGCTAGATCCCACAAAATGCTCCACACTGGACATTTAAAACAAAAACATTTTTTAATCTCTACTCTGTACAACTCCAACTTCTGTGAGCACAGACTTTAAAATGAAATGGGCCTTGGGTTACAAATTCCAATTCATCCAAAAGCTGCCTGAAAACCAAACAAGCTGTTATTCCAGGAAGTTTGATGAAAAAAATGGACGACAAAACCACAAAAACTTGATTCTCTACAGACTTTAAAGCAGAAACAGGTTTGCTTCGTTGGTTCAGACCAAAACATCCTGTAATGAAGACAAGTGTGACTGCCTGGCTAATTGCTGCTGCTTAGTGGAGCCTTGTCTACAGACACACACACACACACACACACACACACACACACACACACACACACACTGGCTTGTCCTTACACAGTAACCACTAGGAGGCATCCTGCTTGTCCTCTCATACATCACACAAACACTTCTTCAGCCTTCCGTCCATCTTGTCCTTGAAAAAAGGACAAATGACTAACAAAAGACACCATGTTGCTTAGATTCACATTTTCACGCACATACACAGGCAAACACACACACACTAACAATAAGGCTTTGGCAGATGACTGGCACCAAGCATGGTGCTGCCACCCGGTCTCACATCCCCAGGGCAGGGTGCTGTCTGCAGCCAATTAACCAACAGGGCCGGATGCCAGGTCCATATCCATCTAATCCTCTCCACCCTCCCGCCACGTTGCCAGATTTAGCCCTCCACTCTTTAACGCAGACTTTGTTGTGTTTAAAAAAAAATAAGGTTTACAATGTGAGCGGGATAATGAAAGTAGGTTAGATGACTCTGGTGTGTTTTTATTGGATAAAATCCTGTTGAAAACGAGCAGGTTGCAACACTTTGTGCTTTTTTTAGGCGACCTAAATGAGATTGGAGAGATTAGTAGACTGGTTATGCCTTGTCTGATCCATCTTTGTCTACAAATGGCAAAACACCTCACATACAAAGAAGCATCCCTACCTGAGTAGCTTACGAAAATGTTCTTATGTAGCCTGCAAACCACAAACCAGTTGCTCCTTTTCAAGCATCTGAAAGCTGTCAGAAGAGGACAATGCAAGGATTTTTTAAAAACTTTTTATTTTTGACACAGTGGCTACATATGAGCATACGTCATTACATATTGTGACATGTACAATAACACAACCTCTATCCCCTGCCTTCCTCTGTCCCCATGCACTGATAATGATTGTATATGGTCGCATAGTTTTATTTTTTATATCATTGTTGGGGCTTAATTTTGTTTCTTGGGTCATTTATTATTTTGTTTGAGATGGTTTGATGAGTCTCTGTAATTGGTGTGCAGGAGAGTGCGTGTTTGTGCGAGCGAGTGTGTGTGTATGTACTGTAGCTTACTGAATGTGTGTATGAGAGAGGACAGAAGAGAAGACGACTGGGTGTGTTGTTTAGTGGCTCGGTGTTCAGCTCCCAATGCACATCAGCCCTTTGCCTGTGTTCATCATTGTGCCAGTGTGTTCAGGTGTTCCCTTGCCTCTGCATCCGTTCATCCAAATGAAGAGAGAGAGAGAGAGAGAACAGGAGATGAGGAGGAGGAGGAGGAGGAGGAGGAGGCAGAGGGCCTTTTCCCTCAGGGGGAAAAAAAAAACACAAACGAGAAAAGATACTTTTGAAAAAAGGATATTTTTCTCCTCTGCGGGGTCACAAAGAAGAGTGTACATTTCTAAGTTAATTGAAAATGACGAATAAAAAAACTCATTTGTTCTCTATATGAATGGCTGTATGTTAACCATGAACAAAAGTAATGAGTTCTATGACAAAGACATATAATAAATTAATTTTAAAATTTTAACACTGCTGTCTGTTTACTTCTCACGTCAAGGCATGTGTTGAGGTGTTGCTGCTGATGTGTGTGTGTGCGTCTGCAGATGTCCTGCGGTGTTACTAGATTACGGTGATTTGCATCATCCATCCCTCATCTCACTAGAGGGCAGCACCACAGCACACATCATTACAGCTCATTAGGATGCATCACTGTGAGCGCTCCATATTGCTTTGGATTCATGTTAAACAGCAGACTTTTCAAGTTCAAACTCTTAATGGAACAGGAGGTATTTTATTACACTAAATGCTGTGCTTTCAAACACAAAACAAGTTTAACTGACAAATTCAAAATAACATTTATGCTGTTATTAGAGAGCATGCTGATCCCAGGTTCAATTCAACATTGCAGAATGAAGCAACTTTGCCTAGATTAGTAGCACTGAAGCACAATGTATTATCATGGCTGGATTAATCTGTTAAGTGGCCCTCGAGCTAAAATATGTTGTTTGGGCTTTTGTGACCCCCCCCCCCCCCCCCATCCTTTCCACCATTGGTGCGTTGTGTGTGTACTGTGTCACCACCAAGCATCCATCAAAACATTCAGCGCTCCTATGCTGAAACAAACTTTCAGTAATATGCACCATATGCAAGATATAAACTAAAGTAATACAGAATGTTTGCAGGTCCTTAAAAATTCTTAATGTCAATTTTATAAATATTCATTAAATCATCTTAAATTTAAATTTGTGAGGTCACAAACATTTAATCCCATTTTACTTATTCATCTTTTAATTTCTGTTGGTTCAAATTATTTCAGCTTTTCCACAAGAAAGCCTCATCTCTGATGTTCTTAAACCTGCCATCACTGACCCTAACCCTGTCTTTTTACT
This sequence comes from Cephalopholis sonnerati, assembly GCA_019142605.1. NCBI lineage: Eukaryota > Metazoa > Chordata > Actinopteri > Perciformes > Serranidae > Cephalopholis > Cephalopholis sonnerati. The sequence continues at coordinate 41,035,732 of JAGQAX010000003.1, read as the reverse complement.
CTATACTCACACTTACCCAAATGTAGACTAACCTTTCTCACTTTGATAACCTAAGTGCAACATAAAATCTACCTCTGCATGAGACCAACATATTTTAACCTTTATTTAACCTGAAAAAAAAAAAGATTAAGAGATTCTCAAGAGATTCGAGAGTGTCCTGGCCAAGACAGCGAGCAACATAAGTTACAGACAAAATACACAGCTCTAAAATAAGGGATGCTAAAAACAACATGCTATAAGTAAGTATAAGTTTTTAGTTTCTCCATATGTGTGTTTGTGACCGCATTATGCATTAGCCCTATGCCTCATTTCCACACAGTTTTGTCTCCGTATTTTCGTTTAGTATACAGAGTACACCCCTAGTGTTAATGCAAGGAAATGCATCTATTTACACATGGATAGAAATGCCACTGCAGAAATAGCAGAAAAGTTAGACTGTTTGTCACCATCCAGTGTTGTAGAATATGTGCATGAAGCAGTGCGGAGAAGAAAACAGAATCAATATAGGATGGTGATTGATAAGTGAGAAGGTTGGCCATTCAGGTGTGTGGTCACTGCAGCTAAACTACATTTTTGCAAATATATCTGAGATCACGAAGGTTCTCATAGAAATGAACGAACCTCTGGTTGACTCACATATGTACACAGAGCTATGTGAAAATGAGGCGTTACTAATGTGTAATGCATAATACATTGTTACATAGCTAAATTTATAAACATCACTGGAAAGAAAAATCAGAGGCTAGCTAGTTTGGATTTAAAAAGCATCAAAAAAAGAGATGAAACAAAATCAACTGATGGATTTTCCACAGAGAAAGTATCCGCAACACCTGAAATGCAGTCAAGTGGGGCAGTGTTGCAGGCTGTTGCTCCTGAGCAGCTGAGTGTCCCCTCCTCAGGCGACTAACACTTTAACCAAGCCTACAGCTGCAGCTACAGCTAACTGAGCAACAGCATGCGCAGTCAGGGTCAGGGACATATCAAGACTTAAAATCAACTTACTAAATAAATAACTGTAAGTCTGCACCTTGGCTTTAACCTACAAAGAATGACGGACAATTTCCCAAATGTGTTTTCACTCCATTACATCCAAACATTAGGCACTGTGACTGTGAGAGAGAGGGCTAGTAAATATGTCTTTTGCAACAGTTTTTAATGGCATATTAGAGCCATGCTAGCTGTTTCCCCCCCCTGCCTCCAGTCTTTATGCTAAGGTAAGATAACTGGCTGTTGGCAGTAGCATCATATATAGCATACAGACAGTAGAGTGGTAAAAAATTATTGGCCAAAATGTCAAGCTATTCCTTAAAAGAGGTGCAAATTCCCCTTAAAACTTGCAATCAGTCAAATAACTAAAACCCAACTGACATGCAGGTAGCCTGAGGTTTTTGTAGCCCCTGGGGTGTGGGGTTCTCGGGGCAGTTGCCCGCTTTGCCTGGTTGGTAATTCACCCTGGCTTTTAATCACTGATATTACTGCAAGTTGTAAAAATTTAGTGTAAAACTGTAATAGCCTCCGGGGACACATTTGCACCAAGACTTCAGCATTACTAAAACCATATGTGGAGAAATTACAAACCTGCACTAAAAACAGGAAGTAAGTGTTTCTGTGGATATGACCATTAACCAAAATATTATAAAAGTAGAGCATGAAATACACACAATACCCTCAAATGTCTACAAATTCAGTGGCAGCAATCCATCTTTCCATAACTGGGGAAAAAATGGACCAAGAAAGTGTCATTCGAGGCCATGACACCACTATGACACATTCAGCGGAGAGGAGGGAGCCACTTTATGTCTAAACATCCAGTTAATGTCCAGTTTAAGTGCCAGATCAGCCACAGTGGACCAGGGTGTAACAGCTCCCAGCCCAGGCACACAGACAAAGGAATGCACTGCTGTTGTTTTTCTGTGTTTTAAGAGGAGACAATGGAGCATGAACAAAAGGTCTCAAAGTATCTGAAAACAAGAATGCAAACAGCTGCATGCCACGTACAGACATATGATATCCTTGCAAGCATGCAGCGATGTTAATGAACATGAACACTGACAGAGACAGGTGAGGTTTGTGATTAATACACTAAACTCAAACTGTTTAAAAGCAATTCATGGTGTAAACATAATATCAACTGTCATACTGCAAGTATTAAAACTCAGCTCAGAGCTTTGAGATTGGATAAACATGCAAGCGCCACCTTAGGGCCCCGGGTTTATTGTGCAAACAAATTTGTGATTAATTACATTACCACAAAGTAATTGCCACAGACAAGGATCTGAAAGTTGCCTGCTTTGCCCAACTGTCAAGCAGATAATTGAGCTGACAGGAACAGTCAGGGATGTACTGATAAATGAAGGTACATATGAAGTGCTGCAGGGATGATGTTTGTGTTGTACGCCAGCGCAGAAGTTCAATCAAGAGACACAGGTGAAGGAAGTGAGGATGATTGTTCAATACAAATTAGAGGTGTACAGATTAACAGATGATGTAATGATTGAGCCTGGTGTCACTCGCTTGAGCAGTGACTTGCAGTGTCAGAAACCAACAAAAAAGGCATCCTTTAACGTCGGCATGATATATGGCCAGTTGCCTTTGTAGTTTAACGGCACCTGGTGTTGTCAGGGGAAACAAACACCAACTTTCACCCGAGAGAGCGGTGTTTGTGTCCCATAAGATTAAAACCAAACCCTGTTATTTTTTCCTAAACCTAACCATGTGTTTTTGTTGTTGAGGGAGGTGTTGTACCGACAGTGCATTTATTTTGAAAGAGACTGTACGTAACCATTACATTTCCTGTGAAAACAGAAGTGTATTTTGAAAGAAGACAATGCATGTAACAGGCAGAACTTGACACAGTGTCCCAGAACGTCAACAGCCAACACAACCAGGGTACCTTGCACGTCGTATGTGGACGTGGAAAGTCCATGACCAAATGTCAATATGTACAAAGTCGGAGTGACAATGTGTTGGATGATTAAGATTTGACAGAAAGTCTTTGGCGCTTGGACCTCAGAGTGAGATTCTATAATTGAGGGGCATCTGAGCCGCAAGATAAATCCTCGGTGGAGTCCAGACACTGGTGATGGTGGTGGTGGCTGATGACTCTGAGAGTGATGGCTGATGAATCTGCGAAGATGAAGCAGTGATTGGTGCGCACAACTGCAGCATGAAAGAACTACAGGCAGAAAGAGAACCATACACGATAGGCTACCAGAGGTGTGTTGCTGTGCTAATGGTTAGCTGGCATCAGCTGACAGAACAGCCGATGTCTCAATTGATAGCCCCTAATAATGACAACAAGACAGTAGGAGGGAGCATATGTGTGTGGAGGGTAGATTGTATGAGCATATTCCTAACTGAACTTTCACGAGAGCTTCATTCAGCGTCGCAGAGGTTCCCTCGTTAAAAAGCCAATGGGATTTTTTGACTTAACATCACCACAACAACAAAGCTGTAAAGCTGTGTTCATGTGATGACAGTCTGTAGTCTCATTTAGCCATTTGTTGGCAGCTGCCATGTTTAAAGACACTTACATTAAAACCTGAAAAATTCTCAAGGGGGGTATTTAGTGACATATTGTATACTGTTGAACAAAACATTGAAGACACACCTTCAGGCGGGCAGCCCTGTTTGATTAACATGCAAATCCCTGCCATGCTGGGCTGATGCTCTGAGTCAAGCCAAGCCAAAACATAATACATACAGAAAAGGGCTACGAGAGAGTCAGGTGACTGGGACTGGTGGGGAAGTCTGAAGGCATTTCATCCATCCATTTTATAACCGTATATCTAAAGCCTATTACTATTCCAAACACCCCTCTCCCCAGCAACGCTTTCCAGCTCCTCCTGGGGGCTCCCGAGGTGTTACCAGGCCACACAAGATATGCAATCCCTCCAGCATGTTCTGGGTCTGCCCCGGGGCCTCCTACCAGTTGGAGGTGCCTGGAACACCTCTAACAGGAGGCGGCCAGGAGGATCCTGATCAGATGCCCGAACCACCTCAACTGACCCCTTTCGATGCGAAGGAGCACTGGCTATACTCTGTGTCCCCCCCAGATGTTCCAGCTCCTTACCCTATCTCTTAGGCTGGGCCCAGCCACCCTTCAGGGGAAACTCAATTCGGAAACTCGGCATCTGGTGAACAGGTAGAATATGGCAGTGAAGGGGCCTGGGGAGGCAGGAGTGTGGCTAAGAGGACGGAAAAGAAAAACACAACAGAGGCAGATGTTGTTTCCTTATGTTTCCACCACAGAAACTGAAACTGTATACTTCTTACAATTTCCCCCGTGTATGTTTTAAATGTAATTATGTAGCCCATTTATTTAGTCTGTGTAATACATCTTTACATCCTGAGTAGACAAAGCAACTTAAACAACTAGATTGCCTAGATTACAAGTTAGTAATTAAACCTACATTTAATAATAAGGATTTCTGTTCGGAGCTGAGTATGACCCAGAATAGTTGTGTTTTAAGGTTTAGTATATGATCAGAGGTCTGTAGTTGCGTCCTCCCTCAAATCAGCAGACATACTGTTTTATCTTTTTACCTCCTGTTGCAGCAAGTTTCCAGTGTTTTCAAGGAACACAGCAGTACCACGGTTAACTTCTCTCTACATTTCTTAACAGGTCCCTGTTTGTACAGTGTGTCATGATGTGTATGAATCAAAGTTGTATTACTTTCTTTTAAACTGCAGGAGCCTGTTCAGTTTGAAAAAATCCATCAGAGCTCCATCAAACACAGCGCTCGCAGACATTCTCATCAGTCCAAAGCTATAATTCATCATGAAGTATTCAGCAGGGTTGCATTGTGTGCTGAGACTCAGAGCTCCGTTCAGGGAATAGCTCTGATAGCTGACAGCAAGTTTCTTCGCAGGTAGCACTTGAATAATAGCAGAAAGCAACAGAGGTGCATTATTAAAATAGTATATTTGCGTCATAATTTACAGAGACTGTTACAGTAGCCACAGGGAACAGACTGACTGTCAACACTCAACACGCAGTCAAAGCACATTTTCACACCTGCTCCGTTTCCTCAATCAAATCTTATGAAGATGTAAACACACAATAATGCACATCTGCACGCCCTGATGCTTTGTGCAATGGATTATGAATTTGTAAATCGGTGAGTTTCAGTCACAAAGAAAACAAAAGACACAAAACATCAACAAAATGAACAGTTTTATGAGCTGTGTCCTCGTAAACTTTATCACTTTGGTCCTCCTTTGTTTTTTATTCACCAGTTTACAGCCATTTTCCAGTCGGCAGCAATCAATAAACTTAATCTCATCACCTCATAATATCCTCTTTGTGTTTTTCCTAATTGCTGATGACTCACGCCGCATCTCAGCAGCTAATGACCGTTCAATTAAAAAGCTCTTCTCCAGAAAAACAGCAACCAAGCGATGTATGAGGAGCAGAGCTAGGAAATTAAATATACTGTGGTGCAAAATGTAATTATAAAGAAGGAAATGACTCCAAAGTGGCAAAGAAACAAAAAATATGATTTTCCCTGCGGGGAACATGATGTGCTGTCTGGTAGATCAGAAAAGAACAGCATGTAACATTCCTGTTAAATTGTACATTGTGAATCTGTTAGTTGCTATAATACAGCAGCACAATGTATGAGAACACTGTGATAATTTGCAGTGATGCTGTGAGAATAAACACCGTCTCCACCACCAAATACTCTATAATCACACAAATAAATGTCCTTTAGGGTTCTGTATAAGACATTCAGAGCATTATTATAGCAGCAAACCACTATTTGCTATGTAAAGATATAGTGGAGTAATGATGAGCGGAGAATGAAGTCACGCCACCTCTGACTGTGTTGTTATCCCAGCCTCTTTAGCCCCATATCTACCAAGCAGTCCGGTACAGTTCAATTTAATACAGTTCGGCATGCTTTTTTTCTCTTTCCACTGTGAAAAGTTGTGGATGGTACCAATGGAACAGTTCTGTACTGTCCCCAATTTTGGTCCCCCCTCTGTTGGGGTACCTAGCACACAGATCTGGTACTAAAAGGTGGAGCTGTGAACACTGCAGTCTGTTGTTCAATAGTGGACGGTCACTCTGCTCAGGGCTGAGTTGTGGCTTGTTTTGAGGCTCATGTAACAACTGTTCATACCGTGAGAGTTTTACATATATATATATATTTTTTATATATATACCCTTATTAATCCCACGAGGGGAAATTCCAAGTTTTCACTCTGTTTTTTACATATACACACAGGCCTGAAAATATCCACACACATGCACAAACAGGGCCTATACATGCATCAGATGGAGAGACGTCCAGGTGAGGGGGCTGCCCATGGACGGGCGGTGGTGGAAGGTGGAGCAGAGGTGAACTGGCTCCTCTCTAGCTACCAGTCCATGCTCCAATTTTGGTCCGGTTGGGGACTTGAACCGGCGACCCTCCGGTTCCCAAGCCAAGTCCCTATGGATGTCATAATGGCAGTGTCAGACCTGGAACCACAGTGCAGACAAGAAACTCTGAAGGCAGCTGGTTGATCAAAAAAAAAATCTTTATTTACAGTTTCAAGATGGAGCTGGAGCAGGGTGGGAGTTGCGGAGTCTGACAGGTCCAGGGAATTTTCCAGGTGGGCATGGTCGTGGTGGTATGTGGCTAGGTGAGGCGGAGAGCAGCAAGACTGGCACAAAAAGCAGAAACAAAGTCAAAGTCCAGGAAGCAAACAGATGACAAAAACCAAAGTTCTAAAGATAAAGAATTGTGAGCCAAAGCAAACTACCATGTAGGTGAGCAGGAAACACTAGGATCCTGACAATGGACTGAGCTACTGCCGCCCCAAGTGGCAGTAGTAGCGGCTTTATAGTTAGCAGACTATAACCAAAAAATGCAATGAATGGATATTCTGCTGATTCTAGCAGCAGCTGCAGTCAGAGAAAAAAATAAATCAATTCACTGCCCCGACTTTTAAAGTGGAACGTTAACTTGTAATGTTACTCAATGCATGAGTTGACGACGTGAATCCATCAGCACACCTTAAATTTCGCTGTGACAACTTTGACCATCACTTTAGTTTTTATATAACATACACTTTTAGTAATGAGTGGATCCTCAAACATTTCTCACTACTGCCTGTTTCATTTTGCTTTGCTAGGAAAGGCAGAGAGGCCCCAGAACAGAGCCATACCGCTAAATATAATACTGCAAATGGAAATTAAGTTGTCTTTGACCAAAGTGATCCTGACTGAAACTTACTATTTTAAATCAAACCATGTTTTTTCCGCAACATAACCATGTAGTATTTACACCTAAACCAAACAAAAGTGACAGGTAAACCTGATGAAACTGCCCTTGATGAACAGCATTTCTCAACCTATCACTCAGTATAACTGGACCGCTGTAACCCAAATCTGTAAGGCTGATAACCACTGATAATGTCCATTTAATCACATGATAACATTCAAAATGGGTGCAGTTTGTGTTGCTTGGTACAGGAACAGCCACAGTGAGGATGTGATTTAGCAGGAATTAACTGAATAAAACAGTTTTTTGTTTTAATTTTGTCTGTCCTGGCAGCCCAGTTTGATACTTGTGTTGCTGTGTCGGTCCAAGTGCAGCAGCTTCAGTCAGAATTTCTATCATGGAATAAAACCAAGACTAATTATCTACACACTTCACACTGAAAACAAATGACCATCTATGCTACTTCTCATCTGTTGTTAGGGAAGTGTCAACTCTCCAAACCATAGTAAGTAGACTGCTTGTTAGCAAGCATTATCTCATATCAACCTGCCCTTTTTGCCAGGCAGCACTTAATATGTGTTCATATTTGTAATCTTGTGGATGCTTCAGTCCAATATTAATGACCTGCCCAAAATGTATTCACAGCTGGGAAAGAGAAAACTTCCTGGCTCACCACTGCATCTTTTTTGTAACCTAATTTTTAAAAGCTGCAGTGTTGCAACGTTCAACTCCTCTCATTTCTCTCACTCCCACAGTGCCTTAAGAATAGATTCACTTTCATCATCTGGAGAACAAATAGCTCAAACTTAGCTTAAATAGCCCACACTTACTGCACAGTGTGTTGCTACATAAATAATGTGATTTAGTTGGTGATCTCCTCTCTCCTTCAGCACCTGTCCTGTTACTCTATACAGTTTACTATCAAATTGAGCGGTAGTGCCAAAACAATGAAAGCAAAATCAGGCTGGCGAGAGCCAGAGGTCCTGTGTGTCAGCGTAATTGATAATAACTCATATAAACCTCCTGCAGATGGAAAACTCTGGATCGCTGCTGCAGAGCTGGATGGCAGAGATTAGAGAAGGCCTCAGGCTGAATGGATGGGTATTGCTTCTGTATTACATGGTGCTGCGTGTGTGTGTGTGTGTGTGTGTGTGTGTGTGTGTGTGTGTGTGTGTGTGTCAACCGGCTTCTCAGAAAAAGCACGGGGTGGGGTCAGACTAACTAGGGCGAACCACTCTGTAATTTGCGACCAAAAAAAAAACAGAGCCAGACAGCTTGTCATTTATTTTGTGTGTGGCTGTGTGTGTAAGTGCGTGCATGACTAAATGAGTACCTGCGGGTTTGTCTGTGTGTGTACATGTGTGTGTGCTTGTTTATTGCAGCTACAGTGATTGTTGTGGGTGGCTCAGCTTTGTAACAGCATCAGCAGGACATTTGGGCGGTGTAGTGGCTGTAGTTGGCTGTCTGAATGTTGTCCTGCACCACAAACAGAGCAGACTGAGCTACTCTAACCCAGGGGATGGAGCAGGCACTGGTGGTCAGACAGGCTGTCGAATGGTTGCTGAGGCAAAGTTGATCTGGATAAGCTCAAAAGTTCCTAATTTGAAGCAACATGCCAAAATAAAAAGCAATGTTGCATCTGAGGGCACTGTGACCAAAAGTCGGCCTGTATTGGAAGCTTACAACATCCACATGGAGTAATTTAAAACTGAAATGTTCCAACGCTCAAATTTTGTTCAGCATCATCTTTGTGGTAGCCTGCTGTTTATAGACGAGCCAGCGGTCTGGCTGGTTCTAAAGGGATGGCGATGTCAGTCTACTGGTTGGTCAGTTTATAATTCGGGCCAGACTGAAAAATTTCATCAGCTCTTAAGTGGACAAAATGTGCACAGACATTCATGGTCCCCAGAGGATGGTGGAAAGTCAGGGATCACCAAACTCACCAAAGGAGCTTGGTGATCCCCTGACATTTTCTTTGGTGCCACCATGAGGTTGACACGTGTAACTCACAGTGCAATATCTTGAAAACTGTTTGGTGGATTGCCATTAAAATTTGCTTCACATGTTCAAGGTCCCTTGATGATATTATACTCACTGTATTTTGGGTTTCTTCTAAAACATGTAACGCCCTTTAGTGTGTTTCATTGTCCTATAGGTGAATGGGTGATTAACCTATACTGTGGGCCTTTCCCAAACCACCCCCTACACCCTCTCCATATCTGCTCCTATTCTGTTTCCACTTTCAAGTGGAGTGTCTGCCACATTATGTGCCATCCCAAACCAACTACTGGGAAATGGAAATGGGTTATAAAATCCTCCAACAGCGAGCCTGCACCGATGGCGACTTACTGACCATGTGCAACGCAGAACTGTGCCCGCCATGGAAAAAGCTCCTTAGATAGACATTTAATATTGTCACACAGATGTTAACATCCTAAATGCTACATTGTATTTAGGATCAAATATACACTTTTCTGATCTCTATAAAACAGTAGACGTGTTTATTTTATAGTGAAGTGTAACAGGACCTGTTGCAAAAAGGAGCAGCTGATAAACATCAGAGTGAAAAATGAGAAGATGTTTACAAAAGTAAATGACAAGAAATGTCACCAGTGAATCTCAGGGATGAGTTTTATTCTCTTTTATGTATTATTTATTTGTTAAATTATTTATTGTTCACTTATTTTATTTTAATGGCATAAGGATAATATACACTACCAAGTTCTGGTAAACTGCAGCATGAATCAAATAAAAGGGATACAAATAGGCTACACATAAAGAACTTAAAATGGGAGTAATTTTACTTTTCTTCACGGTAACCAAATGTAACAACAGCTCCTTTTTTCACAGCAGAGAGAAGTGTGTCCCAAAGCTTGTTGCTGCATACTTTACATCTTGATGTAGGGTGCTTAATTCAGCTGTGAAGGTGATTACAAATGGAGTGAAGAAATGGGAGTGGGTAGGGTCCAGGTTAGAAAGGCCCAAACAAAAAAAAAAAGGTTGGAAAGGCCCTGTGTTGCTCCTCAGGCTCTGTGGGCCTCAGCTCCAGCTCCTCCTTCCCTCTCTTATGCCATTGGCTTGAGACCAGCTGCCCATTAGACTGTCTGGGACTATATAAAGGCTAAGGAGCTGCTCTCCTGGTTAGTTCTCTGTTTACTGCTGTTTGTTGCTTTGCTGGTGTGTTGGTGAGCAATCCTGGAAAGATAACCCAGGCCTCTTTGTGTCTTTGTAAACTTGAGGACTATAAAAAAAAACTACAACTTCCAGGAGGTGGTACTTCAACCACCAGGGTAGTGCACAGGTGTGTTTAATACTGCAAATGACTCGACTGAGCTTGGTTACTTTTACCTGCCTGCCCATAGTTGCCTCATGTTGAACTTCATTTGTTCTAAATCATTACCCTTAAGTTCATTACCAGGAGGCTCTGCAGAGAAGAGCTGTCAGTGTTGTTACACCCTTTTCTCCTGTTTTTCTGTGTTGGAGTTGAGTTTAGGATTGTACTGTACCTCTTCTTTTTTGGCAGCCAGTTAGCACCATGGTTTCATTTGTATCTAGGCCTATTTTGTTTATATTGGCCAGGGCTCTCCCTGACAACGTTCTCATGCTTCCATGACTGGCAATAAAAGGCTTAAACTGCACCACCTGACTCCTCACTTACCTCCTCTAGTCTTGTTATTTCCCTCTCCCCTAGACCGACTTGGGGATCATGGCACACTGTAATGAAGAATAACGTTACTTTCTATCATGAAAAATTGCCAATAAAAGCTTCTGAACACAACCAGATATGTTTCAGCAGGAATATGATTTGAAGTCAGGGTGAAATTTACAACATTAGCAGCCAAGATGTGTTTCCCTGATGTTAGCATGTAGCTTCACGTAACAGTGTTAGTGTGCCTGAAGCAGATGACCATATAAAGAAATCCATCATGAGCTAGTATCAGCTTGTAGAAATGTAGAAAGGTAGAAATGAACATTTGAAGCAGTATTTGGAACGATCTATGTACTGTAGCTATAAAGGTCTCGATCTAAGGTAACATATGACAGTTCTTATTTTTAGGTGATCATACACTAAAGAAAACATGCAATATTTGCCCCTAAATCCTACACACTATACCTTTAAGACATCCTATTCCAACAGCACAGGTGTATGTAATATCATTAATGATGGCTACATTCACATCTAGTGTGCCTGGAAGCCACGACAGTGAGCCAGCATGCACCAGGCACTTGCACAAGTGTGACACAGAATTAAATGGCTGTGATTAACCTCCAGGCACAGCCTGGGATACTCAACAAATTGAACCCATATTAAATAGACAAACATGCTGAATTCACTTAAGTCCAACCACTAATGCAGGAAGAGGCAGGGGCTGAAATCACAATGATGAAGTGCCCAGGAGTAGTACAAGAGCACCTAATCTATTTATCAGTACGGGTTTGGTCACATAGCTGACGTCAGTATTACTCTACGTTTACATCAGATTCACTCTCTGCTCCTTCAGTGCCTGTTGCTCATCAGATACCTTCAGGCTAGACGCCATCTCCTAAGAGACAGCGGATCAAGATGAGTGACGAGTGTGGGATTGAGAAAGAAGGCGACTAGAGTGGGAATAACCATACACCTGTCAAGTAAATGTTTTTGTGATGATTACCTGGTGAAATGTCGTCAACAGTGAAGTCCCACATTGTGCTTGGAATGAACAAGGACCGAAGGCCTACTGAGAGATTATTGCTTTGCTCACATTTTCTAAAGCAAATATTCCATTCCAGCTTCGTGTCTTAATATTCATCACTGCCTTTCACCCCAAAGCAACAGCAGAGGGTGACAGTTTGCAAGATGTCTGTCATGGTTGTAAATTGCCTGGCCATGAAAGACATGCAGCAAGCTTCATCGCCTCGAGACCTAGATGGCTTTTCATCAGCTGAAGCTCAGTGTTTTGCCTGAAGGAGAGAAGCTGTTTATTGTAGCCTTACATGAAGTTCAATCTGCGGCCACACGTGATATTGGAATGAACCCACAGCATATGGAGCACTGCGTTAGTTCAGGCCAAGCACTGGAGTCATGCAGGCTTTTCATTCCTGCTTTACAATCATTGGATAAAATCATCGAATGTTTTTCTGTCAGCTAACTAGTCACATCAAATCATGTTCACGCAGGTGCACAGCACGGCCATTATAACCTGATACCTGGATTCTTTGAGAGCTGCCACAAAGAGCAGAGCTTTTTCTGCCAAACTCAACTATTTAACTATAGGAAATATAAGGCATATTCCTTGACAACGACTTATTACACAGTTAAGTATTAGCAACAATACATATTGGTATACCAATAAAAATATAAATGCACTTCAAACCTGAAATTATTTGGACATTACCCGGAGGAGTTGTACGTGAGAATGCGAATGTCCTAATCAGTGGAATCAGATATTAAAGAGGCTTTACACTGCCAGCTCCCTGGTACAAAGTCCACATAATGTCCGATTGAGAATCCACGGCAAGCGAGTGGGCATGCTGACTCCATTTCTGTCATGAGGCTTACGGTAACAGGAAGAAAACAAACATTCGAGGGTCATTTACATGAAGATGGCAGCAAAAATGTTTACTGGAGAGATGATGAGATTTGAGAACTTCTGTCAGTAAGGACTGAAGCTGAAATCATCAGACAAATTCAAGGAACGGCAAGAGACTCTTTTCTGTGACCGAAATTATGAGCTGGCTACAGAATCACAGTATGATATGTTACTGTTGTGCAGCCTGTTCTCAAGTCTCTCACCTCACCAAATACCACCACTTTGTCAGTGATTTTGGTGTCAGACACTGATGCTAAAAGCCACCTTTTGTGGCAGCATGATAAACTGTTGGGTAGCGTCGGTTGGTAACATGGCTAGACTGAACCTTTCGCAGTGTTATGACAGTCTGCCGGTCAACTATAGGCATCTGTAGCGTCAGTATGATTCACCGCCAGACGGGACTTGTGATGGTGTCAGTTTGAAACGCTGCCGTTAACAATGGAATATAAGGAGCTGGAAAGTCCCTGTAGGTTGGGTGGAGGAGTGGTGGATGGGTCCAACAAACCAGGCACTTTCACCTGGAAACCTGATGTTCACTTCCCATATGAATGTAGAGCCAAACCATGATGTTTTTTTCTAATCCTAACCACGTGCTTTGTTGTCTAAGCCTAACCACATGCATTTGTTTACATCCTGGCACTGGCTTCAGGGTTATGAATATCAACAGCAGATGCAAGGGGATATCTGGTGAATAATATGTAGACGTGAAGATCCACTGACAAAGCAGCCATATGTGATGACTTGGGCTGACAACGTGTTGCTGCTACATGTGTGAAATCTGGAGGAAACTCAGAGTATAACTGCTGCTTCTTCCCACTGCAAAGAGCCATCAGGTGGTGGTTCAGGCATTTGATCAAATGCCACCTGGACGCCTGTCTGTGTTGGTATTCAGCGCACGTCCAACAGGGAGGAGACCTGCACAGTCAGAACATGCTAGAGGAATTATATATTCCATCTGCACTGGGATGCCCCGGGATGAAGAACTCAGGGAACCCTAACTTATCCTGCTGTAGAAATTAGATGGACAGATTTGAAGCTCCTTCTCTGAATGTGTTTCCATGCCGAGTGCCTGGAAGAGCATATTTCTACTGCAGCTGCCATTATTTTCTAATCAAAAGAAGTAGATAAATCCTTGAAGAAAAAACCCATAATGCTCTAAATAACTGAGCTGCAGAGTCACACAGGATGATCATCACTTGACCTCAGGTGGGTAATTTCCAGTGAGACTTCACGGATTACAGACGTGGCAGGTTCACACAGGATTAAGAACACAAATGGCTTTTGAAATTAATGCAAATGACATGAGGACCAGTAAGGTAAGACCAAGTAAGATCATCCTGTGCAAAACAGTCTTAAGGTGTCTGACAAATGAGACTCTTAATTAGTTAAATACCCTCATATGACCCACAAGTGCTGCAGCACTTTGGCAGCACATGCGTGCAGGCCCTCACGCAGGCTCTGACACAGAAGATGTCTTCAAGTATCGGCCAGAGAATCAGTTTACTCTTTCCCAGCTCGACACCACACACTGTGCACGGAGCAGATAAGAGCTTTGACCTGGGGCATGTGTTTAGGAGTCTGCATTTTGTTCTTCAGCCCAGAGAGAGCATCTAGGCAGATCGGGGCTTGGATCAGAAGAGGAACCTTATACGTCTCCTCGAGGATTGCCCTGTCAGCTGCCTTCCCTGGCTCAGAATACCAAACAACTAAATTAGCCTCTGATAGAGAGATAAGTCAGAGCAAAGAGACGTTTTTTTTCTCTAGCTGTACATCTGCCCTAAGAGAAACTTATGTCCTCCAGAAAACCTTGGCCTTGTTTTCACAGCAGTTTAAAACAGAATTTTAAAGGAATATTGCAGAGCAGTGTTGTACAGCACAAGCCACAATACTACACAACATTTAGTATTTATTCCTTTATGTCTTTCCAGATAGTCACTATGTGTAGCAGGGGGACACTACAGGACCCATGCAATAAGTAATAGCCAATCAGGTGAGAGCCACAGGCTGATAAGTAGACTTATAGGCAGCAGGTGTGGAGACTGCAGGCTGTCTCCACACTCAGAGACAATGATGTTTTGTCTGCACCCTGTTCTTAGGTATAACTGTTAGGTGTAGCTTCAGCATTTCAATGTGCCTTTGAGCTTCATTGCTGCAGTTTCCTGATGAGACTCTTAATATGTTGCAGATTATATTAGCGCGAGGGACTTACAGAATCCCCAGTGTCATCAACAGAAGATCCTGGGAATATAAGGGAGTATGACACACTGACTGATTAACTGACTGACTGACTGACTTTTTGTTGGTAAAAAACAATCACTTTTCATACCACTATTCCATTACAAAAACATAGCTGGGTTGCAACAAAACACCCACAGTGTTGGTGCCTAAAAAGTTGGTGGTAACACACACAATGAGCAATAGCAATGACTCACTAAAACAGAAGGGGTCCTCTTGTTTGCTGGCCTTGAATAGTGGTCTGCATTAAGATGTTAAGCCACTGATGTGTTGCTACAAAACACCCACATTTGGAGCCTAAAAAGTTACTAGAAAACCACAATGAGCAATAGCAATGACTTGTTAAAACATATTTGGTTTTGTTGTTCGTTGGTCTTGAACAGTGGTCTGCAGCTTGGCAGGCGTCTCGCCTAGGTGACACGCCATCCACCATCCCCTCCACCTCCCGATGGCAAAGTCAGCTCATATACTGTGTCACTTTAGAAACCTTGATATGATATGGATGAAATGTAGAGCGTATTACTGGTTCAGTCAGGAATACTTTAGTGAAAGTAAACTTTATTTCAACTTGCAGTGTTATATTTGGCAGAATGGCTCTGTTCTGCCTCTCTGCCTTTCCTAGGCCTACATAAAAAGCCTCTTCCACGTGCCTATGTGCGCAGACAGCACACCTCTGTGCCCTTCCACATGCAGATCAGGAAAGCCTAAGGCAGCTGCTTCATCAGTTGATTGGGCTGCTTGAGATCAGCTGATGTAGCTGGGATGTGGGCTGAGCTTGACATCATGTCCTGCCTGAACTAATGCTATGCTCAGTTTTGCAGCCAACATTTTCTTCTGGCAACTGCGCTGCATTTACACCTAGAAATGTAACCACAGTGTTCCTCAGAAATCTAATATCTAACATCCCTCCAACATGGACCAAACAGCTTCAGCTTTGCAGCAGTTTAACTGAACATGAGCAGACTCCAGATTTTGTTGTTAAAGTCTAAATCATGTTCTGCACAGATCTCACTGCCTCTGTCCTCCATTGACCGGCCCGCTCTGCTGGCTCAAGACGAGATTTTACCTCATTTGCACAGACCTGAATCTGCTTGTCTTTGCTCAACTCATGACCTTCACTGCAAGATAAAATAAAGCCAACAGAGCGTTGAGCAGTGTCTGGCAGTGGCATGTACCTCCTCCCCTCCCTCATATTTGACTCACCCAGCAGCACTCTGGCAGCGCTCTCCTAAGAGCCATTACCCAATTATTAGGCAGTGAGGCTTTTACAAGGGAAACAGAGACGAGTGAGTGATGAGGGACGGACAGAGAGACACAGCAATGGAAAATGTGAAAAGGACACAGTGAGACAGCAGTTTGATCCTCACATACTCACGTTATTGTCTGTTGCTTTTAAAGGATTAAAGGCACTGTGATTAGTCATTTGATTAAAATTCATTGTTAACCTTGAAAGTAAAATGTAAATGAAAACTTTTGATTACTCAAAAACACAAAGTGCCATATCTATAATGTATTTTAATAGATACCCTGAATGCATTATGCATGCAATACAATACGAGAGAGTTCCTTTAAGCCCTCATAATGCAATGTGATGTCTCATAATAACAGTGAGGTATGATCGACCATCATCATAAAACTCTGAAGCTCCAAGCTCAAGTACTGTATCTTAAAATGGCTCTATTATTTTTACATAAGAGGTTATGAGCTGTTTTCAGGATTGTGGTGCCTGAGCTGCCAAGCTTCCACTTTGAACGCTATGATCTTTTAAGGCTCTGAATGTGGTGTTAGTATCAACAAATGTGTTCTTCCTCTGTCAGAGCCCCACAGTATGTTGTCAATGCACTCTTACTGTGAGGGTGTTATGACCAGAACTTTCTGGCTGTGGTTATTAAAGAAAAACTTTATCTAGTTACACTGAATAGTTTCAAGTTCAAATCCATTATTGTCATGTGCCCAGCAATTACAGAGAAGCAGTTATTGGCAATGAAAAGATCTCAGGCAAGCTCCAACAACGCTCATTAAATATGTATAAAAAGAAAATCATGCATGAAACAATGGGATGCTGAGATATAAAATAGTGAAAAGTTAAAATATGGGGAGAAGATAACAGATATAGAGTTAAATTTTTGCAGTGACAGTAAATGCAAAATGAATAGAATGTTGTATAAATAGGGATATATGTAAATTCATGTTAAAAAATAATCAGTATAAGCATTTATGATGCTCTGATGTCCTTGTAAGATATTACAATCATACTTATGTCTCATGGCTGTTGTATTATGGCACTGATACATCCACTAAATGGCAGTAGAGAGCAGAGTCAAAAGTTTCTGACAAGGTTATAATAAAGCACCTTTTAATAGAGGCGGTGTTGTGGACGGCGATGGTTTGTGAGGCTATCAAATACATTGTGACACGTGGAAGGAGAATTCTTGTTACTCTATATTACTGGTTCGTTCGGTTCCACCATTTTTTAAATGTCTTCATTATGTCCTACAGTTGTGTCTCACATGAGCTAAGCTACACTGCCCCCATGATCTCCAGTGGTACTGCTCTGTTTTGTCCGTATCCCTAAGCCTTCAGAAAATGTGCACAAATGCAGACAAAATGAACATTGAGTACGGACAGAAGGCTCCATCTGTGTCCATATACATTATCTATCATTACTGTGGTTGCCTTGTGTTTCAGAAGATAAATATTGTTCTCATCTCTGTGTACCATATGAAAAATTAGGTTGGTCTTCACTAGCTACAAGAGGAGAAATACACACTGTAATTTTGTTTCTGAATGTCTCCTACTAAAGCTGCTTCAACATATCACATTTCTTCTCAAACTACTGAACTACTCATGATACAAGATTCTAAACTAATCTAACAGCTTACTCTTGATACCTATGCTGACTTAAAGGTCCAGTGTGTAGGATTTAGGGGGACATATTGGCTGAAATGGAATATAGTATAATAAGTGTGTTTTCTTCGGTGTGTAATCACCTGAAAATGAGAATTGTTCTGCTTTCATCACCTCAGAATGAGCCTTTAATATCTACATTGAGAGAGAGTCTTCGTTCATGGAGTCTTTGTTTATGGAGTTTGTTCATGGAGAACTGCTATGTTTCTACAGTAGCAGGACAATAGGAAAAAGGCTTCATTTATTTTGTGCTTTTACTGGTTTAAATCACTGGGATCCGGTAGTTTCCGAGAGGAAGAGATCTCTGGTCAAACGGCATCGGAAAAAAAAACAAAACGATTTTTTAAACATGAAACTGCTTCTATCAGTGTTTTCTGTTTCAGCTGAAATCATTGGCTCAGTTTGTTTTGGAGAGGAGGAGATCTGTGCAGAAAAACTTCCTAAACAACCAATCAATCAAGCAATCCTCACCACTAGATGCTGCTAAATCCCCCTAAATCTTATACACTGTCCCTTTAAGAGTTCTGTAAGTAACTCTCAGAAAATCCTTCTTATCATTGACACAAGTGGCCACAAGAGAACTGCAGTTAGCATTCTGTTGCTTGCGCTTGCACTCTGTAAAGGCGCTAGGACACGACTTTGTTGGGAGAGGAGAAGACAGGCAGCTCCAATGACAAACCTTAGCCACTGTGGCAACTTGAATTCAACCAGTGCAAGCACCAGTGATGGGGGTCACAGCAGGCTGGTGGCTAGCAGCAGTGCTGGGTTTAATCCATGTAACAGCAGCAACAGAAGGTTTGTGGATCTGGTGGGGAGTCAGGGCTGTAACAGATCCGATCTCTAGCACTGAGTCATTAGAGTTACAAGGCCCTAAATGAAGGTCTGTCTCTAGGCTGAAAAATGGAAACACAGCATGAGTTCACTTTTGTGTGTTGACGTTAGCGGCCTCGATTTCTTAGCAAATGTTAGCTAGTGTTGCATACTGTTAGCTGAGGAGAGAGGCAAAAGAGTGTGCATGAATGTCACATCCTTTGTATTTTCCCAGAAAATGTATCCTGAATTTACACAGAAGTTAATCCAAAGAATGTAATGCAACCTAGAAAGTCAGGGAAAGTCTCAGTTTTGAAGTTGCAATACAATCTGTTCCCCCATCGGCAATAAAAAACATTTGGTATTCATGTAAAAAAATGACACATAGCACCTAAACTTGAATCGCTTATCCCATTAGTTGAATTTAAAATTTCAATTTTCCAAGTTTGTTGTGTCTTATATCTGTGTCAGTTCTTTCTTGAAACAAAGATAATAACTCACAGTACATATGGAAGTCGTAGAAACTGTCACCAAATAATCCACTGAATCACCGTTTAATAGGTAAGTAGTACAAACAGTTGTCAGCTGTAACTTTTTTTGTATTTCTATCTCGTGTCATGCTTTAATGTCATACATCTTGACTTTGTTTCATGCTATTTATAGTGTTCTTGGGCCGCTGTATCTATAAATCTTGGGTAAATCCTTTTCTTCTGTCTAACAGGCCCAGAAAGCCTCGCTTACTGTCAATTGTGAAGCAAAGAAAGAGGAAAGAAAAAAAAAGCAGCTCCAGACTGGTGCCAACATAAAACTCTGAATGACCTCAATGTGTCTCCATTAGGTAAGACACACACACACACACACACTTACACACAGACTGTAGCTCACTACACACGCCATCTAAAAGGGGTATAACTCTCCAACTCTCAGAAATTATGTTGCTTACTTTGGAGGGTATATGAAAGGCTGTTGGCTCTCTCTCAGCATGCCTTCCTGTCTGCTCTATTTATGCAGCAGTGGGGGATTGTAGATCAAGAAACTGTGGGATTTTTTAGATTTATATCTTGGGGATTCTCTGATTTAAAGAGTTGTAATTCTGTGATTTCAAGTAACTGTCGAGAACTAGCGTGCGTCTTTTGATCTGCTGTGTTCAATCAACTTCCTTTCATTATTTTCCCTTTCCATAAATCCAAGTCGCTCATTTGCTCCTACCTGTTTTCCTCTTCCTTATCTACCCCTCAGTCCCGTCTCCCTCGGACAGATGAGTGTGGTCAGAGGTCATGTGGTTGTAATTAGAAGAGCTCTGCCTCGGCACTCTGCCCTGCTTCCTGTTTCTAATCTACGAGAAAACAGGCTTCACTTCAGTCAGCCCTGAAAACAGCTGTTAGCCTCGAGGCTCAGCACTCAAACTCCCCAACCTAAATAAAACTGTCTTTAACCTGTCTTGATAGTCTTATAACATTTATCATAACCTTCCTCCAAACCATGCCAAGTCCGCCCTCTAATTTCCCTTCTGCTTGATCAGTTACATAACCGCAGAGCGACAGAGACGCTGGAATGCAGAAGGCCTCACAGTGCTTATAGTATTGGCACTTTGACTGCTGATGCCAACAGTATCTACTGCGCTATAAATCTTGTGGATCATTACAGAGGAATATTATTAGTCTGTTAGTTTTGAGTCATTAGAAAAGATCAGAGGCCGTGTTCCCTTTTTCATTACATCCAACATCTTTGGTCTGTTTCAGTGTTTATTTACTTTGGTTTACAGGTGGCTCTTGTTATCCAGGTCAAGTCTCTCAGCCATTTTTCCAGGTGGTCTGTCAGTATAAGGTATAAAGAGCACTGCACTTTAGTCCTGTGTTAACACTGTGACGACCCCCTTAGAGAAGTCAGCAGAAGTCCGTTTTGCTGTATGGACTGGAGGAAGAAGAAACGGTTGGTTTAGGGTTATTGGCATACACTTTGGGCCCCTTAGTACCAACTGAGCATGGTTTAAACACCACAGCCTACCTGAGTATTGTTGCTGACCGTGTCCATCCCTTTATGACCACAGTGTACCCATCTTCTGATGGCTACTTCCAGCAGGATAACGCACCATGTCACAAAGCTCAGATCATCTCAAACTGGTTTCTTGAACATGACGATGAGGTCACTGTACTCCAACGGCCTCCACAGTCACCAGATCTCAGTCCAATAGAGCACCTTTGGGATGTGGTGGAACGGGAGATTTGCATCATGGATGTGCAGCTGACAAATCTGCAGCATCTGTGTGATGTCATCATGTCAATATGGACCAAAATCTCTGAGGAATGTTTCCAGCACCTTGTTGGAT
This sequence comes from Cephalopholis sonnerati, assembly GCA_019142605.1. Classification (NCBI taxonomy): domain Eukaryota; kingdom Metazoa; phylum Chordata; class Actinopteri; order Perciformes; family Serranidae; genus Cephalopholis; species Cephalopholis sonnerati. Next base: position 41,014,670 of record JAGQAX010000003.1, on the reverse strand, counting down.
CTATGCCACCAAGAATTAAGGCAGTTTTGAAGGCAAAAGGGGTCCAACCCGGTACTAGCAGGTTGTACCTAATAAAGTGGCCAGTGAGTGTATAATTCTTATTTGTCCTTAAAGCTGGGGAAATCTTGAGAAACTCTTCCCATGTTGAGAGGCCAATCACAAGTCATTACAGGGGGTTTGTTCCTAATAACTGTTCTACATATGCAGATGCTCATGCAAGTCCCCACAGGGAAAGCCTGATTCAATGGCAGAGAATCCTGCAGAGAAGATTACTATTCCAGCACTGGCAACAACTTCCTAAACTGCAAACCAAACCAAAAAAGAAAGATTGACTTAAAAAGTGACTCTAAAATAGAGTCATAATACATGAAGTAAAACGTGTGTCAGTATCAAGGAAGTGTTTCAGAGATGGACAGAAAATGTTACCAATACTGTTGTTAAGCCTTCTACTAACATGTTCACGTTTATGTAGCTAATGTTAGATAGAGCCTTAAATCGCAGTGTGTCCTCCTTCTCACTCCCTGCCACTACAGACCACATCACTGGGGAGGGGAGTCACAGCACCTCTGGAGATGGACCCCCAGTCAGCGGCTGCAGCAACCTGAATACAGCCAGCGCTAACATCTGCTCCAGGGGACTGGACAGCCCAGAGTCCCTGTCAGATAAGCAAACTTTTCTTGTGGCTGTTACACAGGTTAGACCCTGCCGCTGGCCACCAGCCCACTGTGACATCTGGCCGCAACAGCCATGGAGCAAGAGAGAGAGGGCAGAGCAATGAGAGGCTGAGCTAATACGCTGCAGGCAACTCAACAATGAAATAAGATGAAATAACTCAGTGTATGGGAAACACTGTATGAAGCATGTGCATATGGCCGTGGTCATCCGGTGGGAGTTTTGTGTGTGTTTGTGTGTGTGTGTGTTTTCCAGATTTTTGCCTACCCCAGCTCAACAAAAGCATGTGCAAAATTAATCAGAAATACATTACAGTGATTTTAGGCCAAGCTCTTCTAAACCTTTATTTGAGACTTTTTGCATGATGCCTTTACAGGAACATGTTGTCCATTTGCCAATTGCACGTTACAATAGCTAGTAGTAGTAAGAGCTAATCAAAATGATATGATATCAGATTATTAAAACATCTATCATTTCTCTAAATCACTGCAGCTGAACGTTGCCTACAACTTGTCAAAACATGAACATCCATTATTAGAACTGCTCATAGGTTTAACCTTGCTAAAAGGGACAACCTACGATTGCACAGCAGAAAACAAATGTTGCCATTTTCCCCAGTGTGTATCTCTGTTCAGGATTAAAGTTAAGGGTTATAAATAAAAGTCCATCTGCACTCTGTGGCCCCTTTAATAGGTACACCTGTAAAATGTGATGCAATCCAGTGCAACGCTGTTACTGCTATAACATCTTTTTTTATATAGGTTTATAATGTTTCGTTTTTGGTGACATTACTTACACTGAATTTGTAAAAATTGAGCATAGCGTTCGTTCAGGCAGGAACAATGTCAAGTGCAGGTCACATCCCAGCTACATCAGGTGATCTCAAACATCCCAGTCAACTGAGGGAGCAGCTGATTGATGAAGGGAGTCAGCTGATAGATCACATGATTCCTTTCAATACAACCGATTTGTGAATCTCATCCAGGGTGCCCTATTTAAACTGCTCTGACCTGCCTACTGTTGCTGCTTCCTCAGCAAGCTGCTTTGCAACCCGCCTCCACCCCAGCTCCTTATTTTCATGCTGTCTGACTTATCAATGTCATTTCTGTTTGTCACTAATGCTGGCTCTGTTCTGTTCCCGTAGGCTTTCCATGTAGGCGCATGGAAGGGCAGGGAGGTTTGCTCCGTTTCACAGCGGTCGAGCTCCTTGGCAACAGCGGGTCCACTCAAGTCCACTTGAGAAATCGCATGAGAATGGGACAGACGCAGGGTCACAGTGACCTTGACCTCTGACCTTTGATTACCAGAATCTTATAGTTAGTGCTTGAGTCCAGGTGGACAGTTGTGCCAAATTGTTCCCTCAAGGTGTTCAAGTGTTTGGGAATAATACATGTCAAGTCTGAATGCACTTACTGTAAGTTGCTTTGTGGAATGACATCTGACAAGTTGCTTGTAAAAGTAAATCGTACATGTACATGTATATAGTTCATATCTGTGCATCACAACGATCCCTATGCGCACGCTGAGCACTGGAATGCTAATGAGACACCGTGTGTGTAATCATATCGTACCTTTCACTTTGTTAGCTAGTGTTTTCCACTCAGCCAGGATAATTGAAAGAGATTTCACGCCACTTGATTGTTTATTGTTTAAAAGGATAAAAAGCCTCGACTGGCCGGTTGTTTTCAACAGTCTTGTAAAAATTGAGTTAATTGGCCTGATCACTGCAACTGACTGTGCGCGTATTTAATTAAAGTGCAGCTTGTTATTTTAATGGGCAGCAAAGTGAGCATAAATACGTTTAAAAGGTTTGGGCACACACTTGTTTTTAATTTGTTCAGTTTAAATTGATCTTGTTTATGTAGTCCTCACACATTCTTGTTGTTGTTGTTGTTGTTGTTGTTGTTGTCTTCCACCATGCATTTAATTGCATTTAATATGTAGTGTTTTTTAGTGTGTGAAATATCCTGTCTTTAATGACAAACAAAGTTTGACAAACCTAAACTAGACCAAAGTACACGCCTGAATCAACCAGCGCTCATTTAACTGTGCATGTTGGAACAGCCTCCACTAGTCTGGGCTGATGATCCAGGAAACTGTTCAGATGTCCTGCTTTGTTTCCCAATAGAGCTTTTCAGATCTCCACTCAAGGCTTAAAGTATTTACAGCGCTGCAGTCTGCTTTTCCTCTAGCAAAGCCTCCCTGAGGACGGCATTACAGCTAATGGGAGAGATATGGCCAAACAGATGGAGCTGGCATGCTGCAGAGACCCATCCAGTGTCTCTGAGACTTTGAGATGCTTCCTAGTTTGTTTGTTTATTTTAGAGAGTTGGATAAATTTTTAGGTTAAATCTCAAATACCATTTCCCTCACAGGACTGAGTGGTTTAATTGTGAGCCAAGTTCCAAACTGGATGGTGTCATTTGTAAAGAATTAGAAGGGTGAGAAAAAAATCCCCCGAAGAAATGTGACATTGTGCTTGTGCTCTGCGGTTAAAAAAAAAGTGTCATTTTGACATTTTAATGGAGTATACAGACTTCTGGTTTTGTTTTTTCATTCTGAAAATGTTTATTTTTTCATAATCAAGTGTCTTTCTGTTGCTCAGTGATAGGGAACAAAAAGAGACTTGGTTAATGAAGGAGAAAATACTGTTTACAAATACAAACACACATACAAAATTCAGCCCCAACAGCATGAGTGGTAGCATAGATTTAGGCTATAAAGACAGCTATTATACAACTATTTACATGAACTGCTCTGCAGTTTGAAGTCTCTGTAAGAACGCACTTAATCATCAAAACCCTAATGCATTTATACATTTGGAAGTAAAGCACCTTTATTTTTCATTTTGATATGTTGGGATGTATTTATGTTTACAGGGTCAGTTCACCAAAATTACAAAAAAAAAAAAAAGGCGATTTCCTTCCTCATTTCAAGGGACAGTTCTCCCTAAAGTCAAAAACCCATATTTTTCCTCTTAGCGTTATTTATCAATTTAGATTGTCTGAGATGTCTGCCTTCTCTCAAATATAATAGAACTAGATGGTGCTCTGCTTGCGGTGCGCAAAGTGCCAAAAAATACATTTGAAAAACTGTCTCTTTCCAGAAATCATGACACGGTTACTTAAGATAATCCACAGACCTTGCTGTGAAATGTTTATGTAGGATCTACTTTCTTTCCAGTAAACTACAAGCGCCAACGTCTCACTGCGTCGAAAGAAGCCTGCATCTACTGCTAGCTCACTTAGCACTACTGGGCTAGTTAACGTTACAGCTCAGCAGAGGAGGACACCATTAATGTTTACATCTCATGCTGTCACAAGCACGAGCCTCTCGTCTATGAGTAGATGCACACTTCCTTCTGCGCAGTGATACAGTTGGTGGGTGTAGTTCAGTAGAAATAAAATAGTTCCTACATTAAACTGCTCACAACAAGGTCTGTGGATCTTAAACCAGATAATGATTTCTAGAAAGAGACATTGCTGTTGAGTTTTTCAAATGTATGTTTTGGTGCTTTTAACACCACAAGCTGAGTGCCATCTAGTTCCATTATATTCAAGAGAAGGCAAGCATTTCTACAGTCGATATCTCCAACACTCAGCAACTCACACCAAACCAATCTAACTTGATAAATAGCACTACAGGTAGAGATAAAATATGTATTTTTGATTTTGGTGTTGAACTGTCCCTTTAATGCTGTTTTTAGAGGTGCAACAGTTTTCACCGCGACAAAACAGTCTGAGTGAAAATATTGACAACAGCCAAGTGATGTTATGTGTCATTTTTAATGCTTTGAATTAAAAAAAAACTCTTTAGTAAGTCTTTTGGTTTAGTAAATCAGCATGTATTCTGGAAGATATTTAAGGGTCAGAAGTGTTTGCACATGGTGCAGGATCTGACCTAATTAGCCACTGATGTTACACACCTGTGACTCACCAGGTGAACAACAGTTGAGGTGATACAGGGAGGATGAATTGTTTGTGTCCAACAATTTGTCTTTTTTAACCATAAACTAAAACCTGAACTGCCTACATCAGCAGCAGCCCGATGTGCTCTTCATTAAAAGCAATTAAATTTAAAGTCCTATAATCAGAGTTCTACTATTTTATTTAAATAATTGAAAAAAAAACTTTACCTACTGTGCCAACAATAAAACATTGTAGCCAACTGAGTTACTGTAGCCAAAGATAATTTCCCTAACCACTTTAAAATTTGTGAATTAAATCCAAAATAATAACTGATTTAAAATGTTTGCATTCATTTACATCTACTTGGCTACTAGAAATATGGACACACAGACACATGGCAGTAAAAAGAGACCAAACTGCACTCAATAAGAAGGACTATAATTTAGGTCAGGTTGGGGCCCAGTTCCTCAGAACCGAAAAGGCAAAATAAGTTTTCAGAGATATTTATGTAAAAGCTCAACAACTATTTGCACCCTTTTTGAATGTTATCAGTCTGTTATCAGTCGTTATCACTACCATTATAATGCTTTAATTCTGGCAAACTGCACCTACCAGTAGGCTAGAAGGTGCATGTAACATACATAAAGTGTGTTTGTTTGTTACTTGATTGTTTTTAAGTTATGCATTTCAGTTAAAAAAAACTCAACATTGACTTCTTTTTTCACTCGGTACATGAACAGCAGTCTCCTGAATGAAAGTCCTGTGTTTGTGTGACCAATCCAACCACCCCAAGCTCCTGCCTATGTGGACTTTGTGGCTCTTTTTGCGATATTAACTGACTTTCTCCTTAACTCCCATCATTATAACGAAGGCTTCTAGAGGCAGCCACCTAACAATAAACATAAATATACTGTAGGAGGTCATTTATTCTACAGATGACAACTGATAACAGCCATTTCATGGGTTGATAACATTTAAACTGGTTGACTATATGTATGGCCAGATGCCATCAGAAGGACAATGTGTTTTTGCAATTTGGGTGAACTAACCCTTTCAAGCTACTTCTGAAAGGTACAAAGGTTTGTTAAAGGTGTGACAGCAGTCTGTCTGAACACATTTTAATCTGACAGAAACTCTCAATTCAAAGCACAGATACATAATCGATTGCACAGATGTAGGATTCCTGATACGTGACACAACTTGTGTTAAAATCAAAGTCCCTGAAAGGAGTGATCCAAGAGGAAAGTAGCACGGCACAGAAGAAGGAAAAAATGATTTACTTTGTACAAAAGTGTAGTGCAAAGGAAGTCATTCAACATTCTTTCCTAATTGTGTGCCGTGCTACCTGCCTCTATTTTTTGTTCCTTTTGATTGTAATATTTTTAGGGCAGTCCTCATTTATGAAAGCACAGTAAATTCCTCTCCAGGCTGAGAGGGATTTACAATAAGCACCACACTTGTATTGTCCTCTGCTTAGTTCTCTCGTCTTAGCATAAAGCAGTATCCATAGCAAAAAGATCAAGTAATCCGAGCCAGAGATTCTGCCACTCCTTTCATTATTCCCTTTGTCCTGTTTTTACTGGATGCTAGGGTGCCACCAGGTATCCATTGAAGGTGATGTAAACATCCACGTCGTCACTGTAAATGGCGTTCTCCCTCTCCCTCTTGTAGAGTCGAACCCAGACCTCGTCGTTCAGAGCCAGATCCATCATAACACTCTGGCTCTGCATGATGGACCTCTCACTGGGCTGAGCGTACAGGATCACCTGCTCCTTGTCGTTGTGCATCAGGTGGAGGTAGGTCTCCTTAAAGTTCCAGGTGTGAATGTTAACGTTGAAGAAGTAGATCCCTGGCACGTAGCAGTAGAACTTTCCCTTGAACATGTTGAAGTGCCCGTGGAGGTTGACGAACACCGTGTCGAACACCAGCGCCTGGTAGTAGTCCACGCTGTGCAGGGACTTGCGGCGTCCTACTGAGAAGGAAGAGTAGGGGATCTTGCAGGCGTCTCCGGGGGCACCCGCCTGGCCTTTGGTGCCTTTAGGGCCCATTGGTCCTCGGTGGCCGGGAGGTCCCTCTAAACCAGGCTTACCAGGTGTACCCTTGTCGCCTCTGTCTCCTTTATCACCTGCATGGACAAGAAGAAACGCAAGTGAGTGGTGCAGAGAGAAACATCAGGAGCATAATCTTTCTTTTTTTTTATTTAACTTCAGTGGTGGAAAGTAACTATGTGCATTTAAGTACATACAGAACATTGAAGCATTGCTCTGAAGTATGATTTTAGAGTACTTTCCACTTCATGCTGCTTCCTACTTCATCACTACAGTTCAGAGGGATATATTGTACTTTGCTACACTTTTTTTTTTTACAGTTAAAACTACTAATCCCTTTGCAGAAAAAAAGAAGTTTTACTTTTTATATTTTTAATACATTGTAATGAGTGTAAGTAGGAACATTTAAATTTTTTAGCCTCTAATATATGTTTTTTCCATACAGAAAGAATTAGATGTTGCCTGCTGAAATAACACTGACATCCTCTTTTTTTCAGTTGAGATGTTAATTAGTCCTCACTGAGCCCATCAACAGCCAGGGCTGGTCCAGACTACATGATTTCATCCCTAATTGTCTGTAGTGCAGCTGTTATTGAGTAAACAACAGGTCCAAGCTCTTGTTACAAAGCAGTCCATTCATTTTGACATTCACATGATGCCATTAAGCCTTTTTGTCTTTTATAGTGGTTACTAATTTCAGAAGTGGACATAAATTTCAGCAAAGCTTTCACATCTTATGTTCCAAATCCTACTCATAAATCTGAGGTAATTTTGTTGAACCAGTGCTTATCCTAATTTTGTGCTCCGCGTGGACTGTGAGACAAAATGTTCTGACAGAGATGTGTAAGGAGGATCTGTCTGGAAAATGTTTCCTGGTGCCAGGACTTTCAAAATGCTGAGTCAAACCCCATTTTATGTAATCTATGACCTTTATTGGCCTCTACTGAGGACCAGTAGGAACTGCAATAACATTTATCTACAGTAATTTATTTCTGCAAGAGGAGCTTGTAATGCCAAAGGGTATCAGACATTACAGTGAAAGGTTACGGGTAAGGTTTAAAAGTCTCAGGAATCTTAGCACCTGCCTGGGGAAAGTTTTTTGTGAAGAGGCTTTCCCAACAAAAACTTTCTGCTGATACGAAATGACTGAAGTTTGGTTTAAATGAAAGTGTATTGAAGGAACAGAATGTAGGATTCATAGACTTTAGTATTGCTGATTGCTGTGTGTCAAGCTGAACTCATGGTTAGAATTCGTTAAGTGTTCATTGTTCAGGACATTTTTACTGGTAGTTAAGGTATCTCCAGAGGTCTCTTCCTGTCCAAAACAAATGGACCACGTTATCAAAACAGGTGAAAACACTGAACAATGCAGTTTCACATTAAAAGTCAGACATTTATGAGGTTTTTACCAGAAGCCAAATTATCCGCAGAGGTTTATTCCTCTACGAAACAAACAAGCCTAGTGATTTAAACCGGTAAACACACTGAATAAAGCAGTTTCATGTTACAAATCAATGTTTTTCCAATGCTGTTCAGATCTTGGCAGAACTACTACTACTAACTACAGTGGCAATCATGAGACTGTTAATGGCCTTATCTAAAGTAAGTGTTTGGTGTGTCCATTCTGGGCCACTGTAAAATAGAAACATGGCAGTGCAACGTGACGATCTCCATGTCATCTTCATGACCCACTCCCTATTTAGATATCAGAAACGGCTCCTTCTAAGGTGAGAAAAGCATGGCGATTCTTATTTACAGGTGATTATACACTAAAGAAAACAAACTTTATTATTTTCCATTGCTGCCATTATTTACCCTGTAAACACTGGACCTTTAACTCTGAGACACAATTCAGCTAGTTCCACTAGTATAGTTTATATACATATAAGACGCACCATGATCAACAATAATGTTGTCCAGTGAAAACAAAATTGTTTGATCAGATATCATACTCACTTACATACAGTGCACTTGGAGAATATTAAGGCCGCTTCCCTTTTTTATTGTCATATTTTGTTATGTTGCAGACTCCTGATAAAATTATCTGTCTACACTAACTTCCCCGAAAACAGGATTTTAGAGATTTTAAAGAATGTATTAAAAGTAAAAAACTGAAAAATCAGTGACATAATTCAGACCCTTGGCTATGACTCTTGAAATCTAGCTCAGGTGTTTCCCATTTCTCTTGATCATCTCTGACATGTTTCTACACCTTGATTGGAGTACACCTGTGGTTAATGCAGTTGATTGGACATGCTTCAGAGAGGCACACACCTGTCTATATAAAGGTATCACAGCTGACAATGCACATCACAGTGAAGAACATGAGGTTCAAGGAGCTGCCTGCAGAGCTCAGAGACAGACTGTATCAAGGCACAGCTCTGGGGAATGCAAAAACAAAAACTCTGCTGCATGCAGCTGCAGCTCCTATGAGCCAAATGACCTCTGTAATTCTTAAATCCTTAAAACATTTAAATTTATGTTTCTCCACTTGTTAATTAGTCACCTGTCTCTACATACAAACCCCAAACTACTTCATTCATATACTCTACTTCACATGTGGTACTGTTTCAGTTGTTAGTTGGAGGCGTTAGTCCTCAATGGCTCTCTTCTTGTTTATATCCTGCTTCCAAGTTACATTCTGTTTTGCTGCCACAACAACCAAACACTGTTTGTCTGCATGGATTTTTAAATTCTATGTGACTTGACAGCACGCTCTGAAAATGATTAATGGGCTTATGTATGTTCTCCTGTCACCACTCCTGACTGAAATGTTGCTGGTTAAGTGAACATTTAAAGGGTTTGCTATTGTTCAAAGGATACAAAAACCTCTTTGCTATGAAAGTGACAAGTGACACTGCTTATTGGACTTCATAAGCTCCATCACCATATCAGTGTGGAGCAGCTGGAATAAAAAAAGGCCCGCGAGCTAAGCAAACACTTTCAATGACAAACAGAAGCAAATAAACTGAGAAACACAACAGACTATAGTAGCTGGAGGAAAAGTGAGTGACAGGAATTTTACCTGGGCAAAATTTAAAACTCCATGGATGTCAGACTTCAATACATATAAAAATATTTGGCTCTTTGAGAGAAATCGGACTATGCAGGTCCTAAGGCAGTCATGAGTTAAACACCTCTGGGTTGGGTAAACCACACAGGAAGAAGCCACAGTGCTGCCTTCGCTTCCTGGACATCCGAGGTAAACACCAGTGATCCTCTGTACAGATGCACAATTATCTGTCCAGCTGTGACCAGTGTCCACGCAAAGAGCCCTGAAGAGAGTTAAAGCACTTTCCACAAACAGCAGCTTAGCAGCACCAAGAAGGCCACATATGGCACCTTTGTCCTGAAAACAAATAATAACTTAATGCTCACCTAAGATTCTGACCTGATATAGTGCATATAATGAGAAGTTTCAGTGTATAGCATGAAAGTCCAAATATACAGAATGAAAGTTTGAATATATGGAATCAACCATAAGTGTATATATAGAGTGGACCTTGAATATACAGAATGAAATGTGCATATATTAAATTAAGGTTACAATATATTGAATAAAATTTTGAATATATGGAATGAACCTTGAAAATATGGAATCAAACTTGAATATATGGACTTAGTGTCACAGTATATATAATTAAATTTGGAATATATGGAATTAACCCTTGTGTGTATATATGGAATAAAATTTGAATATATGAACTATGGAAAGTCTGAATATATATAATGAACATATAGATTGAAAGTTTTAATATTTGAAATGAACCTTGAATGTATGGAATGAAAGTTGGTATACATGGAATTAAAAATTTGAATATATGGAATAAAACTTGAATATACAAACTATGGAAAGTCAGAATATATAGAATGAATGTTTGAACATATGGAATGACCCTTGAATAATTATAATCAAAGTTTAAATATATACGGAATGAACCTTGACAATATAAATGATTAAAGTTGGAACACACGGATTAAAAGTTTGAATAGTTTGAATAAACTGAACTCTGTATTTATAGAATTAAAGTTTGAATAATGGAATCAACATTGAGTAAATGGAATGAAACTCAAAATATATATAATAAATGGTCGAGTATATGGAACAAACCTTGAGTAATTATCATGAAAGTTTAAATATATATGAAATGAAGCTTGAATTTATACAATTAAAGTTGGAACATGTGGATTAAAAGTTTGAATACATGAACTGAACTTTGAATTTGTAGAATGAAAGTTTGAAAATATGGAATGAACCTTGAATAAATGGAATGAGACTCAGAATACATAGAATAAATCTTTGAATATATGCAATGAACCTTGAATACATAGAATTAAAGTTGGAACATACAGAATTAAAGTTTGAATACATGGAATGAACCTTGAATATAATGACGCATGAGAACATTGAATGAAGTCTGACACCATCAAGATACTGGCCCAATTGTGTTTTAATGTGATTTATCAGTATGGATGTTTCTACAAGAGGTAACACTGAGTGAGTCAGCACAAAATTTAGTATGAACAATCCTAAGTAATGAAGAAATAATTTACACCCTGGCGAATGCATGCACGAGCCAAAGATATCTTAAGAAAATATATAATATGAGATTTCAAGGTCCAGACTGCAAAGTAAAAATCTCAAACAAAATGTATGATTTATGTAATTGTATCTGAACTGTACTTAGCACAAATTTCTGAACCTTCTCAACCATCTGAATATTTCAATGCTGTGTAAAATATAATTTGATCTCGCTGACGTAATTTCAAAATTGTGTGGGTGCAGATTTGCCTTTGTCCATGACTGTGGGTTCTGGTTTCTTTTGAGATATTTGGCTGATTGCTCTCTGAAATTGAGATTGGCTCACTGACTGATTGTGGGTCACACTGTTTAAATCCAATCACCACAGCTTTGTGGGAGCAAATCCAACTCAAAGCAGGCTTTATTGTTTTCCAGAGAGCAGTCAGTGAGTCAGTGCAACACAGAGAGGAAAAAATGGTGTGTGTTTGTATGAATTATTTGTGTATATTCCAAGAGCACAACTAGATTTGCTCAAAGGTTAGTTTGTTCCTTTGTGCATGAATACACATGTGTATGTGAATACCATATGTTTCTGTGTATTTGTTTATGTATGTGTGTTTCCTTCCACATAAGCAGTTTCAGTGCCAGGTGAAACTGCCTGTTAAGACCTCCCTCATTGCACAGCTGCAGTACACTAACGCTGGATATTTCATTGCCTCATTTGTAAAGAAGAGCAACAATTAAAGGTTCTTTTTTAAATTTTCCATCCAAGTTATCCAAGACCTTGGATACAAGGGGAAAAAAGGATAGCAAGAGTTAAATTTTCCCTTGTAATCCTTCACTGGCTTCCCACCAGTGAAAAATCTGACCTGAATGTGGCCTATGTGGCCTAATGGAAAGACATTCTGTGATGCAAACTGTGTCCAACACATCAAAATTTTACTTTGATTTCATCAGTGGAAAAGTTGTGGGTTCTTCTGCAGTATGAAAGGGCCCTAACTGCCTAAAACTTTGCATGTATATTCGGAACTTGGCCATTTAAAAATAATCTAAGGGTGCCCCCGAAGTGTGGTTCCTTTGGGCACACAGCAATCACACTCGGATGCGCAAGAAAACAACCGGACCGAGACCTTCTTGAAGAGGTGGTCTTGGTCTGGTTACAAACAAACTCTGGTGCAGTTTGTTTGTGGTGGGAACGTGTTCCGACCTCGATCCAATCAACCTGCAGTCGCATTTTGCATTGCTTGGGTTAAACATGAGCATGTTACAGTCCTGGAGGATTATTAATGTGCGCCTCCTCCTGTACTGCCTTACACACTGCACATTCAGCACATCCAATGCATCAAAACATTGTTTTCTAGTTGGAGCCGCGCCTCGTTTTCAAACTGTATGCTTTGACTCAAATGAACAATGACAGCAATATAGTCCACGATGAGCAGCGCTAAAATCAACCTGCGTAGTTGTCCCTCCATTGTGACATTAGAAAGTGTCACATTTATCTTACAAGTGTACTCTTCTTCAACGTTTTGTTTACTTCCTGGATTTTTCCCACATGGAAATTCTGACCAATCAAGAGCAGCTTTCTCACACAAGGCATTTGATCTGGTCCGCTTGTAAATGCTGACGTGAGAACACGACCAACAACTCTGCAATTGTGCAACTTTGTAACAAAATTAGTCCCTGATTCAGACCAAAGAAAGTGAACTCTAGGTCTGAAAGCACTTTAACTGTGTCTTTTGTAGACCAACATTGTAGATACCACTTGGTATGCTTTTTCCTAGCTCCTTTTCTGTATTATTGTTGTGGTTGCTATTAAAAAGCAAATATGAGTCTTTACTGATCTCCTGTCAGTTTTGTAGTAAATCACACAAACTGACTTTTGTTACACCACTTTTATATATTTGCATAACTTAAAGCCTCTTCGTGAACATGTTTTTAACCGCTCCTGCCTCAGGTTGCGATTTTGAAAATTATATTCTATACTGATTCAACCTCAGTCTCTATGTATTATCTTTGCATGTGTGTGAGAAGAAGAGAGAGAAAGGAAAAATGTTCTTCATGATTCAACAGTTGGAGTGGTTTGGAAGTTGACGGCGGGTCAGAACAGACTTGGCATGTTCAGTTATCATAGGACGAGCAGATAAAGTGTGATGACACATAGCTTGGACCGCTCTGGTTGAGTTGGCTGCGAAGGCTCTGATATTAGATACACATGTTGTGCAAATCCCTCTCCAGCTGTGATTGTGCATTTCTTGGATATCAAAAAATACTTGTATTCTAATCCCTTTTCTCTTGTCACATTTTTCCATCTCTGTGTTTCTCCGCTGTGCAAACAGACTTGTGCATACAAATAAGGACAAACAAATGCATAAACACAATTATTTTCTCATACAAGCTGTCACAGATTTGACTGTGACAGGGCTAGCTGTGAGCGCATGGAACTGAATCAATCATGTGTAGCAAGTAAAGGTCATATCAGGTCCACGCGGTTCCTAGTGTCCTAAGACCTAACCAGAGGGCTCGAGTCAGGCTGGGTAGAAATTAAATATCTTATCTTGTGGTTGTATTTTTATGTGGTTTGTAGATGTTAAATTAAAAAAAACTAAACCCTTTGACCTGTTCAGATTAATTAAACATTGCCTTTTTCAGGCTAATAAAGATTTTGGAGCTATTATCCAGTGTGCACACTCTTTTTTCCCTTTGTTTCAAGTAAAATATCTTTCTTCCTTACAGTTCTTTCAGTTCATGGCTTACACAAATTTGTTGATATACATTTTATATAACAGACAATGTCAAAAGCTACTAAAGAGTTAGATTTTTTTAAGTGGTTTCAGGCTGTGTCTAATTTTCTCTTCAAAGACGGTCTCAGTCTCATTTTTTGTCTCAGTTCCACTTATAACTAATAATGTGCCAATTTTCAACTAGCTTTGTAACATGACAATGTTGTCACAGTGGGCACTGTCAACCTGCCATACATGGCACTCTCTTAGTTAACCCAGTACATTTCCACTCACCCCATCTCTCCAGCACACCTTCCTGCCAGCCTATCACTGGTTCCACGCACCCCCTACTTCTGCCAGTCTACCACACCCACCTCATCCAGCCAACTGCTCTCACCTGTGGATAAATACCCCCTGCTAGTATAAAGACTCCAGCTTTAGCTCCAGATTGTTCTTTGTCATTCAGTGCAAGACTTTCCAGCGTGTGTTCCCGGACTGCTTTCTTGTTGCTGACCTCGCCTGCCTCTGACTCTCCTGCTTCTCCTGATCCCCAGTAAACCACTCAGCCTTCTGTCCCAGCCTTCTGTGCCCGAGCAAGAGCTATGCTGCCTGTGTATTCCTGTGTTGCTGATTATCTCGTCGCGTGGCTGCACATTCTGCCTTTGTGTGTGTGCCGCAGCATCTGCTCATCATCACCGCTGGTTCTTTGACTCCTTGCTGGTTCCAACCAACCTACAGTCAGCTCCTCATTGGACCGCTGCACATTACCAAACTGTTTGCTGTTTGTGTGCGTCCAGCTGACACCAGATACTCTTCCTCTCTGTGCTTCAGCACCTGGATTAAACCTGTGCCCCAGGAAGCCTCAGGCCTAGGAGTTGATCTTGCTTGCTGCTTCACTTGCCTGATTTTTCTGTTGGTTGCAAGTGGTGTCATTAAAGCCCATTACAGACTGTCCTTTTTTTGTGGTGCTGCTATTGGGTTCTTACCATAGCCGTGACAAATGTGGGTAGTATGAGCTATGGTAAAATTCCCTCCATCTTACCCGTGCCCAGACTTCCCTGCCCATCTCTCAGCTCAAATTATCTGGAAGACTGAGACTGTTGCTCAAACTACAGATTGTACTTCCACATTTTCATAGCCTGCCACCACAGACCCAAAGAGTGGCTCTCTCTGCCAAACTCAACACCAAACTAAGATCAGACAGAAAACGAAGCAGTGCTGCTAAAGTGTGAACCAAGATTTTGTTACTGTGTTGTCTATTTCTTGCCTAAATTGTCTTCAGAAAGATATTTTAGCTTATGGTTTATCTGTATTTCAAAATGTTTGTTACCAACCAGCCGCCATATTGTTTCCTGAGTCAAAACAGACAAGCTTGCATTATGTCGCCCACCAGCAGGAGCGTTTTATGGGTCTGGCACGGCACAGTGCATTCTGGTGGTTGCAAGTTTTCTAACTCTTGAGCAAAAATGAATACCACAGCCCTGTTCCTCTGTTTTCTCTGGTCATACAGCACCAATTTTAAAAGTATTTTAGACTTTCTGCTGCATAGAGAGACTATTTTTATGAAAAGACTATCTTTCTGGCAGTGACATACTTCTTTATCCATCAACGCATGGTTACACTTCTGCAGCACTGTTCCATTATTACATACATGATTACTTCTCTGATTAAATAGTCGCCTTGCCGACACACAGCCATCTGGAAAAGCAGAAGCTGAGATCTGATTAAGGAAATGTAGCATGAAGCAGGCAGATAATAACACGATATGTGGGAAGGATGGTTTTTGGTGAATGAACATGTAACTGCAAACTCTGTATTTTTGCTAATAGCATGAAAGATTGAATTAATGACAAAGGCTGATTAGTCATCACATCCTGCAAGATCTGTAGACAAACTGGAAGTACCAGTCAACCTTAATTCAGCAGTACAGTAGCTAACGGAAGCTAATCCAGGCTGTGGTACCTTTGAGGATGGTCATGTTGATAACAGTGCGGACCTCGGGCATCTGATATTGGGCCGTGGCTGCAGGCGACTCCTGTTGATCACAGCATCGCCTGCAGAGTCTAGAAGGAGGTCTGGAGGGGGACGGGACACAGCAAACCAGGGGTAGGAGCAAAAGCAGCCTCACACATACCGCCAACATGGCTGTCACAACCTGGGAGGAGGAAGAGTGGAAAAGTTATGTGTAGGAGGAGTTGAATGTTTGTTCAACTCTATGTCCGTATGAAGTCATAGCATAATATATTATTTTTACAATGAGGGCCTTTCTCACTTTCTTATTCAGAGGAACTTCTGCAAAGTCCAACGAGCTAAATCCTAAAAAAAACACAAACCAACAATTTTTGGTCCATTTTGTGGTTTAGTGGTGTGTTTTTAACATTCCTGCTGAGAGCTGGCTGACTGTCAAGATATTTCCATGACAAAAACAATGGAATTTGCGGGTTTTCTTCTCACGAATTGAAAAAATTGACAGTATTCATGACGCTTTGCTAGTAGTCAGCATCAACAAGCAAAACCTTTGTCTATTTGGACTCATGATTTTGCACTAATGTACAACAATCAAACAGAGAAATCTGATGTAAAATTGCAGGCTATTTGCATGCACTGCTCATATGTTTTCCTAAAAAAAGTAACACATCACAATTCGTATATAACCCATGTAATCATGAGCCAGTAATCTCTGTGTATATATAACCCATATAATCAGGAAGACTGCGATGGCCAACATCTGATGGGAGTAAATAAGGAAGTATTTCGTGTAGGGATGCAGGTTGGAGTGGGTGAAAATGTACAAGCAAATGAGGACATGGAAAACCAGCATTCGGAGCAGTGTGAAACCAAGTGAACTTTGAAGCATTTAACTTTCAAGGACTTAAATAAACAGTGGTATGAAAGTCAAAGCCACAGATAACAGACTGTCTTTTGACCCAAGAGTTCTCATGTGGGATCCAGAGGAATTGGATTAAGAAATATAACCCCAGGAGAAAAGCTATAGATTTTGGAGGGAGAGAGTTATGTGGCTTTCCATATGTACACATATGCACACCTGGACTCGATTGGATGTGAAAACACCAGCAGTGTTTTGATTCTCTCTACATAAGCTCACAGTAAGACGCCCTTTCACATACATTTCCAGGGGAAATATGTGTTACTGAACCTGTTACCCTTGACACACACAAATTTCTCTCTGCTTGCTGAAACACATTTCTGCAACACCACCAACCAAAAAATAAATAAATAAAAATTAGAAGTTGGCAAAAGACACTAGATTTCCTTATCTGACTTCCCTGAGAGCTTTCAGCTGCATTAAGCAATAATGAGACTTTGTGGAATAAGAGTCTAAGGTTATAAAGACATTTATAGTGCAGTGTGGCAATGTAGAATAACTTAATACAAAACACATGGCATTTGGTTGATGCATGTACCCAGAATGCCTTGTGGTATACTGAGTGCATATGGTTCTGGGTAGGATAATCCTTGGGGAGCTGGAACCTCCAAACCTGGTGTGTCACAAGAGACCATATGATGTGGCATAAAATCCAGCTGGTTCCAAAAAGTTTGGGTCAGGGGTCAGCAGTCCTTTTTGGTAAGAGTGCCATTTTTAAATGTTCTCGTTGATGACTGTGCCATGTCAATATTATGTCAGTCCCTTGCTCCACAAAATGTTCCATACAAGCATTGTCTATGTCCTCACCTTTTGTTGTTTGAGGCATTAATTTTTAGCAGCAGAGCCCCTCCCTCACAATCAAGTATTTTATATATTCCAACAGCGCTCCTAATGAACAGTCCTGCTGCAAAAATAGAAAATCAGTACATGGCGGCAGAGGAAACCCTGCACATAAACATTTTAAAAAAACTCTCATGCATACTAAGGGTGCTCTCACACCTGCCCAGTTTGGTTCGGTTCAATTAAACTCAAGTTCATATCTCCCCTACGTGCGGTTCGTTTGGGCAGGTGTGAACACAGCAATCGCACATGGATGCACACCAAAACAACCGTCCCGAGACTTTTTGAAGAGGTGGTTTTGGTTTGGTTACAAGCAAACTCTCGTTTGTTACGTTTGTGGTGAGAATGTGTTCCGACCTCGATCCGAACCAACTGCAGTTGCATTACGCGTTGTTTGGGTTAAACATGAGCATGTTACAGTCCCAGAGGATTATTAATGTGCGCCTCCTCCTGTACTGCCTTAATATGCACATTCAGCACATCCAGTGCATCAAAACATTGTTTTCTAGCTGGGGCTGCGCCTTATCTTTAAACTGTATGCTTTGACTCAAATGAACAATGACAGCAATATAGTCCACGATGAGCAGCGCTAAAATCAACCTGCGTAGTTGTCCCTCCATTGTGACATTAGGAAGTGTCACATTTATCTTGCAAGTGTACTCTTCTTCAACGTTTTCCACTTCCTGGATTTTTCCTGCATGGAAATTCTGACCAATCAAGAGCAGCATTTTTGCTTTCTCAGCTTTCTGTGGCAAAATTTGGTCCGCTTGTAAATGCTGCCATGAGAACACGAACCAACTCTAGGCATTTATGCAACTTTATTACAAAATTAGTCCCTGCTTTGGACCAAAGCAAGCGAACTGTACATCTGAAAGCAGCGTTATTGCTAATGTGCCATTAGCTATGCTATGGCGTGCCAGTGGTGGCACACCTGCCCAAGGTTGTCGACCCCTGGTTTAGATTTCTTTAAGCATATGTACAATACTAGATGTAAATTTCCACACATGATGTTATAATTGTAATGTTTTACAATTATAATGTGATGTTTTATATTCCCAATGGATCCTGTGAATACTTGACAATGAAATTGGTCCCTTGCATTCATAAACCCACAAAGAATAATTACCTAACTCTGCTTTTTCCCTCAGCTCTACAGACCTTCACAGTGTAACATCTGTCAGATCATCATGTTGGTTTTCCAGCCTGCAACTTTACTATTTTGGTTCCGTGACCGCTTCCCTCATAGCCCTGTTTTTGGTTACAGCAGGAAGCTGCATTCAGTAAAAGCTCTTAAACTCCACTGTACACTACCTCTGAACAGCAGACAGACAAAGTTAGAAACTAGCTCGGTGCAAAAGGAGCATTTAGCAGTAAAAGAGACAGATATTTCCACCAGGAGTAAGAGGTAATCAGAAATAAAAAGGAAACATGCAACTGGTGATCCACATGTAAATTGTCTCACCAAAAAATTTGAAAACACAGGCTCAAAACCTTTTGTCTCCCTCAAATTATCTAAAGTGTGTGGGATTTAGAGGGCAATATTGGCAGAAATCAAATATATTTCTCATTACTATGTTTTCTTTAGTGTATAATCACCAAAAAGTAAGAATTGTGTTTTTGTCACCTTAGAATGAGAGTGGGACCTTTTCCAGGGAGTCCACCATGTTGTTTCTACAGTGGCCCAAAAGGGGCAAACCAAGTACTGGCTCTAGATAAGGCCATTAGAGTATTTCCATTTTCCTGTTTTTCTGTTTTTGTGTTGGCCAGCTTAGTTCTCCTACATGCTTGGCACACGGGAGAAGTTTCAGTTGGTTGCAATCTGCAACCTCACCACTAGATGCCACTAAACCCTACACACTAGACTTTAAATACAATGGCTCCCAACTGGTGGGTCGTGGTCTCAAGTGGGTTGCTGGTCCATTCTGAATGGACCATAAGTGACTTGTGAATGTGTCAAGTCTGTAAAAAACACACTTCATTTCGAAGTACAGTGAATTTCTAGCTCATAGCTTTTATTTTGAAGTGCCATTTTCTGCTGTAGAGTTAATGACTAATGAACGGCTACTTGACAGAGACAACAACGCAAGTATGACACTGAATATATTAAACTGTGTGGACCATGAACTAATGACTAAGGAGAAATCTGAACCCCTGCATTTATTCATGTTTTGGCCACACAGGTGCAGGAAAAACTCAAAGCAGTTGACATATTACTGTTTTTATAAAGTTATTTGAATGATAAATAAGCGGACAGTTTCCTAATTACATAAATGCTTATGTCAGATTGCTGGTCACCTGACAAATAGAAATCCAGTATTCTTTCCTTTTACCTCTCTGTTTTTTTACCAGCTCCTGTGAAAAACATTTTTAGATGCTCGACTATGTTCACCATTCTCTACCCTTGTCTGTCTGCTGTTCAGTGCTGGGCAGGCAGTGTACGGTGGGTTTATCAGATTTTATTTGCTGAGAACAGCTGCAGGGTGCTGTTGGGAATAGCTGATGAGAGTGGAATTTGAAGACCATGCAACCAAAACAAAGAGCCAAAACAATTGCCTGAGAAACCCTGGCTTTCTATTCTGTGTTCTCCAGCTTTATCTGTCTTTCATTTCTTTTGCCTTTTTCAGTCTAAACTGTATCTCAGTCCTCCAGTTTCTATCTCCCTTACCCACACTTCTCTGTCTCCATCTATTTCTCGCCACCCATCTTCACGTTAAGCCTCTGAATTCCACAAACATGTTACAAAAGTCCTCTGAAAAGCACGATGTAAAAGAGAAACAAAAACAAAAGGCGGATATGAGAGAGAAAAAATAAACATGGGAGAGAAAGATGAGAGAGATAACAGAGAGATTCCCGAGGGCTTTTACAATGATGGATGAATGTTAACTGGATTTGTGATGATGGATGGAGCATGACTGTGAGAAAATGAAATGACTGGAGCTCTGCCTGCCATGATATTTTTATCCAACTACTGATAGTAAAATATAATCACAACGGTTATTATCTGAATCTGCCTCAGTATCACAGCCAGCCAGATGTCAGAGGACACATTTCTACTCACTTACGGAACATATTAGTTCAGATTCATCATTTTTATTTGCTTGACCCACATACCCATGATTATCTGCAATGGCCGCAACTAAATAATGGCTTCAATTATTTGGTTACTAACTTAATAAACCATCAAAAGTACACAAAATAAACTGCAGTGGTTACATCATAAAGACAAAAACATGAGAACTGGATTGTTGTTGCAGCCTGAGAGTGCTCACAGTGGAACAAAAATTGCACCGTTGCACTGATTTTTTTTTTTGAGAACCGATGGCTGTGGATTCACTGCAGTGACACACATACACACACAAAGATTTCGGAGGATTTAAACAACTTCTCATGCTACTTGTAGTTGCCACAGTTTTCACCAGTGGTTGGTTTAACATAAGTTTGTTGTTTTGTCTTTATCTACTAAATCCTACGTCACTTGAATGCAGCATATATGTTTTAAGTGAAATGCAGCATCAATGTGTGTCAAAGCCACTCACCCTTGTGGCAGGTGGCATTCTTTCAACCAAACTGATTCAGGAGCAAAGAGTGCTGCAGAGGAAATGTCTTCTTCTGTGTGGAGGATATGATGCGCTGCATATGGTGTAAAAACATTATAGATGTTTTAAGAAAGCTGATATACTCTTTGTGCATTCCAGTTGCACTGGGAAGTCAGAGTATCCGGTTGGAAATTTCAACTGGAACAAAGTCGGAATTCTGATCAGAAAGTTGGAGGAGCCTCACCGATGCTGACCTTGAAATCCAAGATGGCTCTGCAATGCTGTGTGCATCAATAGTATTTTAAGATGTAGTAATATACTGTTTATTAGCACTTGTGTCTTATTTGTGTCTCATTGAAACAGTTGTACACACAGTCCTGTCCATCCTCTATCTGTGGACATGTTGCTGTGTTTGTATGCGCAAAATATGGCATTGTTATCATCTGGTATTGCAAACATGTTCTCACTCGAACCTTGTCACATATTGACGTTTGCTCATGGATTTCCCACGTCCAGATATGACGTGAAAGGTACCCTAGGTGTGTTGGATGTTGATGTTCTGGGATGCCATGTCAAGTTCTGCCTGTTACATGCATTGTCTTCTTTCAAAATACACTTCCGTTTTCACGGGAAATTTACTGTTTACATACAGTCTCTTTCAAAATAAATGCACTATGTTGGCACAACACCATGAACTGATGTTTTTTGTCCTTTAACAACAAACACACGTGGTTAGGTTTAGGAAAAAAATAACGGTTTGGCTTTATAATCATACATGTTGCAAACACCACTCTGCTGGGTGGAGGTTGGTGTTTGTTGGACCCATTCAACATCCTTCCCACCCACCCTACTCTGACTTTTGCTGCCTTAACTTTCGTTCTTGTCCCTTGAACTATGATGGAAACCAGCCATAGATAGATAGATAGATAGATAGATAGATAGATAGATAGATAGATAGATAGATAGATAGATAGTACTTTACTAAACCCAAACTGGGAAATTCTTTTGTTACAACAGTATGTAGATATTAATCATATCATGTAAATGTTAATGTTTTTCTTCAGTGTCTGATGCCACAAGTCACTGCCCAAGCACCCAGGGTACCTTTCACATTGTAGCTGGACGTGGAGGGTCCATGACCAAACGTCAATATGTGATGAGGTCAGAGGGAGAATATGTTGTGACAGTAGGGTTGCAGCAGTATACCATGAAATCGTATAGGCTACCATGGTATGAAAATTGACCATGCTGTGTACATTTGCTTAGTTACAGTATTGGAAAAAAATGCAACCAGGCAGAGAATCTCATCTGTGCATCTCCTTTCCTCTTTGACTGTCTTTCAGACTTTATACACACTTTCAAGTTTCAATTAAAATAAAGTGTTTGTTCAGTTAAAAAGAGAATTTCCTTTTGTTTTCATTCCTTTTAGGGGAACTGTAACTGATAATTTTACTAAGAATTGAACTAATAAAAGCGTAACACCGTGAAACCGTGATATTTTATGAGACAATTATTGCACCATGAACATCTCACACTGCTGCAACCCTAGTTGGCAGTAATTTATGACACATTAACCTACAGGTTAGTTTGTAATTTTCGACACCGTCCATGCATGAGTAATACCAGCTAATTAAAGGTCTGTTGTAGACTAGACAGACAACTTATGCAGGGTTAGAATACATTAAATAGTTTCAGCCATCCTTGGACATAGATCCTGTCCCTAAAACAGATTGAACAGATTTCATTGTGTGTTTGGTAACCTGGTATTTCCCGACACCTCTGTGTGACAGGAGCTGACTTCATGCCAAATGTATCATATCCTGACCTCATGTTACCTCATCAGCCGTCACCCCTCCTCACTGAAAAGGCTTCAGGGGGCCCCCCGGAGCCGTGTGCACAATTTGTACAATAGTCATGATGACAACATGCCGCTAATAAACCGAACACACACAGCCGCATCATAACCCAACCACAACACACATGCAACAGTCAGAATGAAATCATTTAAGAAGCCACGTCTACAACGCCAGAGCATCAGTTTGGCATGCAACTGCGCTCCGGATAAACCACACACAACTCAAGTTACAGAACATAACGCATACACACACGCGCGCGCGCGCCAGCGCCGTGCGCTTTAAGAAACGTGTCAGTGAGAGCGTGCACGGCGATGTTAGAGGTAACTTTTCTTAAAAAAAAAAACCTGCTGCTGAGTTGGCGACTTGTGAATAACTTCTTCAATCCTGCACGTCTCTGCAAGCACGCAAACGCGCCGCCGGGTGTTTCTTCTTCTTCTTCTTCTTCATATATATTTTCATAGCTCCGGAGGATTATTTTGCAGACTCGTTTCGACCGCGAGACGGATTGTCATAAAGTCGTTGTCACATGGTGTCAGAGTGTCTGGTCGCTTTTCTTACCTGGTGGAGTTTCACCAAAGTTGAGGAGGAAAAAACAGGCTGCTGGTGTCAGACTAAGAGGAGGAACTACTGAGGAGCAACCTCACTCCCATATACACTCTCCCTCCCTCTCTGTCTCCACACATACACATACACATACACAAGACACACACACACCTTTACTCCCTCCCTCATCAAAGAAAATGAACACTGTCTTTCTCCCCCATTATGTCCCCCTCTACCCTTTCCTCCTGTGATCATCTCCTGTCCTCCACCCCTCCTTACACACCATCACTGTTATTTAAGAGAGCTGCACCTCCATCCAGGAGTTTCATTACAGAGAACATGAGGGAACTGTCACCACTCAAACAGAAATTCAGGTCAACTCTCCCTTTCCACTTTCCCTTTCTCTCCTCCGTCCAGACTTTACTTTTCTGTGTTCATGACTCAGATTCTGGACCGTTAACAACTCCCTTTCCTTTAATATGTCCCATGTCGTGTAAGTCTGCACGCCAAAAATAACTACATGATATCACCTCTCCTGAACTCCCACTGTAAGTTCTTAAATCACAGAAGCTTCTTTTATATTGATGTCATTTATATGAAGCTGTCATCCTTTTCAGCGCTCTCATCTGATTCTCTTCCCCTCTGTGTAAAAGACCCTGTCAAGACAATCTGGCTACGACGATAAAAAATGAAAGAATTTGACGAGTAATACAGACAGAGTTAAACAGATACAGATCGCAAAACTGTGTTTGTTCCTCCCACACAGAAATGTATTTTTTTCTGTATTAAAGTTAGTGTTTCACTTACTGTACTTCACATCACATCTGTAAGTCTTGGCAAGTTCAAAGAACAATCAGCTCTGAAACACATGGCGTTCTCTTCCAGATGCACTCAACAATGAATCCAGCAGACAATGCCGGATCTAACATCTGGGTGACCTCTGTGCCTAGAGTCCCAGTCTGCCGGGGGGAAATAAATATATAATATGAAATAGAGCATCCGCCACATACGCACTTGTATTTGTATAGAGATGGAAACCGTTGCCAGAGCAGACAGCTGTGATTAGTTTGTTGCTTAATTCATGTCCATATGAAGGGGAGGTGTGTAAATCCATGCACAGTATTCAGCATGTTTAGGTTGGAAGAAGAAAAAAGTGGAAATATCCATTGAGTGATACAGTAAAAAATTCAATTTAATTCAGTTAAATAGAACTTTATTTATCCTGAAGGAAATTCTTTTGCCAGAAAGCTTCTTTTATAGTAACAGAAACACAATTTTAACGATTCACAATCAGACAACCGGTGGGTTCCCTGGGTCAGGGTCACTCACTGGGCCCAGTTTTAGAGCAATCGCATTTTAAATATCTGGCAAAATATACGAGATAGAAGTGATAGAAGTTGCCCTACAAGCACTAGCCTCAAAAGACCACAAGGGCACTATAAAGATTGTGTCACCATGCAGTGCACTGAAGAGAACTGATCGTGTTTAACGGCAGCCTTACACCAAACGACTTTTCAAGCAATTTTACACAAGTTTAACCTCAGTTGTAGCACGCTCCTGGATCTCACTCATGAAAGGCCAAAACACACTGGTAGCAAATGACACACTTAACAAAAAACACCCCTATTATTTTCATCGTACGACCCCACAACAGCAGCTAGATGCATCAGCACCCCTGGACGTGCTGCCCCATGGCCCTTCATGCCACAGTCCTATATCCAGCCTTGCCTCCCCCGGAAGTGAATGCATATTTCCCCCACTCGCTCTTTGCCTGTACATACCAGCTCCTGTAGCAGCTCTTCTTCTCTGCTCCTATGGCAGCTCGACTCCTCTCCTCACCACGGATGTATCAAGAGAGCTCTGTAGCTGTTGCTGTGTTTCATGTATGACAAAGAATAAATGAGGAGAGACTCTTTGTTGAGAATTTTCCCAAGCTAAACAACCCACAGTTCTCATTATAGAGACAATGGCCAAAAAGATATTTCCTGGTGAGCCATAGCTCTGGTGATCGGCTCTTCAGGTGAGAAATCAAGCTTAATTAGGAGCTCTCCATGCATGAATTTAAAGAGGACCTATTATACTCATTTTCGGGCCGTTGTATTTGATTATTGGACTCCTATAGAGCAGCTACACACGATTACCCACACCGAAAGCCTTGTATTTCCCGCATCCCACGAAAACGGTCTGTTTCATTTACTCCCCCCCCCCCCCCCCCCCCGGCCCCGAGCCCACTCCGCTGTGATTGGTCACGCTCCCGAGGACTTCCGAAGGGCTTCCGAAGCCCCACCTCCTTATTTTGCCGGTGCGGAAGTGACTTTTGAAAATGTCAACTTTTGAAATACAGCCGTATGTTGGATCCCGAATCCGATCCGGAGGTAGAGACTGGACAGCCTGAAGTTTCTCAAATACAGAGGTTACTTCAAGACGTCTCTGAATGGTAAGTAACGTTAGCCGTTAACCGTAGCTTGTTGTTGTCATTACCTGCTTACCTCTGCGGCGTATTCCTGGGCATGCCCATATCAGTAAGTCCGGCACACATTGACGTCAATGGGACTACTCTGTTAAAAAAGACAGTAAAACACAGCGTGCAGGGCTCACGTCCAAATGCATAAACCTCATTATTTGACACTTTGGCATCGTTTAACACGAGTATCTGACATTGTAACAACATTCATAGGTCAGAAAAGAGGAAAAGCAGAATAGTTCCCCTTTAAGCTAATGCAGAGGTGGAGGAAGTGCAGATCTTTCCACGCCTTGTTGACGTCTTTAATCTTGTGTTTTGTGTTTTTGCAGACATGTAATAAGTTATGTCATATTTCTTAAAGGGAGTTTGATGTAATATTTTCCACCATGAACAGGATGGAAAATAATCTAGGAAGGAATCTAACTGTAGTCTTGCAAATAGTGACCCTTCAAGATCCCCAGTCTTTGCAAAGTCTTATTTGTGTGGCTAAAAACTCATATTGTGTTTAGATGTAAGAGCGTGTCAGATTTAAGCCTTTTAAATATCTTTGTAAAGTCCTCTAGTGTATGGTAGACATAATATGATGTTCAATCAGGAGGACGGCTCCTCTGGGGGGTGTTTGGGTGAATTATGTGTCCTCCATCTTTTCACAGCCAGGAGCTCACAGATCTGTGTGTTACACTTCAGGCAAGACTGGAAGCTTCTCCAAAGCACCAAGCTACATATCACAGACGTCTGTGCACTGAACCACATTTGGACAGAATGCCATCAAATACATATGACTCAGAGGCAGCAAAAAGACATTTCACGGCTGTGGCTGACTCTTGTTGCACAGTGGCTGGACACTTTGAAAGCTACTGGCTAGGCCAGTAGTTGTTTTCACACAGTTGTTTGTGCATTTGCTACTTCTGCTGTATCAATAAAGCTTGAACTTTTAAAGGTCCAGTGTGGCAAGGACTGCAAATTGCACCCAGCTGAAACTCCTCCCAATTAGAATTCCTTTAATGTTCTTTGTAAGGCAGTTTTTACCAGGAGCTGAATTATCCGCAGAGGTCTTTTCCTCTTCAAAACAAACAGACCAGGGGTCTCATTTATAAAACAATGCGTAGGATCCATACTAAAAATGTATGTATGGACAAAAGCCAAAAATGGCATGCGCCAAAAAAAATTCAACAGTTTCTATGATCAGGCTTTCACCTCAATATCACCACTTTCCCATCTCAAGATATTCGGAAGCATGGGTCAAACTTTGTTTTTATAGATCACAACTTTTGTGTGGGAAGTGGGGTACGCCTCTTTCAGGCCTCGTTTTTTGTGTACACAATTTTTAAATGAGACTCTTGGTGATTAAAACTGGTGAAAACACTGCATAAAGCACTTTCATGTTATAAATCAATGTTTCTCCCATGATGTTTGACCGCCTACTAGCCCGGCACATGCCACTGTGTGCTGGCCTTTTTTCTGTTTTACTGGGAAGCCGAATTATCTGCAGAGGTCTCCCCATCGCCAAAACAAATAGACCTAGTAATTAAAACCAGTAAAAACACTGAATAAAGCAGTTTCATGCCACAAATCAGTGTTTCTGTAATGCTGTTTGGCATGTCAAAGACACGCTGCTAGCGTAGCACCTGCTATTGTGTGCTTACCCTTTTCCTCTGATAACTCATCATTCAGATGTTCAGGAGGTTTTTACCAGGAGCCGAGGTATTTGCAGAGGTCTTGTCATGGCCCTAAGCAAAAACATGAATGGAAAATCTTTATTTGCAGTGAATGCTCACAGCTTCAAAGAATAATCTTTGGCTTCCTGTATCTCATTTTATATCTGTTGTTTTTTGATATGTAGTAAGTTAAATATTGCGGTTGAGACGTAGGCTGAGGGAATCATCAAAAAACACGAACACCAAACACCCAGAAAATACCTCTTGATGACAGGGTAAGATGAACTGAGGGGGGGTTTCCACTGAATAAGCAGACTTGTGTGAAGTCAAACTAGAGCACTCCTTTTTAGTGGTCTTGCCCTGGAGCCCACTCGTACTTAACACCCTCATTAGTTTAAATGCATATGGAAGGATGTCTGTGAAGATGAAAAAAAAAAACAAAAAAAAACTGCTAATTATGTGGCGAGCACACCCCACGCTGCCTCATAAAGACCATTTGTTACCAGCTCCACTTCACCAACTCACCGCCTCTGTGAGTTCCTGTAGCATGCTTCAGTACACGGTCAGCAACCTGGAAACACTGACTCCAAGGCCATTCCCATAACACATTGTAGGGATGATGTGAAAGGTTTCTGGGGGTCGGCACTGACCCAAATTCTGACATCATCTCTCCTTCTATTCTATAGTCTAGTCTTAAAATGGCAGCATCGCGGCAACATGCCTTTTTCCCCTTTATATTTTTGGCTAATGATATCTTAGTATATATCTCCACCCTCCCCAAAATTTCCCATGCTATATCTTTACCCCACTTTCACAGCCCTCCCTCTTCTCTGTGTAGCTATCCATCACCTAGACTTTCCTCCTTTCCCTCGGGGGTCTGGCTGTGTTCTGCTTGTTCTGTTTCCTGTCGGCCTGCTAAGCTTGGTGAGTAGCCGACCAGATGCCACAGAGGTGCAGAGACAAAATACAGCAAACACATGAAGAAGAGTGAAGTCTCTATGTGTGGTGGGAGGTTGTATTTTTATACTGAAGACAAAGTGTTTTCACAAAGCTTCAAAGATGAAGTACAAATTATTACCAACCTCCACTTATGTAATAAATTTGCAGTGACACTGTATTATGTTTGAGTAATATCTATTATTACAGTACATGACTAAACCATATAATAGGGAGATAATTGCTAGTGCAGGGAAGGCTTTGATTCTTAGCGCAAACACTGCAGTGGCTTCAATTGGTCGAGTTTGGATTTATTAATTGTAAAATTTATTGCATTTCTTCCCCCAGGTTAGTTTGTTTTATTTATTTATTTAAGGCTTATTGTGAAAAATTACATTAAGGTAGAGGTTTACTGAGCACTGCAGCGCTTGAGACTCAAGTCAGCTGACAATTTAAAATCCACGCCATTTTGAGACAGGTCAAGCCTGAATTTCTGGGCCCATAACACTGTAATGGCTTGGTGTAGGAATGATTGAGTTTGTTTAGAGGTCCAGTGTGTTGGATACAGGGGGATATATTGGCAGAAATGGAATATAATACAATAACTATTGGTGCATTCCAGTTGTACTGGGAAGTCGGGATTTCCGAGTTCTGAGTGGGAAATTTCAACTGGAACGCCCCCTGAATTTGGAATTCCCAGTCGGAAAGTCGGAGAATCCTCACCACCCCCGAGTTGACAATCGAAGATGGCTGCCCCGGGTGTAAACAGTTAAGTAGAAGCTCCTGTAATATTCCGTTTATTAGCACTTCTGACTAGTGTTTGTCGCACTAATATTCGGACAAGGCAAGTGTGAGAATAGCTTTTGTAGATGTTGCCATCTTGTTTTCTTCTTCTACCCGTTTGGCAACTTTTTTCCAACTTTGAAACTGGAACGCTGATAAGTCGGCTGTGACGTCATTCCCAGCTCCGAATTCCGACTTCCGAGGTAAATGGAACACAGCATATGTTTTCTTTGGTGCTTAATTAACTGAACTAAGCATTGTCATGTTTTCATTAAATTAGATTGAGCCATTTATATTACAGAGGGGGTCCTTGTCTACGGTGATTGCCATGCCTCTACAGTAGCCCAGAGCGGCCAAACCGAGAGGGCCATTCACGGCTTCATGGCCACCATAGTTAGCAGCCTCTCTGCTATGAGAGTGTTGGAAAACACAGATTTTTTAAACATGAAACTGTGTTGTTATTAGTTTAAATCAGTCCAGTTTGTTTTGGAGAGGAGGCGACCTCTGTGGATAATTCAGCTTCCATTAAAAATCTCCTTAACATTTGGATCTTTAGTTGTCAGAAAAAAAGGCTAGCACACATTCAGGTGCTCGGCATGCCAAACAACATAAAAAAAAAAAAAAAAACACTGGTTTGTATGGTGAAACTGCTAAACCACCTGGTCACCTGGTCCATTTGCAGATAATTCAGCTCCTGGTAAAAACTTGTAAACGGACAAAGCTAGTCTTCATTTAAACTTAATAACATAACTGGCCCATGCAATTATTATGCCGACTGCTTAGCACTGTGTGTGTGTCACATTATGAGCCCGAGCAGGCAATATAAGGGAAAATTGCTTCCCTTCCCAAGAGGGTTTTGTTTTGTAAAATAAAATATAAACCATGTCATAAAATTGATTTGTAAGATGTAACACAATCACTGCATGCAAAGCAGAAGTTGCAACCTCAGTAAAATTCCATTGGAAGAGTATTCTTTATTTAGACATCTTTATTTTGGCAGCTTTGCTGAGCACACAAGTTCAAGAGTTCAATACTTGATTTGTGCCAAACTGGAAACAGTTATGCAGAAAGGCACAACAGCCTCACACATACTCACTCACATATAGAAAACTTACATCCATCAAGTTTATACTGTAGCAATGAACAATAAAAAGTGCAAAAACAACCCCAAAAAGCGTTGGTGACAGGCCTGTCTGTCACAGCCTGACAGCTCTGCAGCACTCACGAATGGGATTTTAACATTATTTGTTTAAGTTTGTGGTTGTCCAGACCTGTGATGTGAAGGGAGTGGCTCATACTCTCCCAACAATAGATATCCACAGAAACATCCTGGGCGTTGGCAGTGCTCTTTCAAATATACACAAACACTCTTTTTCAGCTCTGATTTATCCTCAGAGTTACCCACATTCACACTTTACAACCACAGTCTTCATCTGCTGCCCACTGAGCAGCTGCACTGGTGTTGTTGAAGCTTTTGTACCATTTACATCAGGGTCAGATAGAAAGAAAGGCAAGGCCGGGGTAGTTTAGGGGCTAGAGGCAGCTGTGACTGAGACACAGCGCAGGTCGTCCACTAATTGGAAGTTTGGTAGACCAATCCCTGGCCCCTCTAGTCCTCATGTCGAAGTATCCCTGGGCAAGATACTGAACCCTAAATTACTCCTGATGGCTGTTCCAAAGGTGTGTGAGTGTGTGTGAATGGTTACTGAGAAGCAGGTGGCACCTTTTACGGTAGCCTCGGCCACCAGTGTGTTACTGTGAATGTGACACGTATTGTAAAAGCACTTTGAGTGGTCAGAATACTACAAAAGCGCTATAAAATTGTAGTCCATTCATTTATTATATCTAATAAAAAAGCGCCCCACAAATGGCTTTGATACACTACGTATGTACGTTAAGTTGCATAGGTTAGGTTTAGGCATGTAAAACTATGCAGGTTAGGTTTCAGAAAAGAAACGTGGTTGGGAATTTTCTCGTTATGTACTTAGCGTATAGTTACGTGTGTTAGTTTTAGGCAAGTAAAGTTATGTAGGTTAGGTATAGGTAAAGAAACATGGTTGGGCGTTGCCACGTTACATACTTAACATATAGTTATATAAATTAGGTTTAGGTAAGTAAACTTATAAAGATTAGGATTAAGCAAGTAAAGTTAAGTAATTAACGTTAAGTTACGTAGGT
Organism: Cephalopholis sonnerati; assembly: GCA_019142605.1. Classification (NCBI taxonomy): domain Eukaryota; kingdom Metazoa; phylum Chordata; class Actinopteri; order Perciformes; family Serranidae; genus Cephalopholis; species Cephalopholis sonnerati. Next base: position 40,983,119 of record JAGQAX010000003.1, on the reverse strand, counting down.
TAAGTTTAGGCAAGTGAAGTTATGTAGGTTAGTTTTAGGGAAAACAAACATAGTTGGGCATCTTCACATTACATACTTAATGTAAAGTTACATAGATTAGGTTTAGGCAAGTAAAGCCTAACCAAGGTTAGGTCCAGCAAAAGACACATGGTGACGATGTACCTTAAAATAACTCAAAGTTCATTTGGTATGACATTGGAGAGGAACACCAGTCTCCTGCAGACGAACAGTGGTCTCCTGGGTGAAAGTCCTGTGTTGTTTGACCCATCTACCACTCTGGCCTGCCTGCTTATGTGGACTTTTACTTCTACTGTAACCACTGCATTCATCTCCTCAAGGTTTGACTGTTGCAACCCTCTGCTCCTGGGTTTGTCTTGTCTGCAGCTGGAGCAGAACGCTGCAGCAAGACTCCTCACTGGCGCCAGAAAAAGAGACCGCATTACACCAGTGCTAGGATCCCTGTACTGACTACCTATCAAACACAGGATTGATTTTAGGGTTTTTTTCATTGGTTTTTAAAGCCATACATGGGCTGGCACCCTGCTGAACTTCTCTGCCTGACTTCAACTCCTGACCTCTTAGATCCTCAGAACAATGTCTTTTAACTGTCCACAACCACGATCAAGGCTGGTGGATAAAGGAGATCGTGCCTTTGCAATAGTTGCTCCAAAGTTTTGGAATAGCCTTTCAGTCTCAATCAAATCCTTCCCCTCCATTGACACTTTTAAGACAAATCTTAACACGTACATTTTTTTCAATGGCCTTTGGTTGTTCGTTGTGGTAATCTTTTTTATGTATGTGATTGTTCTTATCAGTGTTATTCTGTTTTATATATGTGTACATGTTATATTGCTATATATTTATGTGTCATTCTTTTAATTCGTACAGCACTTCTGTCAACTGTGGTTTTTTTAAATGTGCAATATAAATAAACTTGATCTGATTTCGATTTGATGTGATTGGAGTTACTGGCTTGTGATTATGTGGGTTATATACAAATTCTGGTGCATTACTTTTTATTGGTATACCTGCGAACTGTGCATGAGAACAGACAGATATTGTATATTTCGTACACAGAGGCAGCTCAGTGTGCTTTACAAAGTGAAGTTTTAAAAAAGACAAGAAAAAATGTGCATAAAACTCTGTGATCACATCCATATAGAAAGAATAAAACTCCTTTGGAGAATGTAATCCAATAGCTGTTGAAATATTTCAGGTGGGGATGAAAAATGAAAATCCTTGTTTAATTTCTGAAAACAAAGAATGAATTAATTCTGACAGAAATACAGTAGAGGCGTTCACCTCGGGAATTCAGAGGCAGCTCAATAGTTAAAAAACTGTGAACTTCACAGGCTTTGTTGTGCACTATGACTCTATTGAGGATAATTCAAAACGACAGGAGATGCTGGCAGATCAAAAAAGGAGAACATGGTGCAGAGTGCATTGCTTAAAATGTGCCTCAGCACTGATTATTGAGGAAGAGCAGGCTGCTATCACTCACTCACTCTTTTAGCCCTGATTTAGCCAGCGGGCTTGTAAGTTGAACCGGCAATCTTCAAAGCCGGTATTACTGTGCATTTTCTTTACAGACGATGCCTGTTTGGCACGAAATGCTCTTCATTTCATCTGATTCTACAATCATTGTTTTGTGCCTTTGGCCTCCATATGTTTCAACTTACTCCACACTTCCTCTTCTACTCATGGGGTTCCAGCTATACTGTGCATGTATGCATATTGATCATTAACAGCAGGCCGGGCAGGATCAGGGTGTCGCATGGCTTGGCTGCAGATGTGACTTTTTGTGTCTTTGATCATTCAGTCTGTTGAGATCAGATCAGTTCATTGTAGAGCAGAGAGAGGAGTAAATAAGGACACTGTATCGTTTATGGTGTGTTAAACCGACATTGGATGAATTTAAAGCTGCTATGATCAATGTTTTTTTTTTTTTTTTTCCCATTAGCAATGCGTCAAATGACGATATGTTTGTGAAAGGAATTGCTCATAGTAAAAAAAAAAAAACCCCACAGAGAATTATCCAACTCTGCAGTTTCCCTCAATTCAATAAGCGTCTCAGAGTATTTTAGCTCAGTGTTTTGGTTTTCCAGCCCACGACCTTATTGTTTTGGTTCACCATTCTCATCTGTGTTCTTTCCAGCACAGCAGGCAGTTGTTTTCAGTGGAAAGGCTTTGAAATCCACTCTACCTGCCCAGCACTTAATGCAGTTATGTTAGCTTTAGCTGGTGATCACAGTGGAGCATTTAGCAGCTAAAGCTGAGAGATGTGTTTTATTTATTTTATTTGACCTTTATTTAACCAGAAAAATCTCTTCTTCAAGAGTGCCCAGGCCAAGACAGGCAGCAATGTAAGTTACAGACAGACAGCATAGACAAAAGTACAGAATAAAAAATGTACAGCTTTAAAACAAGCAATATAAAACACAAAATGAATGAATGAATGAATGAATGAATGAATGAATGAATGAATGAATGAATGAAAACTCAGCAGTTTGTACTGTACAATGAAATTCAGTCTCCCTTCGAACAAGACAACAATAAAAATTAGAATTAAAGTTAGATTTAAGAATGTTAATGTTAATGTATACCAGAAGTGAACCGTAAAAACACAAAAAAGAGCCACTACACATGATTACAAAGACCAGCTAAGATACACTGTGACATTGGCATACAGAAGATGTGTATAAAAATCCTGCTACAGAGCTTTGACACTGCTGAGTGGAACCAAAGAGTGCAACGTTAGGTCCTCTTGCAGAAGATTCCACATATAAGGAGCTGCATACAGAAATGCTTGTTTGCTAAACTCTGTACGTACCCTCTGTGCGGACAATAAAAACATGTTCTGTGAATGGAGAGCTAAGCCATTTTTAAATTTTTTGTTAAATGTAGACACATAAATATGCTGGAAGTAGGCCAAGAAAAGCTTTGTATTCAAGAGAATGCCAATGAAAAAGTCTACGAAATTGTAAAGAGAGCCAGCCAACCCGAGCACACAGGATACAGTGATGAGTTAGTTATTTTCTTTAGGACTCAGTGGAAATCAAAACTGAGCTAAAGGAAGAGTGAATGTTACTCTTATCTTTAACAGGTGATGAGAAACATGACTCTAAATGAATGCTAACTTTGGTCCATGCCCGTTGGATGACTAGCTGAGCAACAGTTTATCTAAATTTGTCTTTACTGTTTGTTTATGCTGCGCCCAAGTGGCCAAAAAAAAAAAAAAAAATCTGAAACTGAGTCAATCCGTTCACTTAAAAAGCTGAAAATAATAAAACTAGATTGAACTTTAACTTGACTTGAATGAAATCCAGTCTTGGTGTCAATATAAACATATTTGCTTAAAACCAAACTTAAAGAGTCCTTTCTGACTTTTAAGACTCAAGATCATAAATCTTTTTAGAATGAAAAGGACAGAGGGATGTTGTATGCTGTAAAGCCCTCTGAGGCAAATTGTGATTTGTGATATTGGGCTTTATAAATAAAATTGATTGATTGATTGAATGACAAAAAATATAAAATTTTCCCTTTTTTGCTGATTATTGTACAGCTGTTTGGTTCCACAAAATCACAGATTAAACCAGGATATATTATGATTCAATCCAGGCTTCAGATCTTTGCAGACCAAGTCCATATATTTTGTCCAAAATCATTGCACTTTTAAAAATACATATGACCCCATTTTGTATCAACCATGTTTCCACACTGACTGAAACTTTTGTCTGTCATTTACGTTTTCAGAAGAGATTAATTCCTTTGTTTTTCACATCTGTCAAAAGCCTTTAGAGAGTTGTTAGACCAAAAAGCAGTGAAGGAAATGTTGGATTAGCTGCGGGACACACACATCTGCAACAAGAGAAAGGCAAGGGACGCACGGAATCATTCCATAACACAGACGGCTTACTTTCAACAAGACAGCGAGTAAAATTCAGCTTGATGATGATGATGACAAGGGGGAGGATGTAAATGAGGATGAAGACCACAGAGAGAAAGAGAGACTTCATGAAACACAAGCAGAACAAATGTGTGTGTAAACTGTTCATAGCAGGAAATTTACGTGCATGTCAGCATCCATCAGTGTGTTAGTAGCTCCGATCTACACCTGCTTCTGACTGCTCGTGGTGCTTGTGTAAATAAGGATTTCACATAAATATTACGCATCTCGCTGTCGTGTTTTTTGAGTCTTTTTTGAAGTCATTTTGTGTCTCTGTGGTTGATTGCCATCTCTTTGTAGTCATTTTGAATGTCTTTGTTGTTGCTTCATGTCTCTTTGTGGTCATTTTGAATCTTTTTGTAGTTGTTTTGCCTCATTGTGAGTCATTGTGAGTCTCTGTGTCTCTCTGCAGCTTTTTTGCATCTCTGTCTAGTTGTTTTGTATCTCTTTATGTGGTCTTTTTGTGTTTCTTTGTGGTTGTTTTGCCCCTTTTTCATAGTCATTGTGACTTTCTTTGTGTCTCTTTGCAGCTCTTTGAATCTCTTTCTAGTTGTTTTGTATCTCTTTATGGTGATTTATGTTTCTTTGTAGTCATTTTAAATCTCTTTGTTGTCATTTTGAGTGTCTTTGTAGTTGTTTTGCCTCTTTTTCTAAGTCATTGTGAGTCTCTGTGTCTCTCCGCAGCTTTTTGCATCTCTTTCTAGTTGTTTTGTAGCTCTTTATGTGTCTCTTTGCGGTCATTTATGTTTAATTGTAGTCATTTTAAATATCTTTTTTTTTTTGCCATTTTTTAATCTCTTGTAGTGGCTTTGTTGTGTGTTGTGATTGTTTTGCCTCTTTTTCATAGTTGTTGTGAGTCTGGTGTCCCTTTGCAGCTTTTTTGCATCTCTTTGTAGTTGCTTTGTCGTAATTTTGATTCTCTTTGTTGTTGCTTTGCATCTTTTCGTGTATCTTTGGTTGTTTTGCCCCTTTTTCATGTGTCTCTTTGCAGCTCTTCGAATCTCTTTCTAGTTGTTTTGTGTCTCTTTATGGTCATTTATGTTTCTTTGTAGTCATTTTAAATCTCTTTGTTGTCATTTTGAGTGTCTTCGTAGTTGCTTTGCATCATTTAGTAGTCATTTTATGTCTCTGTTATTGTTTTGCCCCTTTTTCATAGTTGCTGTGAGTCTCATTGTGTCTCTTTGCAGCTTTTGTGCATCTCTCTGTAGTTGTTTTGTGTCTCCTTGTGGTTATTGTCAGTCTCTCCCTGGGCGATACATGTTAATTGAATGACATTTTGCATGTAAAGGCCAGCACGGCCCCTGACACTTGGGCCCCTGGGCCTGTGCCTTGTAGACCCATTCAGTAATGCATCCATGAGGACAGCTGGGCCCTTTCAGGTAGCCATGGTGCCAAATGCGAGATATGGGCAGAGAGTGGCAACATTCAGGGAGGCATCTCCAGTGAAGAGAAGCAAGGGAGCAAATGTGTCCTTACATTTTGTCTGGTATTGCGAATTTTCGCAACAAATAGATCAGTAGAAATGCATCAGACTGTGCAAGGTTTCTGTGCATTACAATTTTTATCAGATGATGGATTTAAAAATGCATGCAAACAATACAGACGTGGTTTGCAAGGTCTTTAATGTTAAATTGAATTGGTGAGTCCCACCCGTAGAGGTTGATAAAAGCAGTTGTACTTCCCTTCAACATGTTGCCTGGTGCAGCTGTGAGCTACAGAAATAACACTCATTGTGGAGAAATATTCCCTGTAACTATTGTAATAATACATTTCAGAGTGATGTAAGTGAGAATGTGTTCCTCCAAGCGACTGGCATATCAAAGTGTTCACAATCCATCTGGTACCTCGTGTATGAATATAAAACTTTTAGAATACCGCCTGTCTCTCTGTCACATTGTCTTTTGTTCTGTGTGAGTGTCTCTGTCTCTCTGCTCCGCTTTGTCTCTCAACATCGTTACCAGCTTTTTTTTTTTTTTTTTATGATTGTGGAGTTGTATCATCTCCCAGCTCTGCGTGACACCTTTGGGTCCCATCTGTGGAAACTCAACATGGAAGAAGATGAGACAGATGGTGGGAGAGACCAGGGGAGTCAGCAGTGTGTGTGTGTATGTGTGTGAGTGTGTGTAATGACTTAGAGGGGACTGCAGTGTGTGCTGTGTGTTTCTGCAGTGTGTCTCTCTCTTTTACTTTGTCTCTTTTGAACGCCTGTCTTGCTATGTGTGTGTTGTGTGCGAGAGAGTGTGTGTGCATGGTTGAGAGTAATAAATTAGGTAAAAGCTGAGAGCTACCTCTATGAACTTGAAAGCTAATTGCAGAGTTGCAGCACATGTGAGTGTGTAGTTACAGGTGTAACACACATGCAACCACAAGCACACTCGAACACTCTACATTCCTTTTTTAAATTCCACTTGACTTTAGACAGGCTCCCTCTAAAAAGCTGCATGCGTGCGTTTCACAAAGACTTTTTTGTTCTTGGCGGTCTGATCTTAAGCTCTTGTAAAACCACAAAGTGGATGGAGGGCTTTTAAGAGGAAGATTTTAATATACAGAGATAAAAACAGATAGATACTGCGAGGATTTTGTTCCTTAAAAAAAAAGTATCTTACTGCTGGAAAGATGATCTTTTCATAAAACTGGGCTGTCTGCAGCATTGGTGCCGTATAATTAGAGAAATCTGAGAAAAAGAGCTGTGGCATTCGCCTTTGCTCAAGAGGAAGAAAACCCACAACTACCAGAATGTACTGTGCTGTACCGGACCAATAAACGCTCCCGCTGGTGGGCTGTTTTTCCACAGGACAACAATATGGCGGCCAGCTGGTAACAAGCGATCTCGAATTACAGTTAAACAGTAAGCAAAAATATGGAACTGAAAACATTTTAGACCAGAAAAAGGCAACACAATAACAAAATATTGATTCATATTTGATCAGTGCTGCTTAGTTTTACTGTTTGATGTCAGTTTTCTCAGCCTTCGTTTACACAATGTAGGAAACAGTACTGCGTCAGCTTCTTGTTCACAAACTCTCATATTACAGCCAAACAGTGCACTAAAATATGTCCTTGAAGCCGTTTTCGGGGAAAATACGCATTACAGTAACAGAATTTTTGTTTGATCAGCACTGCCTAGTTAGTTTGATCTGAGTTTGGTCTGTGTTTGTGTCTGTGGTGGCAGACATTCCAAAATGCAGAAGAGCAATCTAAAGTTCATGCAACAGCTCTAGAGCCAGCGAAAATCAAAGCAGGGAGATCTGGATGCAGGTAACATGGAGGAGGGTTTACCACAGTTCATTTACACATACCAAAGCCCAGTTCAGGCCAATGATTCGCAGCAAGACAATTCCATTTCAGATCATTGCAGAGAAAAGTTGCAGCGATGTAAACAGGCCGGTCTCAGCTCAACTCGAGGCGTCACCTGTGACTGAGCTGGTCAGATCACCAGCTGCTGGTTTTAGAATGTAAAGCACGTCACCTGTATCAAACAGCCAGTCAGCTTATGGTGAAGTCCGCTGGTCAAGTCAAAATGGCCACAGACAACGTGTTAGCTTACCCCTGCCGAGCCCTGTTGTATGTGCTTATATTCCTGTGCTTATAAGCCTGAAAAGCTGGAAATCAGAACAGAAGTACAGAGAGTTGCTGCATAGACATGATACACCATAGCATGTTGTTGCGTTGGTGTGAGGTCTTAAGAATGTTGCAGAATGGTGCATTGCGAGTAGTTGCCTGTTTTAACTCGTCTCATCGCGGTTCTTTGGTCTGAACTGGATTTTACACATAGTAGTTGAAAATCGGCAAAGTATCTCTTCAATGCATAACGATGCACCTACACATATTTGTTTTTGTTCCTCCATCACCCTCCATCATTGTCATTATGTTTCTCTCTGTTAGACTTTTTCTAGTTATCTCACCTGTATTTATCTCCCTTTCCTTCACATCAGCACAGACATTAAGAACTGCATTCAGATTTGATGATCTTGCAGCCCACAACTGACATTTATAACGCCAGTGTTCACTGCCTTGTTCTTCATTCAGTCAAGTGGAAAGTAAAAAAAAAAATCAAGTGTTTTGGTTGCTTAATCATAGTTCATTTACATTGCGGTGATCTGTCCTGAACCTCAGCCATACTGTATATACCATACGTTAGTACTGAATGTTCAAGAACATTCTCACTGATGCAATCCAGCTTTTGCAGAATCGTTCAGTGTCAAAGTTCTGTTGGGCAATATGGTTCCAGCCGTCCACGTCTAGCGCCGTCCCTGAATTCCTCGCTAGAACAAACACTCTTAGCTACAGTGGAGCTTCAGTGAGCAACCATGACACTGAATAACTCTGATTTACTGTAAGAGACGCAGCTCTGGCCCCGACTGTATACACCAAGGTTTCCTTCTGTGTGCTTTGTTTAGTTTACTTGTCTCTGTGACTCTGAGTTCCACTTTGCCTCCTGACTGTTTCTGTCTGTTTAGGTAATTTATGAGCTCACATACATGTAGTCTCCTGCAAAAAGTCTTTGTTTAATTGCGGAAAAATTGTTTGGGGTGTTCTGAGATCTGCCCCTGATTACAGTTCAGGTCTGTCCAACCCGTCTCTCCCATGTTCAAGTCTTAAAGGACTGTATGAACAACCATTGGCTCAAAGCTTAAAATATGGACAATACCCTCACCAGCCACTTTATTAGGTACATCTTGCTAGTACCGGGTTGGATGATTTTTTGCTTTTGTAACTGCCTTAAATTTTTTGTGGCATGGATTAAACAAGATGCTGGAGGTGTCCATTTGCACATCCATGATGCAAACCAGTTTGAGATGATCTGAGCTTTGTGACATGTCGTGTTATCCTGCTGGAACAGGCCATTAACAGATGGGTATACTGTGGTCATGGAGATGGATATGGTCAGCAACAATACTCAGGTACGCTGTGATATTTTAATGATGCTTAACTGGTACTTAAGTATGCCATCAAAAATCCTCCCCAACCTCAAACATTGCCAATACTGAAGTTTATTAATTTATGTGATTTTTGCTTTGAAAGTCACATTTAAGAGTAAAGTTCACAAAGCAGCTACATGGCTTTAAAATATGATTATATGCATCACATGATGCTTCTCATTTAGTCTCTGTCACCATTTGTCTGAAATTTCTGCCTTCCCAGGTCGTTTCCATAAACTCTCTACAGCTAGTTTCCATTTCATTTAACATGCTCTGAGGAAAAGGGAAATGTTTTGTAGCCCCCGTCTGCAATAACTCTGTGTTTATGAGTCAGGCACATAAACCTTGGAACAACCTTCAGCAGATTGCTCTGCTTAAAATCAACAAAATCAAGCCAAATGTGGATGCACAGGGACTTACAAGTGGTAATACCACATGTAACTTTTCACATTACTTTTAATTAAACTGCAATTCATGTAGGAATATGTGTTGCAGTGGGAATGCAAAGCAGGGCTGAAACCAAGCATGCATGCATACTGTATGCACTCTTCCCTTGATGAGTACTAGTGACTTGCAGTACAGCATTTTCAATATTTAAGTTTTTGTTACATGCATGTTTTGTTTATGTGAGAGCATTATGTCATTGGATGTGCTATTTTGTGGAGTTTCACATACATGTTGCATTTTGATTTTCCATTAGGAAACAGCAAGTGCACAGCACATACAAATATTGCAGGGTAATGGCGGCTGGTTTATCCAGAAATTAGCAGGTATTATGATGCCACTCAGTCCCTGTGGGCGGCTGTTGAAGGGGATTACAGAGGTTTAAAATTCATTATTACAGATGACAATCTTGAGTCAGAGCTGTGCACGGATCCAGTTCTGCAAATATGCACCTGCAAATATCAGCACTGGAGCTGACCCAATGACAGTTGTATAACCAAGTCAAATTCACACCGCGTGACACAGGCTTCACAGTCACTCACTTTAAAGTCCTTTTGTTTTTATTATTTTTACTGTGCAACCGTAACATGTCACATGATTTCAAATCATAATTAACTGTAGATTATGTGGCAGAATCAATCACTTACCATGTTGCTACTCTCTGTGCTGAGGTTGCTGTGCAAAAAAAAGAATATCAAAATTGCTGCTTTAAGACCAAACATGTAAGCTGGTAGCCTGGTACAGTAGGACCATCCTGATGACATGAGGTCGACATTCTGTTTCACTCTCTGTATCAGTCTGGCTCTGCTGTTGCCCCAAACACTTTTCAGAAATTACAATCCAGTTGGGCCAATCAGGGAACCACACCGTAGTTGACAATCAAGGACTGTGTTTTAGCTGATGATGTAAAATGCTATATTTAGAATATTTTCACACCTTTACCTTGCCGTCAGACAGCCCTTTACGACAGGAAACTGATACTAAAATGTTATGATCTTGTCAAAGCCACCAGACTCCATTGATAGAAACAGTCATTTCACTCTTCCTCACAGAACTAAATGAGTCTCTGGTCTTCGCTGCCCCTCGTTCGGGTAGCTAGTTTGTGTTATTGTGTGACTTTCGAAACCAACTTAACTGTGCTGGCTCTCTTATGTGCCTGTCCAAACTGGAAGTGTAAACTAAATAATAAACAGTTCTCAATATAGCATTAAAAATGATCACAGAATTGAACTCCTCTCTAAAAAAGCGTCAGCACAAACCAAACACAAGTGGTAAGTCAGTGTGCAGCGTATCCTCATACAATGGTTTATATCTGACAAATTAGTGCCCCATAAATTAAGTTAAATACCTAATGTAAAGTTACTTAGGTCAGGTTTGGGAAAAGAAACATGTTGATGATGAACCTTAAAATGACTCAAAGTTTACACATTCCCGAGCACTGCTCTCCTGGGGGAAAGTCCTGTGTCTTGTGATCCATCCACCACCCTAACCTGCCTCCTTATGCCGACAACTTCCTTCTTCAATCCCATCAGTGCCTCAGTCAGGTGATCGCAGCCAATTTACACGGGTCATACACAAATTACTATCTCATGATTACGTAGGCTGTATACAAATTGTGGTGCATTACTTCTCGTAGGTATATGTAAGAACAGTGCATGAGAATAGCCTGCAGTGTGGACGCAGACAGAATTCTAACTTCATTGCAATTTGGAGCATTTTGGCTTCTTGCTTTGCAACATGCCAGAGGGGAACAACATTTCACCTGTGTGTGTGAGATAAGGCCTGTAGTGCCTCACTTCCTGCCACCGATAAACAGCAACTTAATGATAACACTGTCAGACAGTGAACAAACCAATTCATTAGGACAGAGAAATCTTTCCTTTGGCCAAACACTCTGTAACATTTAGGAGGAGGCACTGAGGCTGAGGCACTTAGTCGCTCTGTAAAAGATACCAGGGGACCTTTAGACAATGGGCTGACTTCAGCAAAGTGAAGAATCAGGGAGTTTTTTTTTTGTTGGTATACTGTTGTGCAAAAAGTGAAGTGTGTTTTGACTGTGACATATCTGTTGTTTATGTTCTAATTTCCATAAATCAAGATGAATTTCTCTTATGGGAGACAATAAATGTGACCTTGAACTTGACCTTATTTTTAACAATAATTAAATTTGTTTTCTCTTTCAAATGTATTTAGTGCTAAGCCTGTATCTGGACTTAATAACCTGTTGATTACTTGTGTTACACTGAATGACTAGCTGCGTCACCATGTATGACATTGGTGTCAAGTTTGACTGGAATGATGGCCAAAACAATACGGCTAGGGTTGCAAAGAGACACAGATTTCCCTGTATTCCTTGTATCTGACTATTGGGAGATCTCACTGAACATTGTGGAATGTAATATCCCCTCATCTGTCTCTCTCTGCGTCTTTTCACGCCCACCATTTTCCCTCTTCCATCTCTTTCTCACTCTAATATCTCCCTCACTCTTTCAATCCAATTTTCTCCTCATCCTTCCCTCTGTCATCTCCTGTCCTCCTTGCTCTCCACCCCCACTCCCTTGCATCGTTTAGTTCTTTTCATCTCGCGGTCACGCTGTCTGTTTGATTGGAGCTTGCTTATATGGAGTTTTCCATCCTGTGGCTTTGGGGTCATTCTCTGTCTGTCTGTTTCATTCCCATATCCTCCTCCTATATTCCTTTTTTTTGCAAAGAAAGCTTGCCCTCTGTCTTCTCTTTCTCTCAGATTTCTTCCCTTTTATTCTTTTTTTTTGCCCTATTTTCTCCATTTCTCTATGCTGTCACATCCTCTTGTCTTTCCCGACTCATGTTACTGTTCCCTCAGCTCTTATACAACCCTCTTTTTGTACTTTTGCCTTTGCTTCTATTCCTTAACCTCCTACTCCCATTCTCTCCTATGACACAATCCCATCTTACTTATACCATAAGTATGTCACTGTTATAGTCATCTTAGTGCGGCATTTAATACGCAAGAGATTCATGTACTGGAGTCAAACTGTGACCTCTTTGGAAACTTTGGAAACTTAAAGCTCTTTCTGGTCACCTTTTTAATAGTAAAATTTAGGGCTGCCATAACTCAAGAATTCATATGCTAATCATAACGAAATTTCACACAAATGTCTAATAGGATAAAAAGATGACATTATCTGTCCAAAAGTCAACTTTACTGTGACATCATAATGTTACTGGATGTCCTGTGAAAACACTTGGTATGGGGTAATTTGTTTCTAGCCTAATATCAGCTTTTATGTTTGGTGGTTGTATATACACACACAAGTGCTGTTGATTTGTGAAGTTTGAAATTTTTGTTTGCCAAAGAGTTTATTTTCAGCAATAGTCCAAAATCCAGTCGTTGCGTTGGCCTACAAAAAACATCACCCTGTAGCGCTCGTAACACTCTACGTGATGCTCATTCTCATTCATTGTGCATTGAATTGTTGAATGACAATAAGCATTAAAGGAGAAGTCCAGTATTTTGCACTTTGAGCCCCATTCCTGGTTGTTTATGATGAAATAGAGTGGTTAAGACCAAAATCCTGACGATTGCTCCTTCTCTGACAATTTGAGAGAATTTGGCTTTCCCCTGCCTGGCTTAACAATGCTGTCTATGGCCATGTGTAAATCTGTCCTAAAACCACCTTAAACATTGGTTTTCAAAGCCATGAAACTCACCCAGTGGTCAGTGGTGTTCCTTGATGTTCCCACATAAAAATCGTAGCAAACTGTGGTTTCCGTGATGATTTATTTGACATTTTGTCCATGCATTGATTTCCTATAGGAAGCCTCGTTGTCCGTTGGTAGTAATCTGCCACGGGAAACGGAAAGGGGGTTGTTTACGACAAGGTTGTAGTCATTGTAGTCTTTTAGCTCAGTGAAAGTGCCGGCTCGACAGTGCTGTGTGCGCTCCTCCTCTTCGGAGGAATTCTCCCACAGTCGCTGACCACACAAAACTTGCCCATTATTACTCGCTTGTAAACAACCTTCACACTACGATGCCTTTGAACACAACGCCAGCCTTCTTCTTCTGCTTCTTTCTGTGTCCCATTACATTGCGATGGTTTCCTGCCGGTTGGCGACTCTCACGTAAAGGAGCATTATCGCCATCAAGTGGGCAGGAGTGTACAAAGTCCTTCTAAGGCAAGTCGTAACACTCCGACTCCATCTTTGAAACGCGCCAGGGCAGCTATTTGAACTTAACTCCCTTCACCCATTCAAAATGAATGGGTGAGGGTCTGGTTCTCTACTTCCAGAGCTCGCTAGGACATAAAAACTATATGAATGGCATCAGCAAAAAAGACTGATCCAAATCGATGAGAAGACTTGCCAGGTAAGTTCCTTAATAAGGTTTAAAACCGCTTTTTTCTTCCTCAGGTTATTCAACTGTGCACGCGCGAAGCTTCACGACACCGTTTCAATATACAGCTCCAACAACATAAGACGTCACCGGTGCGTGAGTTTTGTTTTGAGGGGTGGGAAACCCTGGAACGCAGCGTATTTAATTATCATGAGGAAGCAAGCGAGCGCACACCCAGATACCTGTGGTTTCTACAGGTGGTGCAAAGGATCTTTGCAGCGGAGCGGTCGAGATGACATGTAAACAGAGGAAAACAATTTATATTTTCAACTGTGTCTGTTTGTAATTTCATCCCGACTATAACCAAGAACGTTTGTTGTCTGGAATAAATAAAGTCGATGGATTAAGTCTGTTCTCTTATTATCTCTGGTCGCAGACTGAGAGGCATGCAAATTCACGGGCGGAGCGAGGCGGTGAGGCGTAGCTGTCCAAACACACTTTCCCCGTGACCCTCCCTACTACTGTCAATGGTCCCTCCCTCCGGAGTCTTCTATGGAGCATCTTGACCAAACTGTTGTAAAGGTGGTTAGGCAGGCTTACGTCACTACAACATGATTGACAAAAAAAATCACCAAACAATTGGCTTTGTGAGTGGCGGAAGAGGCGGGACATGTGCGTACGACCGCCATACTGCTGTTGCAAACTCATCCATTCATTTATATGGGAGTGTTCAGTCTCCTCATAAGAAAGTCTCTGGAGTGTATAACGTTTCAGGGTCAAACGAACGATCAAGCGGAAGTTTACACACGGGTGTGAGGCAACTGAAAAAATAGTTCCACAATCCAGATGAATAGAAAACACGGATGGAAACCACAGTTTGCTACGATTTTTATGTGGGAACATCAAGGAACACCACTGACCACTGGGTGAGTTTCATGGCTTTGAAAACCAATGTTTAAGGTGGTTTTAGGACAGATTTACACATGGCCATAGACAGCATTGTTAAGCCAGGCAGGGGAAAGCCAAATTCTCTCAAATTGTCAGAGAAGGAGCAATCGTCAAGATTTTGGTCTTAACCACTCTATTTCATCATAAACAACCAGGAATGGGGCTCAAAGTGCAAAATACTGGACTTCTCCTTTAACACAACACACACGCATTTTTATTTTCTAAGTGAGAAACGTCTGTGTGATGCCTTTCAGGATACTCACTGTAAATTCTGTATCTCAGTATGAATGTACCGCATGGTTGAATTTTTCTCCTTCTTCCATTTAACCTTTTCCTAACCTTCTTCTTCCTCTTCTGCCTCTCCCGTATACATTTCCCTAAAGCCAGGTCCACTACTTTTTCCACATTAAAACAAACCATTATTGTGGACAGTAAGCTTTTAGACAACAATCTGAAAACGTTTGATATGTAAACTTCCCTGTCCAACTGATCCAAATTACCGCGTCCCTTTCCTTCTCCTGCTTACTTTCCCTTCATAACAGTAAACTGCAGTTGCTGCATCCCTTCAGAGTTCTGATTAAATGTCAGTTTCAGAGGGAGTAGATGTGGGTCAGACTAATCAGTCAGAAAACATAATGAGGCTTCTCTGCATTTGACTGTTTTTATTAAGTCTCACTCTTCCTCTCATCTCAGACTCTGTATCTTACTGTCTCTTCCCTTTTTCTTTGGTTCTGTTGTTTCACATATTAGAGGAAAAAAAATCTTCCCTACGTACAAACAGTATAAAATGTGTTTATGTAACACCCTCACATTTCTATCTTTTAAACAAAACTGTGGTATACTTTTTTATGATGACTCATCCATGTGCAACTGTGATTTTCCATACACAAGCTTCGGTTATGTATTTGATTTTGTGTGTCTGTGTTTTGCTTTTGCCCAGAGCAGAAACCCACACAAGTATTTCAAGACTCTCAAGAAAATCATCTATTCTTCTGCTGCTGCTGCTGAGCCTCCTTTGTGCTCACTCTTTTATTATAACAGTGCTGTATGTATACATTACTGACATGTTGATGCATGCACATTAACTGATGTTGTTGGAGTCTTTTTCTTGTTAAAAAATCCTAATTAAATAGCAATATGGCCTGCAAGATGGGGATCCAGTACCAGCAGGCAAAGGGAGCCATCAGCCTCCCAGCTGGAGAACGAGACACACCTGATCCCCATTAAATTAGAGGTATATACACAAGCTGTGTCTCATTTCAAGGGCTCGGCTACCTCCTTTAAAGTCTGCATTTCAAGGTTGAAAATTTCATAAAGGTTTTCCCCCACCAAAGGCACCTCCAAATACTTCTGGGAACCGCAGACTTGTTTTGAATTTGTAGAAGCTCATCAGAGCATTGTTCCCAAAACAGTTCAGTGCAGAAGTCTGGTAAAAAAGAGCTTTAGTAGCTGGAGGTTTGAGGTGTTGTTTTACTGTCAGATGGACCATAACTCTGCATTAAAATTTAAATCCAACCATTCATAGCCCCCCACAACCCCCTGAGTTGGACAGTTACATACATGCAAACACATTTCTGGTCAACACATTCCCACTCCCAGCTTGTCAAATAGTGACGCTGGTCAGTGGCCCTACACCTCAGAATATGATGCACTGGGTACCCTCCTGCGTCAGTTTGGACACACAGAGATGGTGTGTCAAGTTAAACTTGTTACATACAGTGTGTCTTTTCAAAATAGATATTTGTTTTTTAGAGGAAATATATAGTTTCTGCTCGTTGGATATACACAGTCTTTAATTAAACTTAGAATGTAGGTAAAACACTTCCTCTCATGTTTACTTTCTCAGGTTTAGGCAACAAACAAAAAACATGGTTTGGCTTAATATAACTACATTTGTTACTAACAGAATTTAATATCACGTGACACACGTATGTCATATGTCACTCGTGTAGTCTGCTGCACCTACTAACACACTACGTTGTTAATAAAATATCTTAACTGACTTTTTGTGTCACATGGGTCGATCTATGATGCTCTAGGTACCCCTCTGACAATACATTTTTCTAAGGGTGTTCTGCCTAGTCCCACCCTGTTTTGCCGCGATTGGCTGGTACTTAAACTAACCAAAACCTCTTCACCTAAACCCTAACTGCCTCCAACCTTGATGAGCCGACGTGACAATTACTTGCTGATTACAGCAAAGTAATACAGCCAGTGACAGCACAGTAGGGTGGGACTATGTGGAACACAACAAGAATAACGCCCCCCTCTAGCATCAATTTTGCACGTGTCACTTGCTGCTCGTTATGTTTCAGCTTCCCCTTGTTACATGCTACTCACAGGCACTTCTTTTAGGTTTAGGTGACAAAACTTCTTGTTTAGGTTTAGAAGAAAACATAATGGTTTAGGTTGAAATAAATGGGTTTGTTACGTATCTAAACTACTTACGTAAGTTAGATCACATGAACTACATTACTTAGTTTAAAAAACAGTGGTCTACTGAGTGAAAGTCCTGTGTTTGACGATCCACCCTGAACCATCTCCTTACACAGAGTTTCTTCCATTTTATAGAACGTCAGTTGTTCTGGGTGTTTACTATTGTTGTGGGTGGGTTTACATTGGAATTAGCTGAAAGCCAGGTGAATCTCATACAGACGCTAAAGGGTCAGTATCAGATGCCGGCCCACTGAGCAAGGTGCCGTATTTGCAACCTGGTCTCCGTCTGAAGTTGTCGAAAACCCACTCTCGGTCAGTGACTTCCAGTGTCAGACACAGACGAAAAAAACGGTGGCTATTATTGTTTAACGTTGCCTGGCGCCATCAGGGGGAAATAGGATAACAATGAAAGTTAAGGTGGCAGAGGTGTGAGTAGAGCGGGCGGGAGGGGTAGAGGATGGGTCCAGCAACCACTAACGTTCACGCAGGAGAATGGTGTTCGCTTCCTTTAAGATTGTAAAGCCAAACCCCGTTCTTTTTTCCTAAACCCAACCACGTGCATTTGTTAGCAAAATGTAACCATGTGTGTTTGTTGTTGAAGGAAGAATCATCAATTCATGGTGTTGTACCGACGTAGTGCATTTATTTTGAAAGATTATATGCAGACTGTAAATTTCCTGTGAAAATGGAAGTGTATTTTAAAAACAGATGATGCATGCAACAGGCTAAAGTTGGGTGAACACACCCAGGGTACCGTGAACGTCATATCTTGATGTGGAAAGTCCCTGACCAAACATCAATATGTGATGAGATCAGGGTGAGAATGTGTTGGTATTTGACACCCTTGAAGTTCTGTGTATTTATTACTTATCTTTGAGTGAATGAAGAGCTTCCTTATACTTACAAATCCCCCTTTAGCTATTGGCACACTGTCAAAGCTGTGTTTTTCCAATATATTACTTAGACTCTTAGTATCATGTTTTAGCTTTTATGAAAGATTAAAACTTCTTAAAAAAGTTATTTGAGTTGCAGAAACTTGTTGGAGGCTAGTGAGGACACGGGGCAGGACTTCAGATCTTTATTAGCATAGAAATTGTACATAGCCAGTGGAAAATGCGTGCTTGAAAGTCCTGCTTCTTTCTTCATTCTTCTATCTGTCTTTAGTAATTCTTTTGTCTCTCCTCCTCTCTCCATATTTCCTGCTGGACCTCTGCACACTCTCAACACCCTCCTCCCACGTCCTCCTCTCCCAGTCTAACCACTACTCCCAAGATAAATCTAAACCACAATGAAAACACACACAGCCTTCAGCTGTTTAACCCATCATTGCACGGAACGAGAGGGAGAGGAGCCCAGGGGAGCAATGGAGAGATGGAGAAGGTGGAAAATAACGAGGCACAAAAGTCTTTTTTTTTTTTTTAATAGAAAACACTACTTGGGTGGATTTTTTTTGTATCATGGCAGCACAACAGATACCACAGTTGTGAGTCAAAGTTCGATTAAACAATGTTAAATCCAGTAAAACTAAATATGACATGTATATTACAGCGGTTGAACGTTTGGTTTGTTTAGTTTGGTGTTTTTTTAAGATTTGTTTGATGATTGAGATAAAGTACATTTTTTGGATTTGGAGTACCAAGGCCAAACACTGGTGTTTTTGTTTTTATTGCTGTCTGTTAATTCCATTAATTGAACTCCTGTGTGCAGGATCTGTCTCGAACCATGCTTTCGATTTGACTGTCAGTCAGGGCTCTCTGAGTATCCCTGACTTATACCCTTTTTCCACCAAAATCAATGTGCATGCAGGCTTTCTTCACCTGGGAAAACGCACTTAAACAACTGTCAAATACAGCCGCTTTGTCAGTGGACTTAATACGTTAAAATATGACGAGCTAGGAGGACTCCTGTGACAGGTTTGGAAGGTAAGGGATGGCGTGTCAATGTTTGCTCATTACATGCATCATCTCTTTTCAAAATAAACTGACAACGCACATAAAACACTTGGATTTAGGTATATTTCCTTAGGTTAAGGCCACAAAAGTAATTGGTTAGGTTTGGAAAAGAATGGTTTGCCATAAAACCATAAAAGAAGTACGACTGTTACCACTGTAATGCAACATCACGAGACATATGTCATTAACATACACACTCCACACTTGGGCGGCCCTATGGTGCGAACAAAACTCCATCACTGACCCAAAATAACCACATAAGACATCTTTAAAACACTCAAATCCATGGTATTTATTAACAAATAAACAAGCAAACAAGACAACAAAAATCCCACTCTAAGAAGCAGCAGGACCAGCAGTCCCCACACCAAAGGGCGCCCTCTTTTGCTGCTGGCACAGGAGCTCTGGAGCACCTTCTCCATGCCAGGTGCAGTGCAACTCATCAAGTAATGCAGCACACCTGGGCGGATCTGCAATGGAGGGAAAAAGGACAGCAGCACAGAGCAAATACAGCCGTAACAACAGCATGCTACACGTACTAGCAAAGTACGTTTTTATTAAATGCATATAACTGCTGCTAGAGTTGTCACCAGGCATTGTTGTCTGCTGCCGAAGTCCACTGACAAAGCATCAGTATTTGACGAGTTGGGAGTGAGAACAGGCAGGCTGAAAACAGGGAGTAGACCCTTTTTCTTATTGCCAGTAGATGAGTATGCTTTTTGTTTTGTTTTGTTGTGTTGTGTTGTGTTGTGTTGTGTTGTGTTGTGTTGTGTTGTGTTGTGTTGTGTTGTGTTGTGTTGTGTTGTGTTTTGTTTTGTTGGTGAGTCATGTTTGACGCCAGGCAGCATAGTGGTGGTTAGCAATGTTGCCTCACAGCAAGAGGGTTCCTGGTTCAATCCCGGGAGCCCTTCTGTGTGGAGTTTGCATGTTCTCCCTGTGTCAGCGTGGGTTTTCTCCGGGTACTCCGGCTTCATCCCACAGTCCAAAGACATGCAGATTGGAGATAGTGATCGGTGGTTTTAAATTGCCCTGTCTCTACATGTCAGCCCTGTGACAGTCTGGCGACCTGTCCAGGGTAAACCCTGCCTCTCGCCCAGTGTCAGCTGGGATAGGCTCCAGCCCCACCGCGACCCTCAAGAGGATAAGAGGTTAAAAAATGGATAGATGTTTGACGTCACAAATGGGCCAGGAAACATGGTTACCTAGAAGATCACAGTGGTTACCTCTTGTTTATATCTGTTACTTATTCAATCTCCCTTTCAAACTCTGTGCTGACTAATCTGAAATGATGTTTGAGTCGCTGCTTGAATGGAGACAGACAGAATTTGTGGCTGAGATGATAAAGACTCACAAAAGTTACTGACGTTCGATCAGAAAAAGAGGCAAAATGTAGCACATCCAACAGGGTGTCATGTTTCCAGCACTGCTGATCGGAGCTGGAGCAGGTAAATACCCATGACTACTGCAGAGTCACCTATTGTAACCTTTGCCACTAAAGACAAAAGCCAGATGTTGGTGGCTGTCAGTGGTTTATATGTCCAGTGGGAAACACGCTTCAGTTATTGGGTTTTTTGGAAGAAAAAAAACTGAATCAGGCAGAGTAATATCCCACTGGGGTTTCACAGCTGTCCGTTTTGGAGAGGGCTATTAGCCTTCATCAGTCCAGAGAAAGTCAAGTGTGCAGGCAGCTGGTTTTATCCACCTCAGCATTTGGCTCTGTGGATGGTGATGTCATTCCGTCACTGTTTGTCCAATTCTTTTGTCCAGAGTGTTGTTTCCTCAAAAGTACTGGATGGTTTGCCATAAAATTTGTTATACATAATGACCTCTAAATATACTTCTCAATCGTCCAACACTTTAAGATACCTCCCAAACTAATGCCAACCCCAGATGCACTGCATGCTGGATTAATGCTGACATAGCGTAACAAGTTACAGCGTAAACAGACAACTTTTAACACCCCCACCAAGTGGTGTAGAGTTATTATGAAATTTGTAGTATGGTTTTTGTGTCCCAAGTAGCCATTTTGTAAAATTTCTACTCACCTATGAAAATGGAATATTATGTATACCTCACCATAATTATCCAGCTGATCCAAGGCTGTATTAACATGATCAACTTCTCTGCGAATCAGTACACCTGCTTCTATTCTTGTGTTACTAAAAAATTGATATTGATACTTGATATTATAAACAACATTCCCAACTAATTAAGAGTTAAATGCAACTCGTGCCACTGTCTCTGAGGCCTGTGATCTTTGTCAAGAGAAACAGCCGCTTCCCTTCACGCTCCTGTGGCTTTTTTTGAGTGATGATGATAAATGCAGTGCATCTTAGCCTGCATCCATGGCATGTACTCAGTTGTTCCATAACTGTGAAAAATTGGTTTGTAAATCCTATTGTGCGCGAGGACGCTGCTTACACTACTGCGCGGCCAGCATGCACGGTTCAGTGAGTGCTGTGAAGATGTTTTAATCTAGCAGCCCTGAGGACAGCAAGTAAACTACTGGATGGAGATTAAGTGGATTCATGTTGCTGTGGACAAAGTTATTACCACGCACACACTCACACACCCACACAAGCCTTAGATGTATTATTATTGCAAAGACTGAGCAGAATCTATGGTGCGGTTTGACCCTGTTTATGAAGATGCATGTGAGGTGTTAACCTCTAACAGTACGTTTGTGAACTTGTCCAAGGTTGCTAGAAACAGAATAGAACAGTATAAAAGCCAGCACACACACTGATCCAGTCAAGGCCAGCACGCTGTTCATGTGCTGGACATTTCACTGAGCATGGGTGCATAATTTGTGGTTATGTTCATTTATTCAAACAGATTATTAAAATGTCTAAATTCCACCTGAAACACTTAATGTGTCTGTGTCCACTTTGGCCAGCTGTTCAGAGTAAGATATGGCTGTTTAGCTGCGCAGTGAAAAATGTTTTTCACTGAATGAGACCTACTCAGTCAATGTTTTGAGGTCAGAGAGGCTGTTTGGAATTGCTAAATACTTAAATACCGTTTAGGGTGTTTTCATACTTGGCTTAAATACTGGAATCTCAACCCAGGGTCAGTTCTTTGGAAAAGCGTTTTTTTTAAGAGTCATCTACTTCCAGGCTGCCATGATTCATGCTGAACATAATGATACATGATACATTCATACAATCAGGCTGCACAGCTATGGCATGGGTAGCTTTCATTAAATCCAGCATTTTGATACAGACAGGAGGTCCCATATTTTGGACTGTTCTCAGAATCAACAGCACATTTACAAATTTAGCAAATGTGCCAAAATGATGAGCTGCATGTTGAGAGAAGTGGGGGTATAATCTAAAAGAGATTAGGGCTGCCCCTGACTAAGAATTTTTTTCGATGTCCAATAGTCGTCATTTAGGGCCATTAGTCAACTAGTCGTCTTGAATGGTGGTCACTTGAGGCTGGCTCCAAAAGTCCTTATAGACCCCTTGTGTTGAAATGTCCAGGCCGTCTGCGAGGCGATACCACAGCCAGTTCCACCCTGGATGCTTCACAACAGGAGTCCACAAACCAGGGCTGACATCTTCGTGGCTATGTCTTTTATTTTTATACAGTCTGTGAGAAAGCACATGTAGAAACAATGCAGGTTCAAAGTGTTTGGAAAATTGACTTTGCAAATAATCTATAAAGATGCACCTTTAAATCAAAGCAGCATACATCAATCAAGCTGCTGTGGGACTGTCGGCCAGTGTAAGAGCCAAATTATGTTAGCAAATAATACGTTTGATGTGCTGTTCGACCACATCAGAAGGCAAAAGTGTTTGTCTATGATATGACCACACTCAAAAGGTAGATGAAAAGCTGACCATCACAGGGGGAGGCACCATGCATTATTATTAAAATATTGGTAAACAGTCTCTCCTGTAAGGCATTCATAACCAACTGGCCATCTGACAAGCACAACTGATGGAGAATACTGGCCCATTTAGACTAGCTGATATCATCTAATTTCCCAAAGCACCTCAAAGTACTTCTTAGTGTTTTATTCACATACTGTTTGTCAGTGCTTCCCTCTTCATGATAGAAATAGACAACAATTTGTGAGATATTTTGGCTGCAAGGGATAAAAAAAAATCAATCTCAGACCCAAATTCAAATTAAGTAGCAACATAATTGATAACAGCTTGTGCCTGTCAATCACTGCCTTTTTGCTTATGGTGGATTTGACTTTCAATGGACCCAGTGGCCTAATGGATAAGGCATCAGCCTCCGGAGCTGGGGATTGTGGGTTCAAGTCCCACCTGGGTTGTATAGTACATTCTCCTTAAGTGAACTTATAAAGCACAGAAGTGTGAAATCCCAAATAATGATGGAAAAATAAATGATGGTGGTACCTACTCATGAGAGGCATCTGTGTCATGCATCTCATTTCTAAAGAATCTTTCCACTGGAATAGCAAACTTTCTGTTGCTGCTGTTACACAGGTTAGATCCAGCAGACACCAATCTGCTGTGACCCCCAGTGCTGTGGTTTGTGCCGCTGAATTCCAGTTGCTACAGCTGCTAACTGGAGGTCCACTTCTGCAAAATATGACAGCTACAATAACTTAGGAAATAATGACATAGGGGCACTGTATGTGATTATATTACTGTTTATCAGAATACAAATGACACAAGAATGAACTAGCTGGTGCACCCTACGGTCCCTTCACCTTACTCCATATTATGAGACCACACTAGATTTCGCTAGAAGAAGAGTGGAAGGCAGCTTCATAGACTAACCTTTAGTTAACATCTGTAGCAACTTCAATTTATCCAGCAATCTGATCCTGGAACATCCGGTAGGATCAGCAAACTTTCTGTTGCTGCCGTTACATAGACTAGTCCCAGCAGTCACTAGCCCGCTGTGATCATCTGCTTGTGCTGCCACTTGCTACAGCTGCCAACTGAAGGCCCATCTCTGCAAAATATGACAGCTACAGTAACAGAATCTGTGACACAACCACACCCCATCCCTTTGAATATAAGAAACCAACATAAACACGGAAAGAATTTGATTTATTTGATTATATTAACTTGTTTATATATCCATATTTACATTGATTTATATATTAATTCCCTAATTATTTATTTCAGGATTTATTTTATAGGCATTTTATTTATTCGTATATTTTTATTTGATATTGTCTTAAATGGCACTCCAAAGCTTACCAGTCCCCTTATGTCTGTTCATTTCCCAAACAGCTGAGTGGCCACAGAAACATCTGCGGACAGTCAACAGAGACTTTAGCCAAGAAAAGTTGGCTACAGCTTGTTTTTTTCCAATCTACCTCCAATCAACCTCCACCTTCAGCTGGCACTCACTTCTCTGCTTTCCCTTGTTTGTTAGATTTTTTTTTGTTGTTGTTGTTTTTGGTCACCTGAAACAGTTTTGCCAGTTCAAACTTGATTCCAGCCATTCAAAGTTTCCAAGTTATTCTCAACTTTTTTTCATCCAGACTAACCTTAAACTCAAAAACAATTGTTCTTTGTTTTTAAAATTGTTTCACTTATGTTAACACACAGAATTTTAGGGAATATGGCTCTGGAGGGCCTCTAGATTCTTAGAAAATACACTGCCTAGTTTTCATGTGGATGATGTTGGTTCAGTGTTGTATGTTTGGTTATACCTGATATTAATATTGTGGTGAATGTCTACAAAGATTTTAATAGAGACAAGGCATGCATTATGCTGGTCTGTCTAGCTGGTTAATATAATCAGCTCCATCTGTCCTCCTGCTTTTATACGCAAAGCAAAACATAAGAGCAGCAAGATGGCCGACGTCCATAATTTAATCAACATCCCACGCCAAGTCTGTCGGTCTTTTTCTTCTGGCTCTCTCCTCTGCACAATTTTGGTACCCACTCCTCTACTGTGGACTGCATTCATTTATGTGTTTGGACTTCCCTGATAAATTCACAGATCAATTGTTTGGTTGATGAACAGTACATATGGACGGACTGCTGAATTGTTTGACCATATGATTGATTAAGTGACTGAAGAGTAGGAGGTTAAGGGAGCTGCAGGCCTCCTTCTTAGATCAGTCATGCATATATCTTCAGTCTAGCACTCTCTCTGTGTTGTGAGTGGGAAACAGCTCATTATGCAGGAGAGCGGGGCGAAATACTGCACCATTTCTTTTTACCTCCCAGGGAAATAATGTTTATGATGTTGCATAGTTGATAGTGACACATTTTAAGAAAAGCATCACACTTTTGTGGGTAAACAGACACCAGAACTTGATTTAAAGACCTCTGGGGAAATGTGCGTGACGATGTCTGTGAGGCTGAGAAAGTCTCCATGCTACAACTTCAGCTCATTAGCCCAGTTTGGTAGACTCTGAAAGAAAGCCCCAACAACTTACACTGAAACATAGATGAATTCTCATATTAACAGGTTAATTCTTTATCTATCTCAGTGGACTTTTGCAGACTCAACATGGGACAGCCCTGTGACATTTTGAATTTTTCATCTGACAATATTAATTTCATTATCATGTATAGTGCAATCAGAGGCCCAGTGGCCTAATGGATAAGGCATCAGCCTCCGGAGCTGGGGATTGTGGGTTCAAGTCCCACCTGGGTCGAGAAACATGTTTATGCTGTGTGGATCATACTAATACCATACCATTAATGCACACTTGTTATTTGTGTCAGATTGCACCCCCTAATGGTGTCCAAAGGAAGAGCTTGACAACAATTTGAACTGACACACTCAGAAATCCTGAGATGTGATGTCATTTCAAAACTAGAAAAGCCCTACTGCTGCTACAACATGGATGCCCATGACGATCAAGGCCATTCTATTTCAGTAGATTTAAAAATATTTAAAAATATACACCTCCTTAAATTTTGACGGAGCTGCAGCTTGTTGCACAGAGTAGATTGAGTTTCCCTGCTAACAGGCACTGTATGTGAATTATAGATACAATGTAATTATGAGGATGAATGTATTTTAAGTAAAGCCCAGTTCAGACCAAAGATTCCTGACAAGATAAACCAGTTTTAGAACGTTGCAGAGAAAAGTTGCAGCATGTCTGAACTGCCCGGTCTGACTTAGACTCAAGCCGGCTGATAGTGTCACCTTCAGCTCAGCTGGTCAAATCACCAGTGGCTGGTTTGAGAACGGAAAGCTCGTCACCTGTTTCAACAGTCGAGTTACTTGGTGGTAGTAGTAGTGGAGTCTGCTGGTCAAGTCTAAATTACTAAAGACAACACATTCGCTTGCTGCGGCAGGTGCTCCATCCCTGCTGATCCCTCTGTGTCCGTCCTCATGGTGTGCCTGTGTCAGATGTGGAGTTGCTGCTGTACGCTCGCTGTGTGTGCTTATACCAAGGTGTCATGTAGTTGCATTGGTGTGAATGGGCAGGTTTTTAGAACGTTGCAGCATGGCTCATTGCAGGTAGTTGCCTGTTTAAGTACGTCTAATCGCGAATCTTAAACTAACCTGGGCTTCACTGAAACACAGCCACACATCTCTGATCCATGTCGTTCATAACTGGACGTTTAACAGTATTAACTTTGTCTGTGGGCACAGTTAAACCCAATTAAAATAGAAAAAACAAGAAACAATTCAACTCATAGCTGACTTTGTAAAGGAAGAATGACAAAGTGAACAAAATCAGCAACTCCCACCCAGTGGAATTGTCCTGTCTCCTGACTCTCTTCTTACTGTCAACATAGCAGTGAGGAGAGCAAAAATGGAGATTTATTCATCACGTATTGTACCTCACGGTAGTGGTTTAACCCTGCAGATGCTCCAAGTCAAAATGAGACCAAACTTTTCTATGGTTGTCAGTTTTGAGCTACAACGAAGGTCAAAATGTGGCCTGTGTAAGACAGGAAAGTTTCTTGTTTTTAGCTGAGCTGATTCCGTAAACTTGTGGCCTCTAGAGGCCGGTTAAGAGGAGTGAGGACTCAGCAGTCAGTGATGGTATACAGAGTCCATAAAACTGGTTTTCTTTGGCAATTATGAATCACCAACTTTGAGAGGTCCTTGAACATACAGTCATAAATGTGCACACAAAATATTAGGCTGATTGGTCCAGTAGTTGACATTAGCTGGGATCAGACAGATACACTTACACATACACAACCAAGCTCATGATCCCCCTCCAGGCTTACACCTAATGGAGATAATAACACTGGACAAACAACATTGAACAAATCCTTAGGTTGTTTAAGAAGCGTACCTACTATTTTACAATCCAAATGTCAAATTGAGTCAAACCATCCTTTAAAGCATGCTCCATAGGAAATGGTAAAGGTCATTTATGAGCCTTGAACATTACTGTACAGGCAACTGCCATGATGGATGGTTCCTTTGGCCCCCAGAGGCCAGTTTGAGCACTGTTCTTATGCCTCATTGAGCAGAACTGTCATTATGGTTTACAGCCTAATAAAATACCAATTACACTGAAAATGGGAAGTTCCAAATATTGAAACATCCCCCGAGGATTAGGGCTCATTTTCAGAGTAAAAAAGATGAGCGGGAAAGAATGGAAGTTAATGAGACACAGAGGAGAGGAGGGAAGGGAGAGAGATGGAGAAGGAATAATGATAGATAGATAGATAGATAGAGGACTTGAGGACCCTGGATGTCGATCATTCAACAGAATAATTTTCAATTCCTGATGACAAACGCTCTCTTGTTCCAGTTTTGTTTACAAATCACAGTGAGTGAGCACCCAGCCGCAGGGAGGGATGCCAAGCTCTGGCACCTTCTCCCAACCCCCTTGAGAATATTGTTGCTGTTGATAATAAAATCAGCTGAAAAGAAAAATTGCCTTTCCTTGGATGCAGTGATTCATAGACCCTGAAAATAACCCCTTACATCCTCAAAAGCAGCTTGTAAAAGAGGATATTAAACTTATACCTTCAAACAGTATATCATAAAATCAGATGTCAGAACATGAAGTGTTGCCTTGGCTGCAGTTGCATCAGTCAGTCACAGCTCCATGCCCTGTAGATGGAGTAGTTTTTTAGTCATTTGATTAGTCTGCCAGATTTAAATACGTATCTCAGCAAGTATTGGATAGATGCTCCTGATTTTTTATCTAGAATCACCATCAGATCCAAATTTTAATTAGTCCAATTTTTTGGTTCAACACTTGCAAAGCTAATGATCCCATCAGCCTCAGCTGTACTTTGTGTGTAGTGCTAATTGAGACATGTATAGCTGCAGACACATTCCATTTCTAGCACGGCATGCCCCTGCAAACGGCACCCATCACTAGTACATGATAAACCCTTCAACACGATATGAATTCTGCCACAGAGCGACACTGTAGTGAATAAACAAGAGGCCAAATGTACCAGTAATCCACTTTATAATTCATAATATATGAAAACATAACTTACGTCACAAGTAATGAGATGTAGTCTTCCCATTGCCCTTACCTCAACCTTAACTGCCTCCCTTTTAATATAAAACTTAATAGCTAGCTAATTGCTAACTTAGCAGTTTTATTGGGACTTATGCTTCCACGCCAAGAGCAACAGAGGCTGAGTCATGTCACCCAGCCGCTCCAGCTGCAGTTTTACCTACTGGTGCTAATTTACAAATGTTAGCATGCTAACGTGCTAAACTAAGATAGTGAACATGGTAAATATTATACTTTCTAGACTTTAGCCTGTTGGCATCATCATTTTGAACATATAACATCAAAAAAGCCCATGGACGTTAAACAGAAGTGGATACAGCGTTGGAGGCGGGCCCTTTTTCATTCTTTTGAGAGTCTCTCACTGAAGCATGAAGGCAAAAAAGCACTAAGCCCCGCCCCTTTGTGATAGTCCATCAAGCTGTCAGAGCTGGCATGGAGCCCACACTGTAATGGACTGCACTCCCTGAAAAGATATTGTCACATTTTTGGAAAAACAAAAAGGCAATTTCAGAGAGAAGTAGACAGAATGAATCTATAGTATGTGTTTTGAAGGATATATCTAGAATGTCAAACTCAATCAGCAGCAACAACTGGTTAAAATGATAAAGACAGAAGCTACAGAACGTACAGATCACAGTGTAAAGTGAATATAAAGGGAATCTTGGCAGTGTGTCATCATCACAGTGTGTGCAGATCAATGGTGTTGGCTTCCCATGCTGCCACCAGACAGGCGGGAAGCTCCAGGGGAAGCCAAAACAATGCTCATCTGCGCACACTTTGAAGACACACAGCTGGGTAAACATCTGCAAAGTTTCCACGCTTCCCTTCACTGGCTCCTGTAGAGCTGGGCAGGTCTTTATTTATTGTCCGTTGTCCATCTTTATTTATTATTCATTTCCGTAACTGCTTATCCTCTTAAGGGTCACGGGGGGGGCGCTGGAGCCTATCCCAGCTGACATTGGGTGAGAGGCAGGGTACACCCTGGACAGGTCACCAGACTATCACAGGGCTGACACATAGAGACAGACAACCATTCACACTCACATTCACACCTCAGCCAATTTGGAGTTACCAATTAACCTGCATGTCTTTGGACTGTGGGAGGAAGCTGGAGTACCTGGAGAAAACCCACACTGACATGAGGAGAACATGCAAACTCCACACAGAAGGGCTCCCCCTGGGAGCCGCTCTTTATGGATTGTCATAATCATAACTTAGCAAAAGTAGCATACATTCACATACATTCAGGCTATATCTTTAGTAGCTAATGGTAGCGAGCTAGCTAACCCTACACCTTTCAGGATTTGAATGTGGTTTTGGAACAGGGAAGAAATGTATATTGTAACATTAAAACACGTGCCGCAGTCACAACTTTAGCTCAAAATCTACAAAACCAATCTAAATCGTTACGAAAATTTGAAAGGATTGCATTAGAGTCAGTGGAGCACAGTTGTGGTGTTGTTGGACCCTTTTCCGAGCTGGCTATGCTATGACTTTGGCAGGTCTGTGTTCGAGGGGCAGGACTTAGCGAAGACTCAGTTTCAGTGGTATGAAATTACCCGGATCTTCTGTATTGCGGGGCCCACAGACCACTGCAGGCTTACTGCAACCAAGCAGCTAACTTCCATTTTAGCACTCAGCTAACTTAAAACGGATTTTATCGTGTGGCTCCTCTAGACTTTTGAAATGCTGTCGAACCAAATGGATCAAATCTCAATAGTAAAACGAGTCATTTCATGCCGGTTGTGACATTCCAAAAAATGTTTGCACTGATTTACAGACATCTCTTTCACAATGTAAGTCTCTGGGGAAAAATTATTTTTGGGCCTATTGATATCACATGAAAGATCTGGAAGTTGTAATTCCACGTTTGGCCACGATGTAAAATTGACTCCAAAGTCTGGTGCTGTTCCTGGGGGCTTGGTACAGTCTAAGACACCTGCTAGCATGGCTCTAGACTCATATTGTTGTATTTTATATGAACTTCCAGCAAGACGTGCAAACAAACAAAGTACATCGCAAACTTGATTACAAAACAGAAGGATGTTTTAATGGGAAAACTGCTTTACGTTCAGTATCTTAAAAGAAGATAGATACAGTCTGTAGAGAAAATGATCAGACAAGTGATTACACAATCTTATTTAAGTAATTCAAATTGCATTAAAGAGCTTTTCTTAATATCTTCTTTAAAAAAAATCATTATCTTCTTTGAGGCCTATTACCATTCTTACTAACATTTATTTTATTTGCACTATTTTGGCATGTTTCTTTTTATTGCATGCGGAACAAAAACCTCATAATATCCATTCTGTGCTGCATAAATAATGTTAATGCTAATGACTTTGGAATAAACCCTGTCATGTTTTACCACCTACTCTTTGGCTGAGAAGCAATCTCAAATCATCCTCCAGCACTGTTGATCCTCACATGGTTGGTGTTCTCATTTTCACCAAACTTAAGCTTATGAGGATATGAATGTAAAGATGATGAACATCATCCTCAGTTTCTCAGGGGCTGCTGATGACCTGCTTGATCCAGTCAGTGAGCCTGGTGATGCGAGTGTAGACGCCATAGTAGTCTGGACGCCCGCAGCCTTTGCCCCAGCTCACCACCCCGGCCAGGAACCAGCGTCCCGACGGCTCCTGGCACACCAAGGGACCGCCAGAGTCTCCCTGACAGAGACAGGTGATGTTAGAAGGTCAGGGGGTTAGATTTAAAAGTCTATACAGAATAAAATGACCGTAATAATTGACAAGGCTAATGACCAATAACAGTGACTCGACTATGATATCACTTGGTGCTTGGAAGTCTAGCGTTTAAAACTCATTTAATGGCCTGTACTCTGTTTATGGAGAGCCCATATTCCCCACCCTATGGATTTTCAGGGTGTGCCCAACATGCACAGGATGTTTGGGTGTTTTATTTTCATGTCAAATCTGTTCCACTTTTGTTCCTTCTGGCAGATATTAAGTACATCCACACAGAAAATGAGAGAGACTAAATAAACCACGACTGAATAGTTCTACCCAAACTATACAATACAGACTATAATTTAAATTTGAATGTATTATATTAACCACAAAATATTACCAGGACCAAAAACTTGATATCAGATAACTATATGTAGTGCCAACTATAAAGCATCTGAACATATGCCTTGATTTACTTGTGCAAGACTTGATTCATTTTATCTATTTTTGCCACTTGAGGGCAGTGTAACTCTAAACACAGCATTGATGCATTTTTGAGTTGTGAAAGTATCCGCAAACAGTGGCAGACACAAAGCAACATTAGTATTTAGAATTGTGTTTCTGTCCACCCAACAAATTAAAGTCAAATATTCACTCTCCACCAACTCCTGAGGGGAAAATGTGGCTCTTAAGCTGTTAAATGCTCCACCATGTCTGAACTAAAACAGTAAAGGTGTGGGCTATAAAAGGAAATGAAAAGTTTAAAGATGCTACATGACTCTGTAAAACTAATAATGGTCCTTGAACGCATCATGCAAGATGAACGCTTCTGGCAGGAAACATAACCAAATATAAGCTTAAACTATATTACAATAAAAATAGAAAAATAAAAAATAAATAAAAAAAATAAAATAATACTAAATTAAAACAATATTTTATTAAAATCACTCCATGTCTCATTTAAAATTTTGCCAAAAATAAATCATTTGACCGAGATCCTGTAAAAAAAACATTAAATTGTGTGCTCCTGCATGCATGACAACAATGTAAAACAAAAGTCTTTTTTTTTTTTTTCAAAATCTGGTTTTTAACTTTTATTTTTTAACTTTTAAAAATCAAAGGGTAAGTTCTAAAAAAATCAACAACTGATAAAAAAATAAAATAAAAATAAAAACAACAGTCCCTAGTTTAATCTATTGTTGAAATAAAAATATTGATCTTAGGGCAGCTCTTATTTCAAACTGCATTCTGAAATATGATGAAAAAAGAGCATTTCATATTTTGGTTTTGTATGTGTGTGTTTCGAAGTACCTGACAGGCATCTTTGCCACCACTGCGGTAACCTGCACAAAGCATTCTGGGAGTGACCTGGTGACCGTAACTGCGAACACAGGCTTCCTCGCTGACGAGGCGAACATCCACCTTCTGAAGCACATTACTGGCTCTGCCTGAAGAGGTGAGAGGTGAAAGGTCAACTGGTGAAGGCCCAAAGATTTGTCCTCTTCTCATCCTTTTTATTTATACACCAGAGACCATGCATGGAGGACATTTTTAATGGAAAGTGAAAAATCTGAATTCACCCCCTTTTCCTAATGGTGCTGTCACAACTGGCTACATGGAAAAAGAAAAATGTGTCTGAAGTTTTCAGAGAGCTGAAACTGACGTCCTCACTGCTCAGTTTTGATTCACCTGTAGAGCTGCACAATAACAAGCCCGAAAATTTCCTAAAAGGCTGTAGTTGCACTTTTTATGTGCACGCAGTTACCAACCATCAGAAAAAGAAAGTGAAGTCAAGTCTTCATCCTTAGAGTGAAAAGAAACCACTCCATCGGAAGTATCGTGGTGTAACCACACTATAACACAAACAAATCTATCGAAGTTTTTCTCTCAAGAGCTACCATGTACATCTTGAAATATTTGTGAAACTGTGTGTGCCTGAAGATGGTTTCCAGCACTTTCTCTCTCAAACAGCCTTCATCTCTTCATTGTGTTCATCAGAAACCGCAGCCTGCTGACACTTCCACCCACATCAATCTATCTCTTCCTGCCTCTTCAGTTAAAACATGTTCATTGAATGTGTTTTCACTCTGTTATCATAATAGCATACCCACTTTCCACCAAATTGCAACACATCTTGACCGTTATTTCAAAGTGCCAGTGATGAAATGGGGGTTTTTACAAGTCACATAAAATCACTTCCTGTGATTGAATTGCGTAATACATAAGTCAATGGAAAAAACCTAACTGTTTGTCCTGTGACAGAAATAAAAACAACTTTACAACAGAACAAATTCTGCACTTGGATTGTAGCCTTTCTAAAATAAACCTACAAGTCAAAAGCACCAAATAAAAGTCCAACTTAAAATAGTTCATGTTTATAAACCTGCATAGTTTCATTAAAAGTGTCCTTTAAGAGGCACAAGCCTGGGGTTAAATGGAAATTATACCGAGATGAATAAAAAACAAGTTCTTTTACCCGTCGTCCTGAGAAGAACTTTGTATGGATGGCAGTTTTGCAGCATAACAAGGTCTTGCAAAATAGTTTATTGAATTCATTACACTCATCACAAACTCTTTAGGTACTCTACAGCACTGGGCACTAATGTGGGAGCCGAGGTACATTCAAGAGGTCAGACGATAAATCAGCCACACTCTTTCTTCCTCAGCCTCCTGCTTTTCTATTCTCCATCCATCCACCAAAGGCCCACAGACTTTCCCACCTGTCACAGTCCCCTGTCTGATCTAGCCCCTCCCTTCTGCCCTGCAGTAACCCCTCTCCTGCCTTTACCATCACCTAACCTTCTCCGCCCACATCCTCACCTGCTTCCCATTTCCCTAATCAGCCTGGCTGTATATTTACCAGCCCATTTCCACCCACACTTTGCCAGATTGTCATTGTTGTTCATGCCTTTGCTTCCGGCCATTTCCAGCCTGATGTAGTAAATTACTAGATTGAAAACAGCAAATAAATACAAAGAACTTGGATTCATGAATAGCTGCTGCAACTCAGTCCTGTTCTTTACTCCACTACCTGTTTACTTTATACCAGACTCCAACAATTTTTCAAATTAAACAATTTCAGGGGGTTTTGAGGGGAAAATGACTCTCACAGTTTCTAAACATACAACCTGTGATAAGTGGTACCAGATCTTGCATCATTTTAAGAGTTTACAAGCCAAGAAAAAGGGAAACACTGCTATAGGCCTCTCAGAGAGTCTAGGTGTTTGTGATTTTATACTAAATCCCACTGCCTATCAACAAACAGCCCGGTCGCCAGCAAAAAACACTGGCATTGTTTCTGCAAAGCACAGATTTGTTACATTTCTATATTTAGTATGTATCAAATCAACATCTCTAAAGGGACGTAGTTCAGTTTACTTTAGAAGAGCTGACTTGTCATCAAATGGTGGAGGGGAAGGTGGATGAAATTACCAGGTAGCAGCCAACTGTTCAAGACCAACACACAACAAAATTGGGTGTTTTTTCTGTTGTTTTTTAACAAAACATTGTGGCATTTCAAGCCATGATTGGTCACCAAATGTTGGTATTTTGTAGTAACTCATCACTGCTTCTCCAGCCACAATCGTGGCACCAAAGCATGTGTGTTTAAGTGAAAGATCACAGCATTTCCAGCTTTGATTGTGGCACTAGAGACTGGTGTTTTATAGCAAGACATTACAGCATTTCCAGCCGTGACTGGGCACCATGTGCAGGTATACTGTAGCAACTCATTGCAGCATTTCCAACTGCAATTGTGGCACAAAAAGTGGGTGTCTTGTAACACATTGCAGCCTTGATTGTAGCACCAGAAACGGGTGTTTTTATAGCAAAACATTGCATCATTTTCAGCTGCAATTGTGGCACCAAATGCAGGTGTGTTAAAGTGAAATATCGTGGCATTTCCAGCCATGATTGTGGCACCAGAAGGTGTTTTGTAGCAACACATCACAGCATTTCCAGCCATAATTGGGCACCAAATGCAGGTATTTTTGTAACAACTCATTGAGGCATTTCCACCTGCGATTGTGGCACCAAAAGTGGGTGTTTTATAGAAACCCATTGCAGCATTTTCAGCCTCGATTGTGGCACTGAAAGCGGGTGGTTTTTAACAAAACATCACAGCATTTCCAGCCACAATTATGGCACAAAAAAGGAAGTGTTTTGTAGCCACACATTACAGCATTTTCAGCCGCAATTGTGGTACCAAATTACAGTGTTTTTTGTGAAACATCACATCATTTTTGGCCACGACTGTGGCACCAAGAGCAGGTGTTTTTTAGCAACACATCACAGCATTTATAGCTGCAATTTTTATATTTGGTATTTTAAATGAAAACATGTTCTTTTCCTAACCATAACCCAGTGGTTTTATTCTGGTGGTTGTGTTGAACTGCTCTATTTCCACGATAAATTTTTCACCCTTACCTCCCTCACGGAGAGCCCCCCAGCCAGTGACCCAGCAGAGCAGGCCCGGCTCCAGCTGGTGGGCGGGAGGAGGCAGGCAGGTGGGTCGAGCATGTCCGGCCAGCACCATGGAGGCAGGCCGGTCCAGCTTCAGCAGGGCCAGGTCATAGTCGTGGGACTCGTCGTCGTAGTATTGATGAAGGTGGATCTGCTTAACCCGTGCCACTTCCTCCGTAGGGCTGCTGGGGTTGAGCAGGAGTTTACCTAGGTAGACGGTCCACACCGAGGGGGAGTAGAGACTGCACAAAGAAGAGGAGGAGAAAATGAGCTGCTATAGTAATACTTTTATTTCTGTCCTTTGTACAAATTAAAATATTAGTTTCATATATGACTTGACTGTTGCCAACAAATACTTGAGCAACTGTTTCTGTCTCTCTAAACTTCTGTTTCCATATGTCCACTGAAATATCAACACTTACTGAGTGCTGCACAAGCTTTTAATCACCATATGAGGGACATTAAGGGAGAAGAATAGTTAATCCTCTACAGCATGTTGCAGCTATAGTTTTGGTCGCAGTCCAGCCAGCTGAATCTGGCTTTGAAAGACAGGAGTGTATATAAATACATAAATATGCTGGCTTTGATTCAGACAGGCTGTTACAGTTAAACCTTGAACAGCAAAGACACAACAGCAGGACTGAACATAAAAGAAGTTTGGAGGGAACAGAGAGGTAAACAGAACTTATCTAAGAAGTGCTAAGATGCTAAAAGTGCTTCATCATCTTAAATGAATAAACATCTTTAGCTGAAAAGAAAAAGTTTGAGGTTTTTTGCACAAACTGTCTTTGTTTTGCACCTCAATCAACACACCACTTCCTCTACTCTCTTCCTGCACTTACCGGTCGTCATAGAAACAGTGGGCAGCGGACACCACCCATTGGCTGGAGATCAGTGCGCCCCCACAGATGTGGGTACCCCGCACCTGAAGGCTGGCCTGCCATGGCCACTCCCCCTCCGTAGCATTGGTCCCCCCCACAATGCGGCTGGAGAACTGCCTCAGGCCACAGTCTGAATACAAACGCAAGAACATTAAAACACACAGTGACAAATATAGACAACAGGTATATGCTTAATAAATAGAAGCAGCATAGCTGTATTAAAAAAAAGGATTAAAAAACAAAAAAATGCTTCAGAGTGACCTTTAAAAAATAAATTAAATTTTGTGTGTGTTGCACTGTGTGTATTTTTTTTATTTTTGTTTTTAGTTTTTTAATTTACATGCAGTATGTCTATAGCAATGGGGAAAAAGAAAACAAAATAAAAACAACAGCAAGGAAACAATGACTACTCAGATTTTGATTTCAATTAAGAAGTATTTCACTGCTGGAAAGATGGTTTTTCATAAAATTAGGCTGTCTATGCAGTAGAAAGACGCAAATACTTTTGAAATTGGTGCTACACAAACAGAGAAAAATGATAAAAAGGACTGTGGTTTTTGCTTTTGCTCAAGAGGTAGAAAACCTACAACTACCAGAATGCACTGCACTTCACAAGACTGATAAACGCTCTTGCTGATGGGCCATTTTTCCACAGGAAACAATATGGTGGTCAGCCGGTAATAAGTTATCTCGAATAACAGTTAAATGGTACAAGCTAACATGTGTTTTGGAAAACATTTGAGGCATTTATATTTAATCAGCACTGCTTTGTTCTACTGTCTTATCTCAGTATTTTTAGCCTCTGTTTTGACAATACAGGAAACAGTATGGCTTCCACTTCTTATTCATAAATTCTCATATTACAGCCAAACAGTGCAGTAAAACATGTTTCTGCAGACATTTTAGGTGAGAAATAAACAATAATAGAATCTTGGTTTATATTTGATCAGTACTGCCCAGTTTAACTTTTTGATCGCTGTGGTGGTGGGCATATGAAAATGTGGAAGTACAATCTTTAATTCGCGCAACAGCCCTAGAGCCGGCAAAAATCCGCTGGATGCGGCATGATTTGATCAGGGAGATCTGGGTTCTGGTAAGATGGAGGGAAGTAGTTAATTTACACATACTACCCACATTGTTTTGATACAAAGCTGGTTGAAAATTGGCAAAGTATCCCTTTAAAAACCAGGTCGACAGTAAGTCTAAGAAAATCTAAAGAAACTCGTTCAATAGAGCCTGAAGACATCACAAAATTTGCCAAAACTGAATGAGTGTGAAATGAAAAACATAAAAAGTAGGTGTGTTTATCTTCTCACCACAGTGCTTCTCATCCGAGGCATCGGGGCAGTCAGTGACAAAGTCACACTCTGGGTTCGGCTTCTTCAGACACGTTCCATCAGCGCACACATAGGTCATATCTGTACATGGCACACCTAGACACACACACACCAGTGCACACAGACTTGTATGTTTAATGCTTTGCTTTGCTGCTGTTAAAGGTGCTGAGATCAGAAATCTGTTCGTCCAACAGGTAAAATAATGCCACAAAAAAAAATTTAAAGATCAAAATGAAGGCACTAGATTTTGCAGCAGTCTGGCACCTGATATTTTGTGAATGCGTGATGTGTTTGTGAGGGTGTGTATGTGCAGCTTTGAGTGTGTTACCATCAGTACAGTTCATCTCATCTGTTGCTTCAGGGCAGTCTGGGAGCTGGTCACACACCTTGTAGTAGTCCACACACTGACTGTCCTCTGGACACTGGTACTGTGCCACACACACTGAAACACACACACAATGAAATGCTCCAGCTTGCATGTGTCCGTATAGGCAGCTCAATAACATTCAATCATATAAGATGACTAATAAAACAGACAGCATTATGTTTAGCTTTGTGTAACAGGAAGCAGCAGGTGGTCTGCTGTGCTTTTCATTAACCAGGGTTCCTACAGCTTAAGGCAAGTTAGATTTAATACTTTTTAAGACTTTTTAAATGCCACTTGGGATCAAATTTAACACCAGTTTTACAGCAACAAAAATAGAAGGAAAAAAAAACATGGAAGAACTTTTTTTTATCTGCGGTTAAGGACAATTTTGCCCAAATGTAAATGCAACAAATAACTTAGCTTTCCTGGGAAATACCCTCCATTTGTTGGCACGTTTTCTTGGCAATCTTGTGTTTCTCACTCAGCATGTGGCAACAAACAAAGCTTGCTTACATAACTTACAAAGCTTTTGCTTTCTAATGTGTTTATATCACATGATCAATGCTTTTACTCACTTTTGAATAGTGACCTAAAGAGCCAAACCAATAATAGCGCTGTAGCTTGACAAGCTGCCAAATCTCACAGGTTCTCCCATTGTTAGATACTGTCTGGGAGCCAAATAGATTCAGAATGTTTAGAAAGAAGAGGCCTATCAGATTAGATCACTCTTAGACTTTTAAACCAGACAGCTACAGACGTTTAAACAATAACCTCCTTAGCAGCTTGAAAAACTAGCAACTTTTTGTCTTCCTAAGTGACATATGTGGCAACGTAATGAGGCAGTGGATGTTTGGTTCACCCCTGCTGATCCTGTGTCCTTTTGCTGAAGTGTGCTGTTGAAACCCAGTGGCTGCAATGTATTCATTTTGAAAAAAAACTGATTGTTGTGAACATTCTTTGAACATTATTTGACAGTAAATTCATTGATAACTAAATGCATTGGGCCCTTCTTTGTGTGGTAGTCCAACCCGTTCACTTTTGAAGCTCTTCCTGTACCATGTTTCAATTTCCTGCTTCAACAAAAAATAATGCACAACAAATGAAATGTGAATCAATTTAAATAATTCACTGAAACATAAATAAATACCACAGTTCCTCTCGTCGAGTCCGTTGGGACAGTCCTTGATTCCATCACAGGCAGGAACGCAAAGGCCGTTAAAAGTGCACAGAAACTGGCCTGGGCAGGCTAAAAAACACACACAAACACATGCACATACACATTATAAAAATCTCTTTATAAACATCAGTGAAACACAGTAGGAGTGTTACTTAGCAGTACATTTATCATCCCCAACTTACGATCTGATTGATTAAAGACACTGTAGCGCAGCTGAAGGCCCGGCCCTGTGAGTGACACCTCTGATGTCATGACAACAGTGGTGGACGTGGAGAGCAGGAAGAGGCGTTCATTGTATGGCTGCAGGCTCCTGGTGCCACACAGTCTGAGAAAAGGACAGAGACGTTAAGATCGAACGGAAACTTCAGTTTCCCTGCAGAGATAACAGGAAGGCTCTGGAGGAAGCCCACAGGTTGGAGAAGTGTGTAAATAACTGTGGTGTGCCCTTATGCAAGGCACTCGACTCTCTCAGTTTGTCTTGGGCACTTATAACAACCCTAGCTACACCCTGGTTAGAAAATCAAAAGATATATGAATGGAAATAAAAAGAAATAAAAAAGGCCTCATCTGAAAACTGTGTATGAAGCAGGAGGATAATATGGGACACTGCTGCCCCCTGTTGTGCAATACAGAGCAGAATAATATGACCAAAACATCTTTACTGTGTAATTTGGTCCATTTGTGTGTTTTATTTAGTATAAAACCAGCTGAGAAGTCTGCACATCATGTGTATGTCTGTATGGAAACCTTTAACATCCATAGATGCTTCCTGTCAGACACCAAACCACACACAGGTGTACTGTAATTTCATAAATACTTTTTTTGGTAATTTCATTCCTTAATGCCGTTACATGTAACTAGTTACCCGCCAACCCTGAGAATCATTGAGGTTTGGACCACTGCTCATTAAATCTTGTTGGGCCCTGTAGTCTTCATTCACACTGCAGCTCAAAGTGACCGTCAAGGCAGAGTCACCCTCAGTTCTCACAGACCACCAAGAGTCTTTACCTGCGGTGCTGGATGATCCACTGCCCCTGGGTGCAGGCCTGGTTGTAGCCGGCTCTGCTCAACTCGTAGCCTTCAAATTCCAGAGACAAGCCCATCCCTACACTGGGCAACTGAAATCATACAGGACACAAAACTGCAATTCAGTGCAGACACAAACATACATTTATCGTTAATATGAGGGGCTGTGAATTGTAATTTCATTAATGAATCAATCATTCAGAAGAAGAACAAGAAGTGGGCGAGTGTCTTACTGTAAAGCTCCAGGTACAGTTGGTGTCAGGGGGGTAATAGCTGGGGAAGAAAGGCGTCCTCAGTGTCCCCTGGACCCCAGATACTGCCTTCAACTCTATATTGGAATTACAGCCTGAGAAAGGAAAAGACAAACAGAAAGAAAGAGTGAGAAGTATTTCAATCTACAACAAAAAACATTTTACTTTGTGGCACAAATTTATTTCAACTTCTCTCCCCAACAGGATGTAATATTGTATAAAACATCTCTGGACTAGTAAAATAGGGCCTGTGCTTTCAGAGGGTCTTACCCTGGTGCTCCCAGGCCTGCGCAGACAGAGAGAAGGGACCCTTGTAGTTGTACAGACCCTGTTTCCAAACCACCGTCATCCACTCGCCTGAAGACAGGACACGCACCACACGCTCATGTCTGCTGCAGCCATACACACTGGGAGGAAAGAGGGACAGATGGACAGAGGGAGACAGTGGGGTAGATAGTAAAGGCAATGCCGCTGAAGGGAAACATTCATGAGTTTCAGTATCAAGCACAAATTTGCAATGGCTGTGACCACATCAAGCATACGTCCATGTGTTGCCCTTTTTGCCACTTGGCATAGTTCTTCAACTGTCCCTTGGTTTGTGACCAATCTTTCAACAAAATCAGCAAGTCTGTGAATCCAGTTATGTGCCTTTTTGTGAAAGCCACGCCCCCTTTTAGCCAGTTGGCATGAACACAAACACAAAAAGACCATAGACTGTATGAAGTAGACACATACACTTGATGTCCATACCAAATTTCAGCCTCCCAGGGCAAAAACTGTGACTGTCAAAGAATGGAGAAATGTATATCTGTGGCTATGTCAGACAAGAGCTGAGACAACATGCCCTGACAAGCAGCACCTGCCAGTGAACCTCGACATTATAGTGAATAAATGTGCCGCCAAAAGTAGCAATAATCCACTTTATAATTCATCACACGTTTACACATGAAGATGTGATTCACCTTATAAGTAATGTAACCTTTACCCTGACCTTAATCACCTCTCTTTTAACCAAACACCTCATAGCTAGCTAAATGCTAACTTAGCATTTTCTTCAAACATTCAGGCTGTTTTCTTGCACTAATTTCTACAAAAACTAATGCGCTAGAATTCATACATTACCCATGTAATTGGGAAGGCTGCAATCATGTGATAAATGTGCTGATAGGAGTAAGGAGTAAAGAATGTAGCAGCATAAAGACCAAATGTCTGCATAAGGGGTAGACTGGGGTACTGGATGGATCGACACTACTCCATTTGTGGGGTGCTAATTCATTAGATATCATACAAACTGTTGTACGAGCATATGCTGAACCATTATCCTTATCCTAACCCTAACATTAACCATCCATCCATCCATCCATTTACATCCGCTTATCTGGGTCACGGGGGCAGCAGGCCAAGCAAAGCACCCCAGACATCCCTCTCCCCAGCAACGCTTTCCAGCTCCTCCTGGGGGACCCCAAGGCGTTCCCAGGCCAGATGAGATATGTAATCCCTCCAGCGTGTTCTGGGTCTGCCCCGGGGCCTCCTACCAGTGGGACGTGCCTGTAACACCTCCCGTGGGAGGCACCCAGGAGGATCCTGATCAGATGCCCGAACCACCTAAACTGACCCCTTTCGATGCGAAGGAGCTGCGGCTCTACTCTGAGCTCCCTCCGGATGTCCGAGCTCCTCACCCTATCTCTAAGGCTGAGCCCAGCGAACATTTGGAGGAAACTGATTTTGGCTGCTTGTATCCGCGATCTCATTCTTTCGGTCAGTACCCAGAGCTCATGACCATAGGTGAGGGTTGGGACATAGATG
This sequence comes from Cephalopholis sonnerati, assembly GCA_019142605.1. Classification (NCBI taxonomy): domain Eukaryota; kingdom Metazoa; phylum Chordata; class Actinopteri; order Perciformes; family Serranidae; genus Cephalopholis; species Cephalopholis sonnerati. The sequence continues at coordinate 40,940,766 of JAGQAX010000003.1, read as the reverse complement.
GACCAGTAAATCGAAAGCTTAGCCTTCCGGTTCAGCTCCTTTTTCATCACGACGGCCCGGCATGTATTGTATTGTAGGCAGATCAAGTAGCTGCTCCAGCTGCAAATATGCCTACTCAAATCTCAAAGGGACTCAAAGGGAGGAAATTTTTGACTGACCACCCAGCAGCGAGCTATAGAGCTGTTGGTCGTAGTTAATACAAATGACTAGCGTGACACACAATGGTGACAGTGGTAAAAAAAAAAATGTGTTTCTTCAAACGTGGACAGGTCAATATCCAGTGTTCAGCTGAAGACAAATAATGTAACAGGAAATAAATCAGTCCAACTTTGTGAAGGAAACTTACGATGTGATGAGGTGAGAGTCGGAGGGTGTGAGGGAGTTGTACACCACCAGCCTGTCCCGGCACTCTGGCAGCAGCCACTCCATGTGGAGCTCCAGCTGGGAGCCAGGGGCAGCCTGGAGGTGCCACAGGCAAGAGGAGCGCTGTGTGTCGGGTCCACGGAGAGACAAAGGGCTGCTGGACACCACCTTCTGGTAGTGGTAACAGTCTTGTGGAAAGGATGGCACATAATTAGAGTTGAGCTGGTCTTATGTGGGATTTGTGTTGAAGTAGATATATTCATATTTTGCCTTGATTTTATGTTTGGAGCTGTTGAACATTAAAAATTAATAAAAATTAATACCAACATCAACAACTCCTCCCTTGGTCATCTTTGGATTTCTCTACATGTTGAAACAGTGTACATATACGTATACAAACACTTTGGAGAGTGGTGCACATTGTGTTGCATGCTAATCACAGTTCAGTCAAAGTGAATACATTGATAATTAAACAGTAAATTATGAATAAGCAAATGAAAATAAGGTGTGATACCAAACGAGGCTTTCAAAAGTTCTATAACTTTGGTGTCGGTTTCTGTAGGGAGCAGAACACAAAGACGGGAGAGAAATTAAAGCAACAAAAAACACTTTTCATATCCCTGTTTTTCACCTTTTCATCTTTCCTCACACACTGTTTATTACACACACTCTGTCCCTCTCTTGCTCTTACCACTGACAGACAGAGAGGGGAGGTGGAGGAGGTATCCACTCAAGCTGGCTGTGTCCTCTTCCCCTGACCCCCTGTACTTCCTCAGGCCATCCTCCAGGCTTGCGGTAATCTTCTCCAGTGTGACTCTCCCAACACGGCTTCTTGGTATAGACATCACTATCCAGAAGTGAGCAACAACACTCCCCTCCCTGCAGAAACAAAGTCCAGACCAAAATTTACACAGCAGTTTAGGATGACAAGCAATAATGCAAATGATCATTAAAGGGACAGATCACCCTGAAATTAAAAATAGATATACCCCCTCTCACTTGTAGTGCTATTTATCAGTCTAGATTGTTTGGGTGTGAGTTGTCGAATGTTGTGGATATCAAGATGTGTCTCTCTCCACAAAGTATGACGTGGTCACTCAAGATAATCCACACACCTTGTTGTGAGCAGTTTCATGTAGGAACTATTTTCTCTCTACCGAGCACCACTGAGCTAGCATACATGACAATTCAGGTGAGAAGGACGCCATGATGTTTGTATCTCGCAAACGTCACAAGCACGAGCCTCTCATCCAGGAGCAGATGCATGAGTAGATGGGCAATCAGTAAAGTATGTAACTTGATCAACTGAGTGAGTTCTGTCACTCCAATCTGGCTGTTATTCAACAAGAATGCCATTATATGAAAAAGTTTGATCCACTTACCCAAAAGCGAACACAGTGGTGTAATTGAAGTATCGAGAAAGATTTGAGCACTTCATTATCTCCCCTACCTGAAAGACAGAGAAAGACAATATGACCTGTTCACATGAGTCTCATTAAGTTGTTTCTAACCAAAGTGCTGCTGCTTTTTTTAGTCAGGTAGTTTAATTACATGGGAAATTAGAAAACCAGCAGCAGTCCTGGTCCCTGAAGACGTTCACCTGTTATTGTCGTTAGTGTGCATTACTATCAGAGGAATTCATGGTCCCTGCTCACCATGTTCTGTACTCCCTTGGCCTCTTTCTTGAATGCAGGGCTGTTGTGAGAGGACAGATCAGCAGAGAAGTTCCTGTTGAGGATGGACAGGTAGGCTGCGTACTGCTGCTGGACACGAGACTCCAACATCCAAACCCTGTATTCTGTCACAGCGGACGGTGTGAAGATCAACAGCAACAATGAGCAAAGTTTAAGAGTCTATAGCCATGTGGGCACACTGATACATTGTCATTTTAAAGCATTATAAAATTAAAATGATTTCCATCCAAACAAGTGTTTTAGCACCACTATCAGAAATAATCATCGTCAACACCAACACGCCTGAAAATTCATGCCAGTGTAAACAGAAAGCCAGTGGTCTACGGTTGGTTGATAAGTTACAGAGAATATCACAGAGATGGCAAAAAGTAAGACCAGAGATTTCTTTTCTTGGACCTTTGACAGGGTTAAACTGTTACTAAGAGTAACACAAAATTATAAGGTGGTCACAGGGCAGAAAACAGATTGCCGAATGGCGACACACTAGAGTGGTACCAGGAGCACCATCCGTCGCCAGGGGAAACCATGGACATGGAAAAGGAGTACTCCCACAGTAAGGATAAACTCATGAAAGGTATGTAGATGTAGCTATAATGTTTTGAATTGACACATTTTGACTGATAAGACCCAATCAGGAAGTCAAGGTGAGTGTCTGCATCATCATTTTTAAAAGTCTTTGTTTCCGCCCGTCCAGACTAAGGGTGCGTTCGTAAATACTGAAAAGTCAGGGGACCGCCAAAGGCATGATGATTAATGATCATGAATACAGTATTTGTACCAAATTTGATGTAAATCCATCCAATCCATCCTCTGGGTAACACAAATATCTGAGCAAATTTCATGTCAGTTCACAGTCATTGAGAAGTTTCAGTCTGGACCAAAGTCAGGGACAGACTGAGCACCGATATCCATAAATAAAGAGAAAGAGAGAAAACTCCTTACCCAGGAAGTACCAGGCCAGTATTGCTCCTCCTGCTGCGAGGATAATGATGAAGAAGGCCAGGAGACACTTGCAGAACTGAGACTTTCTGGTGGGCGGAGCCACAGCTTGGCCCCCATCTTCAACCTGGAGGAAAAGACAAAAGTTTTACCTTCTTCTGGTTTCAAAATGGAAAATCTGCCCTGTGAAATCAAGTCAGAAGTATATTTTCCTGCAGTGTCTGAGTTTCTCTCTCCTGGTGAAACCTTTCCTCAAACAATAGTATGATCTAAACACACTGGTCTTGACTAAACCTGGACTTTGGCATTTCTGTTGTCACCACACTGTTTTTTGGAGCTAGAGGTGACCATATTATGACAAGAGGCTGAAGCTGTGTCTTAATTATGTGTAACTTTAAGTGTTAATAAAATGTTAACAGTAAGTTATACAGAAATTTTCCCCGGTATAGTTATCATGAAGGGGGAATTTAGTTTTTTGTACCAGGCTGTAAACATATTTATTTATGCTGTAAAGCTGGGCATTTTGTGTTGGCTTCATTTTTCAGCCCCTGAGGTTGCTGCTTACCAGAAATGCAGCATTTTTTTTCCCCCAGTGGGCGCTCACGACATTGCAACAAAAAAATGTGTGTTCAAAACTGAACAAAAAATAAATAAACCATCATATCATCAAATTAATATTTAGTAGTCCTGCCATTAGAACACAGTAGAGCTCTAATCCTGGCTGGCATGTTCCCCACGAGCCTTTCACACTGTTGAGGGGTAATCTTGTCCCATTCTTCTTGAATTACTGCTTTTTATTCTTCTAAATTCTTTGGTTTACGCTTTGAAACAGACCTTTTGATAATCCACCACAGATTTTCAATGGGGCTCATGTCCGGGGATTGAGCTGGCCACTCTAAGACCTGGATACTGTGCTCCTGCCCTGGATGTGTGGCAGGGGGCATTATCTTGTTGAAACATCCAGTTTTGACCTCTACGGAACAGTGCACGAGCAGAAGGGAGCGTGTGGGTTTGGAGAATGGCACAATACTTGGCAGAGTTCAATGTGCCATCACAGACAGTGAGATGACCAACACCAGCAGCACTCATGCATCCCCAAACCATGACACTGCCTCCACCATGCTTGACAGTGGGCACTGTACATGCTGGAGATAATGCTTCGCCTGGCCTTCTGCGTACCCTAACATTAGCAGGAGGAAGATAAAGCTGGAAACTGGACTCATCTGACCACAGAATCTTCTTCCAGTTCCTGGCTGTCCAGTTCTTGTGTGCTTGGGCCCAACGACGCCGGGCTAACCTCTGTCTCTCATTGATCAGGGGCTTCTTGACAGCCTTGTACGACCTTAAGCCATGATGTAAAAGTTGGCCACGTACAGTGTGGGTGGAACACTGGACACCAGTTTGGTTTGACCACTGCTGCTGAAGCTCCTGTGATGTCATTCAGCGGTTTTCCCTGCACATGCAGATCAGGATGCGGTCATTTCTTGCTGAAGAAACCCTTGGACGCCCAAATCTTGGTTTGTCTTCCAAGCTGTTGGTTCGTCTGTGTTTCTGCAGAGTGTATCCAACTGCTGAGGGACTGCATCTGCACTTCCTGGCTATCTGATGGCAGCTGTAGCCTTTCTGGCTGAGAATCTGTATCTTCAGGCATGTTTCCTGGGTAAGGTTCCTTGTTTTAGCCATTTTTGTCTCTGAAGAACTTTCAAATGTGCTGGCTTTATATAGACATGAAGCACGGCAACAAAAACTCTCTTTTAACAAAAAGCACGACCTTCATTAGTGGATCACTGGAACCAACATGACCCAATACTCAAAATTTCTTATGTATTTTTATGGAACCAATCAATTTTAAGTTTTTAATGGCTTTTTTAGGATTTGTTTGGTAATTTGGCTGTGACTGTACTAACAGAAATTGCACTTGAAGACCTAAGAGTGATTCTTAGTGCAATATTTCACAAGCGCATGGGGTGTCCGAAAACTTTTTTTGACCACTGTATATATGCAGTGTAGTACTCTGTACTTTGATGTGTTATAATAGTGGAGTTCCCCTTTAAGGCTATTTTGCATGGTTTATGGTAAAAGGTGTAGCTCATCCACTCAGGAACACATGACAGGAAGAGGTTTTACGTGCAGGAAACCAACAAACAGACATTTGTCAGTGACACCCATGAGCCTTGAGCTAAAGCATTTTAGATAAATGTAGACTTTTGGTCATTTGATCTATTCCTGCATCTGTATTAACTGGCTGTTAAGCTACATGAATGCAACAACATCCAAAACCAAAACAAGTGCCTCCATTTTGAAAGTAGCCTACACAGAATCCTGTTAAACACTTGTTTACTTTAACAGCTCCACAGGTTTGATAGATGTTATCTGAACATGCAGACTGAGCACTCCACATATGTAACTGTTATAGTATTAGCAATACTGACCTCATTGTTCAGAGAAGCAGGTGTGACCCCCGATTCACATGAAATTGACTTCTTAGAGCCTTGTCCAAGTGCCATTGCATCACTCCGCGTCCTTTGTTTCTTGAGAAATCACCTCATTGTCCATTTGGGCTTGTTGATGAATTTCCAATTCAACAGATTTTATTTAGCATCTCTGGTAAGCACATAACCAGACATGTTGCTCCGACAGACAGCGAACGGCTCCCTCTCTGTTTGTAAGTCCAAAGGTAAAAAAAAAAGTCAATCAATATTTCCCAAAGCTCATTTGGATCTGTCCATGGCTTTGGCTGAGTTATCCGTACGCTTTGACTTTCAATGGATTAAAAACAAAATACATCCACAAAGTCATAACTTAATCTTAACTGCATGTCGTAGAGCACTCTGTCGTCTAAAAGGAGCAGAGGAGAGTCAGGTAGGAACAGGTACACTGTTGTCACTAATCATAACCTAGCAACAGTGATGCTCCCAGTCAACTCCCCTGCACATGTAAATCAGATGGGAATGAAGCAGGGTCAGGCTATTTACGTACTCAACTCGTTTCCCAGAGTTCATTTCACTTTCCATGCAAACAAGAAATCCCAACAGGGATTTGTAAGCCTGAGGTTGAGGCAGAGATCTGTGTATTAAAGGCAAAGTGTGTTGGATTTTGGGGGGAAATAAAATGGAATATATGTCGCAAGAATGTTTTATTTACTTTATAATCACCTGAAAATAAGAATCATTGTGTTTTTGTTCCCTTAGAACAAAAGAGAGCAGGTCCTCATCCAGTTCAGCAGTAGCCCGGAACCAACAAACCAGATGCTGCCTTTAAATAAGGCCAATGGCATTTTTAGCAGCTTCTCTGCAACAAACAGTGTCAGAATAAAAAAATTGAAGTGACACTGCTTTGTTCAGTGTTTATACTGGCTTTAATCACCTGGTCCATTTGTTTTGGAGAGGAAGAGACCTCAGCAGATAATTTGGCTCCTGGTAAAAACCACATGAATGATGAACACTGAAGGAATTCTAACCAGGAGAAGTTTCAGTTGCCGTCCTCACTGATATGCCACTAAATCTCCCTAAATCTTACACACTGTTCCTTTAAAGGAGACTGTGAGTTTACCTGATGCACTAAAAATTCAGTATTTCTCCTCAGGTACTGATTTCTTTGTTCTGAAGTTGAATGCAGATAAACTGCTTTTTTTTTCATGTTTAATATTAAATTCACCCTCTCCTAATATTATCAAATAAAGCAGAGTTTGCTCTTTCAGCAGTCTGAATATTGTACTGAAGTGAGTTGGTATCATGACAACACTTAGAAAAAAATCAAGTATTAATTTTTACAATAATTTGACAATATGACCCAAAATACTGATTTCTTTTTTATTTTATTAGGAGTACATACAGTGTACACAAACCATGACAGCACATCAGAAATAAATGTCAATATGAGTGATTTTTTTAAATTGTGGACTCCAAATGACCAAAAATCAAGATATTGACATGAATCCAGGTTTGTCTACAAATAAGCTGGTGCAGCATACAATCATTTTTATAAAGCACGTCACATATTTCCATCAATAATAGCATAAAAAAACAGAATCATACAATGTTAAATAAGTCCTAACAGAGTTCACAGAGGTTGAATACCAACAGTCAGAACTTTTTAATATAGTTGCCATGTAAATACAGAATCAGTCAGGTTTATATTTAACATGTAACTGATGATGCCATTACATTATCCTGTGGAGTTTTTTTGGCCACTAGTGGCACTAGAGAGCAATGTTTTGATAAGTGGGTTTTTTCTATGTCCTCTTGAACCAGCAGAGAGCACACACACGACCCATGAGAGACTCAGTGGACATTTCTGTCAGCTCCAGAGGGCACCAGCAGTTGATGCAGTTAACACAGTGGCAATGCCCAAAATTTCCCCCAAATTTTTAAAGTATAAAAACAACCAAAGCATAATTGGAAAAATATAAGCCTTTTGTTTTCTCAAAAATAAATACATGTGAGAAATTAGCTAAATAAAGCAGTGTGAAACAAAAATACAATCATTGATATTGTACCGTCTTTGAGAGTTGGACATTGAGCCTACAACCAACAGTGAACAAGCATGTTTCACGTACTCTCTAGGAGTCAGGCTTTCATGAATCCGGCTCATTCTACTGTATTGTACAACATTTTCTATTAGGCCTGTTGGAGAGATGTCTTTCTGTCCTCAGCTCTGTTCCTGTCTCACTGGCATGTATCCATCACCAGAGGGCTCCACTGACCTGTCAGTTGGCAACAGAGCGATCCTCTCAAGTAAATGACTTGACAAAGGTTGCAGAGCTGGACTAAAACCTGGCCCAGAGAGGTTCAGAGGCAGTGGTGAGAAAGAAGGCAAGGAGCATGGTAAGGCACTAAAGGGAGGAGGAAGCAGGAGGCTGGTAAATTCAGTGGACTTATCAGCATCCTCCAGGCTCTCCTCCTGACTCACCTGCTCCTCACCCCCACTGCTAATGCCTGAATCCAGGCTAGGGAGCTCGGGGCTGTCAGCCTGCAGCTTCTGGACTTGCTCGTAACCGGAACAAACCTGAATGGACCCTTTGCCAAAACTCTCTCCACCGCCTCCAAACAACTTCTTAAAATCTGTTTCTTTTTCATTCCCTCCCTCCCTCTCCTCCTCACCTTCAGGCCCCTCATCATGATCAGTCATAGTGATGCTGTCTGCCTCCAAACTCTCTTTACTGACCTCTTCGCCACTGCACATGCCTGAATCTAGACTCTGGAGCCTGGAGCGCTCAACCTGGACCTTCTCAGCCTTCTCATAGTCTGAAATCATTGGCATAGGCTCACTGCTGTTACTATCTTTGGAGAGCAGCTGGTGGATCTCCACTTCTTTCCCTCTCACTTCATAGCTGTCCTGTGTATCAGCAGCGCAGGCCGGCAGATTCCCTGCAGTGAGCGAGGTGACAGGAGCAGGAGCACTCCACTGGGAGTAACTGGGGTTGGAGTAGTTGGAACTGGTCGACTTGTGGCTTCTCATTTTTTCTAGCAGTGGCGTCTCTGGCCCGCAGGGTGTGACAACATCCACAAAGGAGGTTACCTCTACAGAGACCATTTCCACCGGTTTAAAGATGGAATTCAAGGATTCACTGTTGAAGTGAGGGCTCAACCAGCTCTGGAGGAGAAAAGGTCAAAGATGGAGGAGAAAAAGAAGAAATTGGAAAATACAGAAGTAATTAAATCTGGATTAGGTTGTAAAGCTGCATAAAACTGCCAGTCTGTAAATAGTCTTTAGTGTTTTATTCTCTGTTGCTACAGTGACGCTGTTCTCACCTTTTGGCTCATAAAGGTCATGTCTGAAGACTAATGAGTCATTTTTTCTGTTTGGTTTCACAGCCTACGTTATATTCATATCCTGCTGTTATCTTTTTCATGTTGAGCTCAGAGTTTTTTTAATATGCTGCTATCTTTAAAGCTGCACTAATATGCATTTTTTGTTAAACATGCAAAGTTGGTGGACAGCAAATAGAGATAAAACATTTGAACATTTGATATCCGTGTGTATGGTGCCTGAGACAAAACTCCATATAAATGGTAATGACACCCTCTCTGCTGAATGGGTAAAAAGGTCATTTTCTGCCAACATGTTCACCACAACAATGTATAAATGTTGTTTACAGCTTGTTCTGCTGCCCCCTAATGGCTAAAAAATATGAACTACTGCAGTTTTAATGTGTTATGTGATCTTGTTTAACAGTTTTTACAGTGCAGTATAAACTTTTTTTAAAAAAAGCAAATTTTTCAACAACTGAAAAATATTTCCTGTGTTAATCCATACTGTGTTTTTATTAAGGTCAGTCTGTGGCAAAACTTGATTTACAGTTATGAACACAAAGAAAAAGAAGACTTCGTAAACTCACCTGCAGGAAGGATTTCTCTGGGTTCGGTATGGGAAGACCTCGGATTCTCTTTACCATGTAATCCCTGAAAGACAGAATGACGTAATGTTAAAGCAAAGCTATCAAGAAATATTGGTATATATACTGCTCTTGAAAAAAGAGCAAAATTTAACACATTTTGGATCACAAGTGACAAAAATGTTAAATTTGTGTCGTCTTACCAGGTGGTTTTGTCGGTCTTATAACGTAAGACAACCAGAAACACAGCCAATGCCACCTGCACCGGCAATGATGCCCAAAATACCATAAAAATCTGACAAACAAAGGATAGAGTATTTCATGTCAGCCAATAGGAAAGGACACTGGGTTACATGTCTGTGCTTTTCATACAGTTATCCTGATACAGAACGACAGTGTAAGCAGCCACATCTAGAGCATGTAAAGTGCTCTGAGAGCAGGTGAAGATATTTCAGCAGGACAAGTGACACTAAAGGAACTTTGGTCCATGTTCTGAGGTACTAAGAACACACACAGACCCCCCAACACCTCCCTTACGTAGGAGCGCACCACACTGTATGGTTGTTTGTTTGTGTTGTTGTTTTGCATCTCTTACTAGTTGTGCATCTCTCCTCTCTGAGGTTGTTTTACTCCTGTTTTTAGTTGTTTTGTGTCTCTTTGTAGTTGCTGTGTGTCTCGTTGTGGTAATATAGTGTATTTTCTTGGTCGTCTTGTGTCTCTTTGTGGCTGTTTTGCTCCTGTTTGTAGTTATTTTGTGTCTCTTTGTAGGTCTTTTGCATGTCTTTGTGGTCATTTTGAATCTCTTCCCGGTCAGAACTTTTTAATTTGAGTGACATTTTGCAGGTGAGAGCCAGCTCAGTGGAACTGAAGGTAACTGAACTCCTGAAAATGGCTTCAAATGATGTGACATTTGTAAGATGTAGCTTTCCACTTACTGCATTTGTTAAACTACACTAGTTAGCTTTGTTTACATTTGGCAACCTTTACCTGATGTTGGTGGTTTTGGTCTTCCAATGGATGACACCCATGATACAGTGGGGCTCCAGTCACTCCAGGTTGACATAGTCTCCTCTGCTATGAGCTTTACTCGAGCACGTGCCTCATACCTTTCACCTTGTATCAGCTCATCAAGGTTCAGATCCCTTATGCAGTTCTTTTTACATTCTCTGCATGATTCCCTAGAATCCTGACAAAGAAAAAACGTGTGGATGATCAGTATACTTCCTTTTTAAATGTCTGTTCATGAACTGTTGCTTAGATTTGCAACAACCACAAGGTATGAAAATCATTTAACATTCAATCTCGAGATCTCTGCAACACGTATACTCATCTTTGACAAAACGCACACACTAACGTATGCATTCACATACAAACACAGACACAAAATAGATACACACAGTCCATGACTGATCCTCTTGTTTCAATTGGGTGCAGTAGTTTAAAGACGTGTCCTCAAGGAGAGTTTGGGGGATCCAGGAAACGGTGGTAAAGTTGATATCTGGTTTTGGCGGAGGATTCAGCTTTACTGCAATATCACACACACATAGTTTGTTTTAGATCACACACACATAGTTTGTCTGTGTTAAGTCACAAGGAGGAAATATATTATTCACTGTACTCACTGTGACAAGCTGGCTTGAAGAAAATGCTCAAACTTTGCGTCACAGGTTCACAGCTCAGACTGACGGAGAAGTTCTGAAAGCTCTGAAACTGAGAGAATTGTAAAAAAATATTGCTCTTAGAAAACATTCAACAAAATGAAATGAATCAAGATCTTAATCAGTGTAGGGGCTTTGAACACCATTGTGTTTTGTCTGTCAGTAAAGCTGATGATCTGCTGGACAGGTGAGCTCATACGACGGTCTGATTAAAAGCAGCAAACAGCTTCAAATGAAGAAAGAAAAGCTTCATCAGAGCTTGTGAGAAAACGTCAGAATAAATGACAGGACTTAGGTGGTGGATGTCCATTTAGATAGGCATTTTAGGACTACTGTACACTTTCTCTCTTTCTTGGTAAGAGCTAGATGAGAGGGTTGATACAACTCTTAAGGTCTGTACGCTAACTATTGAGCTACAACCAGCAGCCAGTTATCTTAGCTTAGCATAAAGACTGATACTGGGGAAATAGCTTGCCTTGCTTTGTTCATAGGCACCTCTAAAGGTCACCAATAAACAGTAACAAACATACCAAAAAAACTGAAGTGCAATTTGTGATATTATGGGAAGTTAGCCGGCCGCAGGAGCTGTGTTGTTACTGTTGGGTAAATAGTCAAGCTCATAGCTCCCATAAAACCACAAACTGTTGTTTTTCCACTTCAGTTTTTGTACAGATTAAAGACATGAGGTACACTCAGTGAATTTAGGCAGATCTTGTTATCAGGCCAGAGTTTTCTATGTTTGCAGTCTTTAAGCTGTAGTCTTATGTTTAACAGACAGACATGAGAGAACTATTGGGTCTTTTCATCTAACAATACAAACACATCAAGCTGTGGCACACTGCGAAGTGCGGCCTGCAGCGAGCTGCCACGCAACGTAAATAAAAAGAGACGGCAGTAGCTCCAAGCTGTGGCTGTGTGATTCTGTGGCAAAGTGCGGCCAAACTAAAAGCCAGGGTCATGTCATGTGACTGCTTTGACACGTGGATCTATGCTACCACTTCACCAGTGCTTGATGTGTTTTCAGCGTAACTCTCGACAAGAAAGCAAACAAGCATATTTCCTGATTCAACAATGTCATCAGAGTTTCCTCATGTTGTGCAGCAAGAATGTCCACAGACTTATTCCAATCTCAGCTGATATGCACAGATATTATAGAGTTTGCTCACTTACTACATAGTCGCTCGCTATCGTAGTATTGCATGTTTTGAGCATCGTTGAGCACTTCTTTAGTGTTGGTTGGGAGGCGTCAACAGGCTTCAGTTCACATGAACTGCTGAGACTGTGGTAACTGGTGTGTTTACTGTGGGGAGGGAGGGGTGTCATGTTGTCATTTTGCTACACTCAGTGTCATCTTGGTAACTATACATTTGCATCTAATCTTTGTGACTGCTGTCCTTACCCGTTCCATTCTGCATAGATTGTGCACACACTGTCTGGATGATCAGACACATATGTGCTGTTCCACACACAAGTGATGGTACGATTGTAGTCGCTCTCGCAGGTGAGATCTCTGCGAACTAATGGAGAGGAGAGGACAATACAACGATTAAACTTTAGTTATGCTAGTCAATATGACAATAAAAATCAAGTTGTCAGAAAATCACTAACCATTGTTTGGTACGCTGGGACAGTTTTGGTCAGCGCTGACATGAAGAAGAGCCAAAAGAAGACTAAACAGCCGAAGGGTTTTCTTATTTCTCGCCATTTAGGATGTCATCAATCTGTGAGATCTCAAACCAGCTGGATTGTTGTTCCCATTACGCCAGTGGCTCTCTAACTGTGGGACCGGCCCGTCTGTGGGGGTACAGAGCCACTGCCACTGGGGTGTGGATGACCAGGGGAAAAAAATATGGAGTGAAACAAGTTGAATGAGTATAATTTATGTATGGAAAATAAACAGAGGAGTTTTCTGGTTCCATAATGCTGACCATCATTTCACAAAAATTCAACACTGATCCTTTTTTATTAGTTCCTTTCACAATTATGGGGGGGGGGGGGGGTGCATAAACCTTTGAATAAACCTTTGACACCCAGTCCCTCTACAAGACAGGGTCACAAGATACAACAAAGGTCCTCAGCATGATTCCAACTGATGATATTGCATCTCATGGTCTTCAACCAGAAGCCATGACGTAACTCAGTCACTAGAAGAAATGTCTGGATTGTACATTTTTGCAAACCATGGATACGTTCCATTTACACATTATTTTGTACAGGATACGTTAAGACTTTGCATGTCTCAGCAACACGGTGGTGAGAGTGTGGTTAGTTTTATGCACAAAAATCATTTGGCTATGGTTCAGAAAAGATCGAGTTTTGACTTAAAACACCCATGTTTGGTGGCACAAAAGCCACTGGAAAAGCAGGGATGGTTATGTAAAACACCCATGTTCGGTGGCTCGAAGGCTGCTGGGAAACACCACCATGTGTTGGTGAAAAACACCCAGGTTCTTTTGTGCAATCGCCCCTGGGATAAGGCTGCAATGTGCTGCAAAAGACACCCAGGTTAGGCAAAGAACATCCAGGTTCCATGCCACAAACATTGATGGAGCCATTGTGTCGCCAAAAAGCAACCAGTGATGTAAGTCTCAAAAGAGGTCTGTAGCTTGGCAGGCGTCTCGCCTAGGTGACACACCATCCACCACCCTCCTCATGTCCCAATGTTAAAAGTCAGCTTAACGTCTCCGTCACTTTAAAAACGTTGATTTAAGACGTGTGAAATGTGCAACTGTAATGTCTTGGTGGTTTGTAGAAACATAAACACTTTCTTCCGGGCACTGGGGTGCACAGGGGCCCCCAGGACCCAGCTGGGTTGATATGGTGCTGTAAGTGGTGCAAGTCCCCAAACATAATTATCAAAATTACCAAAAGCTATTGACAAGCAGTGAACCTGGAACTGTTGGTTCTCCTGAGGGTTTGGGGTCTTGGAGCAGTTGTTCGCTTTGCCTGATTGGTAATCCAGCTTTGGCTGAATGAAGAATGCTTTTTGCATATAGTATTAATGCTATGGATGGATGTTTGATTTGATTTGATTCAACTTTATGGTCAGAAAACGTTCTGTATGTGTCTTGCTTCCCACGACGTCAGCTGTTTGACATAAATGCACACAAATATCAAAAAACATTTAACCAAACATTTAAACCATACTACAAACGTCCTCAAATTCTTCACATAAGTGGCTTCAAAGTGAATAAAAATGAATCTTAGTCATGTGATGTGTTATTTAAGCACCGCTAAATCATGAAGCTGACACAAATACTGACTTGTCAATCAAGAATTACAATGGAAATTTATCTTGTATTGTACTATGTCATTAATGACATCTTTGTGGTTTCATTTAACGTGTTCTTTCTTATAAAGTCCAGTAAACTAAACCAAACTTGTCGGCTATACTATCTGAAATGATAAAAAGAGGAACAGCAAAAGTGCCAGTTACAGTGATTGATACATGAATAATCAAAGTTTCGTAGGATGTGGGTGGTTGGGTCACTTGTGGTGAAACTGAACAACCTTTGGGAAAACACTTTCAACAATGTGCTCTAAAGACAGACATCATACCAGTGTGTTATAAAGAAATAAATAAAATACCCCACATTTAAGCAGAGCAGCTGTCTGCCCGCTCAGGTATCACATCCTCTTTTACCACCTGATGACATGAAACAATATGCGATATGCCACCTGTTACACATTAGATACAACCAAACTTCATGTCTTACCTGTCGGTGAATCTGCTCAGGATCTGCTTCAAAGTGCTGTTTCACTCCATTTGATGTCCTGTGTAAAAAACACATTCGATAAATAAGGTTCCTCCTCTCACAGGAAATGGCAAACCAATACCCCGTAAAATTTGCACCCTTTGAAATCCACTACTAAGAAGTTTAATCTCAAGTCAAGATCAGTTGTTTATGTCCTCTATCAGTTACATCCACCTACGCTCCAAATTTATAAGTCATCTTCACCCCCCAGTTTTCATGGTCAGGTTGTCAACACCTCAGAGCATTTTCTTCTGTCCTTTGACTGATAATTGAGGACGTATTCAGCTTCGTTGCTAAATCTTGTACTGAGACATTTGGAGGGAAATACGAGCCATGCATGTTTGCTTTCAAATGATTTCTCTTCTGCTTTCAGTCGTATTCGGCCACATGTTTTATCTCACAGACTTTTATCTCATTTTAATTTGGATTTTTGCATTGTGTGTTGGCTTGTTGACTTTTTAACAAACAGCTCTCAGAGGCTCCAGGTTAACAGGACACTGTCCAGTACCTCTTTCTTCTACTGGATCCCCTCAGGGATGTGTCCTTTCTCCTCTTTTATTTTGTTTGTACACAAATGAATGTCAGAGTAGTCACGCATCAAGATTTGCCCTCATGTACGCAGACGACTCTGTTATTGTAAGTCCTCTTTGTGTATCAGAACATGATCATGGCCCGGTGCTGGATGACATGTTAATTGGTATGACCAGTCTTCCCTCCACATGAATGTGTCTCAGACCAGTGAGATGTTTACTGATTTTTAGAGGAGGCCCTGCCTTCCTGCTCCTTGTGTGATCAAGGGGGAGCCGATGGCAGCAGTGCAGCAGTATAAGTATTCGGGCACTGTTTTAGATGACAAGGTGAATTTTAACATGACCACGGACAGTATCTGTGAGAAGGCAAACCAACGCTTCTTCTTTTTAAGGAAGCTGAGGAGTTTCAATGGAACTAGGACAATATTGAAATTGTTCTATTCTGCTTTTATTGAGTGTGTACTTTCTTTTAACATCGTCTGTTGGTTTGGTACTCTGAGCCTTAAAAACAAGAACAAGTTGTGAAAGTGGTCAAGTTGTGCTGTAAGATCACTGGTGTTACTATGAATAACCTCCAGCATCGATTTGAAGAGAGGGTCACCTCTAAAGCTTGGCCGATCATCTCAGATTCTCAACATCCCCTCCATGTTGAGTTTCAGATGCTTCCATCTGAGTGTTACAGATCATCCTTTGTTCTTTCTGCTACCAGCAGTGACGACGAATTGTCCACAATTTACCCCTGACAGTGTGTGATACTGGACACTGTGTGATATGTATTGTACTGTCTGCTTTGTTTTACTTGTGACTAGGTGAATACTGACTCCCTCAGTGTGGATGCTACAGTTTTTAACCTCTCCTTTACTTCCCTGCAGCCTGTCATTTCCCCCTGTCTGTTACATGTAATGACACTGTGCACATGTACACACACGCAAGCACAGTATAATGTTTAATATCTCATATTACATGTGTTTCTTGGGTTAGGGTTAAGGTTAGGGTTAGTACCTTTACAAGAGGAAAATGTAATCTGTGATTAGTAGTCTGTGATTCCATTATAATCCAATAAGTTAGTTGCATTTCATTGTGTGATATATTTGGTCAATCTGTTTAAGATTCATCTACTAAGGCCGCCTAACGGGGAGGGGCCGATGGGGGACTTTTCCTGGATTAAACAGCCGCCAGGTTTTTCGCCTCCATCAGTTGAATGTTGACAGATGATGAAATATGTTCAGTGTTTGATGTAATACCATATACTCATGATAAGTCATATATCACTGTATCGTATGTTTTCTCATGCACCATCATAGTCAAGTTCAAGAGTTTCATACACGACCATATATTCATGTTAGTAGGAACACTGGTTATAGTTACAGTGCCATATATTCTAGCCATATTCATACAAGCATAGGCGTTCATTTACCATACATTATCTGTGCGAGCAATTTATGATAAAGTCATAAAGAGAGGGACTATGTAGAGGCAGATATGTATCCTCATTTTGTACTTAAGGTCCAAATAAGGTTAGTCACACAAGGCTTATGAAGAGGCTAGCCAAATATCAGATTGGGCAGTAAAAAAGGACCCAAAAGCAGGAAACAGGTGTTTTGATAAATTGAGTGGTTCATGTGTAAGTCGAGCCTTGGGAGGTCAAATGAGGTGGAACATTCTGGGTTAAGGTGACCTGACTGCTGGGACGGTTGGGCCAAGTTTGGCAATAGAAACGGTTGTTTTTTGGCAGAAAGACAAAGGAAAAGGAAGACAAAGGTATTGACGCACGAACCGCAGTTCTAGGAATAAGCAGGAAACCAGGAGAACTTTGGATTCTCAGGAAATATGACCCAAGCACACACACACACACACACACACACACACACGCACACACACACCCATGAGCAATCGAACGCTGAGGATATGAGAACTGGAAGAATGATTCAGGGTGCTGTTTCCAACTAATTTGGTGTGTAGACTAGTGTACTGCTGTATGCTAACGTTCTGCAATTAAAGTATTCCCGTTGGCTGCAACTTTTCTCCATGGTTCTCTGAGTCCCTTCATTTCAGTGTTTGCTGAAGTTGAGCATTTTCCTGACATAATCTGAACCACTCTGACATTTAGACTGTCAAAAACAGGATGAAAAATAAATGTGTGCGTGTCACAGAGATGCCTTGTGGTACAAGGTACAAGCACAAGTTCTGCAGTCGCCTGGTAATGCCATCACCTGTTTATGCGGTTTGATAAAGTGTTTTTTTTTCCCTGAGAACTGCTGGTCAGGAAGTTGACATATTTAACAAGTCACTTTTTCCTAAGCTGTCCATTTGTGTTAGTGTTAGTGTTAGTGTTAGTGTTAGAAAAAACCTCACTTGTTAAAAAATGTGAGGGGCGTCAGTGGCTTAGTGGTAGAGCAGGCGGCCGGGGTTCGAGTCCAGCCTGTGGCCCTTTGCTGCATGTCACTCCCCCACTCTCTCTCCCCCTTCTGCTTAACTGTCCTGTCCATTAAAGGCAAAATGCCCTAAAAAATCTTTAAAAAAAATGTGAGAAAAGGTAAGCTGAACTGCACAGATCCTCTTGAAGCCATAGTGTAACTGTGTATTAGATTTAGCCCGCTCTATAGCTGCTGCTTCAAGGGGTCAAAGGGTTTCTAGTTTTGTTCACAAATTAATCGTTCTTTGAGGGTTTTGTAACAGAGTCTATCTCTGTAACAGACAAAGTCTGTCCTATTGTGGCTCTGGATACCAAAGCTGCAGTGGCGTGCCCAGAAATTTTTCATAGGGGTGACCAGATGAACCACTGAAAATCTTGGAGTGGCACACCAAAACCAAAAGCCATCACTGAATTTCAGAAATTCCCGTATGCTGTTATAGTGTATAGGCTGGTTGATACATCACTGATATACCTTGGTTTCTTATTTTACAGTTATCTGATGTGCCATGACTTATACCAGTACAGTTAACATTTTGAGTTCCACAGCAATCTTGTTTTAATGTGTTATGTATCTATATATGTTAATTGATTCACCGTTCTTCAAGTCGGCTGGTTTGTCATTTGCCTTAAAAAGACAGCTTTAATTTGACAAAGTACATCGGATGTAAACATTTCCTAGAAACAAGCTTTCTATAGTTTAGAGGAGGCTCGTGGGTACCCTTAGAGCCCATTCTCATTTAGACATCATGAGGTGAGAATTCAAGGGACTTCTTAAAAAATGGTCATGCCAGTTGTTCCCTTACCAAAATTTAGCCTAACTCTGGAGTGTCATTGAGCCCCCTTCCCGGCAAGTTATTCCAACATGGTTAGGTACAAATGAATGCCTGAGGTTGTCTTCACAAGACACTACTACCTCTCTGCTATCTGTGAGCATTACAAATCCCTGGCTCTTACTGTCATACAGACACCATGTGAAGAATTTGATGCCAAACTACCTTCATTAGTCAGAATTTTCAAAACATAAAATTGAATGTTTTTAATGGTTACTGGGATGAAACTCTGAATTTGAAAAAGTTCACAGGCATGACTGTGTCTAAAGTACTAAACAGTCTTCTGTATGATTTGGCTAAAAAAGTTTGACACACATACAACACAAGAGTTCTATTTGCTGTCCAAACAATGAAAATTAGCTGTTATTACCGTGTTTTCCTTGGCAGACTGGAGAGGACATTTGTAGCTTGAAAACAAAAGCTACCAAGAGGACCTTGAGTTCAAGTTATTTAGTCAAGCTTCTGTATCCTACTACAAAAAGGTTCAAATTCAAATGATATTAAAATGATCTTGCTGTTTCATCCTCATGACGCAAGTCGATGTCATCGTCATCTTCAACAAGCACACACTCTAAAACCACTTTTAATCTGTCATCAAAAACATCTCTCTGACTAACAACATTTGCTTTATCATCATCTTCGTCACCATTACAACTTCTGCTTTAGCATCATTTCCTGTCAGCGACTCATTCATTCATTACACTGACGGATAAGGCTGATCTAAATCAAAAAGTAACTCTTGACCAAAGACGATTTACACAAGAACATACCTGTCCATTTTCTGTCTGTCGAAAGCTCTTCCCCTTTCTCTAAATTCAAAATGAATGATCAGTCGTTTCCATGCCTGTAGACTCATTCCGAATGAGCTGAAAGGTTTTGTTTCTGTAAAACTAGACCATCTCGTCTCAGGATCTGTAGTGATATACAGGGAAGGTTTTCGAGAGAAGAAAAAAGAGCTGTGGTTTGTGGTGTCCCTTCCCTTGATATCCAAGCCCCAGGTTCAAGAAGCAGTGTCAAACATTAGGGTGGAAACCCCTTTTAGAGTTGGCTTCTTTTATGTTCACGCTGTTTATGTTCCATTTATGTTGTGGCGTTCAATGTTGCCTAAAAAAATGTATCTTCGTGTTACTACCATTCATCATTTGCTCATCATGTGCTTTCTCATATACCCAGATTAGGCCCTAAAAGGCAACCCTAAAACCAGCCAGTCGTTCTCAGCCAAGAGTCCAGGAACTTCCAGGTGTTCTTGAGGGGAGTTCTAGGGGCATCCATAAAAATGGGGAATATTTTTTTCACTATTTAATTCACTATAGAGGTGAGCCTAATGTCGGTAAGAGTCAGTAAGAGTCATATGAGTGACTATTCTGATCGCAGGTTCCACTTCCTCGACAGAGCCACTGCAGGTGTTTGCAGTGTGGCATGGTGTATTGTCCTGCTGCCATCGAGGAGTGCTGTTAGCATGGGGGGGACATGGTCTGCAGCGGTGTTTGGGTGGGTGGAGCATGTCAGGAGGCATCCACATGAATGAATGCCAACGCCAACAGAACATTGCATTGTAACAAGATGATCAGTGTACTTCACTTCACCTGTCAGTGATTTTAAAGCGGAGGTATTATACTCATTTTCTTGCTGCATTACTTCCTTGTATTTCCTGCATCCCACGAAAACTGTGCAATTTACTCCACCCCATGGCCCTCCTTCATGTGCGCCTCCCACCGTGCCCACTCCGCTGTGATTGGTCACATTCCCGAGGACTTTCGAAGGGCTGCCGAGCGCTGCCGAGCCCCACCTCCTTATTTTGCCGGTGCGGAAGTTGAGAGAATTTCACTTTTGAAAATGTCAACTTTTGAAATACAGCCTTATGTTGGATCCCGAATCCGATCCGGAGGTAGAGACTGGACAGCCTGAAGTTTCTCAAGTACAGAGGTTACTTCAAGACGTCTCTGAATGGTAAGTAACGTTAGCCGTTAGCCGTAGCTTGTTGTTATCATGACCTGCTTACCTCTGCGGCGTATTCCTGGGCATGCGCATATAAGTAAGTCCAGCACGCGTTGACGTCAATGGGACTACTCTGTTAAAAAAAGACAGTAAAACACAGCGTGCAGAGCCATCCAGAACAGCTTGCAGGGCTCACGTCCAAATGCATAAACCTCATTATTTGACACTTTGGCATCGTTCAACACGAATATCCGACATTGTAACAACATTTATAGGTCAGAAAAGAGGAAAAGCATAATAGTTCCCCTTTAATGTTTTGCCTGATCGGTGTAAATTACATCCAGACAGAAAATGAGAGAGACTAAATATACCATGACTGGATGATTCAACCCAAACTATACACTACAGACTAACATTATGTTAACTAGAAAATATTACTAGAACCATAAACTGGATATTAGATAACTATCTGAATCTGAACATACAGTATGCTTTGATTTGTACTTGCAAGAATTTATACATTTTTGCCACTTGAGGGCAGTGTAACTCTAAACACAGCATTGATGCCTTTTGGAGTTGTGAAAGTGTCAGCAGACAGTGGCACACACTATGCAACATCAGCATTTAGAATTGTGTTTCTATCCACCCAACAAATAAAAGTCCAGTACTCACTGTCCACCAAGTCCTGAGGGGAAAATGTGTCTCTTAAGCCGTGTCTTCCAGCCAGTCACTCACAGCGGGCCTCTGATGTTATTTCACTAAAAACAGCCTCCTGAAGGTAAAAAATAAGGTTGATGAGAGCAGTGAGAGTGAACCAAAACCAGTCTGCACCTTTTACATAGTAAGGGACTGTTGGTTGTGTCAACTAATTTGGGAGGAACTTGTGTTTTTTATTTTGGCTCACGGGGGGACTTTTCCTAATGTTGCTGTCACATTTGGTTTCATGGAAAAAGAAAAATGTGTCTGAAGTTTTCAGAGAGCTGAAACTGACGTCCTCACTGCTCAGTTTTGATTCACCTGTAGAGCTGCACAATAACCAGCCTGAAAATTTCCTAAAAGGCTGTAGTTGCACTTTTTATGTGCACGCACCAACCATCAGTAAAAGAAAGTGAAGTCAAGTCTTCATCCTTAGAGTGAAAAGAAACCACTCCATCGGAAGTATAGTGGTGTAATGGCACTGTAACATAGACAAATCTATCGAGGCTTTTCTCTCAAGAGCTACCATGTACATCTTGAAATATTTGTGAAACTGTGTGTGCCTGAAGATGGTTTCCAGCACTTTCTCTCTCAAACAGCCTTCATCTCTTCATTGGGCTCATCAGAAACCGCAGCCCGCTGACACTTCCACCCACATCAATCTATCTCTTCCTGCCTCTTCAGTTAAAATAAGTTCATTGAATGTGTTTTCGCTCTGTTATCATAATAGCATACCCACTTTCTAGACTCCCCACATCTTGACCGTTATTTCAAAGTGCCAGTGATGCCAGTGATTTTACAAGTCACATAAAATCACTTCCTGTTATTGAATTGCGTAATACATAAGTCAATGGAAAAAACCTAACTGTTTATCCTGTGACAGAAATAAAAACAACTTTACAACAGAACAAATTCTGCACTTGGATTGTAGCCTTTCTAAAATAAACCTACAAGTCAAAAGCACCAAATAAAAGTCCACCTTAAAAGAGTTCATGCTTATAAACCTGCATAGTTTCATTAAAAGTGTCCCTTTATTCCTGTAGGTCACACGTACCAAAGCCTGAGGTTAAATGGAAATTATTATGAGCTGAGAGAAAAACACAGCATTACGGTGGAGTAGTGGTTAGCACTGTTGCCTCACAGCAAGAGGGTTCTTGGTTTAAACCCAAGGTGGGGAGCCTCTCTGTGTGGAGTTTGCATATTCTTCTCATGTCAGCCAGGTACTCCAGCTTCCTCCCATAATCCAGACATGCAATTTAGGTCAATTGGTGACTCTAAATTGCCCATAAGTGTGAATGTTTGTCTGTCTGTGATAGTCTGGCGACCTGTCCAGGGTGTACCCTGCCTCTTGCCCAGTGTCAGCTGGGATAGGCTCCAGTCCCCCCCCCTGGCAACCCCCAGCAGGATAAGCAGTTACAGAAAACTGAAATATCAACACTTACTGAGTGCTGCATAAGCTTTTAAGCACCATATGAGGAACATAAAGGGTCTGGCTTTGAAAGACAGGAGTGTATATAAACACATAAATGTGCTGGCTTTGATTCAGACAGGCTGTTACAGTTAAACCTTGAACAGCAAAGACACAACAGCAGGACTGAACATAAAAGAAGTTTGGAGGGAACAGAGAGGCAAACAGAACATATCTAAGAAATGTTAAGATGCTAAAAGTGTTTCATCACCATCATCATCATCATCATCATCATCATCATCATCAATGAATAAGCATCTTTAGTTACAAGGATTTTTTGCTCATAGTCCCTCAAACTGTCTTTGTTTTGAAAGTATAGAAACAGTGGGTAGCGGACACCACCCACTGGCTGGATATAAGCGCGCCCCCACAGATGTGGGTACCCCGCACCTGAAGGCTGGCCTGCCAAGGCCACTCCCCCTCCGTTGCATTGATCCATGTGGCTGGAGAACTGCCTCAGGCCACAGTCTGAATACACACATCGAATCATTAAATACACAGGTGCGAATATGGGCAACAGGTAAAGGCTTAATGAACAGTCGGCATAGCTGGCAGACAGTTGGTCACAAATGATCTCCAATCACAGTTAAACAGTATAAGCTAACATATGTTTTTGAAAACATTTGAGGCAAGAATTTGGCAACACAGAAACAGAATCTCACTTCATATTTAATCAGCACTGCTCAGTTGTAGCCTCGACTTTACCAATACAGGAAACAGTATGGCTTCCACTTCCTGCTCATAAACTCTCATATTACAGCCAAACAGTGCAGTAAAACATGTTTCTGCAGACATTTTAGGAGAGAAATAAGCAATAACAGAATCTTGGTTTATGTTTGCACTGCCCAGTTTAACTTTTTCGATCTTAGCAGCCCTAGAACCGGTGAAAATCTTCTGGATGCAGCATGATTTGATCAGGGAGATCTGGGTTCTGGTAAGGTGGCGAGAAGTTTACCACAGTTCATTTACACATACTACCCACATTGTTTTGATACAAAGCTGATTCCCTGTAAAAACCAGGTTGACAGGAAGCCTAAGAAAATCTAAAGAAACTTGTTCAATAGAGCCTGAAGACATCACAAAATTTGCCAAAACTGAATGAGTGTAAAATACAAAAAAACATAAGAAGTAGGTGTGTTTATCTTCTCACCACAGTGCTTCTCATCCGAGGCATCGGGGCAGTCAGTGACAAAGTCACACTCTGGGTTCGGCTTCTTCAGACACGTTCCATCAGCGCACACATAGGTCATATCTGTACACGGCACACCTGGACACACACAAACCAGTGCACACAGACTTGTATATTTAATGCTTTGCTTTGCTGCTGTTAAAACTTCCGCACAGTAAGGACTCAAAGTTGGTTGATTTTGTAGTCAGTATTGCATTTCTGATTATACTGTACACAGCTAATTTTATTTAGAGTATACGATATCTGAGATCAGAAATCTGTTCGTCCAACAGGTAAAATAATGCCACAAAAAAAATTAAAAGATTAAATGAAGGTACTGGATTTTGCAACAGTCTGGCACCTGATATTTTGTGGATGTGTGATGTGTTTGTGAGGGTGTGTATGTGCAGCTTTGAGTGTGTTACCATCAGTACAGTTCATCTCATCTGTTGCTTCAGGGCAGTCTGGGAGCTGGTCACACACCTTGTAGTAGTCCACACACTGACTGTCCTCTGGACACTGGTACTGTGCCACACACACTGAAACACACACACAATGAAATGCTCCAGCTTGCATGTGTCCTGTATAGGCAGCTCAATAACATTCAATCATATAAGATGACTAATAAAACAGACAGCATTATGTTTAGCTTTATGTAACAGGAAGCAGCAGGTGGTCTGCTGTGCTTTTCATTAACCAGGGTTCCTACAGCTTAAGGCAAGTTAGATTTAATACTTCTTTAGACTTTTTAAATGCCACTTGGGATCAAATTTAACACCAGTTTTACAGCAACAAAAATCTAAGAAAAAAAAAAACATGGAACACATTTTTTACCTCAAGCTAAGGCCAGTTCTGTCCAAATGTTTATTGTAACATAAAACATGACTTTTTTTGGGAAAGTTTTCTTGGTGACTTTATGTGGGATTCCACTGCCTTAACCCCCATCATGACGGGTTTAAGTCGGGGAATTGGTAGATAATTTAAAAGAGGGAGGAAGGAGTCCAGTTTGTCCGAGAGCATGTTTGACGTTATGCTGAGTATGCGGATGCAGCTGTTACTGTGGTCATACAGGGACCCTGTGGGCCCACCACCTGCTGGGACAGGAGTCAGGGTTTGGTGCATTGTGTGCCAGGAAAAAAAAACCAATACATCGGAAACAAAAGTGTCTTTTCCCCCTTATATTATATACAAACGATGCTTATATGCTACAGATATTATCCATATCATATCATACACCTTCTTAGCAAAGCTCCTTCTACTCATCAAAATCTTCAGGACCACTCCATCTTCCTCTCATCTCATCTTCACCACCTCTATCACCACCAGCATCTGGCCTCCCTCTAGGGGAGGCTTCCTATTTGACAATAGATTCTTCACCCTCCTTAAATCATAAGGAGTTCATGGGGTTTAATTGCCACAGGCTTTCCACATTTTTCTTATGTGCATATGTTAATAAATATTAGTTTTACTGTAAAAAAGAGTCTCTCCTAATTGATCTTAATGCATTGGGCCCCTCTTTGTGAGGTTGACTTTTGAAGCTCTTCCTGTGTCAATTTCCTGTTTCAATAAAAAAATAAATAAAATAATGCACCACAAATGCAAGTGTGAATCAGTTTAAATAAACCGTCCTTGATTCCATCACAGGCAGGAACACAAAGGCCGTTAAAAGTGCACAGAAACTGGCCTGGGCAGGCTAAAAAACACACACAAACACATGCACATACACATTACAAAAGTCTGTTCATAAACATCAGTGAAACACAGTAGAGATGTTACTGAGCAGTTAATTAATCCACATTACCTGGCTGTCTCTGCTGCATCCACAACTTACGATCTGATCTGTTGAAGAGACTGTAGCGCAGCTGAAGGCCCGGCCCTGTGAGTGACACCTCTGATGTCATGACAACAGTGGTGGACGTGGAGAGCAGCTGCACATCCACCACAGAGACACTAAAATCAGATGGAAACTTC
Organism: Cephalopholis sonnerati; assembly: GCA_019142605.1. Taxonomy (NCBI): domain Eukaryota; kingdom Metazoa; phylum Chordata; class Actinopteri; order Perciformes; family Serranidae; genus Cephalopholis; species Cephalopholis sonnerati. The sequence goes on along the minus strand of JAGQAX010000003.1, from coordinate 40,915,003 downwards.
AGTTTCCCTGCAGAGATAACAGGAAGGCTCTGGAGGAAGCCCACAGGTTTGAGAAGTGTGTAAATAACTGTGGTGTGCCCTTATGCAAGGCACTCGACTCTCTCAGTTTGTCTTGGGCACTTATAACAACCCTAGCTACACCCTCGTTAGAAAATCAAAAGATATATGAATGGAAATTGTGTATGAAGCAGGAGGATAATATGGGACACTGCTGCCCCCTGTTGTGCAATACAGAGCAGAATAATATGACCAAAACATCTTTACTGTGTAATTTGGTCCATTTGTGTGTTTTATTTAGTATGAAACCAGCTGAGAAGTCTGCACATCATGTGTATGTCTGTATGGAAACCTTTAACATCCATAGATGCTTCCTGTCAGACACCAAACCACACACAGGTGGCAGTTATAAACAGACATTAGCTTAATAAGCTACACAACTTTTCCTGTTCTCTCTGCTCTTAATTGTACCATCCTGTCAGTGTATTCATATGTTGTTGATTTATTGCTGTTAGCAGGATAAGAAGAAGTACGGCTCAACATAAAACATCTTTGCTGAAGTTTTTTTGGAGGTGTGGTGTGCAGACTTTTCAGCCATTCTCTTACTGAAGGTCCAGCACATGTGCACCAGACAGATGAAAAGGAGCTCTTATAAGTCTTTACACATGGCCATTTCGGGCAAGAGGAGGTAACTAAAATTTAGATGTTTTCCTTTTTCCATAGAAAGAGAAGTCTGTGAATTAGTATATAAAGTGAAAACAAGAATTTGTACATGCACATTTGTGTTGTGGAATAATATCTGCCCCTTGAATGAAACTCACTGGCTGTTATCAATGTAGCTCTCATATCTCAGTATCAGCAGTGTTGGGAGGGTTTCTTTTGAAATGTAATCAGTTACAGATTACCAGTTACACTGTTGAGAATGCAACTATTTTAATTACTTCAGCAGAGTAATGTGACTTATTACATTTGAATACTTTTGATTACTTTTCCATGAAATGTTAGAAACCTGGCAATAAAGCTGAAAAGTACTGGAAACATACATTTTAACAAGGCAGGATCAACCTCACAAAAATACTCAACAGTTGTACAGTTCTTTAATATAAGTTAAATTAAAGTTGTTGTACAGTAATATTGGAGCCCTTTTCTGATTTTAGAAGGAAAATACTGTTGACTTTTCAGCACTGAAAAGAGTTCTTGTCCAAAGCCAGAGCCACCAGTCTTGGCGTGGTTGGCAGGTGGCAGACGTCGCAGACTCAGGTTGCTTAGATCAATTATTTGATTGGCAGATGAGAGGCGGTGCGAATTCAGACAGGAGAACCAATCAAAAACGTAGCTCAAAAATTTAAGTGCATACTCCCAAATTAATGGAGTTAGTCTAAAGCTGAAAACACACCAGTGCCGTAGTGCGTCATGTGACACGCGTCAAGTGCCACCCCAGCACACACTGGAGGCAGTGCGCTGTAGCTTGACAACAGGTCGTCTGTCCGACGCAAAGTTATTACTACTTTTACTAAAAGATCTGTATTTCCTCCACCTTTGCATTAGTTTAAAATCATAGCTCCAAATTAAGCTTGATTTCTCACCTGAAGAGCTGATGTCCAGAGTTATGACTCACCAGGCAGTATCTTTTTGGCAATCATCTTCATAATGACGGAGCTGTGGGTCTTTAAGCTTGGGATATTCATCACCCTCAACAATAAGTCTCCTCTTATCCATTCTTCATCACACACGAGACACAGCAACAGCTACAGAGTTCTTTTTATACACAAATGGTGAGGATAGGGGTCGAGCTGCCATAGGAGCAGAGAAAAAGAGCTGCTACAGGAGCTGCTATGTACAAGTGGAGAGTGAGTGGGGGAAAAATGCACTTAATTCTGGGGGCGGTTAAAAGAAATAGGACAGTAGCATAAAGTGCCATGGGGCGGTGTGTCCAGAAGAACTGATGCACGTCTAGCCACTGCCGGTGTGGCGTTGTGCACTGAAAATAATAAATACATATTTTTTGACGCACTAATTAATTCATTAATGGTGTTGCACTCACATTTGTCCCACTGACTTTACTGTTGTACAGGAAAATGCCAATAGATGGCATTCCTGCGCTGCAAAAAGATGCCAAGCATTAGAATGAATGTTATATTCTGCATCTAAGCTTTTAACTGAAAATAATATAATTGGACTAAACCCCCTTGGAATCACCAACATTTTAATTAGTTACTGTAATTTCATAAATACTTTTTTTGGTAATTTCATTCCTTAATGCCGTTACATGTAACTAGTTACCCGCCAACCCTGAGAATCATTGAGGTTTGGACCACTGCTCATTAAATCTTGTTGGGCCCTGTAGTCTTCATTCACTCTACAGCTCAAAGTGTCCATCAAGGCAGAGTCACCCTCAGTTCTTACAGACCACCAAGAGTCTTTACCTGCGGTGCTGGATGATCCACTGCCCCTGGGTGCAGGCCTGGTTGTAGCCGGCTCTGGTCAACTCGTAGCCTTCAAATTCCAGAGACAAGCCCATCCCTACACTGGGCAACTGAAATCATACAGGACACAAAGCTACAATTCAGTGCAGACACAAACATACATTTATCGTTAATATGAGGGGCTTTGACAACGTTCAGCGGAACAAGAAGTGGGCGAGTGTCTTACTGTAAAGCTCCAGGTACAGTTGGTGTCAGGGGGGTAATAGCTGGGGAAGAAAGGCGTCCTCAGTGTCCCCTGGACCCCAGATACTGCCTTTAACTCTATATTGGAATTACAGCCTGAGAAAGGAAAAGACAAACAGAAAGAAAGAGTGAGAAGTATTTCAATCTACAACAAAAAACATTTTACTTTGTGGCACAAATTTATTTCAACTTCTCTCCCCAACAGGATGTAATATTGTATAAAACATCTCTGGACTAGTAAAATAGGGCCTGTGCTTTCAGAGGGTCTTACCCTGGTGCTCCCAGGCCTGCGCAGACAGAGAGAAGGGACCCTTGTAGTTGTACAGACCCTGTTTCCAAACCACCGTCATCCACTCGCCTGAAGACAGGACACGCACCACACGCTCATGACCAATCTTTCAACAAAATCAGCAAGTCTGTGAATCCAGTTATGTGCCTTTTTGTGAAAGCCATGTCCCCTTTTAGCCAGTTGGCATGAACACAAACACACAACACAAAAAGACCATAGACTGTATGAAGTAGACACATACACTTGATGTCCATAACAAATTTCAGCCTCCCAGGGCAAAAACTGTGACTGTGAAAGGATGGAGAAATATATATCTGTGGCTATGCCAGACAAGAGCCGAGACAACATGCCCTGACAAGCAGCACCTGCCAGTGAACCCTGCTACTCCACGACATTATAGTGAATAAATATGCCGCCAAAAGTAGCAATAATCCACTTTATAATTCATCACACGTTTACACATGAAGATGTGATTCACCGTATAAGTAATGTAACCTTTACCCTGACCTTACTCACCTCTCTTTTAACCAAACACTTCATAGCTAGCTAAATGCTAACTTAGCATTTTCTTCAAACATTCAGGCTGTTTTCATGCAATAATTTCTACAAAAAGTAATGCACCAGAATTCATAGATTACCCATGTAATTGGGAAGGCTGCAATCATGTGATAAATGTGCTGATAGGAGTAAAGAATGTAGTAGCATAAAGAGCAAATGTCTGCATAAGGGGTAGACTGGGGTACTGGATGGATCGACACTACTCCATTTGTGGGGTGCTAATTCATTAGATATCATACAAACTGTTGTACGAGCATATGCTGAACCATTATCCTTATCCTAACCCTAACATTAACCATCCATCCATCCATCCATCCATTTTCATCCTCTTATCCGGGGCCAGGTTGCGGGGACAGAAGGCCAAGCAAAGCACCCCAGACATCCCTCTCCCCAGCAATGCTTTCCAGCTCCTCCTGGGGGACCCTAAGGTGTTCCCAGGCCAGATAAGATATGTAATCCCTCTCCAGCATGTTCTGGGTCTGCCCCGGGGCCTCCTACCAGTGGGACGTGCCGGAACACCTCCCGTGGGAGGCACCCAGGAGGCATCCTGATCAGATGCCCAAACCACCTCAACTGACCCTTTTCGATGCGAAGGAGCAGCGGCTCTACTCCGAGCTCCCTCCGGATGTCCGAGCTCCTCCCCCTATCTCTAAGGCTGAGCCCAGCCATCCCACGGAGAAAACTCATTTCGGCCGCTTGTATCCGCGATCTCATTCTTTCGGTCACTACCCAGAGCTCGTGACCATAAGTGAGGGTTGGGATGTAGATGGACCAGTAAATCGAAAGCTTCGCCTTCCGGCTCAGCTCCTTCTTCACCACGACGGCGCGGCACAGCGCCCGCATCACTGCAGAAGCCGCCCCAAACCGCCGATCCATCTCACACTCCATTCTACCCTCACTCGTGAACAAGACCCCGAGATACTTGAACTCCCTCGCTTGGGACATTAACCACCTCTCGTTTAACCTAACACTTAATAGTTAGCTAAATGCTAACTTAACATTTTTATTAGGGCTGTTTCCAGACCACAGACAGAGCTGTTCGAGGACTGACATGTATTGTATTGTAGGCAGATCAAGTAGCTGCTCCAGCTGCAACTATGCCTACTCAAATCTCAAAGGGACTCAAAGGGAGGAAATTTTTGTGGACGGACTGACCACCCAGCAGCGAGCTATAGAGCTGTTGGTCATAGTTAATACAAATGATTAGCGTGACACACAATGGTGACAGTGGTAAGAAAATGTGTGTTTCTTCAAACGTGGACAGGTCAATATCCAGTGTTCAGCTGAAGGCACATAATGTAACAGGAAATAAATCAGTCCAACTTTGTGAAGGAAACTTACGATGTGATGAGGTGAGAGTCGGAGGGTGTGAGGGAGTTGTACACCACCAGCCTGTCCCGGCACTCTGGCAGCAGCCACTCCATGTGGAGCTCCAGCTGGGAGCCAGGGGCGGCCTGGAGGTGCCACAGGCAAGAGGAGCGCTGTGTGTCGGGTCCACGGAGAGACAAAGGGCTGCTGGACACCACCTTCTGGTAGCGGTAACAGTCTTGTGGAAAGGATGGCACATAATTAGAGTTGAGCTGGTCTTATGTGGGATTTGTGTTGAAGTAGATATATTCATATTTTGCCTTGATTTTATGTTTGGAGCTGTTAAATATTAAAAATTAACTAAATTAACACCAACATCAACAACTCCTCCCTTGGTCATCTTTGGATTTCTCTACTTGTTGAAGCAGTGTACATATACGTATACAAACACTTTGGAGAGTGGTGCACATTGTGCTGCATGCTAATCGCAGTTCAGTCAAAGTGAATACATTGATAATTAAACAGTAAATTATGAATAAGCAAATGAAAATAAGGTGTGATACCAAACGAGGCTTTCAAAAGTTCTATAACTTTGGTGTCGGTTTCTGTAGGGAGCAGAACACAAAGACGGGAGAGAAATTAAAGCAACAAAAAACACTTTTCATATCCCTGTTTTTCACCTTTTCATCTTTCCTCACACACTGTTTATTACACACACTCTGTCCCTCTCTTGCTCTTACCACTGACAGACAGAGAGGGGAGGTGGAGGCCGTCTCCTCTTCCCCTGACCCCCTGTACCTCCTCAGGCCATCCTCCAGGCTTGCGGTAATCTTCTCCAGTGTGACTCTCCCAACATGGCTTCTTGGTACAGACATCACTATCCAGAAGTGAGCAACAACACTCCCCTCCCTGCAGAAACAAAGTCCAGACCAAAATTTACACAGCAGTTTAGGATGACAAACAATAATGCAAATGATCATTAAAGGGACAGATCACCCTGAAATCAAAAATAGATATACCCCCTCTCACTTGTAGTGCTATTTATCAGTCTAGATTGTTTGGGTGTGAGTTGTCGAATGTTGTGGATATCGAGCTATGTCTCTCTCCACAAAGTATGACGTGGTCACTCAAGATAATCCACACACCTTGTTGTGAGCAGTTTCATGTAGGAACTATTTTCTCTCTACCGAGCACCACTGAGCTAGCATACATGACAGTTCAGGTGAGGAGGACGCCATGATGTTTGTATCTCGCAGACGTCACAAGCACGAGCCTCTCATCAGGGAGCAGATGCATGAGTAGATGGGCAATCAGTAAAGTATGTAACTTGATCAACTGAGTGAGTTCTGTCACTCCAATCTGGCTGTTATTCAACAAGAATGCCATTATATGAAAAAGCTTGGTCCCCATTTTCAACCTGGAGGGAAAAGACAAAAGTTTGACTTTCTTCTGGTTTCAAAATGGAAAATCTGCCCTGTGAAATCAAGTCAGAAGTATGTTTTCCTGCAGTGTCTGAGTTTCTCTCTCCTGGTGAAACCTATCCTCAGACAACATGATCCAGACACATTGGTTTGTCTTGACAAAGCCTGGACTTTGGCACTATTGTCACCACACTGTTTTTTGGAGCCAGAAGTGACCATATTATGGCAAGATGCTGAAGCTGTGTCTTAATTAACTTTAAGTGAATAAAATGTTAACGAGTAAGTTATACAGAAATTTTCCCGGTACAATTGTCATGAAGGGGGAATTTAGTTTTTTGTACCAGGCTGTAAACATATTTATTTCTGCTGTAAAGCTGGGCATTTTGTGTTAGCTTCATTTTTCAGCCCCTGAGGTTGCTGCTTACCAGAAATGCACAACGCCCCCCCCCCCCCCCCCCCCAGTGGCCGCTCACGATACTGCAACACAAAAATACCCTGAGGCCTAAAAAGCATCGTCTCCATAAACCGCACATTATAAAAGAGATGTCTGTAAAACTGTTCACAGGACACCTCAAACTGCAAACAAGGTCTTTCTAATGTACATTTTTGAAATGAGCTCATGGAAGCCACTGTGTGAGACACAACTATGCATATTCAGTGGGCTGCAAGCAACGGAAGAACACTCTTACTGGTGAATGCACCAGGCAAGCAACTCTCATTGGACTGAATAGACGCCATCTTGAGGTCCAGTATCTAGTTATTATTCTACATCTATGCTTCTTCCCTGTCAAAATCTGGCACCTACATTACCCATAATGCAAACTGATCTACAGAGGTCTTTATAGAGGTCTGGTAAGCCCATCTCTAACTCCACACTCACAGGTTTTAGTTTTCAGCTTCAGCAAGTCCAGTGGCATCACTCATGCAGCTTTCTCTGGAGCAAAAAAAAGATTTTATAGGCTCCACATTTGTTCATATATGCAGTGTAGTACTCTGTACTTTGATGTGTTATAATAGTGGAGTTCCCCTTTAAGGCTATTTTGCATGGTTTATGGTAAAAGGTGTAGCTCATCCACTCAGGAACACATGACAGGAAGAGGTTTTACGTGCAGGAAACCAACAAACAGACATTTGTCAGTGACACCCATGAGCCTTGAGCTAAAGCATTTTAGATAAATGTAGTATCTCACCATATCTTTTGGTCATTTGATCTATTCCTGCATCTGTATTAACTGGCTGTTAAGCTACATGAATGCAACAACATCCAAAACCAAAACAAGTGCCTCCATTTTGAAAGTAGCCTACACAGAATCCTGTTAAACACTTGTTTACTTTAACAACTCCACAGGTTTGATAGATGTTATCTGAACATGCAGACTGAGCACACCACATATGTAACTGTTATTAGCAATACTGACCTCATTGTTCAGAGAAGCAGGTGTGACTCCCGATTCACATGAAATTGACTTCTTAGAGCCTTGCCCAAGTGCCATTGCATCACTCCGCGTCCTTTGTTCCTTGAGAAATCACCTCACTGTCCATTGGGGCTTATTGATGAATTTCCAACTTAACAGATTTTATTTAGCATCTCTGGTAAGCACATAACCAGACATGTTGCTCCGACAGACAGCGAACGGCTCCCTCTCTGTTTGTAAGTCCAAAGGTAAAAAAAAAGTCAATCAATATTTCCCAAAGCTCATTTGGATCTGTCCATGGCTTAGGCTGAGTTATCCATACGCTTTGACTTTCAATGGATTAAAAACAAAATACATTGACAAAGTCATAACTTAATCTTAACTGCATGTCGTAGAGCACTCTGTCGTCTAAAAGGAGCAGAGGAGAGGCAGGTAAGTACAGGTACACTGTTGTCACTAATCATAACCTAGCAACAGTGATGCTCCCAGTCAACTCCCCTGCAGATGTAAATCAGATGGGAATGAAGCAGGGTCAGGCTATTTACGTACTCAACTCGTTTCCCAGAGTTCATTTCACTTTCCATGCAAACAAGAAATCCCAACAGGGATTTGTAAGCCTGAGGTTGAGGCAGAGATCTGTGTATTAAAGGCGAAGTGTGTTGGATTTTGGGGGGAAATAAAATGGAATATATATCGCAAGAATGTTTTATTTACTTTATAATCACCTGAAAATAAGAATCATTGTGTTTTTGCTCCCTTAGAACAAAAGAGAGCAGGTCCTCATCCAGTTCAGCAGTAGCCCGGAACTGACAAACCAAATGCTGACTTTAAATAAGGCCAATGGCATTTTTAGCCGCTTCTCTGAACGAAATTAAAGGGAAACTGCTTTGTTCAGTGTTTATACTGGCTTTAATCACCTGGTCCATTTGTTTTGGAGAGGAAGAGACCTCAGCAGATAATTTGGCTCCTGGTAAAAACCACATGAATGATGAACACTGAAGGAATTCTAACCAGGAGAAGTTTCAGTTGCCGTCCTCACTGATATACCACTAAAGCTCCCTAAATCTTACACACTGTTCCTTTAAAGGAGACTGTGAGTTTACCTGATGCACTAAAAATTCAGTATTTCTCCTCAGGTACTGATTTCTTTGTTCTGAAGTTGAATGCAGATAAACCGCTTTTTTTTTCATGTTTAATATTAAATTCACCCTCTCCTAATATTATCAAATAAAGCAGAGTTTGATCTTCCAGCAGTCTGTGAATATTGTACTGAAGTGAGTTGGTATCATGACAACACTTAATTTACAATAATTTGACAATATGACCCAAAATACTGATTTCTTTTTTATTTTATTAGGAGTACATACAGTGTACACAAACCATGACAGCACATCAGAAATAAATGTCAATATGAGTGATTTTTTTTAAATTGTGGACTCCAAATGACCAAAAATCAAGATATTGACATGAATCCAGGTTTGTCTACAAATAAACTGTTGCAGCATACAATCATTTTTATAAAGCACGTCACATATTTCCATCAATAATAGCATAATAAAACATAATCATACAATGTTAAATAAGTCCTAACAGAGTTCACAGAGGTTGAATACCAACAGTCAGAACTTTTTAATATAGTTGCCATGTAAATACAGAATCAGTCAGGTTTATATTTAACATGTAACTGATGATGCCATTACATTATCCTGTGGAGTTTTTTTGGCCACTAGTGGCACTAGAGAGCAATGTTTTGATAAGTGGGTTGTTTCTATGTCCTCTTGAACCAGCAGAGAGCACACACACGACCCATGAGAGACTCAGTGGACATTTCTGTCAGCTCCAGAGGGCACAAACAGTTGATGCAGTTAACACAGTGGCAATGCCCAAAATTTCCCCCAAATTTTTAAAGTATAAAAACAACCAAAGCATAATTGGAAAAATATAAGCCTTTTGTTTTCTCAAAAATAAATACATGTGAGAAATTAGCTAAATAAAGCAGTGTGAAACAAAAATACAATCATTGATATTGTACCGTCTTTGAGAGTTGGACATTGAGCCTACAACCAACAGCGAACAAGCATGTTTCACGTACTCTCTAGGAGTCAGGCTTTCATGAATCTGACTCATTGTACTGTATTGTACAACATTTTCTATTAGGCCTGTTGGAGAGATTTCTTTCTGTCCTCAGCTCTGTTCCTGTCTCACTGGCATGTATCCATCACCAGAGGGCTCCACTGACCTGTCAGTTGGCAACAGAGCGATCCTCTCAAGTAAATGACTTGACAAAGGTTGCAGAGCTGGACTAAAACCTGGCCCAGAGAGGTTCAGAGGCAGTGGTGAGAAAGAAGGCAAGGAGCATGGTAAGGTGCTAAAAGGAGGAGGAAGCAGGAGGCTGGTAGATTCAGTGGACTTATCAGCATCCTCCAGGCTCTCCTCCTGACTCACCTGCTCCTCACCCCCACTGCTAATGCCTGAATCCAGGCTAGGGAGCTCGGGGCTGTCAGCCTGCAGCTTCTGGACTTGCTCGTAACCGGAACAAACTTGAATGGACCCTTTGCCAAAACTCTCTCCACCGCCTCCAAACAACTTCTTAAAATCTGTTTCTTTTTCATTCCCTCCCTCCCTCTCTTCCTCACCTTCAGGCCCCTCATCATGATCAGTCATAGTGATGCTATCTGCCTCCAAACTCTCTTTACTGACCTCTTCTCCACTGCACATGCCTGAATCTAGACTCTGGAGCCTGGAGCGCTCAACCTGGACCTTCTCAACCTTCTCATAGTCTGAAATCATTGGCATAGGCTCACTGCTGTTACTATCTTTGGAGAGCAGCTGGTGGATCTCCACTTCTTTCCCTCTCACTTCATGGCTGTCCTGTTTTTCATTTTTCCCTTCACTTTGACTACCAACAGGCCCATAAGGTGTATCAGCAGCGCAGGCCGGCAGATTCCCTGCAGTGAGCGAGGTGACAGGAGCAGGAGCACTCCACTGGCAGTAACTGGGGTTGGTGTAGTTGGAACTGGTCGACTTGTGGCTTCTCATTTTTTCTAGCAGTGCCGTCTCTGGCCCGCAGGGTGTGACAGCGTCCCCAATGGCGGTTACCTCTACAGAGACGATTTCCACCGGTTTAAAGATGGAATTAAAGGATTCACTGTTGAAGTGAGGGCTCAACCAGCTCTGGAGGAGAAAAGGTCAAAGATGGAGGAGAAAAAGAAGAAAATACAGAAGTAATTAAATTTGGATTAGGTTGTAAAGCTGCATAAAACTGCCAGTCTGTGACTTTAGTGTTTTATTCTCTGTTGCTACAGTGACGCTGTTCTCACCTTTTGGCTCATAAAGGTCATGTCTGAAGACTAATGACTCATTTTTTCTGTTTGGTTTCACAGCCTACGTTATATTCATATCCTGCTGTTATCTTTTTCATGTTGAGCTCAGAGTTTTTTTAATATGCTGCTATCTTTAAAGCTGCACTAATATGCATTTTTTGTTAAACATGCAAAGTTGGTGGACAGCAAATAGAGATAAAAGAGGAGTGAACATTGGATATCCGTGTGTATGGTGCCTGAGACAAAACTCCATATAAATGGTAATGACGCCCTCTCGGCTGAATGGGTAAAAAGGTCATTTTCTGCCAACATGTTCACCACAACAATGTATAAATGTTGTTTACAGCTTGTTCTGCTGTCCCCTAATGGCTAAAAAATATGAACTACTGCAGTTTTAATGTGTTATGTGATCTTGTTTAACAGTTTTTACAGTGCAGTATAAACTTTTTTTTTAAAAAGCAAATTTTTTAACAACTGAAAAATATTTCCTGTGTTAATCCATACTGTGTTTTTATTAAGGTCAGTCTGTGGCAAAACTTGATTTACAGTTATGAACACAAAGAAAAAGAAGACTTCGTAAACTCACCTGCAGGAAGGATTTCTCTGGGTTCGGTATGGGAAGACCTCGGATTCTCTTTTCTATGTAAACCCTGAAAGACAGAATGACGTAATGTTAAAGCAAAGCTATCAAGAAATATTGGTATATATACTGCTCTCGAAAAAAGAAGATCAAAATTTAGCACATTTTGGATCACAAGTGACAAAAATGTTAAATTTGTGTCGTCTTACCAGGTGGTTTTGTCGGTCTTATAATGTAAGACAACCAGAAACACAGCCAATGCCACCGCACCGGCAATGATGCCCAAAATACCAGAAAAATCTGACAAACAAAGGATAGAGTATTTCACGTTAGCCAGTAGGTAAGGACACTCTAAACACTCCAAGACACTCTAAAAAACAAACTGGGTTACATGTCTGTGCTTTTCACACAGTTATCCTGATACACAACGACAATGTAAGCAGCCACATCTAGAGCATGTAATGTGAAGATAATTTAGCGGGACAAGTGACACAAAAGGAACTTTAGTTCATGTTCTAAAGCATTAAAAAGCCACATTAGATTTTTATGTTACAGTGCATCTGTTAGATCAACACATGTGATGCGGGACAGATCATCACACAGTGGGCACAGAAATGTAAAAGCTGTGTGTCTCTTTGAGGTAATTTAATATCTTTTTTGGTCATTTTGTGTCTCTTTGTAGTTGCTGTGCGTCTGTGTGTGCTCCTGTTTATAGTTATTTTGTGTCTCTTTGCAGGTCTCCTCCTGGTCAGTACATTTTAATTTGAATGACATTTTGCGTGGTCCCTGTGCCCGTGCCTGATAGGTCCATTCAGTAATCCTGCCATGCATATGATATGTGATAAACATCTTTTCCTTAAAATATGTTTTGTTTCTCCACTGGTTTCCTTCGCAGGAATTAAAAGCAGAGCAATAAAACAGATCTCCAAATGCTCAGTGGAACTGAAGGTAACTGAAGTCCTGAAATTGGCTTCAAATGATGTGACATTTGTAAGATGTAGCTTTCCACTTACTGCATTTGTTAAACTACACCAATTAGCTTTGTTTATATTTGGCAACCTTTACCTGATGGTGGTTTTGGTTTATTGGTTCTTCCAATGGATGACACCCATGATGCAGTGGGGCTCCAGTCACTCCAGGGTGAGTTGGTGCTGTAGTCCATGTCCTTTACTCGAACACGTGCCATATACCTTTCACCTTGTATCAGCTCATCAGGGATCAGCTCCGTTGTGCAGTTCCATTTACATGGTCTGCATGATTCCTTAGGATCCTGACATAGAAACATGTGGATGATCAGTACACTGATTTCTTTTTTTTTATATGTCTGTTCATTACTGTTGATTAGAAGGTATGAAAATCATTTATCATTCAATCTCAAGATCTCTGCGACACGTATACTCATCTTTGACAAAACACACACTAACGTATGCATTCACATGCAAACACAGACACAAAATAGATACACACACTCCATGACTGATCCTCTCGTTTCCACTGCAGTTGGGTGCAGTAAAATTCTATCATTTCATGTGGGATGATTTGGGGGAGCCAGGAAACGGTGGTAAAGTTGATATCTGGTTTTGACGGAGGATTCAGCTTTACTGCAATATCACACACACATAGTTTGTTTTAGGTCACACACACATAGTTTGTCTGTGTTAAGTCACAAGGAGGCAATATATTATTCACTGTACTCACTGTGACAAGCTGGCTTGAAGAAAATGCTCAAACTTTGCGTCACAGGTTCACAGCTCAGACTGACGGAGAAGTTCTGAAAGGTCTGAAACTGAGAGAATTGTAAAAAAAAATATTGCTCTTAGAAAACATTCAACAAAATGAAATGAATCAAGATCTAAATCAGTGTAGGGGCTTTGAACACCATTATGTTTTGTTTGTCAGTAAAGCTGATGATCTGCTGGACAGGTGAGCTCATACGACGGTCTGATTAAAAGCAGCAAACAGCTTCAAATGTAGAAAGAAAAGCTTCATCAGAGCTTGTGAGAAAACGTCAGAATAAATGACAGGACTTAGGTGCTGGATGTCCATTTAGATAGGCATTTTAGGACTGCTGTACACTTTCTCTCTTTCTTGGTAAGAGCTAGATGAGAGGGTTGATACAACTCTTAAGGTCTGTACGCTAACTATTGAGCTACAACCAGCAGCCAGTTAGCTTAGCTTAGCATAAAGACTGATACTGGGGAAATAGTTTGCCTTGCTTTGTTCATAGGCACCTCTAAAGGTCACCAATAAACAGTAACAAACATACCAAAAAAATTGAAGTGCAATTCGTGATATTATGGGAAGTTAGCCAGCCGCAGGAGCTGTGTTGTTACTGTTGGGTAAATAGTCAAGCTCATAGCTCCCATAAAACCACAAACTGTTGTTTTTCAGCTTCAGTTTTTGTACAGATTAAAGACATGAGGTACACGCAGTGAATTTTAGGCAGATCAGTTCTATGTTTGCAGTCTTTAAGCTGTAGTCTTATGTTTAACAGATAGACATGAGAGAGGTAGTAGCTCCAAGCTGCAGCCTTTTCATTCTGCGTAAAAGTGCGGCCAAACTAAAAGCTGGAAAGTGATGAAATGTAGCCAGAAAATACCTGCAGCCAATCAGTAAACAGAGTCATGTGACTCCTTTGACATTTTGACCTATGTTACAAAAGTACCTGTTTCCACACAAAAAACACGAACATGCCTCCTGACCGCAAAAAAAATGTTATTAGTGTGGATGCTTTCAGCAGACTACTATCGTTACTACTAACCCTACTACTGCAACTGCTATTGCTACTTTTACTACTTCCCCTACTGCTACTACTACTACTACACCTGCTGCTTATACTACAACTACAACTACAACTACTTCTACTATTACTACTATTTCTGCATTTTCAGCCATGGTTTTCAATTCATTCAGTTCAGCATTCACACACATTTTCTGCAGCAAATGCATTTTGTAGTTATTGCAGCAAGCTGCACTTCACCACTGCTTGGTGTGTTTTTAATGTAACTCTCAGCAAGAAAGCAAAAAGCATATTTCCTTAAGTGTTGAGCCATTTTTTATGTGCACTAGGGCTACAAAATGTATTAGTATTGTTATTATGATAAATATAGTACCAATGTATTAAATTATATTCTGTTTGTAGAAGCTATCTTGGCTGATACTTGCCATGCTGTTTGTACGCACTGTCCAACAATAAGGATTGTCTGATGGCCCAGGGCCAGCAAAAAGTTACATTTGGACAGTAAATACAATCAGCAAGTTGTGCGACTGGGCAGCGCAAAAAAGTGAGTGAGCAAGCGAGCTAGGTTACTACATCCGCTCATTCTCCAAGGCTTTGCTCTGTTTGTGTCTGTCTTTGTGCCCACAGACTGTATAAATACTGTGACGTCACCCATTGGTTTGTGGACTGCCATTTTGAGGCATCGAGTCCAGGGCTCTGTTCTGAAATCTATACTGCCACGAGTACACTTACACACAGTACTCTGTCCGCACTTACAAAGTGCACATATTTCAGCAAGTAAGTGCTGTTCCGATTCATTACTCTATGGCGCACTTACCGGATGTTACGATCACGACTACGGCTGCGACTCGTCAGTGACGTCACCCGCCAAAAAACTGGAACAGGCGGCAGGTCAGTGATTCCGCCCACTGACCTGTAAGTGGTCCCGCCTCTTCCGCTACGTAGCTAAGATGGCGGCCGTTGAGTGCGAAAAGTGTACAATGTTCCACACTCTCAATTTTGGCCGTTATGAGTACACATCCGGGTCTTTTAGGTACACTTATTTTTCGCCGCAATCATAATGTGAACGCCCTATGTACCCAAACTAGGTAAG
This sequence comes from Cephalopholis sonnerati, assembly GCA_019142605.1. Lineage (NCBI taxonomy): Eukaryota > Metazoa > Chordata > Actinopteri > Perciformes > Serranidae > Cephalopholis > Cephalopholis sonnerati. Next base: position 40,899,610 of record JAGQAX010000003.1, on the reverse strand, counting down.
ATAAGTACAGAAAGTATGGGTATTGGAACAGACCTCAGCATTTCGGTCGCCGCCATCTTGGATTTTTGGTGCCAGAAGTGACCGTACTCGACTTGTACACAGACAGACACAGCTAGGCTTGTTTACTTCATAGATTAAATGGTGGTCATTCCTAAAACAACACACGAGATGAGATGCAAAAGCGCATTCATTGCGTCTTGAAGAAACCCATACAACCAGGTTGAGGATAATGACTCATGTTGTAGGAGTTGAATTGCTCCTTTGGGAATTAGCTCAGTGCACAGCTAGTGTGTGATTGAGTGAAAGAGAGTGATGGTGGATATACTGAGAGCAGACAGCAAAGAAAAAATGAAGAATAAAGTTGTCAAGTGGTTGTAAATGTGCAGTGTGGGTTTCAGTTTGTCCATGAATAGACACTACAGCACTACAGCTACAAGTACATGTACGATGCAAGACTGAGTCCAGAAGTGAGCACACTTTTATTGTAAGTAGCGTTATTGCAATAATCAGCAATGTCATTGCATAGTTTCCTCATGTTGTGCAGCAAGAATGTCCACTGACGTATACCAATCTCAGCTGATATGCACAGAGTTTGCTCACTTACTACATAGTCGCTGTCTTCAGTAGCACCGCCTCTTTTGAACATCATTGAGCACTTCTTTAGCGTTGGTTGGGAGGCATCAACAGGCTTCAGTTCACATGAACTGCTGAGACTAATACGTGATCTGTGGGGAGGGAGGGGCGTCATGTTGTCATTTTGCTACACTCAGTGTCATCTTGGTAACTGTACATTTGCATCTAATCTTTGTGACTGCTGTCCTTACCCTTTCCATCGTGCGGATATTGTGCACACACTGTCTGGATGATCAGACACATATGTGCTGTTCCACACACAAGTGATGGTACGATTGTAGTCGCTCTCGCAGGTGAGATCTCTGCGAACTAATGGAGAGGAGAGGACATTAAAAAGATTAAACTTCAGTTATGCTAGTCAATATGACAATAAAAATCAAGTTATCAGAAAATCACTAACCATTGTTTGGTACGCTGGGACAGTTTTGGCCAGCGCTGACATGAAGAAGAGCCAAAAGAAGAAGAGACAGCAGAGGGGTTTTCTTATTTCTCGCCATTTAGGATGTCATCAATCTGTGAGATCTCAAACCAGCTGGATTGTTGTTCCCATTAAGCCAGTGGTTCTCTAATTGTGGGACCGGCCCGTCTGTGGGGGTACAGAGCCACTGCCACTGGGGTGTGGATGACCAGGGGAAAAAAATATGGAGTGAAACAAGTTGGATGAGTATAATTTATGTATGGAAAATAAACAGAGGAGTTTGCTGTTTCCATAATGCTGAACATTATTTCACAAAAATTCAAAAGTGATCCTTTTTTATTGGTTCCTTTCCCAATTATTGTTTATTATTAAAAAAAAAAAAAAAAAGTGGGAGGGGTGGCATAAACCTTTTAGGGCATCAGAAGGGGAACATGACAGACAAAGTTTGAGATATACCTAAAACAATGAAAGTCTTAAAACTAGACTTTGACACCCAGTCCCTTTACAAGACAGGGTCACAAGATACAACAAAGGTCCTCAGCATGATTCCAACTGATGATATTGTCACTCATGGTCTTCAACCGGAAGCCATGACGTAACTCAGTCACTAGAAGAAATGTCTGGATTGTAAATTTTTGCAAACCATGGATACGTTCCATTTGCTCATTATTTTGTACAGGATGCGTTAAGACTTTGCATGTCTCAGCAACACGGTGGTGAGAGTGTGGTTAGTTTTATGCACAAAAATCATTTGGCTATGGTTCAGAAAAGATCGAGTTTTGACTTAAAACACCCATGTTTGGTGGCACAAAAGCCACTGGAAAAGCAGGGATGATTATGTAAAACACCCATGTTCGGTGGCTCGAAGGCTGCTGAGAAACACCACCATGTGTTGGTGAAAAACACCCAGGTTCTTTTGTGCAATCGCCCCTGGGATAAGGCTGCAATGTGCTGCAAAAGACACCCATGCCACAAACATCAATGGCCAAGTATCGCCAAAAAGCAACCAGTGATGTAAGTCTCAAAAGAGGTCTGTAGCTTGGCAGGCGTCTCGCCTAGGTGACACACCATCCACCACCCTCCTCATGTCCCAATGTTAAAAGTCAGCTTAACGTCTCCGTCACTTTAAAAACGTTGATTTAAGACGTGTGAAATGTGCAACTGTAATGTAGTGGTGGTTTGCAGAAACATAAACACTTTTTTCCGGGCACTGGGGTGCACAGGGGCCCCCAGGACCCAGCTTGGTTGATATGGTGCTGTAAGTGGTGCAAGTCCCCAAACACAATTATCAAAATTACCAAAAGCTATTGACAAGCAGCGAACCTGGAACTGTTGGGTCTCCTGAGGGTTTGGGGTCTTGGAGCAGTTGTTCGCTTTGCCTGATTGGTAATCCAGCTTTGGCTGAATGAAGAATGCTTTTTGCATATAGTATTAATGCTATGGATGGATGTTTGATTTGATTTGATTCAACTTTATGGTCAGAAAACGTTCTGTATGTGTCTTGCTTCCCAGGATGTCAGCTGTTTGACATAAATGCACATAAATATCAAAAAACAACATTTAACCAAACATTTAAACCATACTACAAACGTCCTGAAATTCTTCACATAAGTGGCTTCAAAGTGAGTGAAATGAATCTTAGCCATGTGATGTGTTATTTACGCTCCGCCAAATCATGAAGCTGACGCAAATACTGACTTGTCAATCAAGAATTACAATGGAAAGTTATCTTGGATTGTACTGTCATTAATGACGTCTTTGTGGTTTGATTTAACGTGTTCTTTCTTATCATGTCCAGTAAACTAAACCAAACTTGTCGGCTATACTACCTGAAATGATAAAAAGAGGAACAGCAAAAGTGCCAGTTACAGTAACTGATACATGAATAATCAAAGTTTCGTTGGATGTGGGTGGTTGGGTCACTTGTGGTGAAACTGAACAACCTTTGGGAGAACAATTTCAACTATGTGCTCTAAAGACAGTCATCATACCAGTGTGTTATAAAGAAATAAATAAAATACCCCAATTTTAGGCAGAGCAGCTGTCTGCCTGCTCAGGTATCACATCCTCTCTTACCACCTGATGACATGAAACAATATGTGATATGCCACCTGTTACACGTTAGATACAGCCAAACTTCATGTCTTACCTGTCGGTGAATCTGCTCAGGATCTGCTTCAAAGTGCTGTTTCACTCCATTTGATGCCCTGTGTAAAAAACACATTTGATAAATAAGGTTCCTCCTCTCACAGGAAATGGCAAACCAATAACCCGTAAAATTTGCACCCTTTGAAATCCACTACTAAGAAGTTTAATCTCAAGTCAAGATCAGTTGTTTATGTCCTCTATCAGTTACATCCACCTACGCTCCAAATTTATAAGTCATCTTCACCCCCCAGTTTTCATGGTCAGGTTGTCAACACCTCAGAGCATTTTCTTCTGTCCTTTGACTGATAACTGAGGATGTATTCAGCTTCTTTGCTAAATCTTGTACTGAGACATTTGGAGGGAAATACGAGCCATGCATATTTGCTTTTTTTAAATTTCTCCTCTGCTTTCAGTCGTATTCGGCCACATGTTTTAGCTCACAGACTTTTATCTCATTTTAATTTGGATTTTTGCATTGTGTGTTGGCTTGTTGACTTTTTAACAAACAGCTCTCAGAGGCTCCAGGTTAACAGGACACTGTCCAGTACCTCTTTCTTCTACTGGATCCCCTCAGGGATGTGTCCTTTCTCCTCTTTTATTTTGTTTGTACACAAATGAATGTCAGAGTAATCACGCATTGAGATTTGCCCTCATGTACGCAGACGACTCTGTCATTGTAAGTCCTCTTTGTGTATCAGAACATGATCATGGCCCGGTACTGGATGACTTTGTTAATTGGTGTGACCAGTCTTCCCTCCACATGAATGTGTCTAAGACCAGTGAGATGTTTACTGATTTTTAGAGGAGGCCCTGCCTTCCTGCTCCTTGTGTGATCAAGGGGGAGCCGATGGCAGCAGTGCAGCAGTATACGTATTTGGGCACCGTTTTAGATGACAAGTTGAATTTTGACGTGAACACTGATAGTATCTGTGAGAAGGCAAATCAACGCTTCCTCTTTTTAAGGAAGCTGAGGAGTTTCGATGTAACTAGGACAATAATGAAATTGTTCTATTCTGCTTTTATTGAGTGTGTGCTTTCTTTTAACATCGTCTGTTGGTTTGGTACTCTGAGCTCAAGTTGTAAAAGTGGTCAAGTTGTGCTGTAAGATCACTGGTGTTACTATGCATAACCTCCAGCATCTGTATGAGTAGAGGGTCACCTCTAAAGCTTGGTCGAGCATCTCTGATTCTCAACATCCCCTCCATGTTGAGTTTCAGATGCTTCCATCAGGGTGGAGGTTTTTCCTACCTTAATGTAGCACTAAGTGTTACAGATCATCCTTTGTTCTTTCTGCTACCAGCAGTGACGACGAATTGTCCATGATTTCCCCCTGACAGTGTGTGATACTGGACACTGTGTGATATGTATTGTACTGTCTGCTTTGTTTTACTTATGACCAGGTAAATACTGACTCCCTCAGTGTGGATGCTACAGTTTTTAACCTCTCCTTTACTTCCCTGCAGCCTGTCATTTCCCCCTGTCTGTTACATGTAATGACACTGTGCACATGTACACACAGCTGACACATATTAAACAGGCTGTTGCTTTTGCATCTGAACCACACTGACATTTAGACTGTCAAAAACAGGATGAAAAATAAATGTGTGCGTGTCACAGAGATGCCTTGTGGTTATTACAGCCCACTGCAAATCGACCCACAGACCTAAATGACGCCTGTTAATGCTGTCGCCTGTTTATGCGGTTTGATAAAGTGTTTTTTTCTGAGAACTGCTGATCGGGAAGTTGACGTATTTAACATGTCACTTTTACCTTAGCTGTCCATTTCTGAGTGCTAGAAAAAACCTCACTTGTTAAAGCCATAGTGTAACTGTGTATTAGATTTAGCCGGCTCTGTTATAGCTGCTGCTTCAAGGGGTCAAAGGGTTTCTAGTTTTGTTCACAAATTAGTCGTTCTTTGAGGGTTATGAGGTTATGAGGTTATGAGGTCTATCTCTGTAACAGACAAAGTCTGTCCTATTGTGGCTCTGGATACCAAAGCTGCAGTGGCGTGCCCAGAAATTTTTCATAGGGGTGACCAGATGAACCACTGAAAATCTTGGGGTGGCACACCAAAACCAAAAGCCATCACTGAATTTCAGAAATTCCCGTATGCTGTTGTAGTGTATAGGCTGGTTGATATATCACTGATATACCTTGTTATCTGATGTGCCTGGACTTATACCAGTACAGTTAACATTTTGAGTTCCACAACAATCTTGTTTTAATGTGTTATGTATCTATATATGTTAATTGATTCATTGTTCTTCAAGTAGGCTGGTTTGTCATTTTCCTTAAAAATACAGATATTAATTTTTTCTCTGATTTGACAGAGTACACTGAATGTAAAGAACAAAACATTTCCTGGAAACAAGCTTTCTATAGTTTAGAGGAGGCTCATGGGTACCCTTAGAGCCCATTCTCATTTAGACATCATGAGGTGAGAATTCAAGGGACCTCTTAAAAAATGGTCATGCCAGTTGTTCCCTTACCAAAATTTAGCCTAACTCTGGAGTGTCATTGAGCCCCCTTCCCGGCAAGTTATTTCAACATGGTTGGTACCAACGAATGCCTGAGGTTGTCTTCACAAGACACTACTACCTCTCTGCTATCTGTGAGCATTACAAATCCCTGGCTCTTACTGTCATTCAGACACCATGTGAAGAATTTGATGCCAAACTACCTTCATTAGTCAGTATTTTCAAAACATAAAACTGGATGGTTACTGGAATGAAACTCTGAATTTGAAAAAGTTCACAGGCATGACTGTGTCTAAAGTACTAAACAGTCGTTTGTATGATTTGGCTAAAAATGTTTGACACACATGCAACACAAGAGTTCTATTTGCTGTCCAAACACTGAAAATTAGCTGTTATTACCGTGTTTTCCTTGGCAGACTGGAGAGGACATCTGTAGCTTGAAAACAAAAGCTACCAAGAGGACCTTGAGTTCAAGTTATTTAGTCAAACTTCTGTATTCTACTACAAATGTTCAAATTCAAATGATATTAAAATGATCTTGCTGTTTCATCCTCATGACGCAAGTCGATGTCATCGTCATCCTCAACAACCACACACTCTAAAACCACTTTTAATCTGTCATCAAAAACATCTCTCTGACTAACAACATTTGCTTTATCATCATCTTCATCACCATTACCACTTCTGGTTTAGCATCATTTCCCGTCACCGACTCATTCATTACACTGACGGATAAGGCTGATCTAAATCAAAAAGTCACTCTTGACCAAAGACGATTCACACAAGAACATACCTGTCCATTTTCTGTCTGTCGAAAGCTCTTCCCCTTTCTCTAAATTCAAAATGAATGATCAGTCGTTTCCATGCCTGTAGACTCATTCAGAATGTGCTGAAAAGTTTTGTTTCTGTACAACTAGACCATCTCGTCTCAGGATCTGTAGTGATATACAGGGAAGGTTTGCGAGAAAAGAAAAAAAAGCTGTGGTTTGTGGTTTCCCTGACTGGTGATATCCAAGCCCCAGTTTCAAGAAGCAGTGTCAAACATTAGGGTGGAAACCCCTTTTAGAGTTGGCTTCTTTTCTGTTTACGCTGTTCATGTTTCATTTATGTTGTGGCGTTCAATGCTGCCTTAAAAAAAATGTATCTTCGTGTTACTACCATTCATCATTTGCTCATCATTTGCTTTCTCATATACCCAGATTAGGCCCTAAAAGGCAACCCTAAAACCAGCCAGTCGTTCTCAGCCAAGAGTCCAGGAACTTCCAGGTGTTCTTGAGGGAGTTCTAGGGGTATCCAGAAAAATGGGGAATATTTTTTTTTCACTATTTAATTCACTATAGAAGTGAGCTTTGTAAGGTAAATGCTCAACTTCAGCAAACACTGAAATGAAGAGACTCAGAGAACCACGGAGAAAAGTTACAGCCAATGGGAATACTTTAATCGCAGAACGTTAGCATACAGCAGTACACTAGTCTACACACCAAATTAGTTGGAAACAGCACCCTGAATCATTCTTCCAGTTCTTATATCCTCGGCGTTCGCTTGCTCATGGGTGTGTGTATGTGTGTGTGTGTGTGTGCGTGGGCTTGGGTCATATTTCCTGAGAATGCAAAGTTCTCCTGGTTTCCTGCTTATCTCTAGAACTGCGGTTCGTGCGTCAATACCTTTGTCTTCCTTTTCCTTTGTCTTTCTGCCAAAAAACAACCGTTTCTATTGCCAAACTTGGCCCAACCGTCCCAACAGTCAGGTCACCTTAACCCAGAATGTTCCACCTCATTTAACCTCCCAAGGCTTGACTTTCGCACGAACCACTCAATTTATCAAAACACCTGTTTCATGCTTATGAGTCCTTTTTACTGCCAAATCTGATATTTGGCTAGCCTCTTCATAAGCCTTGTGTGACTAACCTTATTTGGACCTTAAGTACAAAATGAGGATACATTATCTGCCTCTACATAGTCCCTTCTCTTTATGATTTTATCATAAATTGCTCGCACAGATAATGTATGGTAAATGAACGCCTATGCTTGTATGAATATGGCTAGAATATATGGCACTGTAACTATAACCAGTGTTCCTACTAACATGAATGTATGGTCGTGTATGACACTCTTGAACTTGAATATAATGATGCATAAGAAAACATACGATACAGTGATATATGGACTTATCATGAGTATATGGTATTACATCAAACACTGAACATATTTCATCATCTGTCAACATTCAACTGATGGAGGCGAAAAACCTGGCGGCTGTTTAATCCAGGAAAAGTCCCCCATCGGCCCCTTCCCGTTAGGCGGCCCTAAATAGATGAATCTTAAACAGATTGACCAAATACATCACACAATGAAATGCAACTAACTTATTGGATTATGATGGAATCACAAACATTATTTTAGATAGTATGCATAAAGGTACAACAAAGAATATGGAAAATTTAAAAATGATTAAAAAATAGTGATTAAAAAATGGTTACAGAGAATAAAGACTAAAAGAATGGTGTCATAATGATATTTATGTGATATGTTCGTATGTAGTTGTGGTGTATATGTTCCCCTTTCTCTCTTTCAAGAGAGAGTATCAGCCATTGCTCATCATTCTCTCTCACAGTTCCACCTCGTCCTTTGAATTGTCCATGTAATCAGGGATTGGGAACAAATCTGGTATTTCCTCCCCCCTCTGCGCCAGAAGAATTCTGCGCACCAATTGTTCAGGGGTCAGCATACTTAGCATTTGCGCTCCCTGCATGTCCATTACGAGGTTCAGCCTCTTGTCCATTGCTCTCACACAATTTCTTCAGGATAGGCACGATGCAACATGTCAATAAGGAGAACAGAATTAGTATAATTATAATTACAATAATGTATAAATGTTGTTTACAGCTTGTTCTGCTGTCCCCTAATGGCTAAAAAATATGAACTACTGCAGTTTTAATGTGTTATGTGATCTTGTTTAACAGTTTTTACAGTGCAGTATAAACTTTTTTTTTAAAAAGCAAATTTTTTAACAACTGAAAAATATTTCCTGTGTTAATCCATACTGTGTTTTTATTAAGGTCAGTCTGTGGCAAAACTTGATTTACAGTTATGAACACAAAGAAAAAGAAGACTTCGTAAACTCACCTGCAGGAAGGATTTCTCTGGGTTCGGTATGGGAAGACCTCGGATTCTCTTTACCATGTAATCTCTGAAAGACAGAATGACGTAATGTTAAAGCAAAGCTATCAAGAAATATTGGTATATATACTGCTCTTGAATAAAGAAGATCAAAATTTAACACATTTTGGATCACAAGTGACAAAAATGTTAAATCTGTGTCTTCTTACCAGGTGGTTTTGTTGGTCTTATAACGTAAGACAACCAGAAACACAGCCAATGCCACCGCACCGGCAATGATGCCCAAAATACCATAAAAATCTGACAAACAAAGGATAGAGTATTTCATGTCAGCCAATAGGAAAGGACACTGGGTTACATGTCTGTGCTTTTCATACAGTTATCCTGATACAGAACGATAGTGTAAGCAGCCACATCTAGAGCATGTAAAGTGCTCTGAGAGCAGGTGAAGATATTTCAGCAGGACAAGTGACACTAAAGGAACTTTGGTCCATGTTCTGAGGTATTAAGAACACACACAGACCCCCCAACACCTCCCTTATGTAGGAGCGCACCACACTGTATAGTTGTTTGTTTGTGTTGTTGTTTTGCATCTCTTAGTAGTCGTGCATCTTTCCTCTCTGAGGTTGTTTTACTCCTGTTTTTAGTTATTTTGTGTCTCTTTGTAGGTCTTTTGCATGTGTTTGTGGTCATTTTGAATCTCTTCCCGGTCAGAACTTTTTAATTTGAGTGACATTTTGCAGGTGAGAGCCAGCTCAGTGGAACTGAAGGTAACTGAAGTCCTGAAATTGGCTTCAAATGATGTGACATTTGTAAGATGTAGCTTTCCACTTACTGCATTTGTTAAACTACACCAGTTAGCTTTGTTTATATTTGGCAACCTTTACCTGATGTTGGTGGTTTTGGTCTTCCAGGGCATGACACCCATGATGCAGTGGGGCTCCAGTCACTCCAGGGTGAGTTGGTGCTGTAGTCCATGTCCTTTACTCGAACACGTGCCATATACCTTTCACCTTGTATCAGCTCATCAGGGCTCAGCTCTGTTGTGCAGTTCCATTTACATTTTCTGCATGATTCCTTAGGATCCTGACAAAGAAACATGTGGATGATCAGTACACTGATTTCTTTTTTTTCCATATATGTCTGTTCATGTACTGTTGATTAGAAGGTATGAAAATCATTTATCATTCAATGTCAAGATCTCTGCGACACGTATACTCATCTTTGACAAAACACACACTAACGTATGCATTCACATGCAAACACAGACACAAAATAGATACACACACTCCATGACTGATCCTCTCGTTTCCACTGCAGTTGGGTGCAGTAAAATTCTATCATTTCATGTGGGATGATTTGGGGGAGCCAGGAAATGGTGGTAAAGTTGATCTCTATCTGGTTGATATCTGGTTTTGGCGGAGGATTCAGCTTTACTGCAATATCACACACACATAGTTTGTTTTAGGTCACACACACATAGTTTGTCTGTGTTAAGTCACAAGGAGGAAATATATTATTCACTGTACTCACTGTGACAAGATGGCTTGAAGAAAATGCTCAAACTTTGCGTCACAGGTTCACAGCTCAGACTGACGGAGAAGTTCTGAAAGCTCTGAAACTGAGAGAATTGTAAAAAAATATTGCTCTTAGAAAACATTCAACAAAATGAAATGAATCAAGATCTAAATCAGTGTAGGGGCTTTGAACACCATTATGTTTTGTTTGTCAGTAAAGCTGATGATCTGCTGGACAGGTGAGCTCATACGACGGTCTGATTAAAAGCAGCAAACAGCTTCAAATGTAGAAAGAAAAGCTTCATCAGAGCTTGTGAGAAAACGTCAGAATAAATGACAGGACTTAGGTGGTGGATGTCTATTTAGATAGGCATTTTAGGACTACTGTACACTTTCTCTCTTTCTTGGTAAGAGCTAGATGAGAGGATTGATACAACTCTTAAGGTTTGTTCGCTAACTATTGAGCTACAACCAGCAGCCAGTTAGCTTAGCTTAGCATAAAGACTGATACTGGGGAAATAGCTTGCCTTGCTTTGTTCATAGGCACCTCTAAAGGTCACCAATAAACAGTAACAAACATACCAAAAAAATTGAAGTGCAATTTGTGGTATTATGGGAAGTTAGCCAGTCGCAGGAGTCGTGTTGTTACTGTTGGGTAAATAGTCAAGCTCATAGCTCCCATAAAACCACAAACTGTTGTTTTTCCACTTCAGTTTTTGTACAGATTAAAGACATGAGGTACACGCAGTGAATTTTAGGCAGATCAGTTCTATGTTTGCAGTCTTTAAGCTGTAGTCTTATATTTAACAGATCGACATGAGAGAACTATTGGGTCTTTTCATCTAACAATACAAACACATCAAGCTCTGGCACACTGTGAAGTACCGCCTGCAGCGAGCTGCCACACAACGTAAATGAAAAGCGATGGCAGTAGCTCCAAGCTGTGGCTGTGTGATTCTGTGGCAAAGTACAGCCAAACTAAACTAAGCCAGGAATAGTTAACTTTTAGTGGTGAAATGTAGCCAGAAAATACCTGCAGCCAATCAGTAAACAGTGGCATGTGGACCTATGCTACCACTTCACCAGTGCTTGATGTGTTTTCAACGTAACTCTCGACAAGAAAGCAAACAAGCATATTTCCTGATTCAACAATGTCATTGCATAGTTTCCTCATGTTGTGCAGCAAGTATGTCCACTGACTTATTCTCATCTCAGCTGACATGCACAGATATTATAGAGTTTGCTCACTTACTACATAGTCGCTGTCTTCAGTAGCACCGCTGCTTTTGAACATCATTGAGCACTTCTTTAGCGTTGGTTGGGAGGCGTCAACAGGCTTCAGTTCACATGAACTGCTGAGACTAATACGTGATCTGTGGGGAGGGAGGGGTGTCATGTTGTCATTTTGCTACACTCAGTGTCATCTTGGTAACTGTACATTTGCATCTAATCTTTGTGACTGCTGTCCTTACCCTTTCCATCGTGCGGATATTGTGCACACACTGTCTGGATGATCAGACACATATGTGCTGTTCCACACACAAGTGATGGTACGATTGTAGTCGCTCTCGCAGGTGAGATCTCTGCGAACTAATGGAGAGGAGAGGACATGAAAAAGATTAAGCTTTAGTTATGCTTGTCAATATGACAATAAAAATCAAGTTGTCAGAAAATCACTAACCATTGTTTGGTACGCTGGAACAGTTTTGGCCAGCGCAGACATGAAGAAGAGCCAAAAGAAGAAGAGACAGCAGAGGGGTTTTCTTGTTTCTCGCCATTTAGAATGTCATCAATCTGTGAGATCTCAAACCAGCTGGATTGTTGTTCCCATTAAACCAGTGGTTCTCTAACTGTGGGACCGGCCCGTCTGTGGAGAGGTGTGGATGACCAGGGGAAAAAAATATGGAGTGAAACAAGTTGAATGAGTATAATTTATGTATGGAAAATAAACAGAGGAGTTTGCTGGTTCCATAATGCTGACCATTATTTCACAAAAATTCAACACTGATTCTTTTTTATTAGTTCATCTCCCAATTATTGTTTATTATTAAAAAAAAAAAAAAGTGGGAGGGGGAGCATAAACCTTTTGGGGCATCTGAAGGGGAGCATGACAGACAAAGTTTGAGATATACTTAAAACAATGTTAAAAACAGTCCCTCTACAAGACAGGGTCACAAGATACAACAAAGGTCCTCAGCATGATTCCAAATGATGATACTGTCACTCATGGTCTTAAACTGAAAGCCATGACGTAACTCAGTCACTAGAAGAAATGTCTGGATTGTAAATTTTTGCAAACCATGGATACGTTCCATTTGCTCATTATTTTGTAGAGGATACGTTAAGACTTTGCATGTCTCAGCAACACGATGGTGAGAGTGTGGTTAGTTTTATGCACAAAAATCATTTGGCTATCTGAACCACACTGACATTTAGACTGTCAAAAACAGGATGAAAAATCAATGTGTGCGTGTCACAGAGATGCCTTGTGGTATGTAGTTATTACAGCCCACTGCAAATCGACCAACAGACCCAAATGCACCAACTAACTTTCACAATGCACAATAACAGTAACAGTGGGCTACATCATTATGAGGACCCTGTAAAAATTTTATATTAGTAAGAATTTATTATTTCTTCTCTTTTTCCATTTCTGTTCACAGGGGAAAAGCACAAGTTCTGCAGAAGCCTGTTAATGCCGTCACCTGTTTATACGGTTTGATAAAGTGTTTTTTTCTGAGAACTGCTGATCAGGAAGTTGACTTATTTAACAAGTCACTTTTTCCTTAGCTGTCCATTTCTGAGTGTTAGAAAAAAACCTCACTTGTTAAAGGGACATTGTGAAACATTTTCTGTTGTTTACTGGCCAAAATCGATGTCTGCATTTATATATGTGTTATCATTGGTGTATTATGACCTCCGCTAGTAATCTGACACATTCTCGTAAGCGAAGAATTTTAGATTTGTTTATGCATACGACGGGTAAGCCGGTAGGGAAGCGCCATGACGGTCTGCCATCTTGAAACTACAGCCGCCAGCAAGGGACAAATAGCACCAACGCGGAATAACTACGCGTTTTCCCCGCGAGCCAGCGCAGAGTAGGAATGACCTAAGTGATTGAGACGCCGGAGGAGAAGATCAGCGAGAGAGGCTTACTACCCCGGCAAGTTTGAAAATCTGCACTACTGCAGCGTAATGCAGGACCGTGCATATGCAGCAGCAGCACAGGAGACGGTTTCACCATCGCCAAGAAAGCGAAAAAGGGAACTTAAAAGGCAGCGTGACCGGAGCATTCAAAAAAAGAGGATTAACATCGGGCTAGCCTTCCCCAGGTGGAAGGAGCTCATGAAGGAGAAAGATTTTAAAAGGGGCGCTGAAGTTGCCAGCTTTCTCCTCCACAAGTAAGTCAACTGTACTGCCTAAATTAGCCTGAAGCTAACTTTGTTCATTGGGTTTTGTTAGACAGTGTTGCTCATTACCATAGGCAGCATAACAGTAGATCCTGCTAAAATACACCAGCCTCGTTGGTACACAAGTGTGTGTTTACGTGGTCTCAGTAGCTTTCAAAGTCGCGGTAAACGCCGGCTTTTTGTCACAGTAAATGGCAGCTTATAAAGCCTTCCCACCGGCTTTTAGTCCGGCTTTACCGCGACTATGAAAGCTACTGAAACCACATAAACATACAGTTCCACCAGAGGAGTATAACCGGATTTCACTGTATGTGTAGTGTCTGTGTTGTTATATGTGTACTTATTGGATAGCAGAGGATGACATGGTTTCATCAGTGTTGTTGAGGCTTTTTGATACACGGCGGCTACCGTTGTTGCAATACATGTTTGAAAAAGTGAGGCGCTAGAGTGCACTATTCATTTGAATGCGATACACGATTTCAACGTTAGATGGGAGTAATTCCGACACAATGTCCCTTTAAAAAAATCCACAGATCCTCTTGAAGCCATAGTGTAACTGTGTATTAGATTTAGCCGGCTCTGTTATAGCTGCTGCTTCAAGGGGTCAAAGGGTTTCTAGTTTTGTTCACAAATTAGTCGTTCTTTGAGGGTTTTGTAACAGAGTCTATCTCTGTAACAGACAAAGTATGTCCTATTGTGGCTCTGGATACCAAAGCTGCAGTGGCGCGCCCAGAAATTTTTCATAGGGGTGACCAGATGAACCACTGAAAATCTTGGGGTGGCACACCAAAACCAAAAGCCATCACTGAATTTCAGAAATCCCTGTATGCTGTTGTAGTGTATAGGCTGGTTGATACATCACTGATATACCTTGTTACCTGATGTGCCTGGACTTATACCAGTACAGTTAACATTTTGAGTTCCACAACAGCCTTGTTTTAATGTGTTATGTATCTATATATGTTAATTGATTCATTGTTCTTCAAGTAGGCTGGTTTGTCATTTTCCTTAAAAAGACAGATATTAATTTTTTCTTTGATTTGACAGAGTACATTGAATGTAAAGAACAAAACATTTCCTAGAAACAAACTTTCTATAGTTTCGAGGAGTCTCATGGGTACCCATGGAGTCCATTCTCATTTAGACATCATGAGATGAGAATTCAAGGGACCCCTTAAAAAATGGTCATCAGTATAATTATCCCTGTCGGCTCCCCATTTTCCAAAAATTTCCTCTAGCCCATCCCTCTTAATGCTTCCACCCTTACCAGCATTTTCAGTCATTTCTCTGTCTGCGAGGGATATCAGTATGCAGTGACCCCTTGGAGCACCCAGCCGCGCTCAGTGACTTAGATTTTTAGGGTGTTTTTATCTTAGCCAATTCAGAATTAGTGTAAGGAATTTTAAAAGACCTTACCTTTAGTCTGGTGCCTGTCACTCCACTCAGGGAGGATGCCCCTCGAAGTCACCACCGACCGCTGTTTTCCCTTCAGAGACGACTGTTCGTGATGCCAGTTATGTCAGGAAAATGCTCAACTTCAGCAAACACTGAAATGAAGAGACTCAGAGAACCACGGAGAAAAGTTACAGCCAACGGGAATACTTTAATCGCAGAACGTTAGCATACAGCAGTACACTAGTCTACACACCAAATTAGTTGGAACCAGCACACCGAACAATCTGTCTTCCAGTTCTTATATCCTCGGCGTTCGCTCGCTCACGTGTGTGTGTGTGTGTGTGTGTGTGTGTGTGTGTGTGTGTGTGTGTCAGATTTTCTGGGAATCCCAAGTTCTCGTTTTCCTGCTTATTCCTAGAACTGCGGTTCATGCGTCAATACATTCTATTTCTTCTTTCTTCTACATTCTTTCTTCTTCTTCCTGGTAAAAACAACCGTTTCTATTGCGAAACTTGGCCCAACCGTCCCAACGGTCAGGTCATCCTAACCCAGAATGTTCCACCTCATTTAACCTCCCAAGGCTTGACTTTCACACGAACCACTCAATTTATCAAAACACCTGTTTCCTGCTTATGAGTCCTTTTTACTGCCAAATCTGATATTTGGCTAACTGCTTCCCAAGACTTGTGTAACTGACCTTATTGGACCTGAAGTACAATATGATGATACATTATCTGCCTCTACAGCTTAATGTCAGGAAGTATCAGTAAGAGTCATATGAGTGACTATTCTGATCGCAGGTTCCACTTCCTCGACAGAGCCACTGCAGGTGTTTGCAGTGTGGCATGGTGTATTGTCCTGCTGCCATCGAGGAGTGCTGTTGCCATGAGGAGGGGGGGCATGGTCTGCAGCGGTGTTTGGGTGGGTGGAGCATGTCAGGGGGCGTCCACATGAATGCCAGAGCCGAAGTTTTCCCAGCAGAACATTGCATTGTAACAAGATGATCAGTGTACTTCACTTCACCTGTCAGTGGTTTTCATGTTTTGGCTGATCGGTGTAAATGACATCCACACAGAAAATGAGAGAGACTAAATATACCATGACTGGATGATTCTATCGAAACTACACACTACAGAATAAAATTTTAATGTATTATATTCACTACAAAGTATTACGAGAACCATAAACTGGATATTAGATAACTATCTGAATCTGAACATATGCTTTAATTTTTACTTGCAAGAATTTATACATTTTAGCCACTTGAGGGCAGTGTAACTCTAAACACAGCATTGATGCCTTTTTGAGTTGTGAAAGTGTCAGCAGACAGTGGCACACACAACGCAACATTAGTATTTAGAATTGTGTTTCTGGCCACCCAACAAATAAAAGTCCAATACTCACTGTCCACCAAGTCCTGAGGGGAAAATCAGGTTCTTAAGCCGTGTCTTCCAGCCAGTCACTCACAGCGGGCCTCTGGTGTTATTTCACTAAAAACAAAATAAAGAATAAGGCTGATGAGAGCAGTGAGAGTGAACCAAAACCAGTCTGCACCTTTTACATAGTAAGGGACTGTTGGTTATGTCAAATAATTTGGGAGGAACTTGTGTTTTTTATTTTGGCTTGTGGGGGGACTTTTCCTAATGTTGCTGTCACATTTGGTTTCATGGAAAAAGAAACATGTGTCTGAAGTTTTCAGAGAGCTGAAACTGACGTCCTCACTGCTCAGTTTTGATTCACCTGTAGAGCTGCACAATAACCAGCCTGAAAATTTCCTAAAAGGCTGTAGTTGCATTTTTTATGTGCACGCAGTTACCAACCATCAGTAAAAGAAAGTCAAGTCAAGTCTTCATCCTTAGAGTGAAAAGAAACCACTCCATCGGAAGTATAGTGGTGTAATGGCACTGTAACATAGACAAATCTATCGAGGCTTTTCTCTCAAGAGCTACCATGTACACCTTGAAATATTTGTGAAACTGTGTGTGCCTGAAGATGGTTTCCAGCACTTTCTCTCTCAAACAGCCTTCATCTCTTCATTGGGCTCATCAGAAACCGCAGCCTGCTGACACTTCCACCCACATCAATCTATTTCTTCCTGCCTCTTCAGTTAAAATATGTTCATTGAATGTGTTTGCACTCTGTTATCATAATAGCATACCCGCTTTCTACCAAATTGCCAAGACTCCCCACATCTTGCCCGTTATTTCAAAGTGCCAGTGATGAAATGGGGGTTTTTACAAGTCATATAAAATCACTTCCTGTGATTGAATTGCGTAATACATAAGTCAATGGAAAAAACCTAACTGTTTATCCTGTGACAGAAATAAAAACAACTTTACAACAGAACAAATTCTGCACTTGGATTGTAGCCTTTCTAAAATGAACCTACAAGTCAAAAGCACCAAATAAAAGTCCAACTTAAAATAGTTCATGTTTATAAACCTGCATAGTTTCATTAAAAGTGTCCTTTAAAAGGTGCGATGATGTGTTCCTGTAGGTCACACGTACCAAAGCCTGAGGTTAAATGGAAATTATTATGAGCTGAGAGAAAAACACAGCGGTACGGTGGAGTAGTGGTTAGCACTGTTGCCTCACAGCAAGAGGGTTCACCAATTTAGGTTAATTAGTGACTCTAAATTGCCCATAAGTGTGAATGTTTGTCTGTCTGTGATAGTCTGGCGACCTGTCCAGAGTGTACCCTGCCTCTTGCCCAGTGTCAGCTGGGATAGGCTCCAGCCCCCCCGCAACGCCCAAGAGGATAAGCAGTTACAGAAAATGAATTAAAGAAAAACAAATCCTCTCACCTTTAGTCCTGAGAAAACTGCCCTATTTTCACGACAATCTTTTCCTCTCCTCATGTGTCCACTGAAATATCAACACTTACTGAGTGCTGCACAAGCTTTTAACCACCATACGAGGAACATTAAGGGAGAAGAATAGTTAATCCTCCACAGCATGTTGCAGCTATAGTTTTGGTCCAACAGTCTTGAAGGAGTTCCCAGAGGTGTTTAGCACTTGTTGGCCCCTTTGCCTTCACTCTGCGGTCCAGCTCACCCCAAACCATCTCGATTGGGTTCAGGTCCGGTGACTGTGGAGGCCAGGTCATCTACCGCAGCACTCCATCACTCTCCTTCTTGGTCAAATAGCCCTTACACAACCTGGAGGTGTGTTTGGGGTCATTGTCCTGTTGAAAAATAAATGATCGTCCAACTAAACGCAAACCGGATGGGATGGCATGTCGCTGCAGGATGCTGTGGTAGCCATGCTGGTTCAGTGTGCCTTCAATTTTGAATAAATCCCCAACAGTGTCACCAGCAAAACACCCCCACACCATCACACCTCCTCCTCCATGCTTCACAGTGGGAACCAGGCATGTAGAATCCATCCGTTCACCTTTTCTGCGTCTCACAAAGACACAGCGGTTGGAACCAAAGATCTCAAATTTGGACTCATCAGACCAAAGCACAGATTTCCACTGGTCTAATGTCCATTCCTTGTGTTTCTTGGCCCAAACAAATCTCTTCTGCTTGTTGCCTCTCCTTAGCAGTGGTTTCCTAGCAGCTATTTGACCATGAAGGCCTGATTCGCGCAGTCTCCTCTTAACAGTTGTTCTAGAGATGGGTCTGCTGCTAGAACTCTGTGTGGCATTCATCTGGTCTCTGATCTGAGCTGCTGTTAACTTGCGATTTCTGAGGCTGGTGACTCGGATGAACTTATCCTCAGAAGCAGAGGGGACTCTTGGTCTTCCTTTCCTGGGTCGGTCCTCATGTGTGCCAGTTTCGTTGTAGCGCTTGATGGTTTTTGCGACTCCACTTGGGGACACATTTAAAGTTTTTGCAATTTTCCGGACTGACTGACCTTCATTTCTTAAAGTAATGATGGCCACTCGGTTTTTCTTTAGTTAGCTGATTGGTTCTTGCCATAATATGAATTTTAACAGTTGTCCAATAGGGCTGTCGGCTGTGTATTAACCTGACTTCTGCACAACACAACTGATGGCCCCAACCCCGTTGATAAAGCAAGAAATTCCACTAATTAACCCTGATAAGGCACACCTGTGAAGTGAAAACCATTTCAGGTGACTACCTCTTGAAGCTCATGGAGAGAATGCCAAGAGTGTGCAAAGCAGTAATCAGAGCAAAGGGTGGCTATTTTGAAGAAACTAGAATATAAAACATGTTTTCAGTTATTTCACCTTTTTTTGTTAAGTACATAACTCCACATGTGTTCATTCATAGTTTTGATGCCTTCAGTGAGAATCTACAATGTAAATAGTCATGAAAATAAAGAAAACGCATTGAATGAGAAGGTGTGTCCAAACTTTTGGCCTGTACTGTACATAAATATGCTGGCTTTGATTCAGACAGGCTGTTACAGTTAAACCTTGAACAGCAAAGACACAACAGCAGGACTGAACATAAAAGAAGTTTGGAGGGAACAGAGAGGTAAACAACACTTATCTAAGAAGTGCTAAGATGCTAAAAGTGCTTCATCATCTTAAATGAATAAACATCTTTAGCTGAAAAGAAAAAGCTTGAGATTTTTTGCACAAACTGTCTTTGTTTTGCACCTCAATCAACACACCACTTCCTCTCCTCTCTTCCTGCACTTACCGGTCGTCATAGAAACAGTGGGCAGCGGACACCACCCACTGACTGGAGATCAGCGCGCCCCCGCAGATGTGGGTACCCCGCACCTGAAGGCTGGCCTACCATGGCCACTCGCCCCTCCGTAGCATTGGTCCCCCCCACAACGCGGCTGGAGAACTGCCTCAGGCCACAGTCTGAATACACACATCGAATCATTAAATACACAGGTGTGAATATGGACAACAGGAAAAGGCTGAATGAATAGTTGGCCTGGTTGGCAGACAGCTGGTCACAAATGATCTCCAATCACAGTTAAACAGTAAGCTAACATGTGTCTTTGAAAACATTTGAGATGAGAATTTGGCAACACAGAAACAGAATCTCAGTTCATATTTAATCAGCACTGCTCAGTTGTAGCCTCTACTTTGGCAATACAGGAAACAGTATGGCTTCCACTTCCTGCTCATAAACTCTCATATTACAGAAGTTTACCACAGTTCATTTACACATACTATCCACATTGTTATGATACGAAGCTGGTTCCCTGTAAAAACCAGGTTGACAGGAAGCCTGAGAAACATTTAAGAAACTCGTTCAAGAGAGCCCGAAGACATCACAAAACTTGCCAAAACTGAATGAGTGTAAAATACAAAAAAGAAAAAAAAGTAGGTGTGTTTATCTTCTCACCACAGTGCTTCTCATCCGAGGCATCAGGGCAGTCAGTGACAAAGTCACACTCTGGGTTCGGCTTCTTCAGACACGTTCCATCAGTGCACACATAGGTCATATCTGTACATGGCACACCTGGACACACACACCTGTATATTTAATGCTTTGCTTTGCTGTTGTTAAAACTTCCGCACAGTAAGGACTCAAAGTTGGTTGATTCTGAAGTCAGTATTGCATTTCTGATTATACTGTACACAGCTAATTTTATTTAGAGTACACGATATCTGAGATCAGAAATCTGTTCGTCCAGGAAGTAAAATAATGCCACAAAAAAACATTTAAAGATTAAAATGAAGGTACTAGATTTTGTGAATGCGTGATGTGTTTGTGAGGGTGTGTATGTGCAGCTTTGAGTGTGTTACCATCAGTACAGTTCATCTCATCTGTTGCTTCAGGGCAGTCTGGGAGCTGGTCACACACCTTGTAGTAGTCCACACACTGACTGTCCTCTGGACACTGGTACTGTGCCACACACACTGAAACACACACACAATGAAATGCACCAGTTTGCATGTGTCCGTATAGGCAGCTCAATAACATTCAATCATATAAGATGACTAATAAAACAGACAGCATTATGTTTAGCTTTGTGTAACAGGAAGCAGCAGGTGGTCTGCTGTGCTTTTCATTAACCAGGGTTCCTACAGCTTAAGGCAAGTTAGATTTAATACTTTTAAATGCCACTTGGGATCAAATTTAACACCAGTTTTACAGCAACAAAAATCTAAGAAAAAGAACCATGGATGAACATTCTTTACTTCAAGCTAAGGCCAGTTCTGTCCAAATGTTTATTGTAACATAAAACATTCACATTCACATTACCTGGCTGTCTCTGCTGCATCCACAACTTACGATCTGATCTGTTGCAGACACTGTAGCGCAGCTGAAGGCCCGGCCCTGTGAGTGACACCTCTGACGTCATGACAACAATGGTGGACGTGGAGAGCAGCTGCACATCCACCACAGAGACACTAAAATTGGATGGAAACTTCAGAAGTCTGCACATCATGTGTATGTCTGTATGGAAACCTTTTACATCCACAGATGCTTCCTCTCAGACACCAAACCACACACAGGTGGCAGTTATAAATAGACATTAGCTTAATAAGCTACACAACTTTTCCTGTTCTCTCTGCTCTTAATCGTACCATCCTGTCAGTTCATTCATATGTTGTTGATTTATTGCTGTTAGCAGGATAAAGAAGAAGTACGGCTTAAGTGCTATATCATGGGCAACTGGACTTGCTTGAGTTTCTTGAAGACGTTTCGCCTCTAATCCAAGAGGCTTTTTCAGTTCTAATTCACTGGTGCAGAGTCACAGGCTTTAAACTCTGTGTTGGTATGAACCCTTACAGAGTCTTTGAGGTGACAGGCACCATCTTGGGGTTCGGTATCTAGTTATTATTTCACATTTATGTTTCTTCCCTGTCAAAATCTGGCACCTACATTACCCATAATGCAAACTGATCTACAGAGGTCTTTATAGAGGTCTGGTAAGCCCATCTCTCTAACTCCACACTCACAGGTTTTAGTTTTCAGCTCCAGCAAGTCCAGTGGCATCACTCATGCAGCTTCCTCTGGAGCAAAAAAGGCTTTCTAGGCTCTAAATGTTTACAGGTGTTTACAGCACTGTGTACTTTTATGTGTTGTAGTAGTGGAGTTCCCCTTTAAGGCTATTTTGCATGGTTTATGGTAAAAGGTGTAGCTCATCCACTCAGGAACACATGACAGGAAGAGGTTTTAAGTGCAGGAAACCAACAAACAGACTTTTGTCAGTGACACCCATGAGCCTTGAGCTAAAGCATTTTAGATAAATGTAGTACCTTACCATATCTTTTGGTCATTTGATCTATTCCTTAAGCTACATGAATGCAACAACATCCAAAACCAAAACAACTGCCTCCATTTTGAAAACAGTGTACACAGAATTCTGTTAAACATTTGTTTACTTTAACAGCTCCGCAGGTTTGATAGATATTATCTGAACATGCAGACTGAGCACACCACATATGTAACTGTTATTAGCAATACTGACCTCATTGTTCAGAGAAGCGCTGGTTCACATGAAATTGACTTCTTAGAGCCTTGCCCAAGTGCCATTGCATCACTCCGCATCCTTTGTTCCTTGAGAAATCACCTCACTGTCCATTGGGGCTTGCTGATGAATTTCCAACTTAACAGTTTTTACTTAGCATCTCTGGTAAGCACATAACCAGACATGTTGCCCCGACAGACAGCGAACAGCTCCCTCTCTGTTTGTGAGTCCAAAGGTAAAAAAGAAAAGCTCATGTGGATCTGTCCATGGCTTAGGTTGATATCCTCTAAACCCCCCTTACTCTTACACACTGTTCTTTTAAAGGAGACGGTGAGTTTACGTCACACACTAAAAATTCAGTATTTTTCCTTAGATACTGATTTCTTCTTTCTGTGGGCAGATAAACTTTTTTTCCCAGTTAAATGTTAAATTCACCCTCTCCCAATATTATCAAGTTAAACGGAGTTTGCTCTTCCAGCAGTCTGTGAATATTGTGCTGAAGTGAGTTGGTATCATGACAACACAAAAAAATCAGTCCAAGTTTACAATAAGTTGACAATACGCCCAAAATACTCACATTTCTCTTTTTACTTTATTAGGAATGCATACAGCGAACACAAAACTACAACAAAACATGACAGGGCACAACAAATAAATGTCAATATGAGTCATTTTTCTAAATTGTGGATACGTGAAAAACGTCACCCCTTCAATAATATATGTGAATTCTGAGTTTTATACACTGTTGGAAAGAGATTTTAAGCTCTCTCATAATATCTGAATTGTTTTTTTTTTACTTTAAATATTAAGCAACATACCAGGTTTGAGCCGAGTACTCGGATGAAATGAGTAAACCTCCAAATGACTAACAATCAAGATGGTGACATGAATCCAGGTTTATCTAGAAATGAACTGTTGCAGTTTATAATAATTTTCATAGAGCTCACCACATATTTTCATCAATAATAGCGTAAAAAAACCTACTTATATAATGTGAGATAAGTCCGAACAGGGTTCACAGAATTTGAATACCAACAGTCAGAACTTTTTAATATAGTTGCCATGTAGATGCCATATCAATAAAGTTTAAATAAATATATATTTAACATGTAACTGACGATGCCATTACATTATCCTGTGGGGTTTCTGACCACTAGTGGCACTAGAGAGAAATGTTTTGATGAGTGGGTCGTTTCTATGTCGTCTTGAACCAGCAAAGAGCACATACACGACCCATGAGAGACTCAATGGACATTTCTGTCAGTTTCAGAGGACACCAACAGTTGATGCAGTTAATACAGTAGCAATGCACCGATAAAAGAGATGAAGACTGCGACATACAGTGCAAGTTTCAGAACATTCAAAAATACGTGCTTTGTAAATGCTTGAGGTAGGAAATGCATTCACAAGAAAAAAAAAACAAACAAAAAAAAACATCCAAAATAAGGTCAAAAGTTTCTTTCAAGGTTCTGTGAGTAACTTTCAGAAAATCCTTGTATTTAGTGGCACCTCTCTCGGAGGCTGTTAAGTGGACCACAGTCAGCATCCTCCGTGGTTGAGAGTGAGCATCTGCATCTGCCACAACAGCGACTAACAAGAGACTGACTGGCATCATGTTGAATAGAATACCAGGTAATAAATTACAATCATATTTAGAATAAACGTCCTATCTCTATGTTCCTTGGCTCCATGATAGTAAGTAGCCTAACTGTCTGCAAATTAGACCATGTCCTAACATGCAGCACGATGCGGCTCGCCATGTTTTACCATAATATGGTAGTTACAACAATGATACCTATAAGTTACCCATAATAGTATTGTTGTGAATATGAATAATAAGGACGCACCTACTTGCCCATCTTTTTAGGGGTTACACTGAGACCACAGGTTTTTATATGACATGACAGACTTCCATATTCAACGTGGACAGAGGGCGTCCAATGTAATGCAAAGCGGAGGGATAGTCTGAAGCAGCTGATGTTACAAAGCAATCAATGGCAGATCTCTGCAGCTTTAAGTCTCCTTTAGAGATCCATGTAGCGTTACAGTTAGCTGGCTAACCTTAGCTTAGGTCATACTCGTTAGCCGTCCAGCTAGCTGTAACCTAGCTATGCTGCACGGCCCTGAGCCTTTTTTTCAGCACCAGGGGACACTGAAATTATGATATTGTGCACTGAATTGCTGAATTTACAAGATTTGCTAGCGCACCCTGATGCCCCCCCACTTTACCCGCCACTCAAAGATTACCTCCCACTGGGGGACACGGACGGCAGCTACAGAGACAGACCTTCAGTCAGCCACTGTAACTGCTCAGTGCAAACCGAAGCGATGAGTAATGGTCCTTGGTCTGCCACTGCAAAATGTATATAACAGAAAGACAGCCAACACATTCTCACTCCCCTGGGGGTACCCTGGGTGTGTTGCTTATTGATGTTCTAGGATGTCATGTCAACTTCTGCCTGTTACATGCATTGTCTGTTTTCAAAATACACTTCTGTTTCCACAGGAAATTTATGGTTTGCATACAGTCTCGCACTATGTCGATAAGAGCACTGCGAATTGACATTGTTTTCCTTCAACAACAAAAGCACATGGTTGGGTTTAGAAAAGAAGAACAATGCTTCATAATCTTTCAGGAGGCGAACACCGCCCTCCCTGGTGAAGGTTGATAGTATCTCCCATTCACCACCCCTTCCACCCTCCCAACTCGGACTTCCACCGCCTTAACTTTCATTGTTGTCCTACCGTGTTTTCCCCATCACGCGCTGGGCACTGTTAAACAGTAACGGTGATCAGCCGCATATCTTGCCGATGTGAAAGGACGGCTTTTTTCGTCAGTGTCTGACACCAGAAGTCTCTGACGAAGCGCCAGTTTTCGACGACTTCGGAGTGAAACCGGGTTGGTGTGGACTCTGTTTTGGTGCGTGCCGATTGTTTGTTGACGTGAGCGGACTCCATTTCTCAGCCAACATTAGCTAACATTAATGTTACTGCTGCACACTGTAGCACTTTAGCGGAGCTGAAGAGTGATGCATCACAATGTTTGGAGAAGTTTGCCTGGAGAGCCCCCTGACAAAAAGGGATTTCCTGATCAAGGTTTCTCACATACTTTGCATTTTCTATGAAAGTCCTTAACATAGAAGTTAGTCGAAAGGCTGTTAATAAGCAACTGAGAAATTCAAGGAAGGTCTCTGGATTTGAGATACGTTACAATCCATTCACATCATGCTACTTAGAAATAAGTCAGTCTACAGTCTATTTGTAAAAAAATACTTTTGAATAAAAAAAATAAGATAATTTCTGTTAAATAAGGCAGCATTCAAAATAATCTGCATGTATACATCTTGAATGAACAAGTAAAAAGTAAGTGTCTGTTGAGCTATTGTACTACAATGGCTGATCATAAAGATATTATGCTATGTCACCAGCAACACAGCAATGTAAAAACCCTTCAAGCCAAACACAGGTACAGTAGACATTGCCCAAGCTTTGCCCATTTTTTTCCAATTTTTCAAAGTCTAAAAAACAACCAAAGCATAATTGGAAAAATATATAAGCCTCTTGTTTTCTCAAATGATAAACACATGTGAGAAATATGCTAGATAAGGCATCGTGAAACAAAAATACATTCATTAATATTGTACCATCTTTGAGAGCTCAACATTGAGCGTTGGATAAATGTCTTTTTGATGTTACAACAAGCATGTTTCACGTACTCTCTAGTAGTCAGGCTTTCATGAATCCGGCTCATTGTACTGTATTGTACAACATTTTCTATTAGGCCTGTTGGAGAGATTTCTTTCTGTCCTCAGCTCTGTTCCTGTCTCACTGGCATGTATCCATCACCAGAGGGCTCCACTGACCTGTCAGTTGGCAATAGAGCGATCCTCTCAAGTAAATGACTTGACAAAGGTTGCAGAGCTGGACTAAAACCTGGCCCAGAGAAGTTCAGAGGCAGTGGTGAGAAAGAAGGCAAGGAGCATGGTAAGGCACTAAAGGGAGGAGGAAGCAGGAGGCTGGTAAATTCAGTGGACTTATCAGCATCCTCCAGGCTCTCCTCCTGACTCACCTGCTCCTCACCCCCACTGCTAATGCCTGAATCCAGGCTAGGGAGCTCGGGGCTGTCAGCCTGCAGCTTCTGGACTTGCTCGTAACCGGAACAAACCTGAATGGACCCTTTGCCAAAACTATCTCCACCGCCTCCAAACAACTTCTTAAAATCTGTTTCTTTTTCATTCCCTCCCTCCCTCTCCTCCTCACCTTCAGGCCCCTCATCATGATCAGTCATAGTGATGCTGTCTGCCTCCAAACTCTCTTGACTGACCTCTTCTCCACTGCACATGCCTGAATCTAGACTCTGGAGCCTGGAGCGCTCAACCTGGACCTTCTCAACCTTCTCATAGTCTGAAATCATTGGCATAGGCTCAGTGCTGTTACTATCTTTGGAGAGCAGCTGGTGTATCTCCACTTCCTTCCCTCTCACTTCATGGCTGTCCTGTTGTTCATTTTTCCCTTCACTTTGACTACCAACAGGCCCATAAGGTGTATCAGCAGCACAGGCTGGCAGATTCCCTGCAGTGAGCGAGGTGACAGGAGCAGGAGGACACAGCTGGGAGTAACTGGGGTTGGAGTAGTTGGAACTGGTCGACTTGTGGCTGCTTTCACTTCTCATCTTTTCTAGCAGTGCCGTCTCTGGCCCGCACGGTGTGACAGCGTCCACAATGGAGGTTACCTCTACGGAGACGATTTCCACCGGTTTAAAGATGGAATTAAAGGATTCACTGTTGAAGTGAGGGCTCAACCAGCTCTGGAGGAGAAAAGGTCAAAGGTGGAGGAGAAAAAGAAGAAATTGGAAAGGTTAAAGATACAGAAGTAATTTGGATTAGGTTGTAAAGCTTCATAAAGCTGTTGGTCTGTAAATAGTCTTTAGAGTTGCTACAGTGACACCGTTCTTGCCTTTTGGCTCATAAAGGTCATGTCTGACGACTAATGAGTCTTTTTTTTCTGTCTGGTTTCACAGCCTACGTTATATTCACATCCTGCTGTTATATTTTTCATGTTGAGCTCTGCCTTTTTTTAATATACTGCTATCTTTAAAGCTGCACTAATATGTATTTTTTGTTAAAAACACAGATCAAATGATTATATATGTCAGCAAACCCTGGAGTGATGAACCCTCAGAAAGTTATCTCCCTCTCCCCTCAGTAATTCACTGCTGAAAGAATGTTTTTTCAGAAAACTGGGCTGTTTCTGCAGTAGAAAGACTATTAAAATTGATACTGTATGCCCAGAGCAAACTGATGAAAAGGACTGTCGCATTTGCTTTTGCTCAAGAGGTAGAAAACCTACAACTGCCAGGATGCATTGTGCCGCACCACTAGTTGGTGACCCAATGCAAAATTGTCTGTTGTGACAAAGGCAACAATACGGCGGCCAGCTGGTACCAAACAATCCGGAATTACAGTTAAACACTTAGCTATGTTTCCGAAAACATTTTAGTTGAGAAACAGGCAAAGCAGTAACAGAATGTTGCTTCATATTTGATCAGCGTGGCTTAGTTTTACAATGATCCCAGTATTTTCAGCTTCTGTTTTTACTGTACAGGAAACAGTATGGCGGTCACTTCCTGTTTACAGATTCTCATAATATAGTTAAACAGTGCATTAAAATATGTTTCTGAAGACATTCATCCATCCATTTTCATCTGCTTATCTGGGGCCAGGTCGCAGGGGCAGCAGGCCAAGAAAAGCAACCCGGACGTCCCTCTCCCCAGCAATGCTTTCCAGCTCCTCCTGGGGGACCCCAAGGCATTCCCAGGCCAGATGAGATATGTAATCCCCCCGTGTGCATGGGGCCTCCTACCAGTGGTCCCACCTGGAACACCTCCAATGGGAGGCATCCAGGAGGCATCCTGATCAGATGCTCGAACCACCTTAACTGACCCCTTTCGACACAAAGGAGCAGTGGCTCTACTCCGAGCTCCCTCCGACTGTCTAAGCTTCTTACCCTATCTCTAAGGCTGAGCCCGGCCACCCCACGGAGGCTGCTTGTATCCGCAATGTCATTCTTTCAGTCACTACCCAAAGCTCATGACCGTAGGTAAAGGTTCGGACGTAGATGGACCAGTAAAATCAAAAGCTTTGCCTTCCAGCTCAGCTCTCTCTTCACTGCAACAGCCCAGTGCAGCGCCTGCATCACTGCAGAAGGCCACACCAAACCTCCGATCCATCTCATGCTCCATTCTACCCTCACTCATGAACAAGACCCTCAAATACTTGAATTCCCCTGCTTAAGGCAGGACATCTCTCCCAACTAAAGACATTTTAGGGTAAGAATAGGCAATGCAGTGACAGAATCTCAGTTTATATGTGATCAGCACTGCCTTGTTTTAATGTTTGATCAAAGTTTGGTCTGAATATGAGAGAGATAGCTCTCTCAATCTGTGTCTATGCTCTCTGTCCAGGGTGGCAGGCAAACGAAAATGCGGTAGTAGTTTTGTATTTTGAGCAACAGCCAGTGAAAATCCTTAGGATGATGCGTTTGAGCATTAAGAAGGTAATCAGGGAGGTCTGGGCGCTGGCAAGATGGAGGGAAGTGTACCATAGTTCATTTACACACACTACCCTCATTGTTATGACACAAAGCTGGTTGAAAATCGGCGAAGTATCCTCTTAATCTTAATGGAGCCTTTTGGCATCTTTTAGCTAATAATTATAGTTACTTGTCGTGCAATTTTAGAGTCAAATTGTATTTCAATCTCATTGCTCTTCACAACCTTGCTTACAGCTGCAGCTGGCAGCTGTTTTCAAAAACCCACTCTGATAATCTCCCTATATGCTTACTGCCCAGCACCAATGACAGACAGCTGCCATTAGCAAGTCTATGGACAGCAAAGTTGGGGGACACCAAATAGGAATAAAAGAAGAGTGAACATTTGATTTACATGAGTATGGTGAACTCACCAGGAAATTTCCATCCTGCAGGAAGGATTTCTCTGGGTTCGGTATGGGCGGACCTCTGATTCTCTTTACCATGTAAACCCTGAAAGACAGAATGATGTAATCTTAAAGCAAAGTTATCAGAAATATATGTATGTATATACTGCTCTTGAATAAAGATCAAAATCTAACACACTTTGCATCCAAAGTGACACAAATGTGTCTTCTTACCAGATGGTTTTGTCGGTCTTATAATGTAAGACAACCAGAAACACAGCCACTGCCGCCACACCGGCAATGATGCCAAAAACACCAGAAAAATCTGACAAACACAGGATAGAGTATTAGCCAATTGGTAAGGACACTCTTAACACTCTAAGACACTCTAAAAAACAATCTGGGTTTCATGTCTGTGCTTTTCACACAGTTATCCTGATACACAACAACAATGTAAGCAGCCACATCTAGAGCATGTAATGTGAAGATAGCGGGACAAGTGACACAAAAGGGACTTTAGTTCATGTTCTAAAGCATTAAAAAGCCACATTAGATTTTTATGTTAGAGTGCATCTGTTAGATCAACACATGTGATGCGGGACAGATCATCACACAGTGGGCACAGAAATGTAAAAGCTGTGTGTCTCTTTGAGGTAATTTAATATCTTTTTTGGTCATTTTGTGTCTCTTTGTAGTTGCTGTGTGTCTGTGTGTGCTCCTGTTTGTAGTTATTTTGTGTCTCTTTGCAGGTCTCCTCCTGGTTAGTACATTTTAATTTGAATGACATTTTGCATGGTCCCTGTGCCCGTGCCTGATAGGTCCATTCAGTAATCCTGCCATGCATATGATATGTGATAAACATCTTTTCCTTAAGAGATGTTTTGTTTCTCCACTGGTTTCCTTCGCAGGAATTAAAAGCAGAGCAATAAAACAGATCTCCAAATGCTCAGTGGAACTGAAGGTAACTGAAGTCCTGAAATTGGCTTCAAATGATGTGACATTTGTAAGATGTAGCTTTCCACTTTCTGCATTTGTTAAACTACACCAGTTAGCTTTGTTTATATTTGGCAACCTTTACCTGATGTTGATGGTTTTGGTTCATTGGTTCTTCCAGTGGATGACACCCATGATGCAGTGGGGCTCCAGTCACTCCAGGGTGAGTTGGTGCTGTAGTCCATGTCCTTTACTCGAACACGTGCCATATACCTTTCACCTTGTATCAGCTCATCAGGGATCAGCTCCGTTGCGCAGTTCCATTTACATGGTCTGCATGATTCCTTAGGATCCTGACATAGAAACATGTGGATGATCAGTACACTGATTTCTTTTTTTTTATATGTCTGTTCATGTACTGTTGATTAGAAGGTATGAAAATCATTTATCATTCAATCTCAAGATCTCTGCGACACGTATACTCATCTTTGACAAAACACACACTAACGTATGCATTCACATGCAAACACAGACACAAAATAGATACACACACTCCATGACTGATCCTCTCGTTTCCACTGCAGTTGGGTGCAGTAAAATTCTATCATTTCATGTGGGATGATTTGGGGGAGCCAGGAAATGGTGGTAAAGTTGATCTCTATCTGGTTGATATCTGGTTTTGGCGGAGGATTCAGCTTTACTGCAATATCACACACACATAGTTTGTTTTAGGTCACACACACATAGTTTGTCTGTGTTAAGTCACAAGGGGGCAATATATTATTCACTGTACTCACTGTGACAAGATGGCTTGAAGAAAATGCTCAAACTTTGCGTCACAGGTTCACAGCTCAGACTGACGGAGAAGTTCTGAAAGGTCTGAAACTGAGAGAATTGTAAAAAAATATTGCTCTTAGAAAACATTCAACAAAATGAAATGAATCAAGATCTAAATCAGTGTAGGGGCTTTGAACACCATTGTGTTTTGTCTGTCAGTAAAGCTGATGATCTGCTGGACAGGTGAGCTCATACGACGGTCTGATTAAAAGCAGCAAACAGGTTCAAATGTAGAAAGAAAAGCTTCATCAGAGCTTGTGAGAAAACGTTAGGATAAATGACAGGACTTAGGTGGTGGATGTCCATTTAGATAGGCATTTTAGGACTACTGTACACTTTCTCTCTTTCTTGGTAAGAGCTAGATGAGAGGGTTGATACAACTCTTAAGGTCTGTACGCTAACTATTGAGCTACAACCAGCAGCCAGTTAGCTTAGCTTAGCATAAAGACTGATACTGGGGAAATAGTTTGCCTTGCTTTGTTCATAGGCACCTCTAAAGGTCACCAATAAACAGTAACAAACATACCAAAAAAACTGAAGTGCAATTTGTGATATTATGGGAAGTTAGCCAGTCGCAGGAGCTGTGTTGTTACTGTTGGGTAAATAGTCAAGCTCATAGCTCCCATAAAACCACAAACTGTTGTTTTTCAGCTTCAGTTTTTGTACAGATTAAAGACGTGAGGTACACGCAGTGAATTTTAGGCAGATCAGTTCTATGTTTGCAGCCTTTAAGCTGTAGTCTTATGTTTAACAGATAGACATGAGAGAGGTAGTAGCTCCAAGCTGCAGCCTTTTCATTCTGCGTAAAAGTGCGGCCAAACTAAAAGCTGGAAAGTGGTGAAATGTAGCCAGAAAATACCTGCAGCCAATCAGTAAACAGAGTCATGTGACTCCTTTGACATTTTGACCTATGTTACAAAAGTACCTGTTTCCACACAAAAAACACGAACATGCCTCCTGACCACAAAAAAAATGTTATTTGTGTGGATGCTTTCAGCAGACTACTATCGTTAGTACTAACCCTACTACTGCAACTGCTACTACTTCAACTACTATTGCTACTTTTACTACTTCCCCTACTGCTACTACTACTACTACACCTGCTGCTTATACTACAACTACAACTACTTCTACTATTACTACTATGTCTGCATTTTCAGCCATGGTTTTCAATTCATTCAGTTCAGCATTCACACACGTTTTCTGCAGCAAATGCATTTTCTAGTTATTGCAGCAAGCTGCACTTCACCACTGCTTGGTGTGTTTTTAATTTAACTCTCAGCAAGAAAGCAAATAAGCATATTTCCTTAAGTGTTGAGCCATTTTTTTAATGTGCACTAGGGCTACAAAATGTATTAGTATTATTATTATTATGATAAATATAGTACCAGTGTATTAAATTATATTCTGTTTGTAGAAGCTATCTTGGCTGATACTTGCCATGCTGTTTGTACGCACTGTCCAACAATAAGGATTGTCTGATGGCCCAGGGCCAGCAAAAAGTTACATTTGGACAGTAAATACAATCAGCAAGTTGTGCGACTGGGCAGCGCAAAAAAGTGAGTGAGCAAGCGAGCTAGGTTACTACATCCGCTCATTCTCCAAGGCTTTGCTCTGTTTGTGTCTGTCTTTGTGCCCACAGACTGTATAAATACTGTGACGTCACCCACTGGTTTGTGGACTGCCATTTTGAGGCATCGAGTCCAGGGCTCTGTTCCGAAATCTATACTGCCACGAGTACACTTACACACAGTACTCTGTCCGCACTTACAAAGTGCACATATTTCAGCAAGTAAGTGCTGTTCCGATTCATTACTCTATGGCGCACTTACCGGATGTTACGATCACGACTACGGCTGCGACTCGTCAGTGACGTCACCCGCCAAAAAACTGGAACAGGCGGCAGGTCAGTGGTTCCGCCCACTGACCTGTAAGTGGTCCCGCCTCTTCCGCTACGTAGCTAAGATGGCGGCCGTTGAGTGCGAAAAGTGTACAATGTTCCACACTCTCAATTTTGGCCGTTATGAGTACACATCCGGGTCTTTTAGGTACACTTATTTTTCACCGCAATCATAATGTGAACGCCCTATGTACCCAAACTAGGTAAGATAAGTACAGAAAGTATGGCTATTGGAACAGACCGCAGCATTTCGGTCGCCGCCATCTTGGATTTTTGGTGCCAGAAGTGACCATACTCGACTTGCACACAGACAGACACAGCTAGGCTTGTTTACTTCATAGATAAAATGGTGGTCATTCCTAAAACAACACACGAGATGAGATGCAAAAGTCGCATTCATTGCGTCTTGAAGAAACCCATACAACCAGGTTGAGGATAATGACTCATGTCGTAGGAGTTGAATTGCTCCTTCGGGAATTAGCTCAGTGCGCAGCTAGTGTGTGATTGAGTGAAAGAGAGTGATGGTGGATATACTGAGAGCAGACAGCAAAGAAAAAATGAAGAATAAAGTTGTCAAGTGGTTGTAAATGTGCAGTGTGGGTTTCAGTTTGTCCATGAATAGACACTACAGCACTACAGCTACAACAAGTACATGTACGATGCAAGACTGAGTCCAGAAGTGAGTACACTTTTATTGTAAGTAGCGTTATTGCAATAATCAGCAATGTAATTGCATAGTTTCCTCATGTTGTGCAGCAAGAATGTCCACTGACGTATACCAATCTCAGCTGATATGCACAGATATTATAGAGTTTGCTCACTTACTACATAGTCGCTTGCTTCAGTAGCACCGCCTCTTTTGAGCATCATTGAGCAGTTCTTTAGCGTTGGTTGGGAGGCGTCAACAGGCTTCAGTTCACATGAACTGCTGAGACTGGTATATTTACTGTGGGGAGGGAGGGGTGTCATGTTGTCATTTTGCTACACTCAGTGTCATCTTGGTAACTGTACATTTGCATCTAATCTTTGTGACTGCTGTCCTTACCCTTTCCATCGTGCGGATATTGTGCACACACTGTCTGGATGATCAGACACATATGTGCTGTTCCACACACAAGTGATGGTACGATTGTAGTCGCTCTCGCAGGTGAGATTTCTGCGAACTGATGGAGACAAGAGGACATTAAAAAGATTAAACTTCAGTTATGCTAGAAAATATAACAATAAAAATCAAGTTATCAGAAAATCACTAACCGTTATCTGGTACTTTGGGACAGTTTTGGACAGCGCTGACATGAAGAAGAGCCACAAGAAGACTAAACAGCAGAGGGGTTTTCTTGTTTCTCTCCATTTGTGATGTCATTAATCTCCTTTTTTTGGGAGATCTCAAACAAGCTGGATGGTTGGTTTCCAAAGGTAGGTGACTCACAGATGTGGAGGTTTGATGGATTGTTCTTGCATCGGGGCGTAACCATAAGTCACCGCTTCCATTTTCTTCTCATCCTGTGCAGAGACATGGCAGACACTCTAAAACGGTTGTGATACCAACAGCTGATTGAAAAAAACAGAAATAGAAATGTTTCAGATCCTGCCTCAGTTTGTCAGTTTTATGTTTCCACTCACACAGACTGATAAAACTCCCTTGCAAAATGTAATAAATACCCAGTGTGATGCGATGATAACTTAAGGAAATCCCCTGTTAATCAGGCTTTAAAGGTCAGGATCAACACAACATTTGATATTTATCTTTTTATTTATATCATTCAACTGTTATTTCATTTAGTTTATTGACTGATAGATTAAAAACAGCGTCCCCTAGTTGTGTAGTAGGGTCCTGCTCAACAGCCCTTAAAGCCACTATGGTCAGAGGTAAAGAGTAATTTAACACCAGGCTGAAAACCTGTGTTTCGCTGCTGTCTCTGGTTAAAGGTGTCAAGCCTGTTTCACCTCTGACCACACCAAGCATCAATAATAATGTTTAGGTGAGAAATTAAACCACTAGAGGAAAAACAAGATGTTACGGGGGTGTCAAGTGACTTTGGGGAGCTGTGTAACAAAACAATCAAGGGTCAGTTCCTAGATTTTGGACCCTTCTACCACATCTTACAGGGATTAAAAGTTTAGCATGGATCCCTTTTTTCCTATGTGTTTCCCCGATTGTTGTTAATTATTTAAAAAAAAAATTAAAATGCGGGACAGGGAGCATAAACTTTTTTCAGCTTATGAAAGGGAGCATAGCAGACAAAAAGTTTGAGAACCACAGCTTTATGCACAGAGGACTTCTTCATATATGCACAATGTCAGAACAATATACCTAAAACAATGAAAGTCTTCAAACTAGACGTTGACACCGAGTCCCTCTACTAGACAGGGTCACAAAATACAACAAAGGTCCTCAAGCATGGCTCCAACTAGTGACGCCGCAGCTCATGGTCTTAAACTGAAAGCCATGATGCAGCCCAGTCACGGGAGAAATGTGGGGATTGTGCATTTTTGCAAACCATGGATACGTTCCATTTGCACATTATTTTGTAGCAGCTGCACCGAGACTTTTCTCAGCAATGCAGGGGAGACGGTGTGGTTAGTTTCAGGCACAAAAATCCCTTGGTTAAGGTTACAAAAAGATCATGTTTTGGCTTAAAACGCTGACATTTGGTGGCACAAAAGTTGCTGAAAATGCAGGGATGGATATCAAAAACACCCATGTTGGGTGGCTCGAAGGCTGCTAGGAAACACCACCATGTGTGGGTGAAAAACACCCAGGTCTATGGCGCAGTCGCCCCTGGGATAAGGCTGCAATGTGCTGCAAAAGACACCCAGGTTAGGTAAAGAACATCCAGGGTCACTGCCACAAATACCAGTAGAAATGTCATTAAGTGTCGTCAGAAAACAATCAGTGATGTTAGTCCGAACAGTGGTCTGCAGCTTGGCAGGCATCTCGCATCCACCGTCCCCTTCACCTCCTGATGTTAAAAGTCAGCTTAAAAACGTCACTCTAAAACGTTGATTTAAGACGTGTGAAATGTGCAACTGTAATTTAGTGGTGGTTTGCAGAAAAATAAACATTTTCTTCCAAGCCCTGGGGTGCACAGGGGCCCCCAGGACCCAGCTTGGTTGATATGGTGCTGTAAGTGGTGCAAATTCCTAAACATGTCTGCAATTAAGAAAACTGCCAAAAGCATTAACAAGCAGTGAACCTGGAACTGTCAGGGCTCCAGACGGTTTAGAAACGGTTGTTCGCTTTGCCTGATGGTTATCCAGCTTTGAATGAATGAAGAATGCTTTTTGAATAGAGTAATAATGCTGTGAGCTTCTTTAGGGGGGTGACAGCAATATTTGGGGATGCCAAAGTTGGATGTTTGATTTGATTCAACTTTAGTGTCAGGAAATATTCTGAAATTTGTCTGACATCAACTGTCAAAAAACAACATTTTACCAAACATTTAAACCATACTACAAACATCCTGAAATTCTTCACAGAAGTGGCTTCAAAGTGAGTGAAATGAATCGTAGCCATTTGATGTGTTATTTACGCTCCGCCAAATCATGAAGCTGACACAAATACTGACTTGTCAATCAAGAATTACAATGGAAATTTATCTTGTATTGTACTATGTCCTTAATGACGTCTTTGTGGTTTGATTGAACGTGTTCTTTCTTATAATGTCCAGTAAACTAAACCAAACTTGTCGGCTATACTACCTGAAATGGTAAAAAGAGGAACAGCAGAAGTACCAGTTACAGTATTTGACACATGAATAAACAAAGGTTCATTGGATGTGGGTGTGAAGATTTGCAAACCAAATGACTTGTGGTGAAACTGAACAACCTTTTGGAAAACATTTTCAACAATGTGCTCTAAAGACAGTCATCATACCAGTGTGTCATAAAAAAGTAAATAAAATACCCCACATTTAAGCAGAGCAGCTGTCTGTCTGCTCA
Source organism: Cephalopholis sonnerati (assembly GCA_019142605.1). Lineage (NCBI taxonomy): Eukaryota > Metazoa > Chordata > Actinopteri > Perciformes > Serranidae > Cephalopholis > Cephalopholis sonnerati. The sequence continues at coordinate 40,862,593 of JAGQAX010000003.1, read as the reverse complement.
GGTATCACATCCTCTCTTACCACCTGATGACATGAAACAATATGTGATATGCCACATGTTACATGTTAGATACAACCAAACTTTGTGTCTTACCTGTCGGTGAATCTGCTCTGGATGTGCTTCAAAGCGCTGGTTTCACTCCATTTGATGCCCTGTGTAAAAAACCATAGACAAATAAGGTTCTTACTCTCAGGAAATGGCAAACCACCACTCCGTAGAGAGATCGTTTGCAGTCTTTGAAGGCCACTTCTAAGAAGTTTGATCTCAAGTCAAGATCTGTTTTTTTTTTTTTTGTCCTCTATGGGTTATATCCACCTACGCTCCAAGCTCAGACTTAAGGGTGTGAAAACTGAAGTCATATTCACCTCTCAGTTTTTGTAGTTGGGTTAACACCTCAGAGCATTTTCCGCTATCCTGCGACTGATAATTGAGGACATATTTTAATGGCAGTACTTGTTGCTTACCCGTTTCTGAAGAAGCTGATGGTTTCAATAAGAAAAAACAAAAATCCACCACACTGTCCTAACACAGATGAATACTGGCTACCTCAGTGTGGATGCTACAGTTTTTATCCTCTCCTTTACTTCCCTGCAGCCTGTCATTTCCCCCTGTCTGTTACATGTAATGACACTGAGCGCACGTACACACATGCAAGCACAGTTTGTTCAATATCTCATGTTCAATGTGTGTTTCTTCTCTTTTTACCCTTTAGTTGACACATATTAAACAGGTTGTTGCTCTCACATCTGAACCACACTGACATTTAAACTGTCAAAAACAGGATGAAAAATAAAAGTGTGTCACAGGTATGATTTGTGGTTGTGGTTATTACAGCCCACTGCAAATCGACCCACAAACACCCACAGCCCCAAATGCAGCAACTAACTTTCACTCTGCTAACTCTCACTCTGCACAATAACAGTGGGCTACATCGTGATGAGGACCCTGTGAACATTTTATATTTGTAAGAACTTATTATTTTTTCTCTTTTTCCATTTCCGTTCACAGGGGAAAAAGCACAAGTTCTGCAGACGCCCCGGTCACCTGTTTACGTGGTTTAATAAAGGTCAAAGTGTTTTTTTCTGAGAACTCAAATGTTCCATTACTCTGACAGGTGCACTTTCTGCTAAGACTACTTCCTTTTCTTAAAACAGCACTAATCTGATTGCAGATAATGTCCTCAGCAGTTCTAATCATAAACTTATCATCACAATCAGGGAGTCAAAAAACAAGCAGACGTGCCCATCAGGAAGTTGACATATTTAACAAGTCACTTTGTCCTTAGCTGACCATCTCTGGGTGTTAAAAAAAACCTCACTTGTTAAAAAATGTGAGAAAAGGGACGCTGAACTACACAGATCCTCTTAAAGCCATAGTGTAACTGTGTGTTAGATTTAGCCTGCTCTATAGCTGCTGCTTCAAGGGGTCAAAAAGGTTTCAAGTAGTGCTTACAAATTAGTCTTAGAACAGAGAGTCCTTTACTGTAACAAAGTCTGTCCTACTGTGGCTCTGGATACCAAAGCTGCAGTGGCACCCCTACTAATTTTTCATAGGGGTGACCAGATGAACCACTGAAAATCTTGGAGTGGCACACCAAAACCAAAAGCCATCACTGAATTTCAGAAATTCCCGTATGCTGTCATAGTGTATAGGCTGGTTGAAAACTGTGTCAAAGTGGAGAGTCAGGGAATCACACACTGATATACTGGTTTCCTACTGTACAGTTAAACACAACACAAGAATCCTGTTTTAATGTGTTATGTATCTGTAAATGCTAACTGATTCATTGTACTTCAGATAGGCTGGTTTGTCATTTTCTTGAAAAAGACAGCTTTAATTTGAAGGAGTCATTGAATGTAAAGAAGAAAACATTTACTGACAACAGGCCCTCTCTAGTTTAGAGGAGGCTGAAGGCTCATAGAGCCCATTTTCATTCAGATATCATGAGGAGAGAATTCACGGGACCCCTTTGAAAATGGCTATGCCAGTTGTTCCCTCACCAAAACTTAGCCCAATTTTGAAGCATTATTCAGCCCCCTTCCTGGCAAGATATTCCAACACGGTTGGTACCAAGTGCTCCAGCCAAAGGGTCCAGATTCCTCCTTAGTTATTAGTTTAAGGTCAAATAATTTATTATAACCAGCGTCATACTTGCCTTTGGCCATGTTGTCAAGTCAGTTTGCTGTCTCTGTTAAGTACCTGTACAGTAGTTACCCACTCTACAGCAAGAAATGGTACTTCAGACGTGCCAGAAATTCAATGTATTTCAAAATTAAGTGGGTTTTTTTTGTTACAAACTTGACACTTTAATGAGCGACCAACTTTTGGACCGCGACCCAACAGCTGGGAAGCACTGCCTTTGGTTGTCTTCCCATGACACCACTACCTTTGTGCTATCCTACAAAATGAGCGCACCACAGCCTCTTTAAGACAGTAGCCCTTTTTACATAGGAATTGTGCAAATTTGCAGGAAAGCCCAATCCGTCTTCTTTCAGCATTGGCAGTATAAAAACAAAATCGGGGAGTGCGGCAAAATGCCGCCTGCCTACTTTTGTTTATACAGAATGCGCCTTTTTCGGGGCAATGTTGGGCGTGAGCTAGTAACAAAACGTGTAGCTCAGCGTGTGACGTAGACGGTGACGTACCGAGGAAAGCCGCGGCTGGTCAGTCCTTCGGCGATTCTCTCGTACATTGGCCCGTCCTTCACGGTTCCCGTCATCTGACAGTTAATGGCCTCCTCGTTAGTGAGGGCAAGGAGGGCGCACAATTCTTTATCTCCCCAGTTTCTCATCTTCTGGTTTGCATCTCCTTAGTGCTGCTAGATACTCATTCCTGCTATCAGCTGTTTCCTGGTTTGAAGTCCATGCCAGTGGGTCAAACGTGCGGCGTCATCAACAGCCCCTCCCACAAGTCATCAACAGACCCTCCCAAGGCGGAAAGCCGCCTCGCTCTGTTTAGAGCAAAACCGTTCCTCCAATATGACTACCCTATGTGGCGGAAAATTGGGCGCCTCAGATCAACTCGCCAATCCGGCTGTGTGTGTCTAAACGCTCGCAGCTTGCCGGCAAAACGGGCCGAACATTCGCGGAAAATCTGGCAGTGTAAAAGGGGCTAGTAATATCAACCTTCAGTTATTTTCACCGGGGCGGGGGGCACTGGGGGAGGCAGCACTGCCCCCCCCCCTTAGGGATTCACAAAATCACAAACCTGAAATTGTGAAAAACAAAAGCAAAAGTAACTGCGATGCCTGGGCCGTGTGCTGCAAATGGAGGTAGATTCCATCCCAAAGGTTGCGTTTAGATGGACACTTTGAGAGATAATATAGTTAGGAGGCTTAACACGTTGTCAAGGATAGGAAACAATAGTTATGTTCCAAAGAGTGAAGTCTTTCGTCTGTTTACATTTGCTCTGTTACCTTGGCTGTCCATGCACAAATGATCTTTGTGCGATTATGTCATGAGGACGTTCTAGGTGCTTCCTTCTGGCTTTCAGTCCCTGTAGTAGTAGTAGTAGTAGTAGCCATGTAGTCCCCTTTAACTTCCCAGACCTTCTATCCTCAAACCATCCACTAGATGCCCTCAGACTCTCTTGCCCTCAGTCCTGGTCACCTGACATCCCTTCCCACCAACACACCTGCTCCTACTTTGCTCATCAGCCCTGCAGGTATATATACCAGCATGTCTGTACTTGTTTCCTGCCAGATCGTCTTATGTACTCTTCACTAAGTGTTCCAGCTTCTTTGCTCGTCTGCCTGTTACCTGCCTGTGCGACCCTTGACTTTGGAGTCCTGCCTTTTTGCCTGCTCCCTGCTCGGTTAAGTCTGCCTTCTTTTGTTTCCCTGCTTGGTTTCAGCAAAGACAGTCTGTTATCTCTACCAGCTTGAGCTTTGATTCTTGCTTCTGGGCCCAAACCCACATTTACCAAATCACGACAGAGCTTTAATCTTTAATCCACTGCTACACCTCAGTGTGGGTGGCAGCAGGGTTTTTGTTCTGACTGCTCTATAAAACCTGAATTAAATGCAGTCGCAGTAATCAAAACAAAATATGTTGATGCATTAAAGGCAGAGACATCAGACTGCTGAAACACAGCACTTTGCACTAAAAGATGTTTGATGTGGGTGTATTTCCATGCTCATAAAAAAACAGCTTGTCTGTATTCAAATCATAATCCATTTGTCAGTTTGTCAGTTTAACTGAAAGTCAGGTCAGTTTCAGTGAGAGTTTATATCTGATGCGGTGGTATCATTCAGAACAATCGTTACAATGGTTAACCTCAGTTGGTCTTATCAAGTGATTTACGGCAGTGGCTAAATCGTTGACCAGAGCTTTGTTTGAGGTTTTCTGTTGTTCTGTTTTGATTAAGACCTGCCTGGAAATGAATATTTTCCAAACAACTGACGATGATGATTCAAGATATAGCTTTTATGTTGTTATATTTTATGTAGCTTAACAGAATATGTATCTGGATTTCAAAACCAATTATTAGAATACGGTGCCCAAGTTATTCACTGAATTATGACACCGATTACAGCTTCTTTTACAATAAACAAAACTATAAATGCAAATTGGACTGCGGTTGTGAGGCTGGTTGGATGTAGTGCCAAATTCACAGACATGACAAGACAGCTTATGGTAGTGAAATGAACATTCACTTCATTGGCATCAGCTCTGGTGGACATTCCTGCAGCGGTGTTGTAGTACTGGAGATCGGCCTTGGTCTCGGGGCCACTTTTTGAAGGTCTCGGCCTTGTCTCGGCCTCAGACCTTCAGATTTTATTTCAGGACTGGTCAACACCACAACTGTGGGGATATCACAAAGTTGCCTGTGCAAAAAGAGAACACTAAATATGAAGATGGTTAAGTTAATTTTTATTTAATCCTCAATTAGTCTTGGAAAATATATTTTGAAAGCTCAAAGTCTTGACTATTACTAGTTGCAATGGGCCAACCTCACAGTTGTAGTGAGTTCTCCAAATACCAATCAAAATACTAATTTTTAAAGTATAATTCCGATTTAGTTTTGATTTAGGAGGGCTATGGAGTTGGCCTGGTATGATTGAGACACACCCAATAGCGATATTATTTAATGAATTTATCCTCAAATAAAAAGCTTACTAGTGCTGGAGGAAAGCAGCTAGCAGCAGTTAGCGGCTAACTCAGGGAAGAACAGCAGCTGATGCTTATTTAGTCTCTCTTTCAAACTCGGTCAGAACTAATTTTGAACGATGTTTGAGTGCTGCTTGGATGGAGACAGACGATATTTTGTAGTTGCAGCTCGCTTATAAAGGGGCTAAAATTAGTGCGTTCACCTGGGTGCTGTATTTCCATCACTGCCGATCAGAGCCAGAGCCAATGAATACCCATGATTACCGCAGAGTCACTTGACCTCGGTGTGAATGCCAATAGTAACCTTTCCCATTGCATACAAAAACCACATGTTAGCAGGTGTGTGGGTTTTTGAGCAGTGGGTTAGGGGCTACAGATAGATAGATAGATAGGATAGATAGATAGATAGATAGATAGATAGATAGATAGATAGATAGATGATTGTGTAAATTACAGCACTACGATCAGGCCATTATTTTGAGTTGTCAGATTACTCCAGTGACATAATTTGAGTAATTGGTAAACTATGCATAGTTAGTTGGAAACTTACTTTACTTTACTTTACTTACTTAACATTACTGAGCAATGTGTGACAAACAGTACTACACAGTTGCATTATAGGAAGTGGATGATGTAGTGGTTCTTTTTTTTCTAAAAATGTTTCAACTGGTAAACTTTTCTATGAGGGGAATTGTGATAAGATGCATTCAGTGTCATGACAGACAATGGCATGATTGAACGTCGGGCTGTACAGTCCGCTGAACTTCCCCAGCTGACGGTCTGTACTTGTCCAGCACATGATCAGCAACTGCTGGTGGGAAAAACCTCACTGGGGAGGCAGCTCTTTGAATCAAGTCAACAAATCGAGAGCTCTTTCGAGTCTCACTTTGTCAGTCACTATCTGCATAACAGTCTAGCTCTTTCTAAGCCCACATTTTCGTTCTCTTTATATCTGTCTTATTCTGACATTTGGACTTCCCCTCTGTCACTTTCCTCTCTTTCTTTCTGAAAAGCACAGAAACGACCACAAACTACATACGCGCAGAAAAAAACCACTTCCTAACCCCTTTCTCTTCCCAGAAAGCTACTGTTGTTTCTAATAAGCATATTAAAAAAAAAAGAAGAATTTACTACCCAGCAAGTTTGCTCTTCCTACCCTGCACTCTTATACACATTTTTTTCTTGATGATACTGATGCAAAGACTACTTAGGTCACAGTCTCTCACAGCTGCCATATTGACAGGGTGAATATAAGCTATATAGCTGCATTAGTACTGACCACTGAGGCAGCTAGTTTAATGTGACATTCATTCAAATCCTTTCTTAGTGAAGCAACATTTGAACTTTTTAAGGACTTGTAGAACACTGATACTACTAGAATCAGTCTGTGTTGATTGTAAAGACATGGTTATTACTGATCCTTAAACGAGTAAATCTGGCCTGAAAAAGTGAATTTGACTTAAATTATGCTTTGTTAAATGAGGTCTGCAGGATACAATGTTCGATGTAGTCACATCAAAAACAGAGGAATGAACCCAAATTCAGATCGATGTGGACAAGAGGTTTACTGAGACTGGCCTCCCAAAAAGAACATCAGAGGTGTTAGCCAGTGACAAAGCCCTGTGACAGCCAGCTAGTAATTATGATGGGGGCAGAGGAGGAAACTGGATGACGTTATTATCAAGCGACAAAGGATGGAAACAAAACATCAAATGACAGCATTCATTTTTTTAAAGGAATACTTCGCCTGTAAAATGACCACTTGTGTATCAGTTACTCACCCCATGTTACGATGAACTCGTGGAGAAAACTTTGTTTTTCTTGTATGCCTCCACGGTGAACGCAGAATCCAAAAAGGCAAACATTCTTTGTGAACTGAAGTAATTGGGGGCCACGTTTAACAACAGTAAAACTATATTAAAACATCCATTTACAAACTCTCACACAACTCCTGCAGTATTATGTGGGTCTGATTTATCAAATCGTAAGCTCAGTACTTCCCAAAAACATGCATTTTTGCTAAATTATTAAAATATACAACACCTCTGCCTATGAGTAGCGCAGCTTAAAGGTGCCTGAGCACATTTGTGCATATGAGCTCTGCTTGAGCAAAGACCAAACGCACACACATGTTTGTCGTGACCTGTTTTAAATCGTACTGTTTTAATGAAAATGCATGTGTTTGGGGAATACTGAGCATACCACTGGATGAATGAGACTTGGATTATACTGCACATGTTGAGTGAGAGTTTGATAACTGATGTTTTGATATAGTTTTGCTGTTGTTAAATGCGGACCCCATTTACTTCAATTCATGATTATTCACTGTTTTTTGGACAGTCTTTTCACTGTGGAGGCAATTTTTTCTCTTCAGTCTTCTTCATGAATTCAAGGTAACATGCAGTGAGTAATTAATATACAACAGGTCATTCTACCGGTAATTTCTTTTTATAGTGCATGGCAAAGTGGATCTCAGCTGGAATCCAAGGGCCCATCCACACGAAGCCTTGTCAGGGTGAATTCCCCAAGTTTTTAACCGGTTTGGCCTTTCATCCACATGAAACCGGCGTTTTCAGAGGTCGAAACCGCATTTTTTGGAAGCGGGGTTTCAGAGTGCACAAATATGAAGACGGCACCTTTGCATCTTCGTGTGTACAACCAATGCGCGACTTCCGGCCGGCAATGATGTCATAGCCCCACCTCTCTAACCTCTGACTACCCCAGCAGGAAGCCGTCCCATCACAACAACAACAATGGCGGACTCGTCTCCCTGCTACAGAACCTGCTGAGCTTATTGGGGCCTCTACAGCAAAATCTTCTCCTCCTTCACTACAACAAGCAGCAGACAGCAATAGACAACTATTTACGCTACAGCAAGCTATTTGCGCATGCTCCGCATCTTCTCCGGTTCAGAGCTGTATGCTCCGGGTTTTGGTGGCGCGCCATCTCCTGGCTGGCATATATACTGCAGCCTTTTTATGCGGTTTCAGTGGCTTGAACCGGCTTTGTTTTGACGCCTGCATTCTTGTAGTCGGTGCCATGTTTACAGAACACTATTGCAATCTGATCATTTTATTTGGCGGTTTCACAAAGAAAAGTCTTCATGTGGATATAGCCCAAGTCTTGTGTACAATGCTAAGAGAAGCACATTACAGCCTGAAACCCAACAGACACATTTCAATGAAATGAGGACTGTAAGTAAAGCACTAAAGGTGTTAAATGCCTTTGTTGGTTTGGTCATAAAGCCACAAGTAGAAGAGTGTGAGGTGAAGGTGGGAGACATTAGCATAACTTGCAACAGCAGCATGTAGGAGTAAGCATCATGACCTGAAACAGCAGCCATGTGACTGATCGGCATAGACTGTGGGCTTGAATTATTTATTCACCATTTACCGGACAGATTGCCATAAAATTTGGCACAGACATTCAGACAATGTATCCCAGTAAATTTGGTTGATACTTTTGAAATAAAATGTCATGAAAACTGTAGGAAGGATTGCCTTGAACTTTGGTACAAACATTAACATTCCCTACAGGATGAAAGCCCCAGTGTCAGGTCAAAATTTCAATTTGTCTGATACGTGTTAGCATTAGCACTGTGAGCTTTCTGACTTAAGCTTTTAGCTAAAAGCACAGCCTCATAGAGCTGCTAGTGTGGCTGTAGGCACAAGGACGTGTTAAAACGTGTTTGGGTCCCTTCTGTCACTCTCGTTACTCCCCCACACTGTTTGCTCTTCCCCGTCTTGTGCTTCCTCCACCTTTTCACACCTTCCCACATATCAAACCCCACACGCTTGTCTTTCTCTCTCTCTGTATCTTTTTACACAAAAACTCTGAGTGTATACGGCAGGATGTCATCTGCTGTCGTGAGCATTACAGATCCCTGGCTCTTACTGTCATTCAGACACCATGTGAAGAATTTGATGCCAAACTACCTTCATTAGTCAGAATTTTCAAAACATAAAATTGGATGGTTTTAATGGTTACTGGGATGAAACTCTTAATTTGAAAAAGTTCACAGGCATGACTGTGTCTAAAGTACTATAGTCGTTTGTATGATTTGGCTAAAAAAGTTTGACACACATGCAACACAAGAGTTCTATTTGCTGTCCAAACAATGAAAATTAGCTGTGATTACCATGTTTTCCTTGGCAGACTGGAGAGGACATTAGTTGCTCTAAAAAAAAAAAAGCCACCAAGAGGACCTTGAGTTCAAGTTATTTGGTCAAACTTCTGTATTCTAGTAAAAAAGGATCAACTTCAGATGTAATCAAAATTATCTTGCTGTTGTCATCGTCATCTTTAACAAACACACACACTATAACCACTTCTAATCTGTCAAACACACCCCATGATCAAACGAAACACACTATATCATCCGCTTCATCACCATTACCACTTCTGCTTTCCCGTCACCGACTCATTCATTCATTACACTGACAGATAAGGCTGATCTAAATCAAAAAGTCATTCTTGACAAAAGACGATTTACACAAGAACATACCTGTCCATTTTCTGTCTGTCGAAAGCTCTTCCCCTTTCTCTAAATTCAAAATGAATGATCAGTCGTTTCCATGCCTGTAGACTCATCCAGAATGTGCTGAAAGGTTTTGTTTCTGTAAAACTAGACCATCTCGTCTCGGGATCTGTAGGCCGAGTGACGTGTAGGAAAGGTTTGTGAGCAAAGAAAAAAAAGGGCTGTGGTTTGTGGCTTCCAAGCCCCAGTTTCAAGAAGCAGTGTGAAAGATTAGGGTGGAAACCCCTTTTTAGAGTTGGCTTCTTTTTTTTAACCGCTGTATATGTTCCTTTTACGTTATGACGTTCAGTGTTGCCTCAAAAAAATGTCTTCGTGTTACTACCATTCATCATTTGTGAGAAGTAACAGTATGCTTTCCCAGACCTCCAGACTAGGCACTAAAAGGCAACCCTTAAACCAGCAAGTGGTTCTCAGCCAAGGGTCCAGGAACCTTCAGGGATTCTTGAGGGAGTTCTAGGGGGTCTCCAGAAAAATGGGGAAATATTTTTTCACACTATTTAATTTACTATAGAAGTGAGCCTAATGTCGGTAAGAGTCATATGAGTGACTATTCTGATCGCAGGTTTCACTTCCCCCACAGTTATCTCCTCAACTGTAGTTGACAACTATAGAATTCTGGTTTTAATAATATCTAGCAACCAAAATTTTTTCAGATGGAGAGCCCTTATCAAATGGGGGCCGTGACCTAATGTGTATCAGTTTTGTGTTCTGGACACCAGTTGCACCCCCAGAAATTTTTCATGGGGTGGCCAGATGGGCCCACTGAAAATCTTGGGGTGGCACACCGAAGCCAAAAGCTGTATGAAGCTGAATTTGGGGAATTCTATTATGCTGTTGTATAGGCACCTTGTATATGAGACAACTCAACCTGCTCTCACTCCGAAGTTGTCAAAATCCGGCACTTGGGCAGTGACCGGCATCAGACACCAACGAAAAAAGCCATGCTTTCACATTTATGTGATGATATGCAGCCAGTCCCCTGACAGTGACAGGGGGAAACACACCGGGACAGCAACAGAAGTTAAGGTGGCAGAAGTCCGACTATGGCGGGCGGTAGGGGTGGTGGATGGATCCAACAACCACAGACTTTCACCATGGAGGCTGGTGTTGGTTTCATGTAAGTTTGTAATGCCAAACTCTCTTCTTTGCTCCTAAACCCAACCATTTGCTTCTGTTGCCTAAACCCAACCACGTGCGTTTGTTGTTGAAGGAAAAAAGAACTTCAACCCGCAGTGCTGTACTGACGTAGCGCGTTTATTTTGAAAGAGACTATGAGCAATTTCCTGTGAAAATGTAAGTGTATGTTGTAAACAGACAGTGTATTTCACTGGTAGAACTTGACACAGCGTCCCAGAGCGTCATCAACCACCACACGTTGTACCTTGCACATCATATCTTGACATGGAATGTCCTTGACCAAACATCAATATGTGACAACTGGCCATGTCATTTATTCCCTTGTCAAAATTTTGCCTAACTTTGGAGTATTATTTATCATCCTTCCCATCAAACTATACCAACATAGTTGGTATCAATGAGTGCCTTAGGTTGCCTTGTTTCACAAGATACCACTAACTAGCTTAAAAATAAGTGCACCACAGCCTCTTTAAAACAGTAATATCAGCCTCCGTTTATTCTCTATCAAGGGGCCATGGCCCCCCTTGGCCCCACCGTCGGGGACGCCACTGCTTGACAAGAAACAAATTGAGAACCACTGTCTTAAACGATCTTAAAACACGAAAATATCCTTACTTGTTCACCTTACTACAAACTCTTGAAGGAAACCTCATTTTATGCCTCCTTGTTTTCCTCTGCAAACTTAAAGGACAGGTCTTGTTTTATTTTAAAGGAATAGTTTTTGGGAAATGTGCTTATTTGCTTTCTCGCAGTGAGTTAGACGAGACCATTGATACCACTCTCTGTCTACCAGCACCTCTAAAGCTCACTAATCTTATATTCCTGTTTGTTTGTTTCAGATGGAGAAACACCACATGACCTTGAGGTATTCACAGGAAATGGAGTGGGCTGTCAGTGAGCTCAGCACTACCTGTTTGCACAAAAATGTGGTCATTAACGTAATTTCCTGCAGTTTTTGCAGGAAAAAACAAAACAAGGAGTGGCCACTGTGGTTATTAGATAAAGAGCTGACTGCAACAGGCCGCGCACCTCCAACTTAACAAGGTAACCACTCGATGAATGCAGAATATCAGAAACCATCCCTCTGTCACAGCTCAATGACACACACAAGGGAAACACAAAGAAGGCATTTTGTATCCCAAAAAAAAATGATTGAATATCTCCGTCAGACTGCTGAAGCCTCAAATAAACTCCAGTTTAACTTTGCAGGCATTTTTTGCATAGAAACAGGGTTGTGGATTCTGTCTGGAGAGGGGGAATACAGCAGCCAGTAACTCTTTCACCATGCACTTGCTGCTGCTGTGTTAGCTCACGCTAGACACTGAACTGACCGTTCACTGAGAGGTGAGTGGCTCTAGAGCAGGCCCGTAAGAATGCAGCTTCCAAATTTTCCCAGTGGCCACCTGTGGTATTACAGAAAAAAAAAAGAAGAAAATCCCCTGCAGCCCAAAAAGCATTTCCCTCAAAGACCACCATTGTTTTACAAGACATCTGTAAAATAACAGAAAACATGTAAACATGATGTAAATATGTAGTAATATATGCCCCCTCCCCTCCTCTCCAAGGCTTGAGAAAGAGAAAAGGGAAAAAATGGAATAAAACAAAACAAAAATTAAACACAGAAAGAGCAGCTACAGTATAAAAACATGCACACAACATCTTTTCAAATGCTGTGATTACAACCAGGTAAAAAATACATTCAACAAAAGGGAAAGTTTTTGATAAAGTTCATAAAAGGAATCCAGATTAAGAAGACGTTTTTGTGGGCTTCACATACTTTATATATACATATATCAAAATTTTTAAAGATCACCTCCTTTAACCACTGTAAGAATGATGGGGCTTTGTTTGACTTTGAGTTAAACATAGGTCTGTGAGTCACCAGTGAAGCAAAGGCTACAGCATGTGCCTGCAGGGTTGTAACCTTGCAATATGAGGATGATACATGACTAACTAAACTATTTTAAAATCTGTGACATCATCAACACATAAGGTCTATGAGCCAAGCGGAAACTCACAGGCGGGGTCAGCAGGAGAAACACTACAAGAAATTTGGAAGCTATAAACTTTTTTGGCATGTATATATGCACCAGGTGAGCAGCTCCGCTGGCATGAATAGGCGCCATCTTGGGGTCCAGTATCTAGTTAATACTATACATCTTTGATGCAGAGATAGTCCTTCAGCTCTGCGTCTGTGTAACTGCACCAACAGAAAGTTTTCTCATCTGGTAGGGAGTCAGATAAGCAAAGATGTCCGCTGAGAAGGTGATCCATGAGTGTGTCTCAGGACACATGAGCATACATACTGCTGAAAGAGTGTGGCAATGTGCAGCCCAGACCACCTATGAATGTGGTATGAGCAATCGGATCTGAAGACGTATCGATGACACATTTACCCCCTTTACACCTTGCATTAGCATGCATTTTTTGCAATCTGATTGCTCATGACCACATGAAAGTACAGGTGTAAATACACTCGAAATGCATTAAGGACGTATTGTTATCTGATCAGCCAAACCACTTCTGAAGGTGGTCAGGGACGCATTGTGACCACATCAAACACAAGTGTAAATGCAAATGCGTCACCAATCCACATGCAACAACTCCGTGGACGAAAACACGTAAGCAAGGTGCACCAGCTGGACACAGGAAGAAGGAGGAAGAAGATAACAACAGCACTCACCGGGGTAGCGACTGCCAAGAAAAAGAAAACACAGATGCTAGTCGAGGATGGAGTCACGGTGAGACGAAGTGTCTGCTCTCCATCTGGTCCGACAAAGGTGTCCATACAAGAACTCGACTTCACGGGCGGCTAACATCTTGTTGTTGTTGTTACTGTGGCGCAGATGATATGACGTTGTAGTCTGCTGCTGGAAATGTTTGCAGCAGAAGAAGAGGAGGATTTGACGTCAGCGAGATGGAGCGTGATCTGATAGCAAACTGATCTGGATGTGGACACCAGAGATTAATTAATTAATACCAGGTATAAATGTATGTGGTCAAGCGCTGGCCATTTGCAATCCGATCGCAAAAAACACGTGTTGATGCCAGGTGTAAAGGGAGCCACTGAGTGCATTCACACCTATACTTAAAGCTGCCCACTTCTGATCCAATCACCTAGGACGCATGTTAACACCGCATGTAAACAGGGTCCAGAAAGACACTGTGAGAGACAGCAAAGCAAATGTTGGAAACAGTCTCTTAAGTTAAAACAGTTTCCCATCACAGTATTCACTGTTATTCACACTGACCATCATGAGCTGTCATTAACAAAGTTAATGAAATCAGTCATTCCAGCTGCAGGACACCAGTTTTTATCGGAGATTTTAAAGTTTGTTTGTGTGACAGATGAGAGGATGAAACATGAAGGGCTGCCCCATATCATGTCCCACGTGCACTTTGTGCAACGAAACATTTAACTTCAACTTTTTTTGAAAACCAACGTACGTAAATTCAACTTCTGCTTTGGCAACAACTGCTCCCACATCTCTGTTTGCAGTGTCACACTCTTAACTATTACATGGCAACCCTTATGGTCTCTGCTTGTTTGTAGTACCATAACCATCATTCATGAATATTATATTCTCAAATGCCCTGATTAATATTCACAGAAGTTTTGGTGTGACCTCAGCAGACCTCATTTGCCTCATTTGTTCATCAGTAGGAAGAACAGCAATTAATTATGTTGAATTTTGTAAAACAAACCAGAAATTGCAAGGAGCATATTCAGCAAACTAACACCTGAAATGCAAAGTCTATATTTTTCATCTGAGGTCAAACTGAGTCAGATGTTTTGCTGCCCTCAAGTGGGCACTGCTTCAATTTACCATTCTGATCAGGATTTTGTCAGGTATGTTTTCAGCAGCTAAAATAAAGACATTAAATGATCTTGTTATTAGAAAATGGAAAGACCCTTACACAGTGTTTACTAAACTACTCTAATTCCTGTACACATTTTTGTTTAAAAAATATAATGCTGATCTTGAAACACGACAGAGGCAAATTTCAGTGGTATATAAAAGTGACATCTGGTTCTTTAGTTTTAAAAATTAATTCAGGAAAGGTTTTGGCAGTGTACGGCCCCTGTATTTCGATCTGTCTTGCCAGTGGACCGCATGTTCACAGTGAGATAACAGAAATTATTTCTTTATCAGATCAACACACTCACCAGTTTGGGCCAAGACAAAACGGCTACTCCCTCAGGCTGTAACAGCAGAGATGAAGACTTCAGTTGACTCTCTTTTGGGATTCCTTTATGTGTCATTTGTACAACATCCATAAAGAGTATAGTTCAGCTGTATTAGTGAGAGATGACTTGTTCTTGACAAGAGGCTGCTTTACACTAAAGGCAAAGAGGAAGTTGGAATTTTTTTTGAGCTTCACTCCAGTTTCATTTGTAAAGTTTCAGTGTGAGGCTCCGGAGAAAGACAGCTGATTGGTGACTGGTATTTCCAGGGTGCAGGTTTGCATATGGACAGAAGGGACATGTCCCTGACAATATTTTAGTAAGACAGAATTGTCCCTACATAAAAAAACTGTGTAAACTCATTTTACACGTTATTCTCATTCTTACAGCTCTATGAATGAAAATATGGGCGTCTCGTATTGATTCAGTAAGGGATTGTGCATTTTAGTTTAGTTTATGTTTTGGTATCTGAGCTCCAGTGAAGAGGAGCACACAGCTGCTTTAACTTTGCCTCCTCCAGAGAGAGCCCCAGACGAGCTTCTCTGTCTGTCAGATGGTCTGAAGGCGAAACCACCACATGAGCAGAGCACCACTGTAATGCACAGTGGACTAAAAAGCAGCTTGATGTTTTTTCTTTTGTTTGATGTGAATTTATTTTTGTAAAATTACAACTATTTTCAAAGTATTATAACTTTATTCTCGACTTCTAACAGAGCACAGACATGTGGGATATGTTTGGAACGTGCAGAACGTTTTACAGATGAGCAGGAACCTTGCTGAAACACACGAGTGCAGAGGTTTGTTAATTAATTCAAATGAATTAGTGTGTCATTGACATGAACAGGTGCCATATGCACCATATGCAGAGGTTACTTCCCAAAACAAAACACCTTGGGTTGGTAGTCTGATTGAACTGCCAAGCCAAGGTGTCAGTATTTGACAACCTGGGAATGACACTCAATAATCAACTATCTTTCTACGGAATTTTATACTCCACCTTTAAGCCATGTTGACTGTTCAGTCTATTATTATAATGTTACTCAGTCTGATATTTATATTAATCATCAATATTAACTGTCTTCACCCGTCCCTTACACCTCAGAGTGCGGCTATCCTTGTTCAGTCTTTGGTTACATCCTGTATTGATTATTGCAGCTCTGTCCTCTTTGGTCCCGCTCTCAAGTGTCTTCATAAACTCCTACAAGAACCCCCTCCATAGATCATATCACTCCTGTTCTCCAGCAGCTTTACTGGCTTCCTGATAAATATGGCATCGATTTCAAGACTCTGCCTCTCACCTTTAAGGCCCTTCCTACCTGTCTGAACTCCTTCATATCTACACACCCTCCAGTACTCTTAGATCCTCCTCTGCAATCCAGCACACATCACCATCTGACTACAACAGAGCCTCACCTCTGGAACTCTTTACCCCACGACATTCGCAATATTGACTCCATTTCCACTTTTAAATTCCGTCTGAAAACACACCTTTTCAAGCTGCCATATTCGCTCTGATTTACTATTGACACACATATGGTAACCTGCACTGATGATGACTTTACAATGGAACACATTCTCACTCCGTAGTTGCGTTGGTTAATGAGGTTCTGGGACACCATGTCAAGTTCTGCCTGTTACATGCATTGTCTTCTTTCAAGATACACTTCAGTTTTCACAGGAAATTTAACGTTTACATACAGTCTCTTTCAAAATAAATGCACTATGTCTGTACAACACCACGAACTGATGTTTTTTTTTCCCTTCAACAACATACACACACATGGTTGGGTTTAGGAAAAGAGAACAGGTGTTCATTGGACCCATCCACCACCTCTCCCACTCGCCCCTCTTGGACTTTTGACGCCTTAACTTTCATCCTTGTCCCACCACATTTCCCCCTGGCGCCGCCGGACGCTGTTAAACTATAACAGCAACTGGCCACGAATCATGCTGACGTTAAAGGATGTGTTTTTTTTTTTTTGTTGTTGGTTTCTGATGCCGCAAGTCACTGCCCAAGCATCGGATTTCGACGACTGAGTGAGACCAGGCACTATGATGATGATTTTATACCTTATATTTATAACTACGATAACTATGATAACTTTTATTGTATATTACAGAATTATTTGAGTTTCTGATCTATGGATACATTGCTGCTTTATTATGCAGTATAATTATTATTGTTATTAGTGGGAGGAGGAGCTGAGTTAGAGGTTATTTATGTTTATGTTAGAGTACTTGTATATTAATACTTCAAAAATATGTTTTATCAATATGCATTTAAGTGACGAGTCTTTCTCTCTGGTTTCACTGGTAACACGGTTCACCAGTGTTTAAAGAACAAAGGTAAAGTGACTTTCAAGAGGTCAATAACCAACATGTTGAGTTATAAAAATGGAATTGTATTTGCTATCAACAATACTGCCTGGGAAAAAGGATAATGACAAGTTTTGGTGTTTTTTACATGTACTGGACTCTGTCATTCTGTGAGAGCACTTTTCTTTCACAGGTGGATATCTTAGCTAATCAGCACTCTCAATATTCAGCTCACAGGTCTAAAGTCCAACGGTCAAACTCAAAGCGCACTTTTCTACCAGCCTGCCAAACCAGACTCTGCTCTCAGGTCAGTTTTGTGTCCCTTCTGTCAAGCTGACAGCCCCTTAAAATACACATAATGTCTAAACACATGCATTTACATGAGGAGTACATGAATTTTCAACACCTTGCAACTCTCTGTGATTCAAAGTGCAGCTCTATTTTATTACCAACACAAGCATTACAGATGTAAACAAAGCTTTTCCAGCGTCACCGATCAAACAGACGTCATGTTTAGTGTTCACTTATCGCTGGCTCTGTGGTCAAATCATCTATTAATGTGTTTGGAGTGAGAAAAAGTCTCTTAGTGATGTATGTTTGGATTACACATTGTTTTTCAAAGGAGTTAAAGGAATAGTTTAAAGGAATAGTTTGACATTTTGGGAAATTTGCTTTGCATTGTCATATTTTTTTTTTACAAAGAATTAACAATTGATACAACTCTCATATCTGTATGCTAAATAGGAAGCTACAACCAGCAGGCAGTTAGCTTAGCTTAGCATAAAGACTGGGGGCCCGGCAAAAACAGCTAAGCTGGCTCTGACCACCACAACTTAATGATTTTACATTTCTTTGTGTGCACAGTAAAAACAAAAAAGACATAATGTGCAAAAAAATTAAACAGAGGCTAGCTGTTTTGTTTCCAGTCTTTATGCTAAGCTAAGCTAAGCTAACTGTCTGCTGTCTGTAGCTCCATATTTAGCAAAAACACTTGAGTGGTATCAGTCTTGTCATCTACCTCTTGCCAAGCAGCAAAAAAGCAGTAAAAGCAGGAAGTATTTCCAAAAATGTCGAACTATTCCTTTAAACTTTATCACATTCAAACAATCAAAGAACATCCAGTGTCATCCAGTCAACCAGTCTTTACCCATCAGCCTTAACCAACTACACGTGTTTCCCCCGTCCTTCAGATATAACGTGCTCGGGCACAGCGCGGGTGTACCACTCCGACCAACCGCCGTCGTACACCTGACACCCCCGGGTGCCCGCACTCGTGGGCTGCCAGCGCCACGTTACACGCAGTCACGGCCGAGCCACACAAGACACAAATAGGACGGCTGAGATCCACGCCAGCCCGGGCGAACAGAGCCTGGAGTTGCTCCTTGGGCAGGAAGTGACCCGACGGGGACAGGAAGGAGTAGAAGGGCACGCTGATGGAGCCGGGGATGTGGCCTGGTTCTGTGTCTGTCAATCAGAGAGAGAGTAGAGTAAGATTAAGACATCTGGAACAATAAAACAGCCCTGCATCACACTGGATTTTGAAGACTGCAGCTTGTGTTGAGACAATGGGCCCCTGTCCACAGACATGCAAAAGGCTCCACCACCACTCCTACATCGGTGTGAGACACAGACTTTGTGGTAACTTTTTCCTCTTTTTGTTGCTGTTTTGTGTCTCTCTGTTGTGGTGATTCATCTCTTTGTGGTCATGTGTCATCTTTTGTTCACTTTGTGTCTCTTTGTTGTTGCTTTGCCACTTTTAGTAGTTATTTTGTGTCTGTTTGCAGCTCCTTGCATCTCTTCGTGGTCATTTTGAGTCTCCTCCTCACTGGTACATGTTTATTTGAGTGACATTTTGCAGGTGGAGGCCAGAGGAGCCCCCTGACACTGTGGGCCCCTGGGTCTGTGCCCAGTAGGCCTGTTCAATAATCCATCCATGAACACAACCTGCAGCTGTGAGCTCTGCTTGCATCACACAGAGTGTTACATCATTCCAGCTGCATACTATGAACTATGGGCTACTCAGCATTATTTAGCCAGTGGAAAGACTTGAAAACATGTCAGCTGTTGAAGGGATTGAGTCTGTAGCTTCTGGGCTACATTAGCACATCACTATTTCAGCAGGTGTGTGTCTGTGTCTGTGTGTCTGTGAGCCGAGGAAGTTGTTGAAGTAGCCGTTAATGCAGAGAGCACCTTGTAAAGCAGACACATTTGTTTTGTTTACGAACATATTTTCCACAAAAACGCTTTTTGCATTTAACAAAAGAAGACAAACTTCAAGCAGTAAAAGAACCTTATCAAAATAAAATACAGTCACACATTATATTTCAAATTTGTAAACATTGTATTCAACGTTACTGAACGCTACAGACAAAGTTTGGTCTGCACCAAAAGAGTAAACGGTTCTCGTTCTCCTGTGTCAGACGGCTGTAACAAAAATGGACAGTCATGAAAAATAAAGGGGATTTATGCAGCAAACCTGATTCGACAGGGAGGGAAATACCAGTTCCTCTCACACTTCTCTAAACTAGCCACTGCTGGGAAAACATCTCCTTTTTTATAAGCAATAGTTACTTTGCCTGAGCTCAAAGTTCACTCTTCTTTCATAAATGGAGTTTTACCTGTGGTGGGCACTCTACCTGCACATCTGTGTGTGTGTCTGTGTGTGTATGTGCTGTATGTAGAAGCAGAGTAGACATGGAGTGAGGAGTATATGGAGTAAGATAAGGCACGTACGATGGGCTTCTTATCACTGCAGACTGCTATCTGTAAAGATCTACGTATCTAAGGGTGGACAATATCTAAATTCTAGGCCATTCAGTCCACTGGCTACTGTCCGTCTGCCGCGTGTGTGTGTGTGTGTTTGTGAGCACATGGGTCAGTGACTGCAGATAAAATGCATGGTTATGCGAGCATGTCTTTATTGCTCACTCTCCTTATGTGTTTGTGTTGTTGGGTGGTTTATTCTCAGCGTGCTACGTGTCTGTCTCTGTGTTTGTCCTGAGCAAACTCTGCATGAAGCTCACATACCAGGAAGTTGTGCACTCAGGGGACCATTATGGTTTTTCCACTGGATGCCTGTGCTACGCTGAACCCATACAGCCACAGAATGTGACTGTTGTGTTTTTGTTAAGATTTGGTTATGGTGGTATAATAGCTACATCTCTGTTTGTTAACTTGCTTGTTAATATAATCCATCGTACAGCTTTTAAAGCTGCTACAGTTACTTAGCACAGAAAAAAAACGGCAGCGTATGGGTTTTTTTTTTTGTCTGTATGGCCTCATTTTCTGCCAGAAATACTTTAAATCAACGCAGCCAACAGGGTGAAGATGTGTATTTATTTTAGTTTACTGTCACAGTAACATGGTTGTAGAGCCCCACTGTATCAGGTTCCCCACAGAGCAGCACTCTCCTCAATACTGGAGGGTTTGATGACCGTAACTGTGATCAAAAGTGATCAATGTGATATTTTAGAAGCAGAACTCTGGCATGACTAGGTTTGCAAAGGGGCAGGAAATTTCCGGTAAATTTCCAGAAACTTCCCACGGGAAGTTAAGCTGGGGAATTTGGGAAATAGTCCACATTGGAAACTTTCCACGGGAATTATGGGAATTAACTGGAAGTTGTGGATAATTTCAACAAACTGTATCATATCCAAACATATATATCAACATTTTGTTTTGTCATAAGTCGACATCCATGCAAAATAAAACAATTAAAAAACACAACATTTAAACAGAATTATTTGAGTAGAACTTTAAAACTTTAATTCTTGTACTGATCAATCAATTTTTTCATTTAATAACAAAAATGTTGAGTAAAATATTACTGTATGAATACATTTTCATTTAATATTTTCAAGTTAAGCATCAGTACCATAGATCAAATATATTTACCCCATAATATTATCAAAACTAACTTGATTTTATGATGGAGGAATGCACAGTGCATGTAGGGGGTGTGGCCTCAATAGCCCTGCAGTAAGCAATGAGCTGTGTGCATGTGTTTGAGGAATAGCATAAATATTAAAGTGTGCTTGCATTAAATCTGGTTGTTTTAGCCAATATTATGCTACAATATATTTTCCCCAACTATATCTAAGTTCCCTGTTAAGAGAATAAGCCTTCAATTTTGTAAATTTCCGGTTCATTCCCATATATTCCCGTTAATTCCCATAGAAAGTTTCCAACTTTGAGAATTCCCGGAATTTTGCAACCCTAGGCATGACAGTGCTATTTTGTCATATGGATTACTGTACATTTATTATGTTGATCTGCTCCTTACACACAACCTCTACTGCCCGTCTGTCCGTCCTGGAAGAGAGATCCCTCATCTGTTGCTCTTCCTGAGGTTTCTACCATTTTTCTTTTCCTTTTTCCTTTTGAAAATATCACGGTATACTTTATAACCAGCATACTGCTGCAACCCCGATGTGTAACTTAGCACGTTATTTAAATACTGTAACTCAAGTATATAAAGTGATTGCAAAAACATAATACATACATAATTTTGGGGGTGCTTATTAGTGTGTGTTCTGAAACATGTTCACTTCTGATGTTTGCCAAAATGTGCCTGTCAGTGTTAAAACAAACAGAATGGATTACTCAACTTTTTGTTTGAAGAAATATAAGATAAGGCTTTAACAGTTTTTTAATGACGTTTTAAATGTGTTAAGAATGAGTCCCATGTAATGTAACATTCAGACATGATCATTAATCTCTTTCTGTGGTTTTGCATTTGCCACAGTATCAAAAATCCCCGCTATTGTCATGATATTGATTTTGATTGTGTTCCACGTTGTCACACGCAAGCAATCGTCTGCCAGTCCACCACTTCCCTTTAAGTCAAAAGACAAGCATACTGATTTACTATCAGCAGCTTCAGGGATTCAGCTGCTGTTGTGTTTGTGTGCAACAAAAACCCACAGATCCATGTGTCACAGCATCATGGGACTGATAGCCAGCGGTTTCACAACTTGCCGCAGTTTACCTTTGATGTCTAATCACCGTCTGTTCAGCACATCTGCGCGTATATCACTTCTCCTGATCTGATCAATGAATGAACAGTTCCAATAAGTGAGGCTAACGTGGTTACTGTCGTCAGTAAGAGTATGGATTCATTCTTTTTGGGTCAGCCACTAAAGGCATTTTTTAAAGATTAGATTTTGGTCTTTTTTATGCCTTTATTGGACAGGACAGATTAAGTGTGAAAGGGAGAGAGGAAGGGGATGACATACAGCAAAGGACTGTGGGTTGGAATTTATATCTACAGAGGGAGTCCTCATTTACAGAGATCACCATAATGCACCATCATGTTTCTACAGTAGCCGAGAAAGGATAAATCGAACACTCGCTCTAGATAGAGCCATTCACGTTTTCACATCATCTTCTGTAGTTAGCAGCCCCTCCATGATGAGCAGCATTGGAAAAATACAGACTTTTTTTAGTGTAAATCTGCATTATTAAGTGTTTTTATCAGTTTAAATCACTGGGTCTGTTTGTTTAAAGAGGAAGAGACCTCTGTGGATAATCTGGCTCCTGGTTAAAAACTGTTCAAAAAAACTTCAGTCTGTTCATCTCACCTTTAGTTTAGGTTTAAGTCTCAATTTAGCCACTTTTAATGCAGAATAACCAATTGTTTTTTTCTATTCTAGTAAGCTACCAAAAGTTAAATTTGTATTAGCAATATTAATAACTTCTATAGTAAAAAATCAATACTTGCCGTCTGTGTATCAACACAATATTACCACACAAATACAGCAGTATCATGGTGTATCGATTTTTTTCCTCCACCCCTACAAGTTACATGATTGTGTATGGATCAAACCTCCAACCCTTACCAGTATTGTCTTGAAGTCTAAAATATACTTTCTTTTATTTCAGAATTTCATTCTCTGTTTGGGGAGAGGTGTACAAAAGAAAATGCTCAGAGGACTGTCACTGTTGTCTTCACACCATGCAGCATGTTTTCATTCATGAACCTTAATTAGTTGGTTTTTTTTTCGCCCTGATTAAGGTCTAAGGATCAAAACTGAAATATTAATATGACATTACATAGCAGCAGAAATAAAATTTGAAGCTTTCAGTGCTGCCTGCAGGATTTCCTTCACTAAAAAGACTCTGATTTCATGAGCACCCTAACGTAAACTCAGTTATGGGTGTCTGATATTTAAGATTATTAATGTAGAGGATGTATGGGTGGATTTTGGGACACTGGGCCCCTGGGTACAGATATGCAAAAGGCCCCACCCACTCTCCTCCACAGGAGCCAGACACACAGGCTTTGTGGTTTTGCCTTTTTGTTGTTGTTTCGCATCTCTTTGTTTCTTATACGCATCTTTTTGTGGATTTGTGTGTCTTCGTAGGCCTATTTGTTGTGTGGCTCTTTGTGGTGTTTCTTTTTTGGTTGTTTTGTGTGTCTTTGTAGTTACTTTTACATCTCTTGCATGTCCTCTCATGTTCTGCACACAGAGTATGAGCGGCTGTGCCTCGTTGCAGACTGAACAGACTTAAAAATTCATTCATACTTCTGTCTATAAAGCTTTTAAAAGTGGAAGATAAAGCCAGATCTGACACTGGATTGTGATGATTTGCATTTTTATAGAGGTATTTTTAGCGTATGATGTCACTTATTTGTTCTTTCTGTGTTTTGCATTGCTACATTGGGTGTAATGTTGATTTGTCTGTGTGCTATGCTGTAAGTTGTATTTCTATGGCTGCAGTTTGGGTGTAGGGCCCGAGATAAAGTTCCCACTCTGTGGGACAATAAAGTTTATCTTGATCTTGATCTTTATTCTGATCTTTGTGGTCATTTTGAGTCTTTTACTGGTCAGTCTGTGTTATATTAATTTAAGTGACATTTTACAGATGAAGGCCAGGGGCCCTGTCACTTTGGGCCCCAGTAGGCCCATTTAGTAATCTATCTATCAGTGGATGAAATATTCTGTTATTGCTGTGTGAAATGTCACAAAAGGTCACCTTTAGCAGTCATGTATCATCTAAACACTCCTCCTGAATGTGGGATTCATAAATTACAGCTGCACCTCTGCTCTAAATTTGGCTGTAGTTTCATGTTTAACTCCAAGTTGTAAGGACACTTAAACAGGCCAGAGTCATCACGCAGACTACTCACTGTCTCTGGGTTCAGGGTCCACTCCTTTGAACCTGCCTGCGGGCCTGGCGTCCACCACCTGGAACTTTTTGGTTTCCAGGTTATCCAGGATATCCTCGTAGGTCTTGATCCAGGAGCGGTTCAGAGAGGCCTTGAACTCTGATGGTGCTGGTCTGACGTACTTGTCACTCACCGGTCGACCCTCCAGCTCCCAGTTCCTCAGCCCCCCGTCGAGCAGCGAGACCGCGCTGTGCCCGAACACCCGGAACATCCACCACACACGGGGCGCAGAGAACGCACCGAACTCGCTGGCGTCGTACACCACGACGTGCGTGTCGCGCTCTATTCCCAAATTACCGACATAATCTGCAAAAATCTTCTCTGGCGGCAGCATGTGGTCCAGAGGAGAAGTTTTATCACAGCACTGGTCTATGTCAAAGAAAGCTGCGCCCGGGATGTGCCTCTTCTTGAACTCGCTCTTGGTGTTGCGCCGCAGTTTGGGTAAAAACCAAGACGTGTCCAAGATGCGCATTTTGCCCTGAACCTTCATCGCCTCTGCGAGCCATTTAGAGGTGACCAGAGCTCTCGCTTGAAGCGCCATGGTTAATTCTGGAGAGGCAGACGGGCCACAAAGTTTAGCGCACTATAACTTGATCCACCTAATCTTGTGCCAAAGGTTGAGGGTGGAAGAGAGAGCACATAGAGATAGAGAGAGCGCAACAGCCACTACGCCTCAGTTTACTGTGCAACAGCTGGAAGTGAATGGAGGCGTGACGCGTTACAGTAATGCGATTACTTTGTAACGAGCAACTAGGGGTCTTTTGAGTCTGTAAACTGCATTTGGCATTTAAACTCATCATATATTTAAAAATTAACCTACAGATCACATCATCACGAGCCCCATTTAACTGGAGCTGGACACAAATCTGAATTATTACCAATAATACGGCTTTTTTTTTTTTTTAATTATTAGTCAAAATATTATTTATTTATTTGTCAAACTTAACTAAAGGTGGAGATATAATTGGGGTTTGTTAAAGGAAAGTATATTTAAATGTATGTAGGTGTGCTGTAGCATAATTATTTAGGCTTTGCTGTCCCCTCTTGTTGGCTTTGCCTGCTCCATAAAAACGCACTTCCAATTTTTGGAAAACTTAAGTATTCTCATGATCTCTCTAATTTGATGCACTGACTCATTTTCACAGCTCATAAAACACTTTTTTGCCCTAGTGTGCTGCAGCTGCTGATATTTCACACTCCTGCTGAGTCCATCCATTGTTTTAGTGTGGAGGTTTATTTCTATCATGAAATGTGCTAGGTTGATTTTTTTATTTGTTTGAAATTTGTTTATTTGTTGCTGCTTTCGTGAAATTACCCTAAATCAATCAACTTAAATAGTAGTAGTAGTGATAGCAGTAGTAGTAGCAGTAGTAATAGTAGTAGTGATGGAAGAAGTATTATAGTATTATATGATATAGTAGGCTATTACTATATATAGGCTACTAGTAAGTCCTGCATTGAAAATGTTACTGAAGTAAAAGTATGTAAGTAAAATAAGAAAAATGTATTTGGTAAAAGTAAAGTAAAAGTATTTAATGCAGAACATTTAAAATAAATTTAATTAATCAAAATAATTAAAAGTAAAAGCATAAGGTTCTTGTATTTGGGAAGCAGGACGCATGAAACGTTTTGCATTAAAAATGGCTTAAAAGATTGTTAAAATACTTGCCAATTATTTTTTTAATTAATCGACTAATAATTTCAGCTGTAAAAAGTGTAGTTTGTGAATTTACAGTACCTAAACTCATTAAATTTTGTATATATATTGTAAATGTTCTTGTGAAAAAAATTTTTTGTACAGCTCATTCTCCAAAGTGCCTTACTTTTTAAAAAAAATTGTATATTTTTAACATACATATTTTCTATTTTTAATCTTTATTTATTTTTTCATAATACACTGTCCACTCTTGACTTTCTGTCTGTGCTTTGAGCTGCTGTGACCTGTGAATTTCCCCAGTGTGGGATCAATAAAGTTTATCTTATCTTATCTTATCTTATCTTATCTTATCTTATCTTATCTTATCTTATCTTATCTTATCTTAAATAATTGTATAGGAGTAAAAAGTACAATATTTCACTCTAAAGTGGAGCAGATGTAGTTAAACGACACAAGTAAAGTAAAAGTACCTCAAATGTGTACTCGATTACAGTACTTGAATAAATAGTTACTTAGTTACATTTCATCACTGAGTGGTAGCAGAGAGGCTGACTCATTGTTTTAGCTCGGCACAGGAGCTACAAGTTGTCAGGGAGGAACCTTTCGCGTCTTTAACTGTTTTCCAGCCGGTTGCTTTCATGTGGTGCACAAGAACAGCTCACCGGATGTTGATAGACTCACACGTTGCCGGTGAATTCTTATCTATGTAGCTTGTCGTAACTTAAACAAAACCTCAAATAATTAAATCAGGATGTCGGCGTCGTTGATCAGGAGAGGACTGGAGCTGCTCAACGATGATATCAAAGGTCAGTTTAGCCTTTTAGCTCGCTAGCTTAATTACAGTTAGCTAACGTTAGCATTGGACGCCAGTGCTCCTCTGTCAGCTGCAGCAGATGTTGGTGATTTTGATTGTTCCAGTTTGGTAATCACAGATGTGGTTAACATGTCATCTCACTGCTGACTTGAAATAGAAAAAAACTGGCGACGTAATTATTATTTTTGCTCAACTAAGGCTGTAATTATTGTCAGTGTGTTTCATCATGTTCCTCAAAAACGGTGACATAATGCCCATTATAAGTTAAAGAGCTCCGGTAGAGGGTTGTTTAAGATGTTTTACCTGTACGGAAATAAATAATCATTCATGCATTATGAAACACAGAAAAACAAACCGAATTTACCATTTATGAACCACCGATATATCTGTTATATGTTTTAACTTAAATGTTATTAAGTATTTTATACTAGAATCAGATTGAGGTTTATTGTCAAGTTGGTTTTCATATGCAAAGACCTGGTTCACTGTGGTTGCATGTGAAAAATGCAGTGAAGTGTCCCTTTTTTTGCATTTTCACAAATAGAATAGATGTTTCATCAATTTGAATTTGTGTTTTTATCCATCTTTAGCCTCTCTGGGATAATCTAGTCCAGATTTGACCCGTCTAAGTGTAGTGGGTTTTGATCTGGACCGGGCTCAATGTGGCCTGTATGTGAAAAAGGCAGTGAAATGTCTCTTTTTTGCAATTTCGCATATAGAATAAAGGTTTTACCAATTTGAAACTAATAATATTTAACCTCTCTGGGGTAATCTAATCCAGATTTGACCCTTATAAGTGTAGTGCTTTTTGATCTGGACCAGGTTCAGAAAAAAATCAGATGAAATGTCTCTTTTTTGCATTTTCACAAATAGAATAAAGGTTTTACAGATTTGAAAGTGGGTTTCAAACAATGTTGAGGCTTTACCTTAAATGTCTAACATTATTTCACTACAGTAAGATGTGCAAAAAGCCGAAGATTGGTAGCTCAGCAACGAATGTTACTTTCCCTTAACTATCCCCTTAACTGCTGAATCGGAAGCTAACCTCAGCATTGTGAATTTGCATTGGTATTTTGGTGCGTAATGGTTACAATAAACACAGTAAGAGAAAAGAGCAATAAACAAACAAGTACTATACGTTAATAAATGTGTAAAAACTACATCAAATCATTACAAAATTACAGTTTTCTTAACATTGGCTAATCAGTTACACACGCACATAGAGTAATGTATTGCTTTATTAGCAGTGTAAATGTGTTTTTCTGCCTTTCTCTATGTCCTGTGCACCCTGCCAGATGCCAGTAAAGTGAAGAGGAAGAAGCAGCAGCAGCAGACACCCAGCTCGGCCACGGTGATGGAGCTGGTGAGCACAAAGCGACAGGGAGTCACCAAGCAGGTCAAACGGCTGCAGGGTCGCCTGGGTCCCGGCAAGAGCAAAGCTACAGTCAAAGACAAGAGAATCAAGTCTGCAGTGGGTCAGTCTGCTCGTAGTCCTGCACAGCATCAGTGTTCAGAGGAAGATACAGCCTAAAGTAGAATTTACAGGTTTTAATTTAGCAATGTGCAGCTCAGTTTAATTTTGTGAACGGAATTCCTGACTTGTCTGCTAAGTCAGTGTATATAGAGATATTTACCAGAGTGTCCCAAATCATTGGAATAGACCAGTGGTAACTTGTGTTTAGGGTGGGGTTTTGCACCTAATGAGAAACACAGGCTTTATTAAAACAACAAAAAACTGATCATGGTTATGTAGACTGTAGAAATGAGCTTTGGCCACTTGTTCTTACCTTCTTTTAAGTTTACATTAGAACCACTAGGTGGCTCTGTTACACAGCTAGCAACCTTTGAGTGGATAAACAAAATCTGCAATCTAAATATCTGTTCTGTCACAATCAGAATCTCTTTTATGTGCTCATCAAACTGTAGGAAATAAAACAATGCCATAATCTGACCAATTCTATCTCACCAGCATTCATAGTTCATGTAGCTGCAGTTTGAGTATTTCTCTGGTGTGTGTGTTTTGTTTTGAATTGTTTTCTTTGCTGTTTATTGTAGAGGAGTTCAGGAAGAATCAGAGGAAGAGCCAGATGAGTGCTAATCTGAAGTACTTTATGGAAACTGGCAACAAAGCAGCAGATTCTGACACTCTGAAGGTAAGGACAGCAGAGATCTCTCACTTATTACAGAGATCATCGATCCCTCTTTACGTTTGATCAGTACTTTACTTTAAAATTATGGAAAAGTTTATATTGTTAAAGTGGAACACTGGTATTTTTCAACCTGGACTTTTTTCCCCATGTGTTTGTGTCTAAGTGACTAGTGGGAGCAGCAATTTTTGAAACTGGTCCAGTATTGAAAGAGACAACTGCAGCCGGCAGCAGCAGAACAGGCTGCAGTGTAACCACTCAGGGTGGGTGGGTCCTGTCAATTCACGTCCATTGAAAGTGCTTGTTTTTGTGACTAACACACTTAGATTGTAACTATAAGTGTCAACGTTACAGAGGGGATCTTCAGAGATATGAAACGTTTTTTCATACCTTTCCCTTGTTCTGGTCTCTTTTGTGTCCAAGTCTCGCTAAAAGGAGTAGTCTTGTTCTGGAATCTCAGGAGAGGTGACTTATTGCAGGAAGAAAATGTTGGAAACACAAGTGAGATTTATAGAGAAGAGTGACAGGGTGGTTTGTTGTGTCTGAGTACTGGAAGCGTATCTTAGTCTGATATGAAAGATTTTGAATTTTGTGGCTGAATATTTGGCTGGTTTGGAGAATGTGAGAAAGTCTGCAGGGTTTTAAAATGAGACTTCTGCTTTTAGCGAGACTTTGACACAAAACAGAACAGAGCACTGATCTGAAAGGCACTGGGAAAACTTCTTGATGGGGTCCTTTCCGTAATGTTGTAAGACACTCATAATAACAGTCTGAGCCTGTTCGTGGTAAAAACAAGCACTTTTACTGGATGTAAATTAAAGGTGCACATCAGCCCGGAGCGGTTACATAGCAGCCTGTTTCACAGCTCCTGGCTGCAGCACTTTCGGTCAATACTGGACCAGTTCAAGAGTTCAACACTGGATAACTGACAGATATTAAAAGAAGTAACCACAGTAACTTTTTTTTTAACTGGCTTTCCTGCTACTTTTTGCTGTTTACTAACCTGTTTTCTGGCCCGTCTGTGACGTCTAATTTGACACACAAGGGAAAAAACACACACACGTACTTGTGTGCCCCAGAGCTGTGTACATGGCCCTGGTCAACTGGCAAGGGGAAAGGAGTCTGTTGCGTATATTTAGCGGGTTTTCTCGTGTTTAAAAATCCTGCATAAAGATGTTTATTTTTGTGGAAAAGGGGTATAAGAAACAAAAACATGGGGAGATAGGGTTCAGGTTAGAAAATACCTATGTTCCCCTTTAAGTGCAACAATTATGGAAGAATCTCACCATGTCTGACAGAAATCTGAATTTTTACTTTACTGACCTTTAATGATTTGTCATTCATATTCATATTACTTGATCATTTTGATTGTGGTCTGCTTCTGCTTTTTGCTGTCTACTAGCGAGTTTGTCACACAGTGCTGACTTGCACTTTGTCTCCCTTAGATCCTGAGCCACAATACAGGGAGACAGTCCAGGAATCGCCCGCAGCCAGCTGCCAAGAAGGCCAAGGAGCCGGAGTCCTTGTTCACAGAGGAGGAGTTCCAGCAGTTCCAGAAGGAATATTTTGGCAGGACTGTGGAGGAGAAGAAATAAAAGTGTACTGAAATACAAAGACACTGCAGCCACGGTGGAAACACCTGGGCTGCGTTTTGTGGATCAAAAGAGACCGAACCAGATCACAGTCTAGAAGTTTGACTGCACAGGTCTCATCAGTGGAACAAGAGATCTTTGAGGAGAAATGTTTTGAATCTGTGCTGGTGTTATGACTGCAGACGCATACAGACACATACAGGGGTCATATGATCCTGACAAGAGCTCCACTCCAAAATGTGACTCTGAAAATATGCGTCATGATGATATTGTGGAGCTGACTACTGATGCTTTCACAAAATATTGACACAATAAGGTTTTTGGTAAATAATCATCAGTAAAGTGGATGTAATGACTGAGTGGGAAAACAGTCTGGTAGGTACAGTAAATTACATCACTTCACTGTAATGTGGCCTTTAAAACTAGAAAAAAGACAACACTTATGATTTAAAAAAATCTAAGACAACAAGTAGTGACACATCACAATATCAGTATAATGCCGATTTGTTGCTCAGCCCTAGCGTTACCTCATATGAGTCACTTCTTTCTCACATATTGAAAATGTAACCTACATTAGATTTGACAGGAAAAGATTCAGACACAATAAAATGTTTTTTAATTACATTTTTGAAAGTTCGTCATGATTATAATTAACTGATATTCAGGTTCTTAGTTATTTTGTTCTGAGGTTTCCTCCAGTCACATTTCCAGTCAGGATAGACCAGTTTTTAACACGAACTTCATTGAATTTAGATTTTTATTTTTAATGTCTCCACGCCGGTGAGAGCTGGTAGGCATTATGTTTTCGGGTTTTCCATCCGTCCCTTTCTCGTGAAAGCGATACCTCATAACTCATAGAGGGAATTCCTTTGAGTTTGGCACAAACGTCATCTTGGACTCTCCGATGAACTGACTAGAATTTGGTAGTTACAGGTAAAGGTTGCTGTAACCTCGCGTCCGTCTCATTCTCACCACCACAATATCTCAAGATTGCCTTTAGGTAATTTCCTCAAATTGGCACAAACGTTTACTTGGACTCAAAAATGAACTGATTAGAATTTGGTGGTCAAAGGTCGCTGTGACCGCACAAAACGTGTTTTTGGTAATAAGAATTCATGTGCTAATGATGACACATAAGTTAAAACAGTGATGATTGTGTAGATCGTCTTTGCTGCTGGGTTGAAGATGTGTGAAGCATCCGTATTTTAAAGATCGTCTACTGTCATGGCTGTTTATTTGAGTGTGGACAGACGTGGATGGTGGATGTAAGCTGTAACTGCATTTTGACCAGTCTGTGGATGTTAACAACAGCAAGGCTTTAACTTTAGTTTTAGTATTGGGCAGAATGTTAAACACGTTGTATTTTGTCAGTATCAAAAATCACAGGTTGACTTTGTTTTTTTCATTCAGAGTGTAACAGCAATAAACCTTCATGCACAAATAGGATGAGTCAGAAAAAGTTCAGCCATAGTCAGAGCTTACAGGTTTCTAGAAAAACAGGCTCAACTCAAAACACTCAGTTCTGTGCGTTAAGACAGAATTAAGTTAAAAAATTATTCAGTTAACCTTCACTGCTGGCTGGTGTTACAGTAACACAAGTTACCTCTCTCTTAGGGACAAGTACATTCACAGTGTGACTGTGTGTGCTATGTACCGGTCAGCTTTGTAATCTCCATGGACATGTATTTGGCTTTAAACATTATTTTTCTTTCAGCAACAGCAGGATTCTTAATGGGTGTGTAAACCTTACAACAAGAATGCAGATGCTTGAATAGCAATGAATGAATACCAGCTCAGTCGTAAGATGTCAATCATGTTCACGTCTAACCTGTTAAGACTTTGGGATCAGCATTTATGAGTCGATGGTGAGAATGAAAGTGAAGGCAGCAGAGGACGGCGAGAGCAGAACGACTCAAACACAACAGAGGAAGTTACACAATGTCACAGGTAAGACTTTAGGTAGTAATATAATGAGTAACTTAGTTCGTAAGCAAGTGTACAAATTGTTTGGGTGAATTTAAAGTGTAAATTTGCTTCTATCACAATTTCTCTGTTCTTGTGTTATGTAGCTTTTTGTGGTTTCACTTCAGTGTTTGAACTGTGCAGAGTGATGTATGTGCACAGTTTGACACTGAAAAGCTGATTTTCTCTTTCATCTGCTGAAGGAGGAAAGTTTCTCTGTGTCGCCTTAAATCTCAGTTTAAGAAGTGTATGTATCAGGATATTTTTTTACATCACATACTATATGTAATGTAAAAAAAATCCTGGAGCAAATCATGGTCCAAAATGCAGCTTATGCAACTTTCCCCACTATCTTCTTCGCACCCTTAGTGGCCTAAACTTAAGGGTACTAGATGAAAACACCTTAGTTAACAACAGCTCCCTTGTAAATTGGTAACAGTGATTATAGTTGCTGGAAATTGTTTAAATTGCAGGTAGCTGATCTAGGAAATGTTACTTTTTGAATCTAGACAAGTGATACAGATAGTGTGCTGTGTGGCCTGCTGACCAATTTCTAGTTAAAATGATAATAAATTCATTCATGCTGCAGATTTTTTTTGTACCTTGAATATAAATTAGGTGCCAGAGTGCCTTTAAGAAATCAAAACAGGATTTGTTTATTTAAAAAAACAACAAGAGAGCTGCTGAGACTGCATTTGCCTTTTAGTAACCAACCCCAGCTAACCCATCAAACATCGAAAGGTTAATAATAGGCCATTCATTCACTGGTGAATATTTTTATGTTTGTTTATTGACTGGCCCCTGACCTCCTGTCAGTTTGGAACACAAGTGGTGCATCCCTGAGCCTTTGTGTGTGAACCTGGCTTAGCTTTAAAAGAAACCCTTCAACAGATTATAATGAATACAGCAAAACATTTCCTTAAAATGCAGAGATTTTTTTTAATTATGCAAAAGTTTACAACAATAAAACAGTAATATCAATCAGATGGTATCAATGCAATCAATACAGAGTTAATCAGTTCGATCCCTGTCCTATTTTCTACTTCTGTTCTCCTCACAGCCCCTTTAGATTCTGAAGAATAAGGCAGAAAGTAAAAATGCAAAGAGTCCAAAATCTCTAAAATAGTCAATAGTATCACTGCTGGTTTGGAGCAAATTGTGCAGTTTACACAAGTTTGGTGTGGAAACTTAAAGTGAAGCAGGAGACATGTTGTGTCCAGAGGTTAAATCTTTGAATTGAAAATATTTGCACATTCATAGATTCCGTATTTTTCATGAAGGAGAATGAAAATTGAATTGAATTTGAATTTTTCTATGAAAATCAGACACAATAATCATTCAGAGCAGATTACTTTTAGATGTCTTGAAACATGTCTGGAGAAGATCTGATTACCGGCTCTATCTCTACCTAATATCCAGGTTGCAAATGTATTAATAAAAGAGCAATCAAGTTTTTAAAGCAAAAGTGAAAGCAGTAAATAAAACATGAATGTGCCAGCAACAAAGACATTATCAGTCGTGTCTGGCGTGCTCTGCAAGTTCGTTTAACAGTTCAGTTGTCTTGAATTCAAACTCATCAAGTTGAGTCCCCTTGATAAATACTGAGGTATGTGTGGGTGTTCAGATCAGGAATGCAAGTGAGGAATGTTTTATCAGCTCTCAACACAAAAATGAATTTGATAAGAATCTACAAACCGTTGCTTTGAAATCTTTTTTCTGTCATGTAATAAATCTAATCTTTAAGGCTAGATCACCATCCTGATAGAGTTCGGCTGGAATTTGCTTTCTGTTTAATTCTAATCTATTAAGTGGTTCATGTAGGTTCAGAGTTCTGAAAATACTTTGCACTGAAGATGTAAATGGCAACTAAAACAATTAAATTACAAATTGTAGCATGAATGAAGACTCTCCTGACAAAGCCCTGTGATAGTAAAAACTGTATCATGTCACTGAATGTGTTCTCAGATACTCCAAGCAGCTTCAGTGTTTAAATTCATGTAAGTGGTTGAGTGACGCCCCCTCTCTTTCTGCAGCCAGACCCACCAGTTCCTTCGCCAAGGACACTGTTTTCCCCTTCAAACAAAACTGAGGACGACAAGCTGCCAAAATGTAGCTCTGCTCCTCAGTCTCCCACGAAGTCTTCACAGGTTGGTGCTCAGTACTGCACACATTCAGCAACAGAGAACAGTCTTAAACCAGAGTACATCATATTCTATGATCCAATTCTAAGTCTTTTATTGGTCTGATATTTCTGGACGGGATAGTGCAACATTTGGTATCAGTATTTTAATGTTGGACAACAGTAACAAGAAAAGTGCTTAGTATATAAATCCCACGTTAAGACTCTGTCAGAGGCTCTTTTAATGTAGGGTGCTTATTTCCATTTGAATTTAGGGAGGTTTGGCCGGCCAAACTCCTCCACCAGTGTCACCGAAGAAGTGGACTGTCAAAAGGAGTTCAGGAGGATTTGACTCTGTAAATGGCAGTCTGGAAATAGTAAAGGTAACGTTGTTTCAATGCTTTATTTCAAAGATGGTGTGGCACAAGATCTAATTATCTACTCAGAAAAGTCAACAAAAAACTAACATTGTCAAACTGCCCACAAGTGACCCCAAATACCAAATACTCCTGACGACTGTTGGCAACATGGGGGCCCCCTGGTCACCTGCAAAATGGCATTCAAATGAACATGTACGAACCTCAAAAAGATACAAAACAACCAAAAAAGATACAAATATACCCCAAAAAGTCACAAAACGACTACAAAGAGACACAAGATGACTAAAAACATACAAATTTACCTCAAAGATTAACAATGACTACAGTGAAACACAAAATGACCGAAAAGGGTATAAATACACCTCAGAGTCACAAAATGACTGCAAAGAGACACAAAAAGACCACAAACAGATGCAAAGGAACTACAAAGAGACACAAAACAACTACAAAGACATGCAAAGAGATGACAAAGAGACACTAAATTACCAAAAAAAAAAAGGATGCAAATATACCTCAAAGAATCACAAAATGACTACAAAGAGACACAAAACAACCAAAAAGGTACAAATATAGCTCAGAGGGTCACAAAACGACTGCAAGGAGACACAAAATAACTACGAAGACATGCAAAGGGATGACAAAGAGACCCAAAATGTCCCACAAGTCATCAACAGACCCTCCCGAGGCAGAAAGCCGCATCACTCTGTTTAGATCAAAACCATTCCGCCAATATGACTACCCTATGAGGCAGAAAATTGGGCACCTCGGATCAACTCGCCAATCCGGCTCTGTGTGTCTAAATGCTCGCAGCTTACCAGCAAAATGGCCCAACATTCGCGGAAAATCTGGCAGTGTAAAAGGGGTCACAAATAACTACAACGTGTTGGAAAATAACCACAGAGAGGCACAAAAACAACCAAAAATAAAAAATAAAAATAAACCTCAAAGGGACACAGAAAGACTTCAAGAGCACAAAGTAACTACAAAGGGACACAAAATGACCAAAAAACCACAAATATACCTCTAAGAGACACAAAATGACTACAAATAGAAACAAAACCACAAAAGATGTATACCTTCTACAAAGAGATGCAAAATAAACAAAAAAAAGAGGCAAAACTATCACAAAGTGTGTGGTTTTGCTCCTATGTAGGAGAGGTGGGCTCCTCTTGCATCTGTGCCCAGGTCTCTTAATCAAGGTCCTGTTGATTTGTGATAGAAATTAAAAATAAATTAAAATTCCCGAGGGCTACTGTTGCAAAATGATGGAGGAAACTCAGGCATGAAAAGAATGAAAATAACTGTCAGACCGTCTCCACCATGTGAGATAACTGACATTGTAAAAACACTGGTCACACACAAATCATTATATTTTCACTTTTTATGTCTCTTATTTACTCAGGTGGTTGCCAAACCATCAATATATGAGAACTGTAAAGCACAACCTCGTCTGCTGCCTCAGAAACCTCCAAAAGAACAGCCTGAAAATGCGTACGAAATTGTGGTAAATATTTTACAATCATTAAGCCATTTCACCAAAATAGTATCAAGAGAATAGTCTTTTAACTGTGATACATTTCTTCTTCTATCAGGATGCCAACTCTTCGTCAGACTGGCAGAAAAAATTGACACGTGAGTCAGAAAACCAGTTTGAAAAGTTTTGTTAGATGTTCAGATTTGATAACTTATTGTTGCTGACCTGTGTTTTATTGACACACAGCCTGGAATTCTCTGTGCAGAGACCTCAGACTTAGAGGGGAGAAAGAAACAAAGTAAGTAGATTATTACATCTTTTATAATTAGGCATAGTGGTGCTTTGAGCAAATGCTAATATTAGCGTGCTAACATGCTCAAAATGGCAGTTCTGATAAATACTGATGCTGTTCACCATATTAGTTTGGTGTGTTTGCATGCTAACATTTGCACATTAGCTCGAAGCACAAATACATGTGATGGGAATAAATGTAGGTATTTCATCGTGAACCAAAGTTAATGAACTGCCAAAGTAATAACAATTCATCCTGAGATGAACATGAATGCCTGTACTGAATGTCATGGCAATCTATCCAGTATCTGTTGAGACATTTCCCACAGAACACAAATGTGAACCTCATGGTGGCGCTAGAGCAAAGTCAGCAGGATCCATCCTCTAGGAACCATGACTTTTTTGGGGAAAAAATTTCAGTAGATGTCGAATAATTTCACAAGACAAATGTGGCGTTACAGAAAAGGTCAGGGCATCACCAAAGTAATTTGTACCAAATTTAATTAGCAATTCATCCATTGAGTTCAGATATTTCAGTCTGGACTAAAGTGGTAGATCAACCAACCAGCATTACCGTCGTCCCTGGAGCCATGCAGCTAGTGTAGCTATGTCACCAGACTATTGCTGCATTCCATTTACCTCGGAAGTTGAAGTTGGAGCTGGGAATGACGTCACAGCCGAGTTATCAGCGTTCCAGTTACAAAGTCGGAAAAAAGTTGCCAAACGGGAAGAAGACGTTGGAAAACAAGATGGCAACGTCTACGAAAGCTATTCTCGCACTTGCCTTGTCCGAATATTAGTGCAACAAAGACTAGTCAGAAGTGCTAATAAACGTAATATTACAGGAGCTTCTACTTAACTGTTTACACCCGGGGCAGCAACTCGGAATTCCGACTTCAGGGGTCATTACAGTTGAAATTTCCCACTCGGAACTTGGAAATCCCGACTTCCTAGTACAACTGGAACACACCGTATCTCAGGGCTGACACATAGAGACAGACAACCATTCACACTCACGTTCACACCTACGGACAATTTAGAGTCACCAATTAACTTGCATGTCTTTGGACTGTGGGAGGAAGCTGGAGTACCCGGAGAAAACCCACACTGACACAGAGAGAACATGCAGATTCTGTACAGAAGGGCCTCCCCTAGTCTAGTGTCACCCCTGGGTTCAAACCCCCTACCAGAGCCCTTTTGCTGTGAGGCAACAATGCTAACCACTGCACCACCGCTCCACAAAAAAAGAAAGCTTTTCATGGCACTGTCTCCACTGGAAAATGGAATAACCCTGATAGGTTGCTATACCCATATTTGGAGCCTTAAAGCCAATAGAAACAAAGCAAGTCTAAGCCTAAGTCTAAGATGTGCTAAGACTTGCTAAACAACCGTCGTTTCTTTGTTTGTTTTGAAAAGTGGTCTTCAGTGGTCTGCAGCTCGACTCACCGTCGATGGCAAATTCAGCTTATAAACTGGGTCACTTTAGACACGTTGATATGATACTGTGAAATGTACAAATGTAACTTATTCATGGTTTGCAGAAATGTACAGTGCCAACATTTTCTTCCAGTGAGTTAAAACCATTTAATTTTTTAGACTAGACTGGACCGGTTCCTCTAACTAAATCTGATAAATGTTCCTACCCAACATTTCAGGATCATCCAAGTTAAAGCTGAACATCTCTACAAGGCAATCCAGCATTACATCTTCCTGCAGTCTGAGCATGGTGGTACCCTCAAGGAACACACTGCTGAGCTGCTCTGCATTGCTGACAACTTGGACAAGGTAACAAGACCACATATGCTGATGAATGGTCATGTGTATTGTACTTAATGCAATCATAAGAGTGTGAATTAAAATGTAAGCCATGTAAAGAATAATGTACCAAAGGCTAGAGATATATATTTTTAATTGTTATAATCATCATAACCTGCTCTGGATACCATCATTATCAGCTGTCTAATCAAATACTTTTAAGAAAAAATATCAAATTAATTCTGTTTAATCTTCAGGTTTCAAAGGGGACAAAGATTGCTGGCATCACAGGAGGGGCTACAACTGTGGCGGGAGGTGTGGCAGCAGCTGCTGGGGTGATTCTGTCTCCATTCACAATGGGAGCCTCACTGGCTCTAACTGCAGTCGGGGTTGGCATGGCCGCGGCTGGCGGCGTCACCGGTGCATCAGCAGCCATCGCCAACAAGGTGACCAGACATGAAACAAACTCATGAGATGGTGTCTGTCGGGTGGATGAAGGGTGTGTGGATGTTTTTTGAAAGGTTATGATGTAGATCAGTGGCTCCCAACAGGTCCAGAGTTCTCCTTAGTCGTTAGTTAAAGGTCCACAGTTTAATATTCAGCATCATACTTGTGTTTGGCCATGCCATCAAGCTAGTTTGCTGTCTCTGTCAAGTAGCTGTCCATTAGTCACTCACTCTACAGCAGGAAACGACACTTCAAAATAAAAGCTCTGTGCTGGAAATGCACTGTACTTAAAAATAAAGTGTTTTTTTACAAACTTGACACCTTTATAAGTCACTTGTGATCCATTCAGCGTAGGCACGCGACCCATTTTTGAACCATGACCCACCAGTTGGGAGCAACTGGTTTAAGAGCAAAGGCGCTTCAGACTTTCGCGAGCGAAGCAGCTAACTTCTGGTTTAACCCTCTGCTAACTTAGACGTGGATAAAATGATAATCGTGCGGGTCTTCTAGACTTTCAAAATGTTATCAGAGCAAATGGACCAAATGATGGACCTGGAAGTTATAACGCCACTGTTTCAATGGCCACTAGA
The DNA here is from genome assembly GCA_019142605.1 of Cephalopholis sonnerati. NCBI lineage: Eukaryota > Metazoa > Chordata > Actinopteri > Perciformes > Serranidae > Cephalopholis > Cephalopholis sonnerati. The sequence continues at coordinate 40,822,913 of JAGQAX010000003.1, read as the reverse complement.
AACATGTCTAGTGTGGCGCCCCCTTGTGGTAGTATGAAAACACTGTGGAAGAAGGCAATGCACATGATGAACGGAATAGAGAGCCTCATGATGATGATGTTTTTCTGTGACCCAACATGAAAGTTAGCATTGCCCTGGTTCCCTCATCAAAAAGCCCATGGGATTTTTCCCCAGTAAGCTCTATGGCAAACAAACATTTATGATTTATGTTTTGTTCAGCAAGATTTTCTTCACAAATGAACACCACTTTATGATTTTTGAAGCTGAAATGCAATCACCAGAAGTACAATGCTGACGTTAGGCTATAAACAAAGTACACCATGGTCGCATAACTAAACATTCCAACCACAACGAGGCTGCTGCAGCACTGCTTTAGTCTGATTTAGCCACTTGTTAGCAACCATTGTTTTAAAGACATGTAAAAGCTCATGAGTGGGCTATTTACTGCCATATTTCACTGTATGTGGTAGAACAAAATGTGAGAGTCTCTTAAACTATTTCAAACATCTAACCCAAAACCCATTTAAAAAACCCACTGACTTCAAGACGATAGGACTGGGAGTGGAAAAATGCTAACTGATTTCCAAGTTTCAGGACACATTCCTGGCGGACTCTTTTAAAGCAACGCCTAGACTGCACCAGTTTCCACCAAGACTGTTTTGTTTCTTTACAAACTATGCCATCAGAATAATTGAAAGATGCTATGAAAAAAAAATACACATGGTGGTTTTACTTTATATCATCGTGTATTTAAAGCTGTTGTTTAACAGATTTCGTTAAATCTTTTCTTCCAGGCAAAAGTGGATCAGGGTAAGAAGAAGGTAGAGAAGACCTTCCAGGAGTACAAGCACCTCATGATGATTATCCAGGATTCCTTGAAGTTCATCAACGAGGGCATGGAGCAGCTGAAGCAGCACGATCTGTCTGTTCTGAACGAAGCCAGGAAAGGTTCAGTGAGAGTGGCCAAGATGGTACAACTGGCCACTACAGGAGGAGCAAGTGCCAGGGCCATAGAGGCAAACAGTAAGGCGTCTGGGCTGATGGAAGGCTTCGCCCTCGGCATGGATCTCTACTTGTCCCGAGGAAAGAACGGTCAGAAGCAAAAGAAGGGCCTTGGGTCGGCGCTGGCAAAGAAAATCCGTACGCTAGCAGAGGAGCTCAACAAGGGTTTGGATGAGCTCAAGGATCTGTTCAGTGAGCATTGTTCAGAGGAGCAAAGCGTTTCTAAGTTTTATACTTGATCTTTAAATATACACACACAAATGGATGGATAGATAGATAGATAGATAGATAGATAGATAAATAGACAGATAGATAGATAGATAGATAGATAGATAGATAGATTTTTTTAAATTAGATTATTGTATGACAATGTGGTTTGTTAGTGAAAAAATAAAATAATAAATAATCAAATATTAAATAAAAAAAAAAAGATTTAATAAAGAATTTTCAATAATAATAATTATTATTATCATTATTATTATATAAAAAATATAGTATTACATAAACAGGAAACAAATCCAAACAAAACATGTTGTTTCTCAGTCTCCACTTAAATTGCCCTGTAAGGGAATACAGTGTCGCTTATCTAGCTAGCCAATATAAGTGGTTAGAATTTTAGATGCTTCTCTGATATTTCTTTTTATTTGACTTTTAATTTTATTGCTTCTTTTTTTCAAAGTCATACATTAGCTACAGCCTCAGACTGGACCTGACCACAGAGTTTACTTGGACTTGACACAGTGTATATAATCTGAAATTTGAGTACATTTATTTTCAAATTATTTCTATCTTTTTAATTTGCATTTTGTTTTTTATGCTGAATTTCCAGCCGAGTGTTTGATATATAGACTTTGAATTGCCTTTGTGTAAGAAATGTGCCACATGACTGCACTTGCTTTGCCTCCCCTGCTTTAAATGTTTGGTATTACTTGTCACTTTGAATGATTGTTCTCTTACATACATATTCAGACTCTTTTAAAGTAAGTCATAGTCCCATCTGTTCTGTTGTACAATGTCCTGAAATGTATGAGATTGAGAATGAAATACTTTGTAGTACCTGCAGCTAACCACCAGTGAGCAGAGCAGTTCATGCCACTGTGAATCACAGCCGGGTTCATCAAGTTTAACCACCAGCTGCAATGAATTCACAAGCAACTGCATGTTGCTGATGCAGAGACATATCAACAACTAACACAGGAATACAATGTATTGTTACGGTGCAAAAAGCTGTAAATGTACATGTCTTAACATTTTCTTCTCTTGTTTCTGACTCTTGAGCTGCTGTAACCTGTGGGTCCCCCGGTGTGGGATTAATAAAATCTTATCATAAATGAGAAACACCGGTGTGAACATTTTTCCTTCTGTTAGAGTTAGTGGATAACTTTATTGTCCACATTTGCAATGTGTAAAAATGCCATTGACTTCAGCACACACCATAAAGAAACAACACAAATTTTCACTTAAACATGACAACAACATTATCATGAAATAGCTTATAAATACAGTTAAAAATCCTAAATGTACTTTTAAACATGTTGCTGGATGCACGATCAAAAAACGTAGAAACTGTTTCGCCTTGTTTAATTATGCTTCTAAAATGAATGTAAACAACATATATTAACCCATTTATCTAAATTAAAATAATTTTTAACAGATGGAAAAGTTTCGGAATTATGTATTACGTAATGTTTGCTGTAGTCTAGTTGTCCTCGTTGGTCGCTGACATTTGTAAAAGCTTCATAAAACGGTTTCTTCTCTCAATGTTTACATTTTGCATTTGACCTACATCTGACGTAGGAGCACTCGTGTTTAAAGCCCCATACATATGGATCTATTTTGTCAGCTGTATGTACATGTACATCTAACCAATCGCAAACCAGACTCAAGCGGCGTCATCACAGCGGTACGCGTGTTTGCTTAACGTCACCACCCTGCCCAGCTGGGAGTTAGCTGCTGCTTGTAGTCCCTGAAGCGGAAGCGGAAACTCCGCTCACTGCCCGCGCTGCTAACTGAAAACAAACGCCCGTGCGGAGTGATACCGCGGAGGAATACAGTCGGCGGTGGTTCGGTTGTTTATATAGTCGTGTGCCCCACTCCCCGCCCGTCCTTCGTGCTCACACTAGTAAACAGTAAACTACTGCACTCGGTGACAGCTCTCCCGCGCTAAAATGGCAGTCTGAAGGCGTGCGGCAGCTATCCTTGCAGCGGCAACAACCCGGCAGTGCAACGGCGAAGTGCACTGGCTATTTCTGGCAAAATGGCGTAAGTATTTTTTGTTTTTAATCGGCATAATCTGCCTTCATTGCAACCGGACTGGCCAGTGTTGATAAAGTTAACAGACCTGTTGAGTATGGTCACGAACGCGGTTATTAACTATATTAAACTTATTTAAAATGGATCACAAATGGAGTCTCTGATGTGCAGATTTCCTGGTGTTGAGATGGTGTCTTATTACAGACTGACAGTTGAAGTTAGTCCCAGCCGGCGGGACAGCTCGGGTTGAGCCGTTTCGTGCTGGCGAGGCTAAACGTCAACGGTCGTCCCGGTCGACGGCGATACCTTTAAAAGCCCCTCTACTAAAAATTTTCTGCGTTTCACATTAACAATATGGCTGAGTTTCTTGGACATTTGTAGTGTTTGTGTATATTACACACTGACAACGTGGCGTGTCCAAAATGGCGCGCACTGTCCTTTCATCCCAGCCCTCGCACAGATGGCTCTGTTGTGAAAATGGCGGTTGCCCTCCCACATCTCCGTGGTGACTCACGAGAGGAGGGCGGGGTTAGGAGCAAAGCATGACCAAATTAGGAAATGTTATCCCCCGGTTGGGGGCGGGGTGTTTCTCGTCAACTCCGCTTTGTAGCTTCAGTGGAACAGATTAGCCAGAATTAGCCTCCCCTCCCCCATGTGAGCACGTTAACAGCCTTACCAGCCCCAGCAGAGGCAAAGGAGAAGTTGCATTGTTTGCATGAGGGTTGTCAAAGTCAGGGGAGGTGCATTTGTTTCAGGAAGTACAGACACAATGGGGAGTGTTTCAGGTGTACAGACAAGGTTGGCCTACTTTCAAATGATGGCAGCCACGTGGCACAATATTTTCATAGAGTATCAATACATTTACATTTAATATCCTCTTAAAATAAACATGCCTGTTGATGTCTGTTTATGTGGACATCTCCCCAAATCCTTCCACACATATTAAACCCATTAACTCAATATTCCTTATTTTCGCCTCATAACATGCATCTCTGTGTGTCCTTTACCCAGGTCTCTCTCGGCAACCACCTACAGCTTTGCTGCCGTCGACAGCAGGACCGAACCCCTCGACTTGATAACGTCATCAGACTCGCCTTTGTTTTTATTCACCCGTTCACGGCTCACACTGACCAGCAGCAGACATGACACTCTCCCAGCTGGCCTTGGAGGACGTGGAGGCCCTGTACTTAGGTTGGTGTTGTGATGACAAATGTTCCTAAAGCACAACTACAAACATCACTATGTATAATGCTAGAGCACTCTGTTTGGGACAACAAGTTGGAAAGTATTACAAAAACTGCAAAATTTAGAACACAAATTCATGTTTTGATTGTATAGTGTGACATTAACTTATAATATATCTTTTATAATATCTCTCTTGATCAAACCTTTCAGTGTGTCTATGATTTTTAAGTCAGATTATTTTAGTCTGGTATCACATGAGTAGATTTAGCACAGATATAAAATGGGTTAGGTCATTTTTCTTTGTAAAATATGTATTTTGTTCAGGAAATGATGTACTCAATGAGGACTTCTTGTCCACAGGGCCCTCGTTTCTGATGGCTGACCCCATGGGGCCCCTTCTGGACCAAGATGAAGAAGAAGCTCTTTCTCCCTCCTCCTCTCTAGAGGGGAAGGCGCCAGCTTCGCCTCCCCTCTCTTTCTCTTCCTACGCATCCTCCCTGTCTCCTTACCAGACGTTGTCGTCTTCCCCACTCTCCTCTGCCTCCCCACCTCCCTCTCCTCCACCCACCCATCCCTCCTTGTTCCTGGGAACCAAGGCCGGAGCGGACTCCCTGGGCCTCCCCTGGCTGGATGCCTGCGACCTGCTCGACACCCATGTTGGAGCAGAAGATGGCAAAGGTGAGAGTGATGGAAAATCCCATGTTAAATATTCCTAATAATCAGCTTTTAATGAAACAACAGAGTGGAAGCACAGTTGAGTAGGATTACAGAAACTTAAAGGTAGCTGATTTAAAAAGAACATTTAAAGGCGAAGTTAGAAACTCGTGCTTTGACAGCAGGTTGTTATGAGGAAAAAAATTCAGGGCTGTAAAAGTTTCCACCACTGCGAGGTGATTGCTTTCAGGCTGGCCGTAAATATTTTATGTGGGCTGGTTTGTGTCAGCAAAGCACTTTAGGTTGTCCTTCATTCACCATGTCCTAGAGTCCGTAAGAGTATTCCTACAAGCAAGTTAAGTTGCTCAGAAAAGCATGGCGTCAATGTTTTTTGCAAGGCACTGTACAAACTTTGTCTAACTCCAAAATTAAAGGCATGAATAAGTAATTGGTGGGTGTGCTGGGCAATGAAGAACCGCCATTGGTTCGCAGCTGGCAGGTGTGGCTCTCAAGTGTGTGGTTGAGACTAGCTCAAACTGGTTTGTTAAATGGGGCGTTACACAATGACGTCTTTCCCTTTTGTTGGTAGAAAGTTGATCACTGGTATGGAGCTCATTGTGGCTCTTGGCATCCGGTCTGCATATACGATAACACGTGTTTTATATGCGTCATTAAATCATAACAATTGAGGGTGGGAGTCTCAAAGATTTGTTTGCACTTGAGGTAATCATTGAATATGTTATCAAGACGCTCAGTGTGATGTTAAACAGATTTTAGCAGTTTCGTTTTGTACTCAGTGAAAAGCTAATCGTCAAGAGGATTTTCACAATGCGTAAAGTGGTCATTTAATCAATTCCATAATTGTTATGATCAAATTATAATGATTAAATCATCTGTCACCAGATGACGCTTTTGCGGGCATGGACTGGATGTCTGAGAAAATCGACCTGAGTGAATTGGACCTGGATTCACTCATTGGCTCCTGCTCATCCGATGAGTCACCGAGCTCTCCTGAGGATCTCCTGGCCTCCCTCGACTCCCACATGGATCTGGATCTAGACTCCTTCCACACACCCATCCCCGCCCCGCAGGACAACCTGGAACTGGGTCTGTCACTGCCCAGCATCCCCTCCATCCCTGTGGAGCTCCCTCTCCCTAGGGCAGACGAGGCGAAGAAGACAGAGGTGGCTCCTGATCAGGAGGTTGTTATGAAGTCTGAGCCTCCCTCCCCAGCTCCCTCTCCGTCACCTCCCTCTCCAGTCTACACATTGGAGCTGGGGAGTGAAGTGGATGTCCTGGATGCAGAGAAAACCGCCACGTCCCTCACAGCCACCATCATTCCAGATCCCAGTGGAAGCATTCAGACGACCAGCCCCATTGTCCTCTCTCTTCCGCCCTCTGGCCACTTCGTGGTGCTGCTCACCAACAAAGAAGAGCCCTCCCTCATATCTCTCCCTAACCAGTCCGTTACAACCTCTCCTCCATCAAGCGACTGCGACAGCGACTCTGGCATCGAGTCTGTTGCCGGCTCACCTGGTCGCCTTCCATCTCCTCCACCCACTCCCTCTCCAACAGCTGGTTCCTCCAGGACCAAACCCTACTCCAAATCAGAGCCCACCACCGCTTCCTCCCCCTCGGCCAAGACCTCCAAGGTCAAATCGGTGTCTGGCGCTCCCAAAGTGGTGGAGAAGAAGCTGAAGAAGATGGAGCAGAACAAGACGGCGGCCACTCGCTACAGACAGAAGAAGAGGGTCGAGCAGGACCTGCTTAACACAGAGTGCGAAGAGCTGCAGAAGAGGAACCAAGAGCTGGCGGAGAAGGCAGAGTCCATCAGCCGAGAGATTCAGTATCTCAAGGACCTGATGGAGGAAGTTCGTAAGCGCCGCGTTAAGACCAGCTCAGTGGCTTAGAAACCAGAATGTGTGTGAGGCACAATCTGCACTTGGCGTTGTTTCTGCTCCAACACTCACATGCCATAACAAAGCACCACTTTAGTATTAGAAGGATGTTTTACGAGATTACAGAAGATGGCATGTGAGGGGTGGACGTATGAAACACGCCTCTGAGCAGAAAAGAGTGGCTAGATGGAAAGTTAAAAAAAGCCTCTGGAAGTTAATGAGATTGTTAGTGTAGTGCAGGGGGCTGGGAGGTAGTCAGGTGAAGCATCTGTACATGCTTGTCTCTCAGTCCCCTGTTAGATCCCCATAATGTACTCCCTGTCTTACTAGCAGTACTTGTACAAACAGGCCGGGTGTACATTTGTATTTGTAGACTAGGCATGCAAAACATGAGTCACCATAGTTCCCAGTAGTGATGTAGACCATGAAGAGATAAATCACCTCACACTCCCACCAGTAACCTTAAGTAACAGCCAGACCCCAGCTCAGCTTCAATAAAGTGACTCCTGTGTCAGTAAAGTGAGAAACCACTTGTACCTTGTCCCCCACTCCCTCTTCAACCCAGCGTCACCCCATTTCCAACTTCCTCTTAACAGCTTCAAGTCCAGAAAGGGGCCTCAATCTATTTATGAATTCTTGATGTTACACTGTCAACATGGATTTTTTTTTGTGTATATAGTTTTCTCCTCCTTTGCTTGCACATTTTAGCTTTTGTTATTTAATGCTGGATAAAACCTGATCATGCCTTGAGTAGCTCAGAGTCTCTTAGCACAGTCGTTTGGCTTGTAAAAATGCTTGCTCTTCTTTTTCTAATAAATATCTGTCAGTACTCAAGTGACGTGTGTGATGTGCTTTATTGACCCTGAAGAGTATAAAACAGAAATGCAGGATGTTTTATGGCAGGTAATCAACTGGAGTGACTGATTTTCACAATTGTGGATTAAGTGGTGAGGCTTTGTGGAAGCTCTCATGTTTCCCATGGGTCCATAAAACTTATAAATGGCATTAAATTCATCAGAAGTTAGGCCTTGATTGTTAAGATGTCTAAAATTACTCTTTCAGATGTTTTAAAAGTGCACAGACATGGGCAGCAGAATATTTTTGTTTTTTTTTTTAATCTGATGTTGCCTTGTGAATTTTAAGAAAGGGGTAAGAGGGATTTTTTTTAAATAATATACCCAACACCTCTCATATTAATGTCATGCAGATAGGGATAGAGGAACCAACAACATTCACATTGACCACATCCAATGAAATGACAATCAAGCTTTTTTGTGGCAAACTGAATCGATAGTTATGATAGTACAGTCATTGTTTTCTAGTGCTCCACTCCAGAAAATTAAAACTTTTTTCAGTAGTTGAAGCAGCTTTTTTTTAAACAAAAAGTCATGTTTTATGTTACAGTGAACAGTTGGGGAAAACTCTTTATTGCCACGAGCATTTGATGTCGGCTTTAGGCAAATTCAAATTTGGTTATCATAAAATTAGTCTTAAATTTCTCACAGTGGCATTAAAAAGTATTAAATCTTATTTTACTTAAGCATTAGGAACTCTGTTTTAATAAGGACATAGCCATCATAACATAAATATCTATAAACCAAAAGAGCAGTGTGGCAAACAGAATTTAAATACAGGTTTGGAAATTATTCCTGTAGTTATAAATAACAAAATAATGTTAACTGGAGTACACATTAATGAATTTCAGGGCATCGTAAAGAATGTCGTGACAGAGACATATGCTTGTTTTTTTAAATTTATTATTATTATTTTTTAATTTTATATACTCTTAATCCCGCAAGGGGAAATTCAGTGTTTTGTGTGAGGCCACTGTGTTTGAATAGTTGTTTTATTGTGAATTTTTGTATTATGTATATTTGCTACCTTGGCCATATCTCTGTTGTAATAGAGATTATTAATCTCAATGGGACTTCCTGGTTAACTAAAGGTTAAATAAATAAAAACAACTGGTCTCTTCTGTCAGTCTGAAGTCGCTTTTATATGTAAATATGTCAGCCATATCTGTACCCATGACAAGAAATCAACCAGGCTTTGAAAAGGAAACATGAAATGTCATGGAGACATGACAGGTTGTACAGGTTCTGTTTTTAGCAGTTCTATGTTACTACTATTTACATGTTCCATGCATGAGTCATACAACTCCTCTCGCTGAGCTCAAGTGCGTCAGTGTTATAAAACATCAGTGAAATAAAGCAGGTGTGTTGGTGCCAGGACAAGGGTGTGAACACTGAGGATTACGTTTAGTATCAAAACCAAAGCGTGCCGAGTGGATGCAAAATATTTAAAATTATATAACTAGACAGGGCAGCAGCCACAAACGAAAACACAAGCAGGCGTTTCAATCCACAAACAAAATCACCTTAAGATGTTTTGTGTTAATGTGAGTATGATTTCCAGTGACTTAACCTGGCAAATAAGTTCAAACTGGTCAACTTTAAGCTGCGAAGAGCTAAAGTGAAGTCACCATGTCACTGGAGCCCAGCTAGAGCTTTCTATCAGGAAACGAGAGGCGAGGAGGACAAAAGCAAGACACATCTGGGCAAATGTTTTATGGGAAGGTCCTTGTAATTGTGAAACCAGACTACACTCAGCAGTTTCACAGGCGGGTGAGAGGGGGGTGGAAGTAAATATAACACGGGGGCTGAGCCACAGATGTCTGCTTTAAAGCTTGCGTGCCACAGATGCTCACATGAACCCTTTGTGTGTGTGTGTGGTCACATTTGGAGGCAAATTTTGGACATTGAAGCAGCTGATTGAGCAGAGCCTGTAGAACTTGTTTTAAAAGTGGAGCATGTTAACATAGTTTCTGTTTAATTGTTCCATTGTTTAGATGGGTGTTAGTTATGATTACAGTCACACTTGGACTGAGAGTAAGACCGTGTAGTATCCCTGAAAGTGATACTAACACGTGTGTGGTTCAGAGTCAGCTCAATGTGCTGACTACTGTCAAGCAGCTGTGTAAATTTAGTCTTGGCAGTAAAACCCCTGAAACACACAGACACACTCCTCCAGGACATATTCCACAGTAGTGAGGCCTTGCCTTCCTGAGAAGACGCAGATAAGCAGAGCGACCCTGCTGTAGGCAGAGACAGAGATAACTAAGGCTGCTTTATTATGACTGTAAAATGAGGATACAAATGAGATTAATACTTCAATCTAAATTAACTGTTGATGATAGATCTTGGTTATATTTTGTCATCCACTAATGAAAACTCATATTGTATGAAGTGTGTAGCCATTCATGCACATAAGCAGCAGCCATTTTAAATGTTTGCATACACCTCTGCTTTACATGCTACGATGTGGTAAAAGGCCTGTTGGAATCTAAATGCTTTGCAACCTCTAAAGATATCTCATTCACCCTTTGAGTTTTTGTGCACTGGTTCTAAAAGAGAACTAATTTTCATAGTATACAGCTTAAAGGGATGGATCGGATTTTTCCATGTGGGGTTGTATGAGGTACTTATCCACAGACAGTGCATTACATACAGTAGATGTCAGCTGGCACATCCCCAGTTTGGAGAAGCTGACGTGAAAGCTAAGCAATGCACTGCTGTGGATAGGGCTCAGCAACAAAACTTAATTTAGCCACCTAAAAAAAAGTCCCACCTAAAAAAATCAGTATGAGTTTATAGTTTTGTACGTGATATCAAAAGTATTTTTACCGCTTTCCCTTTCTGTCAGACAGCCTATCCAACAGAGAAGCTGTCAACGGCTTCACTTCCCCATCTGTGCTCTCGTTAAAGCCACCAGACTTCATTGACAAAAGCAGTAATTTAAGCTGCTGAACACAAGAGCTGCTGGTCGACTGCTGCTTTGATTAGTTAGTTAGTTTATGTCATCATGTGACTTTGGTGAATCTGAACTAACCCCGTTAAATGCCAAAGTCACCCAACAACACAAACAAAACAACTGATTGAGACAGAGAGAGACCAGCAGCTCCTGTGTTCAGCAATTTTAAATCACTGTTTTTCTCAATGGAGTCTGGCTTTGAAGAAAACAATATAACAGCTTTGTTTTTCCATCTGAAATCACTGTTTGACATTAAGGTAAAGCAGTGAAAATAATCTAAATATAGCATACATTTAAAGTCAGTGATGTTTTTTTTTCTTAGATGGGAGTTTTTTCAAGTTGCTAAAATACACGTTGTTGCTGATCCCTTTACAGCAGTAGATTGCTCCAGCCTGCCTCTCCAAACTGGAAACTGACACCTACTGTATGTAATACACTATCTATGGAGAAGTACCCCATACAACCCCACTTCAAAAAATCTGTTGCCTTTTCCACCCCTTTAAGTATGAACTTATCTGACTTGTACTATGAATGCTTCTACCCACTTGGCCGACGATATCTAAAATAGTATGAAGAGAATAAAACAGTTGTGAAGAAGATGTATTTAGAGCACATCTTTAGAGTTTCATTCTCACAAGAGACAACCTTAAGAAATCCAGTAAAGCTGAGGTTTACACGCACACTGAACCAGGTTACGGAGAGGGAAACATCGAACATGCTTTACACGTGGACCGCGCACAGCTTGAGAAGTTAATTTCAAAGGACCAAGAAAATATGTTTCATGTGACAAAAGTTCGTTGTGCTTCAGGAAGCCGACTGATGAAAAGAAACAATTCATGGGTGTGGTGGCTCCAAGCAAAGCAGCAAAGATTATTCTTGTCTCGTCACATTCCTCTGCGGTCCACAGTAATCAGGATGATGACGGTTTTATTCAGTTCGTTTGTTGACAGCAAAGTGATGGTGCGTCAGTTTGTTCTTTCCATATGCAACTTGACAAAGACAGTATCAGAATCCACGCACGTTTGTGTGCAGTCATGTGTCGCAGTTCAGTAGGTTTTCATGACTTAACTGGTCTGGATTAAAGCCTCGCTTTATATGCAACATACAACAGGCTGCTTTGTGGTCGGAAGATTTAAAAGAAGAGGCCTCTGTGCTTAGGGCCGGAGGGAGTGATTCGTTAGTCACTGAATTAACACTCATGTCATTACACATAATTTGATTCTTGGATTTGGTTTTGCACACATATTTTTAAAAGGGTAAAACAGTTCATTATGAAGTTGCAAATGAAAAGTTCTAAAGGTGACCTTGTGCGCTCAGATGTGCTGCTGCTGCAAAGACAAACAATTCATAATCAGTTAATTTTGTACCAACTCGGTTGGTATGAAGTGTATTTTTTGAGATTAAACTGAAATCCTAACAATAGTCTTTGACCTTTGAAGGAATAGTTTAACATTGCTAGGAGCATATAGACAGGAAACAGGGGAAAACAGCTAGCCAGCCAGCTGGAGATGGGCCTGTCGATCTTGCGGGATCAGTCTCTTGATACTCACAAGATACTCAATTTCGTATTGATTCTTTTTAATAATCATTAAAATTAAATGTTATAAATACGAAATGTGGGAGGCTGCATCACTTCCAAAGTTTTCAGTAGTTCTGTGTGATGTTTGTGCCACAGCAGCCCTGATATATTTAGGCCCCGATCACATAGAAAGTGTTTTGCAGGTTGCAAAATGCGAGGCACACTGCCCTTTTTTTTAATTAAATGCCACTAGTGAAAAAAACAAAACAAAAAAAAAAAAAAACGCTTGCTGCGTCTTTTATTGTTGCCAGGCAACCACCCCATCACATCCGTACACTAACCCTCCCGTGTTTTTTCCACAGTAATTAGTATCTAGTTCCTAAAATGGACAGGCATTGTTGGGATGAACAGACTCAGGACTGCCGCTGATCTCCTAAAGGAGCAGGACAGTAGCGAAACCCAAGTGACAGGAAATTAATCTAAAGTAGGTTGTATCAGTTTATCAGCAGTTTCTGACAAACCGATGGCCAACAAGAACATATGTTATGAGCCTACATGAGAGGACATACCCCTCCATACCAGCAGACAGCAGACATCTGTAATTCAGAAAGGGAAACCAGAAGACTGTCTTGATACTAGTTAGCCAGTTAGCACAATAACAACACAATCCAATGTTGAAAGAATATCAACCCAGCACAAGTGAACAAGGACACAAACCATCAGGTAATGTTTCTGCTAAAGAGCTCAATGGCTAAAGCAAAACAGTCTTACCTTGTATAACAAGTTTGTTTCAACCTCACTCCCTCTTGACTTAAGCTCTTTGTTTACTTTCCTCACTTCCATTTCTCTTCTCGTTCACTGAGCTGAACTGCCAGTCAGAGTGATTTCATTCACCAATGGACTCCACTGTCAACGCTGATTCAATGTACTGAATCGGCGCTGACAGTTGACAGTTGACTAGCACCAACAAGGGCCAGCAAGGTGGGACACATCGCACCAAGTAGGACTGCCTAACTTAAACTGATGGCTGACTGACAGCTTGGTGCGTTAGGGCCTTCACAACCCTGATGCAGTGGTGTCGTTGAACTCATGCAACCGTGATGTAGGAAGTTTATAGCCTAATATTAGCTTTTCACTTCAGGCCATTGCATTTTCGCTTAAAAAATTATAAAGGTGGTAATAATTTGTAAAAATGATCTTGCAAAACAAAATGTGAAAGTGTCATTAGCTTCTTTGCTACAGAGATTATTTTCTGCGTTAATCCTACAGGCTTTTTGACAAGGGAACCAGGGCGATGCTAACTTCCTCTTCAGCTTACAAGAAAACACCATCCCTGCAGCACTCTAAGAGAGTGGTCAAAATCTTCTCCTCTAACTCTCAACAACAAAAAGAATTAGCATTAAATTGTATTATGTTATTCTAAGAGGAGTTTTTAATAAACTGTTAATAAATTGTTAATAAATTCTAACCATAATAAACCTCATGAAGGTTATTTCAGGGCTCTTCCATTAGACTGCATTAGTTTTAGCTAGGTGTGCCTAATGAACTGGCAACTGAGTGTATAGCCTCTAGGCTCTCCTCTCATTCCTTTCCTCTTTCAAAAATCACATTTGTTAAGACCTGTTGCTTGGAGCCAAGCCAGTAAAACCAGTTTTTAAAAGGGTAGGCCTGCACTTTGATGTCAGGAGCTTTAAAGCACAGGCTGTCGAGACAATTCTCAGCTATCTTTTAAATTACGTTACATGACTAGATGGCATTTGCCTCACCGAGGGGTGAAACCTAGTAAGGATGTAAGGCTATTCATAGTTTGTCTACTGTAAGTCAGTAATAGCCGAGCATTCTGACACATTCTCATATTCTGACCTCGGGCTGTTGACGGGTCTATTCCTGGCTGATATTAACACGTGTAGATTATGTCGTAGATAATATAGCGTGTATGAAGTCTGCCTGTGGGTACTGTCTTTAAAGAAATGGAAGTGCAGGATAATATATTATGGCAACAAATCGGAGTCGTTCAACTGATTTTTACTTATGAAAACGTGAAATGAAAATCAAGCATTAATAAAAACTGGACTGTGGGACATATCTCGGACTTTAAATGGTTACTGTTTGTGTTGATACATCTATGAGACAAAGCAGGAAAGTGTGCACAACAGAAGTAACAGTTAAAACTTATTTCCACCTGGATTTGGATCTTCCCAAAAAACAAAAAGGTCGCTCTGTTTACATATATGTGCTGTTTGTAAGGAACTGTTCTTTATTTGTCTGAGGCGGGGTTTGTTTGTTTTTGTTGTTGTTTTGACCCTCCCCGTAGCTCAAATATTTTTCCTTGAGTCTCCCTGAATGACTGGTGGAAAATGCATGACCCTCCCTTCACCATAAATTAGTTATCGGATTTTTAAGAAATTATCCTTTGATGCTTGAAAGATAAAAGTTAAAAGTAAAAGATAAAATCCTGGAGTTGAAAAAAGCTTTGGTTCATTACTCTTGTCGTGCTGCTGGTTAGTTCATGCTAACAGTTTATTTTTGGCCAAATATTAAATGAGATGTAGAATAAAGTGCTTTTGATGAAATATCACTATTTTAGGCTTATAATTGGCTATGTTTGTTTTTCTGACGGAGGCGTTCATTACACATGATGTGTCCAAGGACTGTCGGAAATTTGAAAATCCAACAATGATTTCTGTTTATATAGAATCTGCCTATCAAATCAAATCAGGCTTTAATTGCCATCTCACCAAACATCCAACACTAATGCAGGTAAAACAAAACAGTGTTTGCAGGGGTGTACAACACTAAATTAGTAAATACTAATACCATAAAATAGACATCAATAAAATACAATAAAACCCTAACTTGCCAGCAAAACATCACAACTAAGGGCGCATTCATACTGGCGCTATTTGGTCTGCTTTAAACGAACCCTGGTCCTCTTCCACAGATGGTTCGGTTCGTTTGGAGTGGTGTGAACGCTCATTCGATCTCTGGTGCAGACCAAACGAGTGAACCCTGGTCCGCTTGAAAACTGGGGGTCTCGGTTCATTTGCAAGTGAACCCTGGTGCGGTTCGCTTACAGTGGGAAATGCAACCAGACTATCCAGCCAACCAAAGAGAGAAGGTGACGTAGAGCGTAGTGTGTACGTGTAATTTACGGACATATATGTGATCTGAACACCTTTAAATCCTTGCAGTACCTCGCTTGGTGTCTGTTTAACCACAGCAGCACGCCGTAGTCTCTCGCTCTCTTATTCGGTACTGCTGCATTCGTCTCATGTACAGAGCAACGTGTTTGGTAGGGACTGGAAGGGGATGGATTTCCGCTTTCCGTCCTGGCCAATCGATGAGCCGGGTTTTCTTCTTCCTCATGCTTTTTTTCTTCCTGGTCAGCGGTCGTCCAAACGAGCAGCTTTTGTAACTGCATGATCTTGTCCAGGCGGTTTGGTCCGCTTTAAAAAGTGCAGTGTGAAAGTGAACTGAACCAAATGAAGGTGTGAAATTTTTCGGCATTCCCAATCGAACCGAGTCCCCCAGACTATCCTGGTGTGAATGCGCCCTAAAAGTCTGGTATGACACTCGCACATCACACATCAGCAGTGACCATTTTCAGAAAAAGTGACGATTGACATTTGGCATTTAAAGTGACCATGTGCAGTATGTATAAGGTGCATGAACTGGAAAGTCCAGTTTAACTGTTAAGCATCCTGACAGCCTGTGGAAGGAAGGAAGCTGTTAAGCAGCTTACTAGTGCTAGACTTGACGCTGCAGTAGCGCTAGCCTTGTGTAACTTGGGTGATTTTTAAAGAAAACATGCCCTCGGCAGGTTTGAAAGGCATGCTTTCTTTAAAAAATGGAATAAAATAAATACAAAATACAGCCATTGAAATCTGTATGTCCCTCTCCCAGTCCAAAATAAAAACAGGCTTCCCAGTGCTTAAAAAATGATTTCACATGCCTCCCCCTTTGTGCACCACCCCCTCCCCCCACACAGGTAACGAACAGTCCCTAATGGAGAATAGGTGAAGCTGCTGGGTTATGGTTAGCTTGAACACATGATACTTTACTGCAGCTCCTGCCATTTGTGAACATGCCCCAGTGGAGCCGGACACACTCATAAACTACATGTGGCCAAAGTGTTAAACAAACTCTAAACTAGGTAAACGTATGAGTTCTGCAGTGAGTAAGTTCCAGTCAAACAGAGAAAGGAAAAGACCAGTTCCTCAAGATGTCTCTAACCTCCATGACCTCAGGAGCAGGAGGTGAACAGTCAGTGACTTTGTGTGGTTTAATTCATTTCAAAGAATTTGACTTCCTCCCACAGTGTGTGGGACCACATTCGGGCTTGATTGTGTGGTAAGAGTTTGTTACTTCACATCCCGTGTTAGGAAATGTTTCATCTCTACTGTGTTTCCTACGCAGCACCTCTGCCCTGCAACAGTAAACCACAAGGAGCTGGGAGTAAGAGTGTCCTCCTGAGTTCAACCTCCTCAGCCACAGCCGCTCCACTGCAGCAGAACTCCCTGAAGTATTCGCCAAAGTTTATGATGCTGTCCTTAAATTTAAACAAAGCAGTGTGAAGGCTGTCCTATCTGCCTTTTTAAAGCGTAATCAGCCAACTAATGAAAGAGTTGGCTAACCACTCTCTACTCCAAAGAAACTCTTGAAAGCCCCATATAATTTTCTGAATGCTGCTCCTTTGTCAGTCTTGCATGACAGTAAACCTACAAGGAATGTAACCAGATTTCCTTTAACGATGTACTTCTATAGAGCGCTCCAGGGACGACATTTTTCTGTAGGCCGACGTGGCGGCTAGCCTTGTTAAAAAGCCTGTGTGATTTTTCCATTGAATTTGGATAACTGACAAATAAGCTTTGCGGCAAACCAATGTTTATGATACTGACATGTCATGCTCAGGAACATAATCTTCACAAATGAACATCACTTTTATCATTTTTGAAGCCTGAATTCTATCGCTAGAAGTAAAAAGTTAAAATTAGGGTATAAACAAACTACACCACGGTTGCACGACTTTAACGTCGCCACCATAACAAAGCTGTGAAGTCGTGTTCGGCGTGATGACGTTCTGTAGTCTCATTTAGCAACTCGTTAGCAACCTTTGTGCCTTTTTAAGATACATAACAGCTTCAAGATTTACGCGTGCGGTATTTACTGACGTATTTTATGTCATAGAGCAAAACGTGAAAGTCTTGTGGTGACCACATGCCTTATTTCAGGCATCTAACCAAAAACCCAGTCAAACAACCTTTGACTTAAAAACGAGGAGTGCTGAAATGCTAACTTATCTCCAGGTTTTAGGACTCATTCCTGTGGCACTCTATAACTGACACTTTTTATCGAAGCATCCCTGTTGAAAGTTAATTTCTTGATGTTGAGCAGATTTTTACACCAGAAATTTAAATTTAAATATATTAGAGCACTTCTATCTTGAGAGATATATTTAAGTATTTCTGTACTCCACTCTTGAATTTCACTCTGTGCGACCCTCTGCCCACTCGAGCTGGGTGAATCATCGTGCTGCTCTCCGGCTGATATGCTCCGCAGAGGATCTCTGAGCAGCTGAGCTCATTACTGAGGTCATGGGCTGCAGATTAGGAAGACAGATTTACTCCCAGAAAGTGGGACGACACATTTGCTAACTGCACTTCACTGTCTTTCATGCGAAACCACATGCAAACCAAAGAATTAACATTTATTTTGACACAAATTGGAAACAGTGTAAAGACTCAAGTTCCCACATATATTTTACAGTACACAGAAATTAATCGTCAATTTCTCTAAGAATGGATCGCTAAATAAAATGACCACACATCTCACAGTTTCCGTTAACAAAGTAATTATAAAGAAAACATGAATGACACTTGCTGCAATAAATGAGGACGGATTAAGAAGGGGTGTAGTCTACTTCATGTTTGAAATACAGTATGTGATTAACCACACTCCATAATGTAAAATATTTGTAGATAAATTATTCCTTTTTTCTCTTCCTTTATTTCCTCACATTAACCATAATGCTTTCATAAGTTCGAGTGTGCAAGAGTAGTGAAAACATTTGGCGGCTTGGCACTTAAAGTGATATTTGTGTGTGCATGTTTGCGATCTTATATGTCTATCATTGTGAGGACCAGTGTTGGAGAGCTGAAGAATGAGGACATTTTTGGAAAAAATGTGTCATTGCTTTCTCAATTTGCTGTTTAAGGGTTTCTTGTTGTTTTAGTATTAAGGTGAAAATTATGTTTAGGTTACTTTTAAGGGAACTGCAGTTAAATAAAGGCTAAGGAATGTTCTTTGTCAATGAAGGTCCTCATAAGTATAAATGTACAAGTGTGTGTGAGAGTGTTTGTGGGTGTGTGTGTGGGTGTGTGCGTGTGTAGTGAGTCATTTCAAGCCGTAGTAACTCGAGAAGTGGGTGGTGACCTAGTCAGTGGGGTTTTTTTGTTGACATTCCACAGAAAGAGGAAGTCAGTGTATTTCAGAGAAGGAGCCAAAACTAAGAGAAATTCACAGTCCGTCGAAACAGGAAATCAGATAAAATGGTGTCAATGTAGTGTGTGTCGGTCAAAAAGTCGTGAGTTTGAAGGTTTTATCGCGGCAATGGTGTTTCATTTGCTTCTGTGCTTCTTTTCCACCAGTGAGTAATTCGCTCCCTTTTGTCTGCAGCTCAAGGGTGCCCTCTGGTGTCACTTCCTCAAACTGCAAACAAAGATTTTATAGCTCACTTACAGGCAGATTAAAGAAAATCCCTAAACTAGATGTGCTCAATGACTTTACTATAAATATTTTTTGTTTCACAGTCAAAAGCTTGTCTGTCTTGACTTTGAAGATGTCATAAGCTTTTGACAGAATATTATGGCACACTTTGGGAGACCAGTGTCAACCGGTCACATGACTAAGAGCTGTGCTGACACAGGTCAAAATGACCCTGTACTGAGGAGGCTGACTTGTTTATTTGTTCATAAGGAGTCGGTGCCTTTAGATCAGTAGATTTCAAACTGTTTGTGCCCAATGCACACCAAAGGGCAAGCCAAAATCTCAAGGCACACCTGTATCTTTATCTGTGCACAATAGCTTTTATAACTTGTGTTATCACTCTTATCACGACATAAGACAATAAAATCAAGAAGAAATAAGACAGGTAGCTTTCACAATACTGTCTACTAAGTTTTTTTTCTCTTTTCTTTCAGTGGTAGGTCGTCTTTGCTGGTGCTTTGTTGTAATTTGCTTTGTACAATAAAGCAATCCATTGTCCCACTCATGGCTTTCTCCTTTTAAATGTTATCATCCCTCACACTGGCTGCCAGTCAGGGTTTATGAAGTGTCACACACTACTAATTCACATGCACAAACAGCAACAAATAGGTTCCTTGTGTAGGTTTTTTTTTTTATTAAATTCAATTAAATATCAGTTTTTCGCTAGAGTTTGCCTCTTTATTAGGGAATGGGCGCACACAGCTGATACAGTGATTCAAAAATTCAATCATAACTTTTTGTATAGGCCCAGTGGAATATTGCCATAAGTCACAAAATCCTTCTTTTTATGACTTGAACTGTTCAGATGATCAGATTTTAAAGTTGAAATATTGTATCTGTCGTCTTTACATGCACTTTTAAAGGCAAACCACTTACACGGAAATCCGTGTTTCCATATTGCATCGTGGTATTTAAAAAAGAAAGGCTGCTTTTTTGGTCAAATTTTTGTTTTTGTTATCTAACAGCTGTTACAGTGGGGGCTTTTCGGTCAAGTTATACTTAAATAATAACATTATCATTGCATTATCACGCAATGAAAGTGTAATTTTGGCAACACTAAAAGCAGACATGATGTTCACTCTGATGGATTACAGAAATCAAGACACTTTTATGTAGTATTTTATTTCCAATCTGGTCTGGGAGGAGTTGCAGCAAGTAGCTAAGGAGGCCTTTAGACGTAGCTTCGATAAGTGGCAACAAAAAAGCATGAATGTTTCATATGTAATTTGAACTTTTTTGTTATAGTGTATTTATTGTGACGAAAGGTAATTGATGGGTATCCAGTGTAATATTTATATTTTATCATGTCATATGTTTAGTTGCTAACACACGAAACATGCCATGATTCACCTCAATTATTCTGTTGTATTAATTCAAATCCATAATATTTTGTTTGTTAGTTTGTGTCTTATCATAGATTAGTAGGAATGACAAAAGACTGATTAGATACTGTAAGTATTATAATAATACATTTTATTTGTAGAGTGCTTTTCATGGTACTCAAAGACACTTTACATGAGTTGAAAACCATCATAAAATAGACCACAATAAAAAAAATGGGTGAGCAGACGGGCAGCAGAGTTCTGGAGTTTATTTAGGTGCTTGGATGGTGACCATAAAGAATGCTGTTACAGAAGTCAGTTCTGGATGTGATGAAGGCATGAATGAGAGTTTCTCGAGTTGCTAGACTATTACACAATGTTTGTCAGACCTCCAAGCTCTACATTTTCAGGCTCCTCTCTACCACTCTGACAAAACCTGCACAGCAGAAGAGTTTCAGTATGAGTCATTGAAACTACTGAACTCTGTGCAAGATGTATTGACAAGTGTGTTAAAGGTCTCATCTGTTGATCAAAGGCACAAACTTTATTTGGGTCAAGCTATGTATTTAAAGGGAGATTCAGTGGAAACTAGCAGTGATGACTGCAGATTGCAACCACTCCCTCAGTGTTCAGGAGGTTGTTATTAAGAGACAGATTATCTATTACCTCTCCAAAACAAACAGACCAGGGGATTAAAACCAGTAAAAACACTGAATAAAGCAGTTTCACATTACAAACCAGTGTTTCTCCTTTGCTGTTTGGCACATTGCAGACAGCCGGCTCACCCAGCGCCTACCATGTGTGCTCTTCTTTTCCTCTGATAACTCAACATGTGCTCACCTTTTTCCTGATCCAGGCGTTCAGGAGGTTTTTACCTTGAGCCAAATTATCTGCAGAGGGGCAGTTTTACATTACAAATCAGGGTTTGTCCAACGATGTTTTGCATGTCAGAGATGGCTGCTACTCCAGTACCTGCTAATTTGTGTTCAACTTTTTTTTATCTAAAAACTTAAGATCCAGATACTCAGGAAGTTTTTTTTTTTTTTTTTTACCAAAAACCAAAAAAATGGACCTGGTGATTGAAAGTGGTAAAAACACTAAATAACTTGTACCTCTGGTACCTCAACTTCTTACATTTTTGTGTAACTTGGTAAATGTATAAATTAAAAAAAAAATGTTTACAAATAAATAAATAAAATAAAATAATGCTCTTGTCATGGAGGGGCTGCAAACTATACTAGAAACACTGAGGTGCAACATGACGATCTCCGTAGACGAGGACCTGCTCATTGTGTAGATATAAAGGCTCATTCACAGCGATTTTTTTAAGGTGATTATACACTAAAGAATACATCGTAATTATACTATATCACATTTCTAAATCCTACACACTGGACCTTTAATGAGCTCTGGGGGCATACAGATCTGTTACCATAAGTTTGAGTACTGATTGATGTTTTTTTTGTTCGGTATTATTTTACAGAGTCTATGTTAAACATGTTAGATATATGTGCTTCAATCAAATATCTAATAAAACAGGTAAAGATCCAACTGAATTACAAACATAGGTCAACTAAACAGCCAGGATTTGCAGTCCTGGCCTGTGTGGTACTGAATGTAGAATCTATAGGCGACTTTACAGTGAGAAATCAAGATCAAGATTAACTTTATTGTCCTACAGAGTTGGAAATTTGTCTTGGGCGCTACACCCATACTGCAGCCAGAAATACAACATATAACATAGTACAAAAACAAATCAACGTTACACACCAAACATAGCAATAACAAAAAATAAAAATTGTGACAATAATAATAATAACAATAATAATAATAATAATAATAATAAGATAAATAAATAACATCAAATGCTAAAAATACCTTTCTAAAAAAACAAAAGTTAGGCTTCTTAAAACAGGTCAAGCTGAGAAAATGTTTTTCCTGCTGCAGTCCAGCAGGTGGCGGTAATGCGCCTTTAAGCTGGTTCACCAAACTCCAGTGAATTTAAAGAGGAAGAAAATATGTCTGGTGTTGTCAAGCGGCAGGAAGTGGAGTCACGCGTCTACACAGTTATGGTTTTGAGTGTTTTGTGTCAGTTCATTTTAAATAATGTCACAGTCTTGTGTCTGTCTGCTCTGACGGATGTGTCGAGGCGGAGCCGCTGTCTCTGTGCTGACCGCTGTTTGTGCTTATTACGCGACTCTTTACCACTCACCGAGAGAAACAGAAAACAGGTCTGTTGTGACACCAAGTCCTCCGTTACTTTATGCTGTGTACAGGGCTCATTATTAGAAGGTAGGTCAGATCAGTTTATGTGAATATTTAACGTTAAAATACCCTCTGCTCGCACCGGTTTCTCTTGTGGACAGTGTCAGACAAACCAAACTCCATTGTAAAAGCAGGTGTTTTGTGATAGAGACGTGTTTTTCACAGTGAAAACTTTATTAACACCATCACTGTGACTGTTGTTTCATTCACTGTGATCTTCAGATTAAATCGGCATATATCAGTTACTCATCTGTCCTCTTTCAGTGCAGTTTGACCTTTGTCAAAGTCAACAGACCATCACATGAGCAAAGTTAGTGAACTGAGCCCAAGTTACATTTCAGACCTTTTTAGTTTTATTTTGACAGGTTTAAGCTTCTGACATGTAACCGATCAGACTAAGGACATATATGTAGCATACCGCCATACATTCAGGAGAAAACTGGCTTTAAGTTTGTGACTAACTAAATGTAAATATTTCACCAGCCCTCGCTTGTTTAACAGTCACATGGTAATGATGTAATGTGTGATACACTGTTGGACGGTGGACTAATGGTTGATTACTTTTGTATTCTGAGATTTTAAAAAATAGATTATAACTAAAGCAAACACATACATTTTTAAATAGTGTGATTGCAGTTGAGAAACAAAAATTCAGCTTTAAAATGAGAATAAATATAACCTCCTGAGACATGAACTGTTGTTTGGTATGCATTTTTAATTTCTCCTAGCATTTTGGGATCAGTAGGACCTGATACGTATAAAAAACTAAACACTGTCTATGATATTAAAGTCCCAATGTCCTCAAACGAGTACTTCCTAATTAACAGCGTCTCAGCTTGTTACTGTTGCTAAAACTGGTAAAAATGTGTATGGTATATCAAACTACAAATGTTATTTATCATAAATAAGTTTCAACCAATAAACCTGATCAGGTTTTAGACCATGTCCACTTCTGTGCAGACTGACTTGTCTTGTTTTTACATGGGTTAGTGTATTGTGCTCTTACTACCACTAGATGGCACTAAGAAGTGTCCATGAACAACAATAGCAGGCCGAAGATAAGAAGAATGAAGTATAAGGTCCAGTAAACCCAAAATGTGATGTCCTCATATGAGGACACAAGGACAGGGGGTCTCAGGAGGATAATGCTTTTATAAAAGAAATTATTTACTTTTTGGGAACAAAAAAATCTGTTTAAAATGGGAATAACTAATGCTTTTAAAAATAAATTATCTACATCATCAACTACATTTTTGAAATACTTTACATAGATATAAGTAAATAACACATAGTAACATAGTACTTCTCTAAAAGTATTGACATGTTTTTTGACAAAATAAATGTATCTAAAGTATCAAAAGTAAAAGCAAAATGGCCACTCTGGGTACAAAATGATTTTACATTGTAGTAATAGATTATTATTACTGATACATTCACGTATAAGTAGCAAGTAACCATTACCTGCAGCTGTCAGATACATTTGGTGCAGTATTATAGTGTCATCTGTGTAAAGTAGCATAAAATGGGGTGGGTTTTGTATGGTAAAAAATAGTTGGTTTTATATGCCACAGCCAGGACATTTTAAAATGTATTTGACCTTTACAAAACACATACATTCACATTACTTTTCTGTTTCCTCGATGTATCAATGCTCAAAACACCCATGTGTCACTATCCATCAAAATAATTTGATTTGACTTGTAACTTTATTTTCTATTCTTTTTAAAAATATCTGTCTGCATAGATAAACACAGTATCATAATGTAAATGTCCTTTTATTTGTACTTTTAACGGATGTAATAAACAAAAATTTCTTCCCTGTGTCCTCCATCCCCTCCTCTCCCTACTGACTCCACAGAATGTCCTCCACTCTGTCCCGTCATGTCATCTGGGAGTCCGAGGGGCTGGTAGCCTACCTCCACCCTCGGCCCTGGACCCCAGGCTCTGTTATCCTGGAGCGCAGCACACCTGGTAGTGTCGGAGGCAGCATCTTCCACCTGGAGAAGCAGGAGTACTTATCCTGGCTGTTGGGCGCAAGAGCGGTTGCACAGCTGCTGTGTGACAAGTTGGGTGTACGGAGGTGTGCGCTGGTCAGCAGGCCCCACAGAGACAGACCAGCCCAGGTGAGGGTTCCTTTGACCAGTGGATAGACTGATTAACTGTACGTTGCAACCAGTACATGGAAAGAGATGTTTTAGGAACAAAGCTACTCGCCAGTTAAATATTGCCGACATTGAACTTTATATTTTTATGTGAAGTAATCAAGCATTTGTAATATTTTACTCACGTTGGCGATATCCATGGCCAGAGGCATTATGATATGATATATGATTATGATATCTGAAGAGCACCTTGAGGGAATTTCTTCAAATTTGGCACAAACATCCATATGGACTCAAGGATGAACCAATTAACTCTCAACAAGGACTCAACAAGGAGCTCATTACATTTTGGCGGTCAAAGCTCAAGGTCTCTTTGACCTGATCTGTCTCATTCTTGTGAGCATGATATCCCAAGAACACCTTGAGGGAATTTCTTCAAATTTGGCACAAACGTCCATACGGACTCAAGAATGAACCAGTTAGACTTTAGTGCCTCCATGTTGGTGATAGCCATGGCCAGAGGCAATATGTTTTTGGGGTGTCCATCCAATTCTTCTTATCTCAATATCTTAAGAACACCTCAAGGAATTTTCTTTAAATTTGGCACAAACATCCACATGGACTTAATGATGAACCCAGTAGATTTTGGTGGTCAAAGGTCAAGGTGTCTGTGACGTGATCTGTCTCATTCTTGTGAGTGTTATATCTCAAGAACACCTTGGAGGAATTTCTTCACATTTGGCATAAACGTCCACATGGACTCAAGGATAAACGGAGTAGAATTTAGTGCCTCTGTGTTGGCAATAGCCTTGGCTAGAGGCATTATGTTTTGGGGTTGTCCGTCCCATTCTTGTGATTGCGATATCTTAAGAACACCTTGAGGGAATTTCTTTAAATTTGCCACAAACGTTCACATTGACTCAAGGATGAACCGATCAGAATTTAGTGCCTCTGTGTTGGCAGTAGTTGTGGCTAGAGGGATTATGTTTTTGGGTTGTCCATCCCATTCTCGTGATCTCAGTATCTTAAGAACACCTTCAGGGATTTTCTTAAAATTTGGCACAAGCGTCTACTTAGACTCAGCGATGAGCTCATTCGATTTTGGTGGTCAAAGGTCAAGGTCTTTGGCACAAAGGACTTAAGAATAATCTGAGTAGAATTTAGTGCTCAAAGGGTGGGAGGTCACTAGGACCTCACAAAACATTTTTGGCCATAACTCAAGAATTCATACGCTTATTATGACAAAGTTCAAACAAATGTCTAACAGGATAAAACAATAAAATGATGTCATTTTATATCCAAAAGGTCAAAGGTCAACTTCACAGTGACACTAATCTTGGTTGCCCATCTTGAGACTGTGCTGATTGTATAGATCTTCTGTGCTGTTGAAGATGTGTGAAGCATCCTTGTTTTAGAATTTGTGGCAACATCCGTATTTGAAGCATTGTCAGCTGTTGTGGCTACGTCTGGACAGACGTGGATATAAACTGTAACTCCAATTTGACTTGTTCACTGAGGCATACAACCACGAGGTGGTGATTCTAGTTTACTTGGAGGAAGACAAAAGCAAGAAAGTCAAATTCACACTGTTTTACAGTCCGTTACTAATTACTTTCCACCAAAAACATCCAGTTTAGCCAAACTCCACAGTAACTTTAGTCATTTATTTAATTGTCGTAATTAAATACACATTTATTTTCATTTCCACAGATTCGTAT
Organism: Cephalopholis sonnerati; assembly: GCA_019142605.1. Lineage (NCBI taxonomy): Eukaryota > Metazoa > Chordata > Actinopteri > Perciformes > Serranidae > Cephalopholis > Cephalopholis sonnerati. The sequence continues at coordinate 40,796,420 of JAGQAX010000003.1, read as the reverse complement.
CCTCCCTCTACACGGTCTAGATGCAGAGTGGCACCCTCACTTGGCAGGAGACGAGGAGCACAATGCCCAGGACCCGGGATACTGCACCTCCAAGACCGCTCCCCGATGGAGTGACTCCAGGCTAACTGAAATTCAAACCAAGATTCGGGCCAAGCTCCCATTACCAGACGCCCCGCCCAATCTGACTTTCCTCGGGGACGATCCGGCTCACCCTGGCCTGTTTTCACGCATCGTTCGTGGGGAGGAGCAGCAGTGGCGGGTGTGGGAAGACGAAGGTCACGTGGCCTTTCTCACTCCTTTCCCGAACTCACCTGGCTTTACTGTGCTGGTCCCACGCCGACCTTTGACCTCTGATATATTCAGACTGGAAAAAGAGGACTATGGGGGACTGGTGCTGGCAACCCTGAAGGCGTCGAGGCTTCTTGAGGAGGGGTTGGGTGCCTGGGGGGTTGGGCTTATCTTTGAGGGTTTTGAGATTGACTATGCTCACGCCAAGTTGATTCCACTGTTTCTAGCTTCATCATCAGGGACAGCAGGTGACGGGACTAAACCACCAACACCTCCCCAGTTTTACCCCACTTATCCTGGTTATGTGACCTCAGAAGATGGACCTGAAGCCAGCCCTGAAAGTCTGAAGGAACTACACGTCAAAATTACTCAGATTTAATACTGTTAGTTTGATTCCAACTCATGTGCGTAACTCCTAATAGTTACTTTTATCTTGAAGAATTCCTCAGTGCCTTCATTAGGAATTAGCAAGAAGTGTGTATACACCTTCAGAATTCAGTGTCATTCCACAAAGACTGTTTCACTTTGTCATTACAATCATTTTTATTTTCAGAATCAGTAATGTACCCCAGCTTGCCTTTATCAGGGTTGCTGCTGTGCACCAGCCCACTTGATCTGTTGGAACTAAGTTTGAAAATGAACCAGAGATTGATTAATCAAACTGCCATTGTGGAGCACAGTATTATGACATGACTTCCTCATTCTGTTGTGCAGTAATAACGACTGTTGCTGCTGTTTAAGTTTGACTTGGTAAATAATAAATTCAACCCTCCCATTTGGGAAACTGAAGACTTGTCTCCCAGGCAACAGCCAGATACACTGTCCACTCCTACACTGATCATACTAGCAGACTGGATCCACTGCAACATACAGTAACTGCAGAAGTAGTAGTCGTAGTATTGGTGTTAGTAGTGATGTCATGAAGTCTCCACCCCTGAAAAGCAAGCCAATGAGACACAGCTCCAGGTGTCATCAACGATCCAATCTGCCAAGCTGATTGAAAATGAACTCTAATGCATTTCTGTGTTAGTATGTTTGTGTATGTAAAAGCTGAATAAAACTTAAAATGTTTGAAAGGTGTGGCAGAATGTTAAGATGTCGAAGCTCTGCATGTGTGTGCTAATGTGGCTCAGAGATGGGATTTGAACCATCAACCCTGTGGCTCCAGAAATGTATACTGATTTTTAACTATCAAGGTTGAAGAACAGGAGAGTAATTTTTAAAACTGGGGGAGACAACAACCTCTGAAAAACATCTTGGTCACAACTGGCAAGGTGGAAACTTTATTGTTTCTGTAAGTGTAGCTAGTTGGTTTCACCACAAGAGGGAATATGATTAAAATGAGCAGGTATGCATACTGTATACAAAACTATGACATGCTAAACTGAGACATTTTTATGACGTACTATACTGACACATTTTTCACAAGATTTTATGACATACTATACAATGACATGATTTAATTAGATTTTTATGACATACTAGATGGCATTTTTTTGTGAGATTTTTATAACATATTACACTGTTGCATTTTTAATGAGTTTCTTAATGACATACTATACTGTGACATTTTAAATTAGATTTTGATGATTTTTTTAAGGGCATACATTTTCATGTGACTCGGACGACATTTTTGCATGATTTCAGACTGTGACTTTTTTATGATTTCGGACAACATCCTATACTATGACGTTTTCACATGATTTTGGACGACATGCTATACTATTATGTTTTTTCATGATTTCGGACGACGTACTATACTATGACTTTTTCTACAGGATTTTGGACGACATGCTATACTATGACTTTCTCTACATGATTTTGGACGACATGCTATACTATGACGTTTTTCCATGATTTCGGACGACATACTATACTATGACGTTTTTTCATGATTTTGAACGACATGCTATACTATGACGTTTTTGCATGACTTCGGACGACATGCTATACTATGATGTTTTTTCATGATTTTGAACGACATGCTATACTATGACGTTTTTGCATGACTTCGGACGACATGCTATACTATGACGTTTTTCCATGATTTCGGACGACATACTATACTATGACGTTTTTTCATGATTTTGAACGACATGCTATACTATGACGTTTTTGCATGACTTCGGACGACATGCTATACTATGACGTTTTTTCATGATTTTGGACGACATACTATACTATGACTTTTTCTATGTGATTTTGGACGACATACTATACTATGACGTTTTTGCATGACTTCGGACGACATACTATACTATGATGTTTTTTCATGATTTTGGACGACATGCTATACTATGACGTTTTTCCATGATTTCGGACGACATACTATACTATGACGTTTTTTCATGATTTTGAACGACATGCTATACTATTACTTTTTCTACAGGATTTTGGACGACATGCTATACTATGACTTTTTCTACGTGATTTTGGACGACCTGCTATGCTATGACGTTTTCGCATGATTTCGGACGACATGCTATACTATGACGTTTTTCCATGATTTTGGACGACATACTATACTATTACTTTTTCTACATGATTTTGGACGACATGCTATACTATGACTTTTTCTACATGATTTTGGACGACATGCTATACTATGACGTTTTTGCATGATTTCGGACGACATGCTATACTATGACGTTTTTCCATGATTTCGGACGACATACTATACTATGACGTTTTTTCATGATTTTGAACGACATGCTATACTATGACGTTTTTGCATGACTTCGGACGACATACTATACTATGATGTTTTTTCATGATTTTGGACGACATGCTATACTATGACTTTTTCTACATGATTTTGGACGATATGCTATACTATTATGTTTTTTCATGATTTTGGACGACATGCTATACTATGACGTTTTTCCATGATTTTGGACGACATGCTATACTATGACGTTTTTTCATGATTTCGGACGACATGCTATACTATGACGTTTTTCCATGAATTCGGACGACATGCTATACTATGACGTTTTTGCATGATTTCGGACGACATGCTATACTATGACGTTTTTGCATGATTTCGGACGACATACTATACTATGACGTTTTTTCATGATTTTGAACGACATACTATACTATTATGTTTTTTCATGATTTTGGACGACATGCTATACTATGACTTTTTCTACATGATTTTGGACGACATACTATACTATGATGTTTTTCCATGATTTCGGACGACATACTATACTATTATGTTTTTTCATGATTTTGGACGACATGCTATACCATGACGTTTTTGCATGATTTTGGATGACATGCTATACTATGACGTTTTTTCACGATTTTGGATGACATACTATACTATGACTTTTTCTACATGATTTCGGACGACATGCTATACTATGATGTTTTTCCATGATTTCGGACGACATGCTATACTATTATGTTTTTTCACGATTTTGGATGACATGCTATACTATGACGTTTTTTCATGATTTCGGACGACATGCTATACTATGATGTTTTTTCATGATTTCGGACGACATGCTATACTATGACGTTTTTTCATGATTTCGGACGACATGCTATACTATGAAGTTTTTCCATGATTTCGGACGACATGCTATACTATTATGTTTTTTCACGATTTTGGATGACATGCTATACTATGACTTGCTCTACATGATTTTGGACGACATGCTATACTATGACGTTTTTTCATGATTTCGGACGACATGCTATACTATGATGTTTTTCCATGATTTCGGACGACATGCTATACTATTATGTTTTTTCACGATTTTGGACGACATGCTATACTATGACTTGCTCTACATGATTTTGGACGACATGCTATACTATGACGTTTTTCCATGATTTTGGACGACATACTATACTATGACTTTTTCTACGTGATTTTGGACGACATGCTATACTATAACTTTTTCTACATGATTTTGGACGACATGCTATACTATGACGTTTTTTCATGATTTTTGAAGACATACTATACTATGACTTTTTCGACGTGATTTTGGACGACATGCTATACTATAACTTTTTCTACATGATTTTGGACGACATACTATACTATGACATTTTTTTATGATTTTGGAAGACATACTATACTATGACGTTTTTCCATGATTTCGGACGACATACTATACTGTGACGTTTTTTCATGATTTTGAACGACATGCTATACTATGACGTTTTTCCATGATTTCGGACGACATGCTATACTATTATGTTTTTCCATGATTTCGGACGACATGCTATACTATTATGTTTTTTCATGATTTTGGACGACATGCTATACTATGACGTTTTTGCATGATTTTGGACGACATGCTATACTATGATGTTTTTCCATGATTTCGGACGACATGCTATACTATTATGTTTTTTCACGATTTTGGATGACATACTATACTATGACTTTTTCTACATGATTTCGGACGACATGCTATACTATGATGTTTTTCCATGATTTCGGACGACATGCTATACTATTATGTTTTTTCACGATTTTGGATGACATGCTATACTATGACGTTTTTGCATGATTTTGGACGACATGCTATACTATGACGTTTTTGCATGATTTTGGACGACATGCTATACTATGACGTTTTTCCATGATTTCGGACGACATACTATACTATGACGTTTTTTCATGATTTTGAACGACATGCTATACTATGACGTTTTTGCATGATTTTGGACGACATGCTATACTATGATGTTTTTCCATGATTTCGGACGACATGCTATACTATTATGTTTTTGCATGATTTCGGACGACATGCTATACTATGACGTTTTTGCATGATTTCGGACGACATACTATACTATGACGTTTTTTCATGATTTTGAACGACATACTATACTATTATGTTTTTTCATGATTTTGGACGACATGCTATACTATGACTTTTTCTACATGATTTTGGACGACATACTATACTATGATGTTTTTCCATGATTTCGGACGACATACTATACTATTATGTTTTTTCATGATTTTGGACGACATGCTATACCATGACGTTTTTGCATGATTTTGGATGACATGCTATACTATGACGTTTTTTCATGATTTTGGACGACATGCTATACTATTATGTTTTTTCACGATTTTGGATGACATACTATACTATGACTTTTTCTACATGATTTCGGACGACATGCTATACTATGATGTTTTTCCATGATTTCGGACGACATGCTATACTATTATGTTTTTTCACGATTTTGGATGACATGCTATACTATGACGTTTTTTCATGATTTCGGACGACATGCTATACTATGATGTTTTTTCATGATTTCGGACGACATGCTATACTATGACGTTTTTTCATGATTTCGGACGACATGCTATACTATGAAGTTTTTCCATGATTTCGGACGACATGCTATACTATTATGTTTTTTCACGATTTTGGATGACATGCTATACTATGACTTGCTCTACATGATTTTGGACGACATGCTATACTATGACGTTTTTTCATGATTTCGGACGACATGCTATACTATGATGTTTTTCCATGATTTCGGACGACATGCTATACTATTATGTTTTTTCACGATTTTGGACGACATGCTATACTATGACTTGCTCTACATGATTTTGGACGACATGCTATACTATGACGTTTTTCCATGATTTTGGACGACATACTATACTATGACTTTTTCTACGTGATTTTGGACGACATGCTATACTATAACTTTTTCTACATGATTTTGGACGACATGCTATACTATGACGTTTTTTCATGATTTTTGAAGACATACTATACTATGACTTTTTCTACGTGATTTTGGACGACATACTATACTATAACTTTTTCTACATGATTTTGGACGACATGCTATACTATGACGTTTTTTCATGATTTTTGAAGACATACTATACTATGACTTTTTCTACGTGATTTTGGACGACATACTATACTATGACTTTTTCGACGTGATTTTGGACGACATGCTATACTATAACTTTTTCTACATGATTTTGGACGACATACTATACTATGACATTTTTTTATGATTTTGGAAGACATACTATACTATGACGTTTTTCCATGATTTCGGACGACATACTATACTGTGACGTTTTTTCATGATTTTGAACGACATGCTATACTATGACGTTTTTCCATGATTTCGGACGACATGCTATACTATTATGTTTTTCCATGATTTCGGACGACATGCTATACTATTATGTTTTTTCATGATTTTGGACGACATGCTATACTATGACGTTTTTGCATGATTTTGGACGACATGCTATACTATGATGTTTTTCCATGATTTCGGACGACATGCTATACTATTATGTTTTTTCACGATTTTGGATGACATACTATACTATGACTTTTTCTACATGATTTCGGACGACATGCTATACTATGATGTTTTTCCATGATTTCGGACGACATGCTATACTATTATGTTTTTTCACGATTTTGGATGACATGCTATACTATGACGTTTTTGCATGATTTTGGACGACATGCTATACTATGACGTTTTTGCATGATTTTGGACGACATGCTATACTATGACGTTTTTCCATGATTTCGGACGACATACTATACTATGACGTTTTTTCATGATTTTGAACGACATGCTATACTATGACGTTTTTGCATGATTTTGGACGACATGCTATACTATGATGTTTTTCCATGATTTCGGACGACATGCTATACTATTATGTTTTTTCACGATTTTGGATGACATACTATACTATGACTTTTTCTACATGATTTCGGACGACATGCTATACTATGACGTTTTTTCATGTTTTCGGACGACATGCTATACTATGAAGTTTTTCCATGATTTCGGACGACATGCTATACTATGATGTTTTTTCACGATTTTGGACGACATGCTATGCTATAACGTTTTCCTTCATGATTTTGGACGACATACTATACCATGACGTTTTTTCATGATTTTGGAAGACAAACTATACTATGACGTTTTCTACATGATTTTGGACGACATGCTATACTATGACGTTTTTTCATGATTTTGGAAGACAAACTATACTATGACTTTTTCTACGTGATTTTGGACGACATGCTATACTATGACGTTTTTGCATGATTTTGGACGACATGCTATACTATTATGTTTTTTCATGATTTCGGACGACATACTATACTATGATGTTTTTTCATGATTTTGGACGACATGCTATGCTATAACGTTTTTCTTCATGATTTTGGACGACATGCTATACTATGACATTTTTCCATGATTTTTGGCGACATACTATACTATGACATTTTTCCATGATTTCGGACGACATACTATACTATGATGTTTTTTCACGATTTTGGACGACATGCTATACTATGGCGTTTTTTCATGATTTTGGACGACATGCTATACTATGACTTTTTCTACATGATTTCGGATGACATGCTATGCTATGACTTTTTCTGCATGATTTTGGAAGACATGCTACACTATTATGTTTTTTCACGATTTTGGACGACATACTATACTATGACTTTTTCTACGTGATTTTGTACGACATGCTATACTATGACTTTTTCTACAGGATTTTGGACGACATGCTATACTATGACTTTTCTACGTGATTTTGTACGACATGCTATACTATGATGTTTTTTCACGATTTTGGACGACATGCTATGCTATAACGTTTTCCTTCATGATTTTGGACGACATACTATACTATGACGTTTTCTACATGATTTTGGACGACATGCTATACTATGACGTTTTTTCATGATTTTGGAAGACAAACTATACTATGACGTTTTCTACATGATTTTGGACGACATGCTATACTATGACGTTTTTTCATGATTTTGGAAGACAAACTATACTATGACTTTTTCTACGTGATTTTGGACGACATGCTATACTATGACGTTTTTGCATGATTTTGGACGACATGCTATACTATTATGTTTTTTCATGATTTCGGACGACATACTATACTATGATGTTTTTTCATGATTTTGGACGACATGCTATACTATGACGTTTTTGCATGACTTCGGACGACATACTGTACTATGACGTTTTTACATGTTTTCGGACAACATGCTATACTATGACGTTTTTGCATGACTTCGGACGACATACTGTACTATGACGTTTTTACATGTTTTCGGACAACATGCTATGCTATAACGTTTTTCTTCATGATTTTGGACGACATGCTATACTATGATGTTTTTTCACGATTTCGGACGACATGCTATGCTATAACGTTTTTCTTCATGATTTTGGACAACATGCTATACTATGACTTTTTTGCATGACTTCGGATGACATGCTATACTATGACTTTTTCTACATGATTTTGGACGACATGCTATACTATGACTTTTTCTACATGATTTTGGACGACATGCTATACTATGACGTTTTTGCATGACTTCGGACGACATACTATACTATGATGTTTTTTAACGATTTTGGACGACATGCTATACTATGACTTTTCTACATGATTTTGGACGACATGCTATGCTATGATGTTTTTTCACGATTTTGGACGACATGCTATGCTATAACGTTTTTCTTCATGATTTTGGACGACATGCTATACTATGATGTTTTTTAACGATTTTGGACGACATACTATACTATGACTTTTCTACATGATTTTGGACGACATACTATACTATGACGTTTTTACATGTTTTCGGACAACATGCTATACTATGACTTTTTCTACGTGATTTTGGACGACATGCTATACTATGATGTTTTTTCATGATTTCGGACGACATGCTATACTATGATGTTTTTTCATGATTTCGGACGACATGCTATACTATGACGTTTTTTCATGATTTTGGACGACATGCTATACTATTATGTTTTTTCATGATTTTGGACGACATACTATACTATGACTTTTCTACATGATTTTGGACGAGATGCTATACTATTATGTTTTTTCATGATTTTGGACGACATACTATACTATGACTTTTTCTACATGATTTTGGACGACATGCTATACTATAACGTTTTTTCATGATTTCGGACGACATGCTATACTATGTCTTTTTCTACATGATTTTGGACGACATGCTATACTATGATGTTTTTTCATGTTTTCAGATGACATGCTATGCTATAACGTTTTTCTTCATGATTTTGGACGACATGCTATACTATGACATTTTTCCATGATTTTTGGCGACATACTATACTATGACATTTTTCCATGATTTCGGACGACATACTATACTATGATGTTTTTTCACGATTTTGGACGACATGCTATACTATGGCGTTTTTTCATGATTTTGGACGACATGCTATACTATGACTTTTTCTACATGATTTCGGACGACATGCTATACTATGATGTTTTTTCACGATTTCGGACGACATGCTATGCTATGACTTTTTCTGCATGATTTTGGAAGACATGCTACACTATTATGTTTTTTCACGATTTTGGACGACATACTATACTATGACTTTTTCTACGTGATTTTGTACGACATGCTATACTATGACTTTTTCTACAGGATTTTGGACGACATGCTATACTATGACTTTTCTACGTGATTTTGTACGACATGCTATACTATGATGTTTTTTCACAATTTTGGACGAAATGCTATACTATGACTTTTTCTACATGATTTTGGATGACATGCTATACTATGGCGTTTTTTCATGATTTTGGACGACATGCTATACTATGACGTTTTTGCATGACTTCGGACGACATGCTATACTATGACGTTTTTCCATGACTTCGGACGACATACTATACTATGATGTTTTTTCACGATTTTGGACGACATGCTATACTATGACGTTTTTGCATGACTTCGGACGACATGCTATACTATGACGTTTTTCCATGACTTCGGACGACATACTATACTATGATGTTTTTTCATGATTTCTGACGACATGCTATACTATGATGTTTTTTCATGATTTCGGACGACATGCTATACTATGACGTTTTTCCATGACTTCGGACGACATACTATACTATGATGTTTTTTCATGACTTCGGATGACATGCTATACTATGACGTTTTTCCATGACTTCGGACGACATACTATACTATGACGTTTTCTCATGATTTTGGACGACATGCTATACTATGACTTTTTCTACATGATTTTGGACGACATGCTATACTATGACGTTTTTGCATGACTTCGGACGACATACTATACTATGATGTTTTTTAACGATTTTGGACGACATGCTATACTATGACTTTTCTACATGATTTTGGACGACATGCTATACTATGATGTTTTTTCACGATTTTGGACGACATGCTATGCTATAACGTTTTTCTTCATGATTTTGGACGACATGCTATACTATGATGTTTTTTCACGATTTTGGACGACATGCTATGCTATAACGTTTTCCTTCATGATTTTGGACTACATACTATACTATGACGTTTTTGCATGATTTTGGACGACATACTATACTATGACGTTTTTTCATGATTTCGGACGACATACTATACTATGATGTTTTTTCACAATTTTGGACGAAATGCTATACTATGACTTTTTCTACATGATTTTGGATGACATGCTATACTATGGCGTTTTTTCATGATTTTGGACGACATGCTATACTATGACGTTTTTGCATGACTTCGGACGACATGCTATACTATGACGTTTTTCCATGACTTCGGACGACATACTATACTATGATGTTTTTTCATGATTTCGGACGACATGCTATACTATGATGTTTTTTCATGATTTCGGACGACATGCTATACTATGACGTTTTTGCATGACTTCGGACGACATACTATACTATGATGTTTTTTCATGACTTCGGACGACATGCTATACTATGATGTTTTTTCATGATTTCGGACGACATGCTATACTATGACGTTTTTCCATGACTTCGGACGACATACTATACTATGACGTTTTTCCATGACTTCGGACGACATACTATACTATGATGTTTTTTCATGATTTCGGACGACATGCTATACTATGATGTTTTTTCATGATTTCGGACGACATGCTATACTATGACGTTTTTCCATGACTTCGGACGACATACTATACTATGACGTTTTTTCATGATTTTGGACGACATGCTATACTATGACGTTTTTGCATGACTTCGGACGACATACTATACTATGATGTTTTTTAACGATTTTGGACGACATGCTATACTATGACTTTTCTACATGATTTTGGACGACATGCTATACTATGATGTTTTTTCACGATTTTGGACGACATGCTATGCTATAACGTTTTTCTTCATGATTTTGGACGACATGCTATACTATGATGTTTTTTAACGATTTTGGACGACATACTATACTATGACTTTTCTACATGATTTTGGACGACATACTATACTATGACGTTTTTACATGTTTTCGGACAACATGCTATACTATGACTTTTTCTACGTGATTTTGGACGACATGCTATACTATGATGTTTTTTCATGATTTCGGACGACATGCTATACTATGATGTTTTTTCATGATTTCGGACGACATGCTATACTATTATGTTTTTTCATGATTTTGGACGACATACTATACTATGACTTTTTCTACATGATTTTGGACGACATGCTATACTATAACGTTTTTTCATGATTTCGGACGACATACTATACTATGATGTTTTTTCATGATTTCAGATGACATGCTATGCTATAACGTTTTTCTTCATGATTTTGGACGACATGCTATACTATGACATTTTTCCATGATTTTTGGCGACATACTATACTATGACATTTTTCCATGATTTTGGACGACATGCTATACTATGGCGTTTTTTCATGATTTTGGACGACATGCTATACTATGACTTTTTCTACATGATTTCGGACGACATGCTATACTATGACGTTTTTACATGATTTCGGACGACATGCTATACTATGATGTTTTTTCACGATTTCGGACGACATGCTATGCTATGACTTTTTCTGCATGATTTTGGAAGACATGCTACACTATTATGTTTTTTCACGATTTTGGACGACATGCTATGCTATAACGTTTTCCTTCATGATTTTGGACGACATGCAATACTATGACGTTTTTGCATGACTTTGGACGACATACTATACTATGACGTTTTTTCATGATTTTGGACGACATGCTATACTATGATGTTTTTTCACGATTTTGGACGACATGCTATACTATGACGTTTTTGCATGATTTTGGACGACATACTATACTATGGCGTTTTTTCATGATTTTGGACGACATACTATACTATGATGTTTTTTCACAATTTTGGACGACATGCTATACTATGAAGTTTTTTCACAATTTTGGACGACATACTATACTATGACGTTTTTTCATGATTTCGGACGACATACTATACTATGACGTTTTTTCATGATTTTGGACGACATACTATACTATGACGTTTTTTCATGATTTTGGACGACATACTATACTATGAAGTTTTTTCACAATTTTGGACGACATACTATACTATGACGTTTTTTCATGATTTTGGACGACATGCTATACTATGACGTTTTTTCATGATTTTGGACGACATACTATACTATGACGTTTTTTCACAATTTTGGACGACATACTACACTATGACGTTTTTTCATGATTTCGGACGACATACTACTATGATGTTTTTTCACAATTTTGGACGACATGCTATACTATGACTTTTTCTACATGATTTTGGACGACATGCTATACTATGGCGTTTTTTCATGATTTTGGACGACATGCTATACTATGACTTTTTCTACATGATTTCGGACGACATGCTACACTATTATGTTTTTTCACGATTTTGGACGACATACTATACTATGACTTTTTCTACATGATTTTGGACGACATGCTATGCTATGACGTTTTTTCACGATTTTGGACGACATACTATACTATGACGTTTTTTCATGATTTCGGACGACATACTATACTATGATGTTTTTTCACAATTTTGGACGACATGCTATACTATGACGTTTTTGCATGATTTCAGACGACATGCTATACTATGACTTTTTCTACATGATTTTGGACGACATGCTATACTATGGCGTTTTTTCATGATTTTGGACGACATGCTATACTATGACTTTTTCTACATGATTTCGGACGACATGCTATACTATGACGTTTTTACATGATTTCGGACGACATACTATACTATGACTTTTTCTGCATGATTTTGGAAGACATGCTACACTATTATGTTTTTTCACGATTTTGGACGACATACTATACTATGACTTTTTCTACAGGATTTTGGACGACATGCTACACTATGACTTTTTCTACATGATTTTGGACGACATGCTATGCTATGACGTTTTTTCATAATTTGGGCGACATACTACACTATGACTTTTTCTACGTGATTTTGTACGACATACTACACTATGACTTTTTCTACGTGATTTTGGACGACATGCTATACTATTATGTTTTTTCATGATTTTGGATGACATGCTGTACTATTATGTTTTTTCATGATTTTGGACGACATACTATAGTATGAAGTTTTTTCACGATTTTGGACGACATGCTATACTATGACGTTTTTGCATGATTTCGGACGACATACTATAGTATGAAGTTTTTTCACGATTTTGGACGACATGCTATACTATGACGTTTTTTCATGATTTCGGACGACATACTATAGTATGAAGTTTTTTCACGATTTTGGACGACATGCTATACTATGACGTTTTTGCATGATTTTGGACGACATACTATACTATGAAGTTTTTTCACGATTTTGGACGACATGCTATACTATGACGTTTTTTCATGATTTTGGACAACATACTATACTATGAAGTTTTTTCACGATTTTGGACGACATGCTATACTATGACGTTTTTGCATGATTTCGGACGACATACTATAGTATGACGTTTTTTCACGATTTTGGACGACATGCTATACTATGACGTTTTTTCATGATTTCGGACGACATACTATACTATGAAGTTTTTTCACGATTTTGGACGACATGCTATACTATGACGTTTTTGCATGATTTCGGACGACATACTATACTATGACGTTTTTTCACAATTTTGGACGACATACTATACTATGACGTTTTTTCACGATTTTGCACGACATACTATACTATGATGTTTTTTCATGATTTTGGACGACATGCTATACTATGATGTTTTTGCATGATTTCGGACGACATACTATACTATGATGTTTTTTCACAATTTTGGACGACATGCTATACTATGACGTTTTTGCATGATTTCAGACGACATACTATACTATGACTTTTTCTACATGATTTTGGACGACATGCTATACTATGACGTTTTTACATGTTTTCGGACAACATGCTATACTAAGACTTTTTCTACATGATTTTGGACGACATGCTATACTATGCTGTTTTTTCATGATTTCGGACGACATGCTATACTATGACGTTTTTTCATGATTTTGGACGACATGCTATACTATGACGTTTTTTCATGATTTTGGACAACATACTATACTCTGACTTTCTATTAACGATTTCAGACAACATGCTATAATATGATGCTTTCTTCATGATTTCTGATGTCAAACTGCATTCTGTCCTACCACCTTCTCAATATAATTTTTACTACAAATACTACAGTGTTGCTTAGACTTTTATGGTATTCCATATATATTTTTTCAGGATATTTTTCTGGCTAGGACTTTTCTGACTTTTTTTTAATGACATACATGACATGACACTGTGACATTTTTGATGATTTGTAATTCATGACATGCCATACCATGGCACTTTGTATAACGTCTAAATCACATACTATACCGGGGATCCTTAAAGCTTTTATAACAGAGTGCCAACTCAGGGAACCAGCTTCTGAGGTCAGTGTTACTAATTGATGAAAGTGAGTTTTTATAAAAAAAAAAAAAAAAATTAAAAAAGAACATTACATACAACGCTGTCCTTCAGGGCCTTTCACACTTTTACTGTAAGACGAAAAACACTTCAGGAAACATTTGCTTTATTAAGTTTTCATCAATATTTAGACTTGTTTATGTTTATCTGCATCAGAGGTCATTCGTCATATATTGATATTTTTATGTGCTCTAAAAGCCATTGTGATTTTAAATAAAATATGCAGTGAGTTTAAATTATATGTCCTTTTTCAAATTGTTTCTCTCTTGCAAAACCTTCTTTTTAGCGGTGTTGTTACTTTAATCATGTCGGCTAACACAGTCAATACACTGCATATTTGTGTTTCTTTATTAATCATAGTTAACTACATAATTATTTTGTTAACCACTTACATAATCTGTATGCTCACTCATTAAACTGTTGCTAATTGGTCCCACAGTGCATTTCTGATTATGAGGCTTAATTAATAACTGGCTAACTGCTTAATCAGTTGTCTGTAAACAGGCACTGCCTCAGGCTATAATTAAAAATGCATTTGTTAACGAGAGGGGTTTCTAATACCAGTTACCAACAAGATGTAGAGGCCAAAGGCAACTCCTACAGGAATAACCTCCCTAGGTTCAAATTATTTGTTCCCACTTTACCACAGCCAGCAGCTTCATTGAAGTATGAGTTCTTCTATGTCCTACAATACCTCTGTGTGTTGCAGGTGTATGTGAGGACAGCAATTGCATTTCTTAGAAGACAAGGGAAAAAAAAACAACATTTTTTTGACTGCATATGATCTACCGGAGCTACATTTGTGTAGGTGGTAATTGAAATAAAGAGTAAAATATGGGCTGAGAAAGAAAAACTTGATGTTCACAGATGCTGTTTAATTGAAATCTATGTACCTTTGTAGCTGGGCTTTATTATCTTACTCAGAGCATAGAAAAGTTGTAGCCAGTATCTTAATTTACACACTTTTTATTTACCCCAAATATCATTGTGTTAGAACCTACTACATACCTAAAAATTAATCTGATACTGCACTCAGCCTTTCAACAAGGGATGTCATGAGAAATTACAGTTTCTAACTTACGTAGAAAATGTGTTGTTCCATTTTTCTTGTCCATGTCTACTTTGTTTGGGATAAAAAACGTAAAATAATTATTTACACTCTTGTTGCATGAATTCTATTTATCTCAGTTTTGGTGTGTCTATCTTAAAATATGTCATTTAAAAGTAATTTATAACATCAATTGTATGAATCCTATTTGAATTAAATGTTACTGCAAATTTAATATGCTGCTTTCTCAGAAATTTTACATTTTTGTGACATAATATTTTTAAGGATAAAACAGATAAAAATGTCTGATAAATTTGTCTGGTTAAGTCAATTTTGTCCAAATATGTAGTTTGTCCAGTTGTCCATGGTAAGAATCCAAAGATCAATAGGAAGAAATGTCCAAGGCGGGGTTAATTTATGATAGGAGGCTCGATCACACCTTGACATCTTGCGTCTTCTTAGAGGAACTCCATCCACAGCACTTGCCTTCCACACGATCCATCTTCGTGATGTAGAGGAGAGGCTCGATGCTGCAGCTCAAATCCATGATGGAAAACACACTGATGCTAATCTGGCAGCGGAACTGTACAAACGTGTAGTATGGCACAAAGGGCATGAGTGCCACGGGCGGCAGGTAGTTGGACACGATGATGGCCAGGATGATCAGCACCATCTTGAAAGCCTTCTTCTTTACCGGGTGCATCTCCTCCTTTCCCGCCACAGAACGCCTGAGGACCCAGATAACGGAGATGTTGCAGAAGACCATGACTGCAAAGGCAAAGAGGATGACACCGCTGAAGATCTCGTTGACGCTCATGACACCCAGGGTGCACTTGGTGAGGCCGTAAGCTAGGATGAGGCCCCAGACTACCACAGAAATGCCGATGCGGATCTTGTTGTCTCGGATACCGGTGAACAGTACCGGGTGGACCACGGCAATGTAGCGGTCTAGGCAGATACACACCTGGAACAGAAGATCAGTGAAGGCACATCATGTTAGAGTAGGACTGCACGTAAATGCATTTTCCCGGCTTTAGAAACTGAACAACCTGGCCAATGTTCAGGTTCACATTTTTAAATACTCATACTCAACTACTTAGCCCTGAAAATGAACACAAATAGGCAGAAAATTTGAATAAAGTAAACTTGAACTTGCACTTTTGAATATGAATGCATCAAAAATATGATAGCATTACATCCCAAAATTCAAATAAAAACTAATAAATGAGACAAATAATGTCATGGGGTAATGAGATGATGGTAGCAGCAACTACAGTATATTATTTATTTCTGTATATGAACTTAACCAATGCATTGTAAATGAGGTGACAGGATTGTAAGCAGTATAACATCCAAAATATTGCATCTAAGTTGCTTTTACCTGAGTGCAGCTATATTTTTGACCTTTCTGCATAAAATACAAACTATCTAAAATTATCTGTATATATCCTCCTGAGACATGAACGTTTGTTTGGTATACATTTGTAATTTCTCCAGGCTGTTTGGGATCAGTAGAACCAGATAAGTATAAAAAATTAACATTGTCAACGATAATTAAGTCCCAATGTCCTCAAACAAGATGATAATAAAATCCCAATGTCAAAAATGAGACAACAATCAAGTCCCAATGTCTTCAAACTACTAGCTCCTAATTAACAGTGTTTAGCTTGTTACTGTCGCTAAGATTGGTCAAATTTGTTGCCATATCAAACTACACACATTTTTAATCAGAAATAAACAAGTTTCAACCATAAAATGTGATCAGGTTTTGGACCTTGTCCACTTTTGTCTCGGGATCAGCTGCAGACTGACTTGGCAGAGATGGCTGCCATCTTGTTTTTACATAGATTAATGTATTGTGGACTGCCACTAAATGGCACAAAAAATTGCCCACGATTGAGGACAACAGGTTGAACTTAAGTAGAATGAAGAATGAGGTCATGTAAACCAAAAATGTGATGTCCTCATATAAGGACACAGACCCCAGACATATGTATAGAGCTGCACTG
The DNA here is from genome assembly GCA_019142605.1 of Cephalopholis sonnerati. NCBI lineage: Eukaryota > Metazoa > Chordata > Actinopteri > Perciformes > Serranidae > Cephalopholis > Cephalopholis sonnerati. The sequence continues at coordinate 40,778,177 of JAGQAX010000003.1, read as the reverse complement.
GATCCTGTATAATCACTGGTAACAGGTTAGAAAGGCTGTTTTTACTGTAATTTCCAAAAGGTTGAAGGTTCATAGACAGGCTGAATATCAAATACACTGTGGCAGTTCTGGGATGCAGGGATCTATCACTGCTCTTGTGTACAGTCTTAAAAACTCACCAGAAAGAGTGGTGCTACGTCCTTGACCCCATATGCGAACCTCTGAAAGTACCAAATGCGACTGTCACCCAGCAGCAGCCGGTTGACCATCTCTATGGGCGTCATTAGGCAGAAGTAGGCGTCCAAGATGGCCAGGTTGAAGATGAAGATGTCGGAGGTGGAACTGTCACTTTTCTTGGTGGCGATCTGCCAGATGACCAGGACGTTACAGGGCGTCCCCACAGCCAGGTTGAACACCTTGACCCCGAAGTAGAAGATAAAGCCGTAAGGAGCCACGGCGCATACTGGGAACTGGTACCATGGTGGAGGTCCACGGGGGCCACTGAGGGTGGTAGAGTTCATGTAGAGATTGGTGGTGGGGCTCAGGGTAGTGTTGAACATTGTGGGGAAGAAGTGTTGATGGCAGAAGGAGGATGCTATGAGAAAGAGAGGAGAGAAAAGTTAGTTTTGGTGATCCACATTTCAGTGAAAGTCCCATTTTTTTTTTACAGTAGAAACTTGACCGTCAAATCACAGCAACAATTATGTCCCTGCTTGCGCCATACAGAACAACTCACAGAGGCCTTTCCAGTGAAACTTGTCTTACCTTAACAGAGTTCAGTGTCCTGCAGTCCTGGTCTTCTTCACTTGCATGTAGCACCAGATCACCGGGGCCAGGAGCTTATAAACACACTCCACAGGGACTAAAGCATTGTTGGATTGGACCAGTCTGAGGGACAATGGCTATCTCTCGTCAGTATGGTGTCTAGCGAGTGCTGTGATTGGACAGTTATGCAAAATAAAGTTGCTGAGACATCTTCAGTGATTGGATGATTCGGATACGTTCAAAGGGGCGTGATTAGGATTGGCATTATTTCCATGCAGAGGCAGAGTTACACATGCTCCAGGGCCAAATATCGATGTCATATTCTCTAGACATTTGAGTAATCCATGTGTGAAGGGGACTTTTTGCCTTCAGGGCTCCTTGAGCGCTGAAACAGCCTGAGGAATATCATGTTTTTGTTTGAACCCTCCTTTAAATTTCCCTTTCATGTGGCGAGAATGTGTTTAAATGAATATGCACTGAGTATACTCCTGGTAGTTGTATAACAAAGACATCAGTCTTTATGTTTCCCCAAGTGGACGCTTTTTAATTTTTCTCATTTGTGATTCATGTTAAAAGGGTTATCTGATCCCAGTTCTGTTTCTGTGGGCAATTTTTACCTGCAGCAGCATTGCAGCTGAACGTTTGTTCTCACTGATGTAACTGTACACAGCTCAGTAAACAGGTGATGCAAGGTAAGCATAAATGAGAAATCCAATGCAATGTGTTACTAATGTGCTCAGACTGTGTGAAGTGCTGAGAAAAACCCTGTTGGGAATACAAGCTTGCAAAGTCACGACAAACACCCACTTATATAAATAATACTGTGTGTGTGTTTCATAACATTTTTCATTACACAACCAACAGATTTTCACATGATCAGTTTACTCATGAGCAGTACGACTCAGTCTGTAAGACAGGGTGTGGAGTTTGGAATACATGGGCATTTACAAGCAACCCAACTGCCAGAAAAAATGTTTGCATTGCACATTTCTGCAAACCATGGATATGTAACAACTGTACATTATTATGTAGCTGATAAGTTGAAACATAATGATTTAATAACACTGTGGTTAGAATGTGGTTAGGTTTAGACATAAAAAGCACTTGGTTATGGTTCGAAAAAGATCATGTTTGGGCTTAAAATACACAGTGTTGGTGCCACAATCACGGCTGGAAATGCCACGGATGTCATTTGTTGGTGTAGAACAATGGTATTCAGCTTGGCAGTCACCTTGCCTAGGTGCCACACCATCCCTGCCATCTCCTGATGACAACGTCAGCTCATATACAGTAATCATAACTGTGTCACTTTCTGTTGATATGATACATGTGAACTGTAGAAAACATATATGTGGTTTGCAGAAATGTACAGTGCCAACTTTCTCTTGCTGACTGGGCTGTTAAAAAACATTCAAGGTCTAGCGAAGGATGGTATCAAGTTGAAATATGGTAGGTAACAGATGCATAATCTTCGGAGATTAAAAGGATATCTCTCCGCTGGCTGCATTCTTTTTTAAATCTCTCTCACTCGCGTCACGTCACTCAACTTTATGTAAGTGCAACACAAAATCACAGAGCCCTTAATTTTGATATTTATGTGGTTGTACAAGATTTCTAACACCACATGACCTAAGTGCATAGGGTTTCACACACACACACACAGATGCTCATTTTCCTGCCTTGAGGGGTCCACATGTTTTTTGCCCAATTGTGGGGTCGCACACATGCATGCACACGCAGGCAGGCGCGTGTGAAAAAAAAACACATAAACTGTTCTAAAGCAGAAATCTGCAGCTTTTGTATGTTCAACAAACAATAAAGATAACAGTTCTAGTGTTGTGTTTTTGAAGTCAATTAAGTTAAATGACAGAATGTTATTTGCCAAAGACATTAAAAGAAAAGTCGAATATGTATATATATATGTGTGTATATATGTATATATATATACACACACACACACACACATATATATATACAGTATATATATATATATATATATATATATATATATATATGTATATAATTATTGCTTTTGAGTTTGTGGTTTTTTTTTTCCTACTTGGCACCTGTGTGCTCGAAGCCAGAGCATCATTCAGCAGAACTTCTCTATCGTCAAGTCAAATCAGGGTTACGTTGTCTATCAGTTGTCTAAGTCCATTGTTTATTAAACTAGTAAACAAAATGTGAAGACGCAGCTGAAGCCCAGAAAGAGTCCACTTTGGTGACACGAGAGAGGCATCACCATATGCAGATGATGCGGTCCTTCTGGCTGATAAATAGAAACAACATAAAACACACAGCATTGCATTAACATAGCTCTATCCACATATACATTCAACATGGACATAGTCATGATTGATCAGCTGTCAGTTTTGATTTTGGGTATTCAAATGTAGGGAATAAATCACCATGAAGAGCCTGGTTTCTGTGGTTATCTGTGTTCACACAGCACTGATCTCTGAATTCTGGGACTCCCACCGAAGAACACTGTGATCTCTAAAAGGTAAAGTGATGGTGCTGTGAAGGAACTGCTTTTTGTATGCACTTAAATACCCAGCTTCATAAAATTACTATCCTGTTGCTTTGCTTACTATGAAAAACTATATAGTTTAGGGTTTGTGTGTACATTAAAATGGAGGTTAGAGGACATGTTTATGAGAATCTATAACACACTTCAGCAACATAAGTTGTTTAAAAAGATTATTAGAACTTGGTTCTTCCTTAATTTGACATATAATGCAATGAAAGTGGAGTCGTTAGACTTGACATTGATTAGCAGTATCCCCAAGGTCAGAGAGGTAAGATTTTTGCCACTAAGTGGGTTGAATGGTCATAAAGAGTCCTAATCTGCCCGGGACAATGCAACACAAACTGTGGTTGACATGAGATTTTGTTACCTGAGTGAATGACAGGCTAGACTCACGATACGTTTGCTTAGATAAGATTATAAAAACATAATGTAGCATAACCACACATTTAACAGCAGAAGCTCTCCCATAACTATAAAAACAACACTATGAAAATAGCACTATGTGCCATTAGAGTGAATTTGCATCTTGCTTCGAGCTAGACTGTGCAAAAGAACACCTGGCATAAGAAAATTGTAATATGCAAAGTAAAGTGTTTGTTGAGACAGGTCAAAACAGGTTTTTCTGTGGCAGCAAATAAAAAAAGCAGGGTTTTCTTTTTTGGATGTGAAGGGAGCATTGTGTGGAGGTGTTGGAGACCTGACAGTTAGAGGATCCAATTTGAATCCTTACTCAAAGACAAATATCTGCAGAGGGTAAGTGAATAAACATCACTATCTCCTTACACAACATCTGTTGTTCTACTGATTAAGATAATCAACATGCAGCAGTACAAGAGCAACAGTAGACAGAACTGTTTTCATGGCAGATATTTTGATATAACACTGCAAGGAAAGCATGTGTACTTATTTTTGTAATGGCAGCTCCCAAGGTCAAAAATATGTAATTCTATCATGGACAACTACAATGCAGATTCCAATATATCTGTAGCTGTCAGGGGCCTCAGTTTTATTGGACATATGACTGGTTCCTATTTTATATTTAATCCAAAGGCAGAACTAGCTCACTAATATTTACATCTCTGCTTTTTTTTCTTATTTAAAAGGTGCATCAGTCAAATAATGTACTGACTGTATTCTACATGCTGAGCACCAAATGGCAGACAAAGTTAACAATGAGCTGATGCACATAGTGGAGCATTTAGTAGCTACAGAACAAAACAGAGAGTGAATTTGGACAGTGACCTGAGGCATGAGTCCAAATGAATGCTAAAGTTGCTCCATGTCAGCTTTTTGATAACATGTTCGCCTTGGTCGTCTTGGTCAGCCTGTTGTGCTGCCCCTAAGTGGCCAAAAAAACCTCAATTGTGGCAGGTTTAAAACTATAGTTGGTAACTTTTATAAAAATAACATTTCTTCATATTTGCTCGAACTGTCACTGTATCCTGACAGTAGTACATGTGACTGAAAAAAAAAAATCATGTTTCTCCTCCTCCTCTTCATAGTGCTTTTGATGGCATTTGGTAGAATCTATCACGGCTTGAGGAAAACAACCAATCAGAGCCAAGGAGTCTCTGACACATAGTCAATCACTGCTTGTGAGCTGCGTTCAAACTGTCAAACTAGGCGCCGCTGATCAAATATGAATCAAGATTCTGTAACGGCATTGCCTTTTTCTCCTTAGATGTTTTCACAGACATATTTTAGTGCACTGTTTAGCTGTAAAATTAGAAAGCTTGCTCTGGTCTGTGGGCAGTGCTTCGTTTTGGCCGAGTCACAAACTTTATTATTTTACAGCCAAGCAGTACACTAAAGTATGTTTAGAAAACTTTTGAGGAGAGAAATAGGCAAATGACGTAACAGAATCTTGATTTATATTTGATCAGCGCTGCCTAGCTTGACAATTTGCCAGCAGTTCACAAGCAGTGATCGACATGATTGATTAGAGGCTTCTCAGCTCTGATGGGTTGTTTTTGTTCATATGTGGCAGTTTCTTGCAAATGCCAATATAATACTTCTGTGTGGATATAGTGACAGTTTCTGTAACAGGTAGAGTTTGGACCCAAAAGCAACACCAGGGACAGGTGAAACAGTTTATACTAAGCTTTAATGTGCCACTTCAATAGATACAGGGAGTGCGGACTGGTGAAGCAACAGAGAGAGTTAATATTCAGTTTCAGATAGGGCTGCAACTAACGATTATTTTCATTGTCGACTAATCTGCCGATTATTTCTTCGATTAGTCGACTAGTTATTTTATCGAAAAATGTGTTAAAATGTTGAAAAATGTCGGTTTGTCTCTCCCAAACCCCAAAATTATGTCATCTAATGTCTTGTTGCGTACTCACGCCAAAGGGTTTTAGTTCACCGTCATGGGAGAGTGTGTAAAGCTGCCAATATTTGAACGAAAGAAGCTGCAATAAGAGTATTTTGGGGTACTTTTATAGTACTTTTCTATGAAAAATGACTCAAACCGATTAGTCGACTACTAAAATATTTTAATAGTCGATTACTCATCGATTAGTCGACTAAACGTTGCAGCCCTAGTTTCAGAGTCCCCAGGGGAATAGGATCTGTCAGCAGCTCTCCGCGTGGAATGCTGAAGCAGCACACAGGTGACGTGCTGGCATACACCAGGCGCACACACACAGCAGACAGTTCAATAGTGTGCAATGGTAACAAAAGGGGGCAGGCAGAGAGCAATGTCAGAAGAGCTAAGGTTCCAAAACCAGGAGTACTCACTGAGAAAACAGTCTCTCCAGTATGAAGCTGGCCGTGGGGACAGGGGAGAGCTTGACAGCAGTGATGAAACACGGATTCTGTGGTGCACACACAAAGGCGAAGTGTGCTTCCACACAACAAAGAAATCCACAGCTCAGGAGATCACAGGTGACTGAACCAGTAAACTCACATTGGAAAGCTGGGTGACGGTCTTTCCAGACAGCCGCAGGAAACAGGCGAACCAGGAAAGCAAAAGCAGAGCTCATGGTCGAAACTAGAAGGCAGTGTGGTTTACCGGGGAGCAGATGAAGCAGGAGAGTCAGGGACGGACAGGGCCGAAACAAACGCTGGAAAGTCTTGCATGTAAGCGAGCATCTTTATAGTGATGGTGACAGGGTATAATGATCCACAGGTGAGTGGGGTTAGCCTGATGAGGTGGGTGTCGTGGTGAATGTATGGACAGGCAATAGGCTGGCAGGTAGGTGTGGTGACGAGGTGGGGTGAATGGCAAATTACTGCATGAGCTGAGGAGGTGGCAAGCATGGAGGAACCAATGTGACAGTTTCAGCAATTATGAAAAAAAGTTATTTTTTACAAGTTACCAACTACGGCCTTATTCTAAAAATACAGAGCAGTAGAGCTTTAACTGGAAGTTCCATGTTGTCAAAATATCCTCTCTTTTGACAGATATTCAGCACAGACAGCCGACCACCTCAGCCATGTCGACGGAAAACTTTACGAGTAACGAAAGCCTCAATCAGAACAACACAAGCCATGACATCCAGTCTCTTGTCTGGTACTTCCTGCCTTCTGTGGTCACAGTGCCACCACTTGGGTTTCTAGCCAACTATCTGGTCATTCGCCTCCTGCTGGGCAAACCTGGTATCTGCTCCACCTCAGAGATCTTCATACTCAACCTGGCACTATTTGACATGCTGTTCTGCTTAATGGTCCTCATTGAATACATCTGCTTCCTGTTCAATCAAACAGCGGAGGCCTCTAACTTCCTGTCATGGGGTTTGAATCAAACAGGAGGGCCAATTTTGCTCTGCGTTTTGGCTCTGGATAGCTACATGGCCGTCTGCCACCCGCTGGTCTTCCTCCGACTCAAGGATCCTAAAATGCGACTCTCGTTGTGCCTGGTGGTGAGTGCCATAACCGCCGCTGGTTGTGGTCTGGGCAAGGTCTCTGCAATTTACAAGTGGAGAGTGACGATGGTGATCCTGAGCAGTGCCATTGTAACCATATCAACCTGCAGCATCCTGGTTCTCAACTCCCTCCACCAATCAGGGCCCAACAGGAAGGAAGTCCATCCTGTAAAAAAGCGAGCATTTAACACAGTGCTGACTGTGTTAGTGCTGATCAACATCCACTACCTCCCCCCGGTCATCGAGACCCTGGTTAGAAATTTTGGTCCCAGGTTTTTCAAGCCCTGCTCATTCCTCACCAGTATATCCTACATAGCTCTCTCCATGAGCAGTTTTATTCAGCCAATGTGTTATCTTGTCCGCACCAAACAACTGCCCAAGATGAGATGTCACCGCGGCTCAACTGCTGAAACAAAAACTGGCGCAACAGTTTAGAGCAGCTCTACCTTCACGACACGTCAAGACAAATGTAAGGAAAGAGAAAAATATCCTAACTGCCAGTCCTATCTTAAATTAAAGGTTCAAAAGGTCTAAGATTTAGTGGCATCTAGCAGTGACATTGCAGAGCTGAAACTTCTTCCATGTGTCAAACGTGTAGGAGAACAAAGGTGGCGGATAGAGAAAGGCAAAAAAGGCTCAATCTTATGTAACGAAAACACAATAATTTGTATTCAGGTGATGATGAACTAATGAAAACGTAGTTATGAATATTATGTGCCATTTCTGCCAAATCCTTATCTGCGAAATCCTACAAACTGGATCTTTAATTCTAAAAGACAAGAAAAATTTTATCTCCCTCTTACAGAGCAATTCCTAAACTCATGGCTGTGTCCTGTCCTATCACATCTTAAGAAATCCTAACCATAAATGTAGAGCCGATTTGTCAATCAGCACTCGACCCGTCATGACTGGATCTATGTTCATCAGCTCTCACTTTGTCACTGACTAGGCAGCTTTCTATCATGGACAAAAAAATATGGGCGGTCAGTTTTCGCTACGAGGAGTCAGAGGCACTAATTGTGTCACCTTAACCTGCAGTTGTCTTCTCAGTGATTTGAATTAATTATTAATAAGAACGAATTAATTTGAATTATGTATTGGAATTTAAAGCGTCACCATATGGGTCGAGTAGCCTTTCAATTATTACATTTTGGTGTTCATGTTGTTCAGCCTCTTCATCGTCATTACACAACAATGCCGCTGCCATTTAATGCAGTTAATCTAAATTTAGGACAGGGTTTATGCCATCCTAAGCTAGGAATTCCAATTTGTGAAACCCCTATATTAGGATGGTTCTGTAATAGCTAAATACATATCCTGAGATAAGACAGGATTTGAGTGATCTTTGACTTAAAACAAATACGAGCCAGGGGTGTAAAGTTGGGATGTAATGCCCCCTTCCTTACTTCCTACCCCCTTGCTGGAACCGCACCAATCTCTAAACTTGTCCTTCATTTTCAATCCTTCAATCTTGCACAGTTGTAACACTATAGCATTGACAAAATCTGTCCACAGACAGACACATAAACGCTGGGCAGAGTATGCAAGTCCCTGCTACAACAGGTGTCACCAGGTCCACATTTTGCCATGAAGACACACACACACACACACACACACACACACACACACACACACACACACACACACACACACACACACACACAGACTCACAAGGTGAACTGTGTGATGCTGTCACAGTAAATAAACATGTTTTGTAACACCAAAACTCCTAAATGTCACCCTAAACTGAGAGAAGATAGGATTTCAGACTACTGTAGTGGGGCCCCATGACTGTGATGTGGACAATATATTCATGTCATGTATTTATTTTCATATTATACAAAATGCTATTTTGTTGTGACTTTACATAGATTCATTTAAGAAATTACAGTAGAAATTCCTTTAGATGCTTGTATATAAACCTGAAGTTCCTTTTTTGTTTTTCTTGTATCTTGTCTGTCTTACATAGGGTAAAATTAATTTTGGTGATCTAAATAATTATATTAGCAGGAGTGGCATTGAATCAAACACAGTTCAAAACAACAGCTGAATGTAAGAGTTTTTTAGTGTATTGTCATAGTACCTACAAATATGCTCTGTAATCATGTTTTCTCCACAGATGTCTACAAACATTAGGAAATAGTACTTTATAAAACAATAAATGCAATGACAAAAATGTTTTACAATGCTTTATTTATTAAATCAGACAAACATCTGAGTTTGGCTTACAAGTAGGCATTGATAGTCAGATACTGTGGAGAACACTTCAGGCAGATTCTGACACATAAACCTGTTTAATTAAAAGAGAAAATAATTGGCAGCAATGTCTATGAATGTCTGAAGTTATTGTTTAAGTTAGGCTTGTTTAAAACAGACATGTATGAAAGAGATGAACCTGATTAACTGTTAAACTTAAGCTTTGTGCATCTGTGTACACTAATCTAAATCTGAGACACTTCAGCTGCCTGTATTCCTGTGTGTTCAGTAAAGAGCACAGAGATAAAAGCATTTAGACTGTACAGGCTGTTCAACAGCTTTCAAATATATAAACTTCAAATTTCACCTTTTCTAGGTGACACAAGTGAAAGAAAATACAAAGGAATAACATAATAGTGCTTCCACTGAGAGGAGTTTCTAAAGATTTGTAAGCTTTGCAAATCATAATTCATGGTTACACATCATCAAGCTGAAACATCTGTAATGACTACAATCACCGGTTTAAATACAAAAAGCAATGCACTAACATTACAGATTTATATAAACTGCACAAATTATATCAAAATATAGAAGTATATAATAAATAATTCCTGATGCTGAATTTGTCATGATCCAAATCACAACTGTCTGAAAACAAAGAAACCCTCCTCTGTCTCTTTTTCTACATGTCCTGTAAGACGAGTACATATTTAATAAAGAAATCGGTAAGAAACGATGGATTTCTACCTGGAATCACCTCTAGTGCACTTCATAAAAAAACTTAAATCTTAATATTTTCTGTGATTTCTGTAAATGTTCTGTATAACAAACACAAAGAATACATGGGGAATGACTGAATGACACTGACATAGGTTGTCTGTTGTGCGAAGTCCACACAGGTGTTCATTTATCAATTTATCTGTTACAAAATCATAATCGAATATTCTCATTTTACAAATAAATAACACCTTTCTTTCTCATACAAAATCTGTGTTCTGAATATGTACAAGTAAGCAGAATGTCATGAAGTCGACCTGACATCTTTCAAAAGGTTAGAAAAAGAGGTTTTCAAGTATTCAAGTACTGGTAAGCTGCATATTTTATAATTCGTAGGAATAATAAATCAACACTGATTAAAAAACATTCACTGCTGCCCTCTCAGTAAATTCTACCTACTGTTCACAGGATGTTACATCCCATCAGTCACAACATCACAACTAAATATTTAAAGTGTCCTGTTAAACATGGCGTAACAGCTGTTTCAACCATTCAAGAGAACAGGAAACTAACGTGTGATTGAGAACTTCACGAACCAGAACCTTATGTTGTAAAGATATTGAATACTCAAATCAATTAAGTGCCCAGAAAGTGGACAGAGCATGTTAGAAACAAGCCTTTTAAACTTCATTTATGTCACTTATGTGCTGTGGCAGGAAGCTTTGACGTGAAAGCTTGCAAGTAAAGTTGTCAGTAAAAGTTATTTTACAAACACTGTTGTCAGAGTACCGTGAAGCAAAGCCTTTAACACTCAACGGGTGTACAGACACATCATCTTATTGGGGAGCTCCCAGGTAGGACTGTGTGCTCCACAAATGTAAAGTAGGAAAAAACCTGACAAATAGTAATAATAAGAAAAGTTAAAAATTACTCTGTGGCACTCTCACATGACCAGAGGCATAAAGTTTCCAGAACTCTACACTCCGAAATGGTTTTACTAGGTAGATATTTGGTTTTTAGAAACATATTATACACTTCACTCTGTACATTTATTCAACATCAAGTGTGCACCTCGATTGTGCTCATAAAACACCTCCTATGATTTCAGTCACTTTACAATAAAAAATCCAAAACACAGCAAAACCAGCTGACACATAGGAGAGACATTACTTAACACTAAAAGTCTTTCAGTAGCATTTGGCCTTGAACGCACCACAGACCACCAAGTAGCTTGTTTGCAATCACGTGACTCTTCTGACGCACAAATTCAGATGGAGGGCAGGAAGTGATAAATCAAACTGGAACTGGATATCAAGGACAGAGGATGAGGCAGCAGGCATCGTTAGAAGATTGAAGCCCATGTTGGATGTGATTTGTACAATATGAACACAATTTGACTGTTTTTTAACGTTGCTAACGTTACACAGTGAGCAAATGAAGGCATACATGAGTCTAAAGGACTTGAACTCCGGCTGCAACGACTGTTGTCTTGTTTTTGGCTGGGTGAGTAAAGCCTAATATTTGCTCGGGTGCACAATACTTATGAAGAGTGTTGCTCGACAGAAATTATGTATTTTTGAGAGAAAACAAGTGTCATGGGAAACTTTTCTTTCGAGTTACGCTGCTGGAGAATTTTACTTTGTGGCAGACATTTGTCATACTTTTGTCTTGAAATATGATTGGTAGTATCACTATTGCCGCCATGAAGACCGTAGTTTTAAATCCAAACCGACTCTGCCCTGAATTCAACGCCTCTGTCCACAGAAGTCAGTCAAACTGCTGGCACCAGGCTGACTGACAGCAGACATTTACTGAGCCAAAATAGTTTTCATGTCAGCACCACGAGAGGAAACCAACGGTGTTTGTGTTTGTTGATTCACTGAGTTTATTTCCCCGCCCACCACAGAGAGTGAGGGGAATCTGCCGCTCAGACAGACTGTGGGCTGATCAATTAATATATGTAAGGTTAATAAGATAACCACATGTACAGTGGGATATTTGTGTGATTTAAACAGCTGTCTGTGCAGATTACTCTTTACTGAACAGCAACAGAAACAGACTTGGATCGTAAAAAAAAAAAAAACAAACCTAGGAGAACTCAGGTTACCATGTAGACGACTGAAACCTTTCACTGCAGCATTATTATTATATTATAGTTTCGGTTGAGGACACTTTAAAAGTGTTGAGCGCCCGAGTATTAATCAGCCTTGAATGTGCTTGAGTATAACTGTCTTTTACATTTCAATTTGGCACATGGAGGCACTGCTGTCAGGCTAACCTTACTAGCTAATGTTAGCTAGCATTAGCTACTGTCTGCTACCTACTAAGTCACCTGTTTCCAGAGGTCTGGTGGAACACCGTTAATAATTTGGGTCATGGTTGTCACACGACAATGTGATCTCATCCAACTTGAGGCACGTTTGACACAATGCTTTAATGTTTATGTTTAAAATTAGTTGACTGATTAGTTGAATCCAGACTGAAGATGAAGGTTTTTGATCCACGTCTGCTTCTATTTTTTAGTGACTTTTCTTTTTTTAACTTCTCCCCTTTACGTCCTGCTATTTTTGGAACCTAAAGTGGCCCCTGTGTTTTCCCCTCAGTCTGATCGATTGGAACAGGCGTAAACAACGCAAACCAGACGTATTTGTGCAGTGTTTGTAGTCTTAGCCTGCCAGCTGCCTGCCCTCCATCTGGACAGCGCACAGATATATGACGTCATATGCAAAAAAGCTATCGATTTTTTTAAATTTTTTTTTAAATAGAGTACACTGCAAATATATGACTGATATGTTGGAGTGAGCCGTCACGTCTTGGTCAGCGAGTGCCACGTCTCATGTGGAGGCGATCTTTCCATGCACGCGGAAACGGTAAAGACACGTGTATTCGACATGACCCCAGTTACTGAGGACACGCATCTCCACCACTCGATACACTTCATCACTGGGGCTCTGTGTGAGGACGGGGAGGCACAGGACGAAAGAGAAGAATAAAAAGGGACAGACAGAAAATGTTAGAGAGTAAACAGTTCAGGAGAGATGAAGATGAAGAAAGACAGATGAAAACATGCTGTCAGACTGTTTGCATTTTCACAGTCAACACACGTCAATAGCAACTAGCGCTTAAGCTAACCTCATACTTTAAACATAGGACAGGAAGTAGTAAATTCATGTCTGAAAACTAAAACTAGGTGTAAAACAACATTTTAGTACACTAAATTAAAAAACAAAGACTGGACTTAAGAAAAAGATAAAAACTAACTGAAACGATGTGTACTTACAAAACTAACTAAAACTAAAAAATTAAACAGGATATGTCTTTAGTTTTATCTTTGTAAACTTGGTCAAATGTGCCAACACGACATGCATGAGGAACACATTACAATTAAAAAAAAAAGTAAAACTAAAACTAATACTGAAACTAAACATTTTAAACCAGTGATTTCCAACTGGTCCAGCCACAGGGTCCAGATTTCTCCTTAGTCACTGGTTCAAGGTCCACGCAGTTTAATACATTCAGTGTCATATTAGAGTTTGGCCATGTCGTCGAGCTAGTCCCTCACTCTACAGCAGAAAACAGCACTTCAAAATAGCTCTGTGCCAGAAATTCACTTTACCTAAAGATAAAGTGCGTTTTTCACAAACTTGACATGTTTGCATTTTATTTGTGGTCCATTCAGAATGGACCTGCGACCCACCAGTTGGGAACCACTGATTTAAACAACAAAAAATATAATAAAATAAAAATACCTGAAAGTAAACTGAATTGACAACAAAAATTTTAAATGAAATAAAAATAAAAACTGATGAAAAACACAAAACTATAACTTACAGGCAGCTTAAACGTCTGTGTTGACTCTCCGTTCTCATCGTAAGTGAACGTCCCGAGCAGTGTTCCTTCTTCTGTGTCGTTTTTCATTCCCTGAGAAAGAGAAGGCAAAATCACAACCAAGTCAGAGCGATGACTATGTTCTATTATGAGGTTTAATCAAAGAGTGACAGAACCTTAAAAAGCCTCAGAAAATGGAGACAAATTAAAGATGACAACAGATTTATGATCACAATTATCATGACAAAAACAAAAAGCAGTCACTGCAAACAACTGTGTTTTAATAACCAGTGTAAAATGCTGCTCTACTAAGCTAATATCCAATATTTTCCCAGCTTCATCAGCCAATTCTTGCATTTGTATACACACAAAAAAAACATACAAGTGCCAAGTAGCTAACACTGTTCCAAAATATTCATCTTAAGGTTGGTGCTTTTAAACAACATTACACTGTGATTTTATATCTAAATGACAAATTTAAAGACATGACGTTAAGGAGGGTTTGTGTTTGCTCATAATGTTTTGTCAGAGTATTCTAAAGCAGAGAGCACAGTCCAGTAAACCTCTTTTTAAGCAACAGCAGTCACATGCTGTCACACTGTGTTTCCAGACTGGGAACACTCACATAGACTTCAAAGTCTTTGGGGGCAGAGTCGATGCGGCCGGTGGGGGAGTTGTAGCGCGGCAGGTGATCCAGCGTCACATGAGTCAGAGTGATGGGGTGAGACAGAGAGATCACAAGAGTCCCCTGGACACCATGAAACGCCCAACATTTCCCTGGGAGCAGCACCGGGTAGCCCTGGAAGAGAAGGAGGAGACAGAGCTGTTGGTGTCCTGCCAAGGAGTAAAAACTGTGTGATCTTTTTATAACTAGAAAACACTGTGAGAGAAGGAAAAGGGAGCATAAGAGAAAATACAGAAAGAGAGAGAGGATGATAAGTTTGTGTGGAGGAATAAAACAGATCTGAGATGACAGATGTTAGAAAGACAACAGAGGGAACATCAAAATACCTGAATAACAGTGCGTGGGCTTTCAGATGGATACCAGAGAGGGAATCCAAACAGGGTCACACATGCTGAACGAATGCGATACGTCTCTGAACACCTGGTGCTGATCACACTGGCACCTGCACACACACACACACACACACACACACACACACACACACACACACACACAATGTAAAATAAGAATTAAAAGCCATAAAAAATAATTTTGCAATTTGTTATTTTAAATACAAACACACTTAAATAGTGGTAAATAACGCCAAGTGAAAGTGACATCGAGAGATTTTCCCGACCTTGAGTCTCCAGTGCAAAGTCGGCCATTTTGTCAGCCATGGGACGTCCACAGTCCGTGCAGCTTTGTGTCACCATGTCACCGAGCCTGAGAGCATCCTGCTCCTGTTTCATATTTATACACAGTACAAACCATGAGTATATATATGTCAATACATGCCAAGACACATAACAGATTATCTTGTTCTGTGATTAGGGTTATATAGGTTTGGAGCTGGTTCAGTAAGTTGTCCTAAAAATGATCTCCAGTATCTGTCCCTCCACCCACCTTGATGCGGTCAGTGAGCCACTTCTCCATGGCCTGTTGGAGCTCTGGAGTGAGTTGGTTTTGGACGGGGGCGGTGCTCGTATCAGGACAGGGGGCAGGAGGAGGCATCAGCTGGATGGACGACCACTCCTGGGACAGCTACGAGAAACAAGCAGTCAGATTTTAGCCACACACTCTAAAGCAAACAAGTCAGGTTGGAAGATGATATAAACAAAAGACAGGATTAATGCATGGCTCCGTCTTTGTTTACTTGAAGATTCAGTTCATAGGATTTAGGGGGATGTATCCGCAAAAATGTAATACAAAATATAAGCATATTTTCTTTAGTATATAATCACCTGAAAATAAGACTTGTTTGTTACCTTTATATGAACTGTTTATATCTACATAGGAAGCAGGTCCTCGTCTACAGACACTGGCTCTAGATAGGACCATTCGCATTTTTGTATGGGCCACCATAGTTAGAAGCCCTTTCATGATGAGCAGCGTCGGAAAAACACAGATCTTTTTATGTGAAACTGCTTTATTCAGTGGTTCGACACGATTAAATCACAGCGTCTGTTTGTTTATGAGAGGAAGAGACCTCTAAGGATAATTTGGCTCCTCGTAAAAACCTCCTGAACAAAGAACGCTGAAGGAATTCTACCAAGGAGAAGTTTCACCTGGTTACAGTCTGCAATCATCACCGTTAGATGCCACTAAATCCTCCTAAATCTTACACACTGGACCTTTAAGTCTGTCATTTGTGTACATATCTACCAGTGCAGTTACCTTTGCATTCTGGGTCTCTACAGCTTGGATCCTGAGGCTGAGGCTGGCGGCAGCAGAGCGACTGTCTGTCTGGTAATCCACCATCTGCCTGCTCAACTCAGCGAGCTCCTGCTCCAAACGCAGCCGACTGTCTGAGTCCAAACCCTCAAGCTTGGTTTTCATATTCTGTATGTCCAGCTGAAGTCTCTGCTTCATCTGAAGGAGAGAGACATGACAGGGTCAGTCAGTGAGTTCAGAGGATAAGTGCTGGGCAGTGACAGGGAAAATGAGTTTCACTCCAATCAGTCTAGAGGCTCTGCAGGGTAAAAGGCTACTGCCAAGTCGAGGCTGTGGGTCTAATTAAACATTACATAACTGAAGGGAAGAGGACTCTTGTTAGCCCAGATGTCACTGTCATTCACACTCTCTAGCTAGCTAGTTCTTGTTTTGCATTTCCAAGCAAAAACTCTTAAACATATCATTCCTATTAATTTAAACAGAGACATAAAGACATATCTTGGACCAAGGAATTATTGATGGATTATTTTCATAGATTTTATATTAAGATCACCTTTAAAATAGGTTGTTTTTTTTTTTATATCACCCTGAACCTAAAACAGATTCTAACTTAAAACAACTGAAGGTAACAAAATCTGTTTAAATCATGAATGATGCCTTTACTGTCTGTGACAGCAAGTAGGAGAATTGTTTGGGACTGGGGGAGGTTCAAGCTTCAAGAGTACATGTAAGTTACACAATACAAAACAAGAAAGCTACAAAGTAAAGCAGAACATCTGCCAGTGTTCCCTGCAGTTCCCCATCACCACCACTAGATGTTACTCCAACACGGCTGGATTTTGACCCTGATGTTACTCCCACTCTCGCTTCCATCCTGACCACACAGTTTGTTGAGTACAAGAGGAAAGGAATTAGAGAAGACAAGGAAAACAACAGAGAAAGAAACAGAGCAGAAACAGAGACTGAGACTCCCTCACCTGAGACAGACTGTGTTCCTGCTTCAGCTGCTGCTCCTCCTGCAACAAAGACAGATACAGGTTACACTCCAAAACAAAGTGAAGCTGGTGTAGCTAAAACCTGACACTTAAGAATTTGCAGACGATCTGTGTCTCACCAAAAGACGTTGCATCTTTGCTTCTACAGCAGCAGACACAGTGGCTGAATCCTACAGGGGAAAAAAAGACTCTTGAGATAACAAAAAGACCCAAACAACCCCAAATAAATTGGTGTTTGTCATTTTTTAAGATCTGCAGACGATCTGTGTTTTACCAAAAGACGTTGCATCTTCGCTTCAACAACAGCAGAGACAACAGCTGGATCCTAGAGAGGGAGAAAAGGACTCTAAGTACATCGAGGTAATGAAAAAGACCTTGAAGTTTCATGCCAACAACCTTCAAATAAATTGGTGTTTATCTTCTACTTACTTACATTAAAAAGGAGCTTAATACGATATTCAGAACACATCTGTGATTAAGAGGTTGTCTGCTTACAGTTCTCAACATAGAGGGGGCTGAGCTGGCAGCTAGCAGCTAGGGGGGGGCAGTATTGCTATCTTTACATAGCTAATAGTTGTTTGCTGCTAAATTAATGCTCTGACTATTGTATAGAGCTCCTTTAATCAATTCCTCATGTGTTTGTGAGCTTTTAAAATTCTTTAAAAGGTGGCTGAGGGTTTTTAGACACATCCATTTGACCTCATAAAGGAGTGGCCAACAAGTCTGACACCTGAAACCTCAACATGACACTTGAAACTTTAGCTTGACACTCGTAAAACAATGGGCTGTACACTTCCTTCTCTTCTAACTGAGCTCTTTTAGTTACCAGTTCTCTGTAGTCTATTAATTCTCATGTGTGTTCTCGTACTATCTTGCAGTTTTGCCGTTTTAATGTGCCTCTATTTAATTCCCAAACTGGGATAGGAAGTACATTCTATACATTGTCTATGTACAGATCTGCAATATGTAAATGAAGAAATGGACACATTGCACAACAGGGAAGAACTCTGAGGATCTGAACTCCTCAGTGGCAAAGTTGAAGTTATTTGGAGAGGCTAGGAAACATTAGCAACAGCCCTTAGTACTCTATTGATCCACCCACCCACTCACCCATGTCAATCAATTTAAATTTAACCCCCACACACACACAAGTGACAACCAGTAAGATGAAGATTAACTGCCCTACCACCACGGGTGTAGGATGTATGGTGCTGGGTTGAGGAGGAGGGGTGGCTGGGAGAACAGGTTGACTCTTAGGTTTTGTCTGTGACGGGGTCTTTGTGACAGCCATGCGGGAGAAGAGTGAGGTAAACCAGGGAAGAAGGAACCAAAGACCTGGAGAGAACAGGAGGAATGGTGCCTTAAGAATAGCCCTTTGAAACAGCGACACAGCCTGCACAAAGTAATCTACATCATCTGGCTACATGAACCTTCTAAGATCAAAGTCCGCGACATATGAAACTTGTAATGACTGACAGTTACGGTGACTCATTCAGTCTCACTATGGTGGGGACAAGCTGCAGAGGAGATCGAGCTTTGCTGCCGTGCAAGTCAAACACACAAATTTTGGGGCAGACCCCGCTACCACCTCTGCCAACCAAAAACTCTGAGGGAAAACCCCAAGTACCACAAATCTAAAGCACAGTTCAGACCAAAGATTCACGTCGAGACAAATTGAAACACGCCATTTCTTGCAATGTGTCGTTCTGCAACGTTCTAAAAACGTGCCAATTCAGACCAATGCAACAAGATGGTGGATCATCTCTATGCAACAACTCTCTGTACTTCTGTTCTGATTTGCAGCTTTTCAGGTTTATTTTGTGGCTGAATATAATTTGTAGCTTCTTAAAATATGAATGAGGATAGTGATAGTGAGATACTAGCTACAGCTGCATTTGTAGTAGTGATGAAACGGCGAAAAACAGACACAAAATGAGCATCAGATGGACTGTATTCATAATAAATACACCACAATAACATGAATAACCAGCGCCACTTAATCAGTCAGTGAGAATGTGTGTGGGCGGGGCATAAACACATACAACAAGCAGCAGCAGTGACCCACGATCTGACACCGGCACACTATGAGGACAGAAACAGAGTGCTCAGCAGGGATGGAGCACCAAACAAGCAAACACGCCGTCTGACCAGCGGACTTCACTACAAGCTGACTGGCTGTTGAAACGGCGATTTGACCAGCTGAGTTGCAGGTGACACCATCAGCCGGCCTGAGTCAAGCTGAGACTGGCCAGTTCACACTGCTGGAACTTTTCTCTGTAACGTTCTACAATGGTTTTGTCTCATCGCAAATCTTTGGTCTGAACTGGGCTCAGGATGTCTACAGGAAAGTAGGTCTGTTTTTAAAAATATACACAGATATAAAAACTACAGAAAGATAACCAAAACTTGAGAAATCTTTAGCATTCTTTTAGCAACTTTGTGAGAATTATGTTAAACATATTATAGTCAGTGAGATTTTCCAAAGCAGTCATTAAGAGCTGAGGTAAATTTACCTTAAATTGTCACTTTGTCACAAACAAACATGAAAAACCTAGATTTTAACATTTAAGACAGAGCATTACTACAACCTCCAGATGTCCCAAAGGATGACGAGATGTCTCCAAGTTTAGCTTTCTTTAGTTTTTAGCTTTAAAAACATAGTAGATGCAAACTTGAACATGTTAAATGTTTATGTCACTTACATAGAAGTACGAGGAGGAGGAGGAGAAGCAGACAACAAGCCTTCTTCATGCGATCGCTGACTGGAGTATTAGCTGCAGGGACACAAAAAAAGGTTGATTTTCAGGGATTTCAATAAGCTGGAGCCAAATCACATGCAGAGATTGTGAAAACACAAACCTACTGACATGTGAAAGCAGCATGTATGTGAAAATGTGAACACATGCTCAACAAATCCTCTAAACAATGTTAGAAACACATGCACACGCGTGTACATGCTGTTTATACATGTGTAAATAAAGACAAACTTAAACACAAACACCAAAACCATACCTAAAGCTGCCACATGCATTATTTTTGACTGTGCTGCGGCGGCCATCAATTTACTTGAGTCTACACGAAATAAAGAAAATGATGAGATTAATAAAAAGGCATGCAAAGACACACATATGCAAACAAACACACACATGCGCTGCAGTTCTCACCCCTTAGACTACTGAAGGCACTGCTGATTCTGCTTCTGTATCCAGGACCTGGGAGCCTCATTGTTGCTGCCGCTTCTACTGGTACCACTGGTGGCGGCTGTGGGCTTCCTGTGAGGACCCTCAGAGGATGAGTACCCCTGAGCTGTCCACACCGCTCTGACTCAGCTCCTTGTTGGGTCTGAGGTGTAATTCTGGCCTACTGGAGCTGCAGAGCCCAGTGTAGGGGCCCTTCTCTGGAGGTACGGAGGGGCAGCGTGTAGGCGTCTGACCCCGGCTTGATGATGGGGTCAAGGGTGGCCGAGGGGTGGCCGTGCTGGAGATATAGGGCAACGTCCTCATGGTCGGCTGAGTCTGGATGCTCAAGGGAGAAGGACTCAGGCCTGAGGGGCAGAAGGAGATGAGACAAAAATAAGAACAATCAGATAATTTGTTGTCTACTACTTTTCTAAAAGAAGATGGACATTCTATTATGTATTTATTTTTATGGTGTATTTTTTATGAAGTAATCAAACCTCTGAAAAAGGGCTGCAAATAATGCTTTTGGTAAATGAATCATTGAATTTAATAAATTCTTTCAGACTTCCCTCTGACCTTGGCTTTTTACTTGTGAAATACATGATAATTTTACGTCTTCAGGCCTCTAAAAACGAATAAAAGAGAAGAGCTTAACTGCTTTAGTACTACTTATTTAATCTATAAAATGTCACAAAAAAAAATGCATATCAAAATTTAGCCAGCCAACTGTAAAATCTCACACCATGTATTTTATCTAACCAATATTTCAATGCTAAAAGTTTTTCAATTTGCACTTATATAAGAGAGTAAAAAGCAGCAAAACCCAAAAAGTGAATGTTAAGTATATTGGCCTGATAAATGACAGTCTAAATTTTTGGTGGTTAATCAACTAAGCAATTAACCAGCTAATTGTTTCAGCACTGCAACACAGGTGTTGTGTTGTTTTTACCATCATACTGGCCTGCAGTGATAGGCGACTCTGAGTCAGCATTGCTGTTGGCTCTACTGGGGGTGCGGGCGGCAGCCTTGCGGGTCCCTGCCTTCTTCTTGAAAACCCTGACGACAATAAACAAGAACACACATGCGCATGCATGCACGCATACAAGCAGAGAGAGAGAGGATGAGAAGGTGGCATGGGGCACAGGACAAAGATTACTTATCATTTTGCAGTACAAATACACGAGCACGTGCGCACACGCGCACACACACACACACACACACACACACACACACACACAGTAAGTTACTTACTTGACAGGGTTTTCACGGTAGGAAATGTTTGTCACACTACTTGAATCAGATTCTTCATCTGAATTATAGTAGCCGCCCGACACCAGGCGAGAACTTCTACGAGACATGGCTGAAAGACAGAGAGGGAACAATAATGAGACACAGTTTATCAATAATTTACTCCTCTGATCAGAACATGCTGGCAGGAGGTGGTCAGTACAGCACAGCTACACGTCATGATTTCAGTTTCATGGAACATTGGCATGAACACTGCTGCATTGTGTTCAGAGCAATGTATTGCAGTAATGCTTAATTTAGTACATATTAAGCAAAAATATAATTTTCCGTTAATTACTGACAAAATGTATCGCACAGAACTAACAACAACTCACGCCAACTAAATATTGACTATTTTCTGTCTACTGGGATGCCCTTTTAACAACAGAACTTCACTTGGAGAATTCAGATTCAGGCTCAGGCCATAACTGGTTTAAACAGATTTCTGCTGCAGTTCTGACGGCTTCTTTTGATGGATCCCCAACACATAATTTCCAACAAGGAGGGCACACACACACACACACACACACACACACACACACACACACACACACACTTGAAAATATGCTAATCTTAAATTGACAGGCCCCCTCCCCCCAAAAATAAGTAAAGGAGATTGTACACGATTAAATTTCATAAAGAAAGAAACCAAATGATGCCATTCAGCTAGGGATGCATGATAATATACGATAATCGGCACATAATTGATTTCAGGCCAATAATGGCTTTAAATTGAACTATAAGAATCAGCCAACATGCTTCTTCTACGGGTGCTTTCACACCAGCCCTGTTTGGCTTGGTTCAGTCGAACTCAAGTTCATTTGCCCTCTAAGTGCGGTTCGTAAAGAACGTTCCTAAGTACGCTTTCTCGCGTGGGCTTTTTTATGTAGTTCGCTTATAAATGCTGCCGTGAGAACAAAAACCGACCCCAGGCAATTATGCAGCTTTGTAACAAAATCAGTCCCTGATTCGGACCAAAGCAAGACAACTCTAGGTCTGAAAGCACCCTTAGTTTGCACAATGAATGAATATAACATACACTGAAAAGTATTATATTTCATGTCTCATCTGCTGGTGGGCCATCGCCATAAGTGTATGCATGCATAATGTGATGTTACTTCCACTACAAAGGAGACTTGATGAGCACTAAAATTAGAAGGGAAAAAGTGGATATATCGATATGCGTATTGGCTATGGGTCAAATGAGTTGTTACATAACAGTATATTGGATATCGGCAAAAAAACCCTATATTCCAACCATTTTACATAGCGCAAAGAGTGTCAGCAGCAACAGAAAATTGTAACATGCTGGTTAGTAGCTATAGTAGTACAACAGTAACCTGCGATTACGAGCATCAGTAATAGTGGGTATTTATATTTTAACAGTCAGCAGTAGCACCAGCAGGGTAAAGCTCCAGTAAATAATAACGATACATGTGGTACTAGTGGTAGATGCAGTAGGCAGTAGTTGGGTTACAAAATTAGCACAATCAGCAGCAGCTCGTAGATTTGCTTCAGTCACCAGCCAAGAAAAATGATCTCAACTGGCTGGTGGACAAACAAGTTAATTTGCACCCTGCTAGTTCTGCTACTGAAAATATCACTCACAAAAGGAGCACAGTTAGTAGAAGTGTTGAAGTAGCAGCAGCAACAGAAATCGTAGAAGCAGTAACAGCCACAGTACCAGCAGTAGTGGTTACTGTGGTAGTTAAGTTAACACGAGTCACAGCAGCACTTAGTTGAAGTAGCATTGATAATAGTAGCAGATAGGACTGTTAGCAGCAGTGGTTAAAGTGGTTGCCAGTACAGTACAAGATGAGTAGCAGTAACATTAAGGAGTGGTACAGTAGCAGCTGATGTAACAGTGGTAGTTGTAAAGTCTCCGACAGATGCTCTCTTGCTTAATCTCCGGAGTCCGTAATCCAACTAATCTACAGGAGTCATCCTGCTGCTCAAAACTCGCTGAGACTTACAGAGCAGAGACAAAACACCACAGCACACAAACAATTGCATGTGAACACAAGCTTTAAGAACAAAGACAGGCAGTGTTAGAGTGCTACAGTGCAGACACATACAGAGTACAAACAGTGCAACAAAAACACACAAACGCAGCATACGTTAACACACCCACCATACTTAAAGAGAAGAAAAATCTTAAAAAGTATCACAGTTTAACAGCAGGTGATGCAGATGATGACAGCAAAGACCATAACTTGAGTTCAGCTGCACTACCTTGTGGTCATGTTTCTTAGAGAGTACCTGCCAGGTTTACTTTCAGAAATGCTGCCATCACAGTCATTATGTAACAGGCATCTTAAGTAGAGCGGTCTGATTGGTCAGTGTGTTCTTACAGTGCACGCGATTAGCATAAACCACAGCTCACAAGCTTTACTGCTTGGTGTGCTAACTCCTGTCGCAAGCAAACTTTCATGTCAGAAAAACCAAAGACGCTTAAAATGCTTTTTTGTTCTGATCACACAAATAATATTCTTACAACAGCTGCTAATGTTGCACTGTTGTACCTGTAATTACAGTAAAGAGGGGCCTCTTGTATATCAACACCAATATGTATATCCATTAATTCTACACACAAATGAGTCTGAAAACAACAGCTACTTACACATATTCATATTATAGAAAAAAACAACACATATTTTGAGTATAGTACTATTTCAAGAGTGCTGTAAGACAAGGGTCCAAGCATCGATTCATCCGACTTCAACTGTCTTTCCTGCTGAATGTCATCGATAAGTTCATCTGACTCGCTCTAGAGATGCTGCTCTGTAGTCTCTCCTTATGTCTGAGCTCCAGGTGGAGAAAACAAGCAGACAATCAAAGCTCTATGCAGTAGTTTGCACCACATCCTAATGTCGTAGGTGCATATTATGACACTGAACACACACACAGACGCATCACCAGGAAACATTTTTGACATCTTGGATATTCTGGCTCGCTTCTGGAGCATTTATGCAACTTAGACTGCGATTACAAGTGAGATGTTAGAAAGCAACCTTATTTTGAAAGTTATAAACGTAACGTCTCTCCACTCAGGGGCATTTCTCAGCTCTATGACAACCACGTCAGCTAGACTCTCCATTTATTTAACTCCACACTGTCAGAAAGTCCACTAACCTTGTGAAACTGATTTGTGATCCAGTCCTTACAGAGTATCCTGCATCCTCTCCATTAAAAGATAACTGTGGTCTCAGAGGAACTAACGTGGTTACGGTCTGAATTAGCCTTGTGATATCATTAGCCAGGGACAGCACTACAGCAGAGCCGTGACTATCTAATGCTGCTGAAAAGAGCGCTAGAAGATGACAGAAAGGGAAGCTGTGGCTGTTTGTACCCAACAGAGAGACAGGAAGTAAGTCTGAAAGCACACACGCACACAGAAACCTCCACCCCTTAAAAAGGGCGTTAAGGCTCAACTTGGCTAAATACACTCATGCACAACTCTTATGTCTTTAAAACCCTCCTCAGTCCACATGCTCAACATTACTACAGTGTTTGTCCACATGAGGAGGATTTTTAGTGTCACGTAGAGATGCAAATTGACAGACGAAAGGGAGTAAAGAGGCCAGGGACATCACCAAACGGTATCGATGCTGTAAACACGCAATAACAGCAACATCACACGCCTAACATCCAACAGACAGAACCTCTCTGCTCACTGTTAATAAGGACACCACTCTGTCATACAGGAACTGATCTGTCCGCAGCAGCTGCAAACAATCCATCATTAAGGTCTTATTTTCCGAAACACTAATAAACATTTCTTGACGCTGCATTTTTCACACAACTAAGTGTTAATTAGTCAAACTACAGCACAACAATGCTGCACAGGAACAGCAGATAAGCAGCTGCCATTTCTCACCCCTGGATGTATGCACTTATTTTAACAACCCCTCCCGTGCCTATCCAACCACCAGGCATTTTATTCAAATTAGTTTTTGCATTCATGTTTTGCATATTAGCCTCTCACGCTCATATCCTGTGAGATTTTTTAATAAGGGCGGTGGCAGAATCATCTAAAACTCCTTTATCACAGACACTGCCAGCAGCCAATAATAAAGTGGTCACTGACTGTAGATGCGAGTTTTTAAGTTTCATATTCAGCTGTCACCACAAACCTCAGATCTCAAAGAGATGAGTATTGTTTTAAAATTAGAACATGCTTAAAACCATTAAGCACATCCTATCATCAACACAAAACAAACAGCAAATATTTTGACTCCACAGCAACAACAGCCTGTATCTGTGCTGAGCAAACAAACGCCTCTCTTTCACACAATTAGCAATTCTTTCTACACGGCACGCTGAGAGGCCGAGAGGCTTTAGCTAAGAGCATGGAGAAAGGAGCAGTTTGTACGATAATTCCTTCAAATCCTCCCTTCCACTTTAAATGGCGTCTCAGTGCAGCCTAGCTCAGCACTTTTCCCCTCGTGAACATACCAACCCCCTCCTTATTACAGCAGAGGACACCCCTGCACAAAGCTGTGCCTTCTCTTTTCTTTATTCCCGTCTTCACCCCCTCATCCTTGACCAGTTTTCTCACTAAAACGCTGTAGAAATGTCTGATCCCATCCTACACTCCTACATGTTTCTGGCCTCCCATTGATCTCAGCTGAATTACATTTTACATTTGCCCATTTATACTCTAAACTTAGAAAACCCTTTTTGGTTCTGGAATGGGTTGCAGGACATTTTAAAGAGCCTCTGATTTTCAGTTTTTAAAATAGTTATTCTTCCACTGAAAGGCTGCAGAGAAAGCATGGGTATCTGTCTGTTTTACTTTGGACACTCTTTCATTGCACTATTCTGTGTGTCCTTGAGGTATCATTCTTCCATGTGTACTGTGAGCGGTCTGTAAAGTCATGAAAATGAGGGACTGTTACATAGCGGTGGGTGATATGGCCCTTAAATAATATCAAAATATTTCAGGGTATTTTTATGATAACAATACTCTTGATGATACAAATGAAAAAAAAAATTAAATTAAGAAAATAGAAGTTTGCCTTCAAATATTAAATACTAAACAAATTTTTTTTTTTAAAAAAGGTTATTTCTTTAGTTTGTAAACAACAATAGTAACTCAGAGTGAGATTCAGATTCTGTATACAATAGTTACACAAAATAAAATCTACCACAAATTACACATTAAACAGCTCCTGAATACAAAAATGTCCCCTGGGATCTATACATAATTTAACAGACAATTTCCTTGTCTTTTAGCAAAATACTAAATGACTGAGTTGACTTTTTCTTTCCACCTGGACCTTTAGACTTATTTCTCCTCTAATCATCACGCTGTAACCTGTGACAGGCTGTTTGCTAACTATCACACATTTACATATATGTCTTTTGTCGAGCCGCACGCTTCACATTACCAAAGGTTTAATCACTTGATGAACCTGACTCCTGTGTGCACACGGCGAGAAAGAAAAGGGAGAGATGCTGTGCTGCTGCCAGAGGAGCCGCTGAATGAGTTCCCTCTGAGCAGTAAGTCGCTAAAAGAGTCTGAGAAGTCCGGGGCTGTTCATAAAACATTCAGGACGCCACGGTTTGTTCCACACTACTGAAGCTGCTCCTCTTTTTGGAACCACTGTGGAGTCAGAAATAATTTTGCTTTCAGCCATGCTTGTTGTTGCCGTGGGTAACAGTATGATGTCAATATGTCAACAAGCTAAAATATCACAAGCATCACAACAGGGATTTTCCAGATGACACTAAAAAAACTATACTGGTATTACTGTGAACGAGAAGATATGGCACACCCCTGCTGCTACTAATACAGTGAAACCTGTCAGTTTCTGTGGAAATAAAAGACACAAATGATGCTGTTGTTCATCCAGAGTAACGCAGAGTAGACCACAGCTGACATTTCATTTAAATTATGGGCCATTATGATTACATGTGCAGTGATTATCTTGGAAAAATTACCCTTGCATTAGGACAGCAGAGAGGCACATCTCATCTGGCAGTAACTTCGTGAATTTGTCCTATGAAACTCTGGGTGCCTGTCTGTGCTTTGCCCACAGGAAGTGAATTAGAAGCAAAACTCGAGAGTGAAACTGTCTCCTGAACACCAGAGAGCAGCCTCAGCCATCCCTTTGCTGTCTCACATCCCATTACAGAATTTATGGGTAATAAATTAACGCATAAACAAATACAAGTGAGATTCTTTTGGGAGTATGTGAGCTCTGCCTAATGCAGGTTGGACCCACTCCAGTGACTCAACAGCTGCCAACAAAGACACCAAATACACCAAATACACACATGCAAACACACGTGCTACATATGTACAAGCACATGTTGGCTAACACACACAGGCAGGCATCTTTTACTGGATCAGAATTCGAGGGAGTAGAAATCGAGATGTAGCGGGTGTGTTTGCTCAGGGCTGGGCAGGGTGGGGCACTGTAACTGGTCCAGTATCCTGACCACTGACACAGGGCACAGACAAAGAAGGAAAACTGAAAAGAGCAGATTGGGACAAAGGCAAAGGGAGGGTTGAGGGCAAGATACAGAGAGATGGGCAGCACAACAAAGATGAAAGAATGGACGAAAGAGGGGAATGTGTTTTGGAAATTTGAGTTTGAACTCACAGGAGGGAAAATGTGTAAAAGACTGTTGTGGGTTTAAAAGCCTGCGAGGGAGTTAGAGTTTTCTTAATGAGTGGAAAAATGCAGAAAAAAAGGGAAAAGAAGAAGCACAGGAATGAAAGGCTGAGGGAAGAAAGAAAGTAAATACAGTGAGAATGAGCGGGCAAAGACAGGAATGCAGAGAATCAGTCCAAAACTGACTGGCAAACAGTTCAATACTGTGGCTAACTTTAGGACAGTGCCAGTGAAATATGACTCAAGACATACAGACCAGATGAGTCATCTGTGTGGACTGGATTTAGACAAATTACCCCAAGCTCTTTGTAAAGTAGAAGGGGGAAACACAAGCTACAGTCATTTCAGTGAGCAGCTACCTACTTAGGTCTGTTTATATCAATGTGAACCAGATGCTTACATTACATGCTCCAATCTGTCTCTCTCTGTGCTGCATATGCTGAGTTACTACTGTCTGAGGATCAACATGTCCTCTGCTTCCACCTCAAAAACTTATTTTATACAACAGTCTCCACCTAACTGTTACCCATTTGTCACTGCAAAAGCCTGATTTTAGTGCTAAGTATAACTTAATAAAACAAATACAGATAAAACGATAAAAGTTTATATATGTAAATATACAACTACAGCTTTACTAGCACTTAATAACTTAAGCAAATATCGAAAATTACTTGATTACAATAACTCACTAACTCATAACTATTTTCAGTTGTTGGACATCATGATGGAATCACAATATGGTTAAATTGTAAACAATTAAAAATGACTGCCACATTAACTCAAGGCCCTGTGTTGAAACATACAATGAAATCAAATCAAATCAAAAAGCAAATCAAAGTTCAGATTCGCCAAAGGACTGCAAATAAAATGGTTTCTTTAAGGTAGCGCTGGTGAAATAGATCAAATGGCAAAATTTATGTTAATGTTGCTTAAATGAAATAAACACCAACCCCACAGGCTAATCTAATGTATATGGTACGATTTAGACAAAAGAAGCACAGCCACAAATGAACTTTTGCTATCAAATATTAGCTTTTCAAACATTTGCTGTGCTGCAAAGCCTTAAACTTTAAAACAGAACTCAACTATAGCTCATCTCTACATCTCACTTTTCACCCCCCCACCAGGATGAACCACTGCACCTGAAGGGGACAGGGCTTCCATTGCTGCTCCCACCCTCTGGAACTCACTCCCTAAAGACATCAGAGACTCCTCCTCACTCTCCACCTTAGAGAAAACCCTCAAAACACATCTGTTCAAAACTGCTCTCTGCATCATTTCCCTCTCTACCTCCCTATGGATTTTTTTTTTGATTGCTGTTCTCTGTAATTAGTCTTTGAGTATCCTGGAAAGCGCTGCCTAAATCGAATGTATTATATTATTATTATTTAAAAAGAAACTCCCTGAAACCCCTCAGTGACCCCCGGTGGTCCCTGGATGCCCTTTGGGATCCTCACACAGCTAAGGGACTGTCCGTTACTTATGAGAGGGGAGGGGTGGTGCAAAAAGAGCAATGCATTTCAAATATTTTTTAAGTACTGGGAAGAGACTTTGGTTTTCTATTTTGGCTTTAGGGAGGGGCATACAAATTTAAGTGGTTGTGATTTATATTTATTTTACCACCATTTTTTTTAAGGAGAACATGCATGTTTTCCTTAAAAATCCCCCAAATTACATCATTTACCATAGCAAGAAACTGTAAAGACAGAAATATTTTTGGATTTTCACATTTCCGACGGTCCTTGGGACACATCATGTGCCTAAATTTGAGCTTAAAATAGTGGCAATTCATCACAAT
The DNA here is from genome assembly GCA_019142605.1 of Cephalopholis sonnerati. Lineage (NCBI taxonomy): Eukaryota > Metazoa > Chordata > Actinopteri > Perciformes > Serranidae > Cephalopholis > Cephalopholis sonnerati. The sequence continues at coordinate 40,748,082 of JAGQAX010000003.1, read as the reverse complement.
CACTTTGTTCTATGCTTCATTTCATTTCACTCAGAAATACTTATTTGATCCCTGAGGTGAAATTGTGACTCATTATAGTTGCTCTGATGTAAAGAATAGAGAATTATAATAAGTAAGATAAGAGTGAGGGAATAAAGTAAAATTAAATTAAATTAAAAAAAGAACTGAAAATGCACATTAAAATAAAAAAATAGAGTGTGCATTATGCTACAGTGTGTAACCCCAATACTAAAGATATAAAGATATTAAAAATAAAATATATATCGCCACTGTGCTGAGGCTGTAAGTGTGAAATTTAACTACAATATATACAATAAAATAAAGAAGAATAGAATAGAGTAATCACAAGAAATATGTACAGTTATCTGCATGATAAAGTCCTATACTGAAAAATACTGCACAGTTGAATAATTGCACCCAATAGATGCTTAACATTTATAAATACAGAAGGTGAATAAAGTCCAAATGCCAGTCTACTGACTCAGGGCGACTACACTCTAAGGGAGGAGGGACTGACTTCCTGTGGCGCTCTGTGGTGCATCTTGGGGGATAACTAACCAGCATGGATGACAGAGTAAAAATTTAAAGCTTTTTCAATCCAGGACTTCGTCTTCAACTTTTAACTTTAAAACATCATTTTCCCCCAGTCACTCGGGGAGACTCAAGGAAAATATCTGTGGCTTTGGAGAGGGTCAAAAATAAATAAATGAAATAATAAATTAAAATAAAATAAAATAAAATACACAGTCACACCCCAGCTGCCCTCCTCCTCTGATAAGTAAGGAACAGTCCCTAAACTGTAGAGAGACAATAGGCCTGTTTATTTTACTCTATTTTTGTAAGCTGCATCAATTAAGAAAATTCACAAACACACCCCTGTTTGTTACATGACAGCTATATTATATTTAAGCTAATACTGCAGCATAACATCACTTATCTTTGGCTTTTGACAGGCATGACAGGGTTAATTTAATAAATATATTATAAACATGCTGAGTACTGTTCCCAGGTGAAAACTTTTACATTAAATACTTAATGAAATAAATAATGTTTAAGCTAGTAAGCACTTCAGCTATATGCTAAGTTATCTTAGTAAAGTTTTAGCTAACCAAGTTTTGAAATGTAGAAAATTCGCCTACACCCTTAACTAGTTACAGTTAGTCTGAATTAATGTTAATTAATTATTGAAGCAATTTAACACAAGTTTTAGCAGCGTAATATTGTAATATGCTGTATAATATTGTTTTAAATGTTAGCTAAGTGTGAAATGTTGCTCACCTTATCAGCTAGCTTTGGCTACATTAACGACTGAACTGTCATCTGTCATCACAGCAGGTAGTTGATTAACTGACATCAACAAACAGCACACACACACACTGAGCACCAACACATGAAACATAACTGTTTAAAGATTAACAGCAAAGTTATCAGGCGAACACAACATCAGACACGAGTTGAGCAACTGTTTTCACTGTGTGTCCTGAACTTACCTCGCTGTGTTGGGAGGTCTGTCGCAGTTGAACAAAAACAGCAGCTCGAACAACAGTCTGTCAGGAAATGATAATCCTCGCGACCACCAGGCTCCGCTTAAAGAAACATCTCCGCTCTCTTCAACTCCGAGTAAAGTCCGTCAAACACAAACTGAATTATTGATGGGTCTTCGATGAGCAAAGTGTGGAGATGGATGGCATGACTGTGGGCTGAGGCAGCGAGACGGAGCGACGCTTTCTGTGACAGCTCGGAGGTTTCACCGCTATAATGTTGACAGCAGTAGAATCAAGCTAGCTTTTATACAGACAGAGACTTCCGGTTAAGGTTTACAAAATAAAAGTCTGTACTATGATTCCAGACCAGTGGCTAAAAAACGTACTGTATTTATTTAATTGCTTTATTACAATTTCATCTTTAAATGTATAGTAATAATAATAATAATGCTAATAATAATAATAATAATAATAATAATAATAATAATAATAATGATAACAGTAAGAATAAGAATAATATACATATCTTTTTTATTATTTCCAACTGCACTTATATAGTTTCTATTTTTATTCTATTCTCATTGTAGTTTATATTCCTCTTATTTATTTCTGTTACTTTCTATAATAATTTAATTGTCTTATTACAATTTCATTTTTTCTAAAAATATGTAATAATAATAATAATAATAATGATAACAGTATTGATGATGATTATTATTACTACTAATATTATTGTTGTTATTATTATCATTATTATTTTACCCTGGCATTTTTATCTTCAAATGCTTTTGTATAGTTTCTATTTTTATTCTTTTCTCATTGTAGTTTATATTCCTCTTATTATTTATTTCTATTACATTCTATAACAATTTAATTGTTTTATTACAATTTTAGTTGTTCTAAAAATATATAATAATAACAACACTTATGATGATGATTATTATTACTACTAATATTATTGTTGTTGTTATTATCATTATTATTTTACCATGGCATTTTATCTCCGAATGCTTCTGTATAGTTTTTATTATTATTATTATTATTTATTATTACTTTCTTTACTTATCTCTATTTATTTCTGTCCTTGTACTGCTGCAACGGCTGAATTTAACTGCCAGAGATCAATTAAGGTGTATCTTATCTAAATGTTATTATTTTCATGACCAAACACTAAACACCAGGGGCAGTTTAATAATGATCTCTCTCATATGAAAGATTGTTAATAGGACCAAACCAAAACAAACAGACAAAAACATATTTGCCAATAAAAATCCATGAGTGAGAGTCCCCTTTTAAATTTTTATTTATTTATTTTTCTCTTGTACACGACCATAGAGATGATGTTGTACAGTTTGAAACTGTTTCCGGTCTCGTTCTAGCGGCTCATGACACAGCTCATCTGACATAACAAATCACATGGCGCCCTCTAGTGGTGATCTAGGTGCCCTCCATGAAATCATTCCCTCCAGCTGCTGTTCAGGCCTGCTGACACACAGTGGAGCCATCTGGCCGTGGATAACTAAGTCCTGTCCAGCCCGAACAGACTTGTTACACTGCGTAAAAGCTCATCAAGCACCATTAAATTGGCAATTTAATGTGAAGGAGCAAAGTCAAATGAAGAGTGTGAAAACATTACCCTATTGTCTGTGATGCTTGAAACTCAATTTTAAATTCCTATTTAAATCATGGATTGAGAGGCAGATAAATTAATGATACACATAAACTCTGAGCCCTGTCAGCAAACACCAATCATGAGCCTCAAATCTACCTCTGTAAAATTTTAAAATGAGGCTGCTCCAAAGATGCTGCAGGGTTTTCTTATTGCCTATCAAGAAGCAAGTTAAACTGTCACCATCCGCAACTACCAGTAAAACGAAGCTCTGTGGAGCAAATGTGAATCAAACAGTGTGATATGAAGCAGAGAAATTATCCTTTAAAGTTTGTGTGCTTACTGGACTTTCACTGGGTAAAACTTTTTTCCTATGTACTCTATAAATTGAACATTAAACAAGGTAAAAGGCAAAATTAGATCTTAAGCTTTGGAATAATTTAACACTGGCATGAAAGGAAAACAATATACCTTTACATAAAGTCATTCAGTGATGTCAAATGAGGTGAATTTTAATTGCAATACATCCTTTTGGGATGAAATCCTCCTCACAGATTTTTTTATCATCATGGCCCATGTCCATATTCCTCTATTATACATGTACATCCTTGCATCGGTGCAGTGTTAATTGCCCGTTTAAAGGTCCAATGTGTAAGATGTCAGAGGTGTTAGGAGAGTCTAGCGGGGAGGATTGCTGATTGTAACCAGCTGAAACTTCTCCCACTTAGTTTTTCATCAGTTTTAATTATTTAGGAGATTTATACCAGGAATTGAATTATCCACAGAGGTTTTGTTGTCTCCAAAACAAACAAACCAGGTGATTTAAACCGGTAAAAACACTCACTAAAGAAGTTTTCCGTAAAAAAAATAATCAGTGTTTCTCCCACTCTAGTTGGCACACTGCAGACGACCTGCTGCTCAGGCACTTGCAAACATGTGCTCAAATATTTACTATGATAACTTGACATGTGCTCAACTTATTTCTGATCCAGATGTTCCGGAGGTTTATACTGGGAGCTAAATCATTCATAGAGGTGTCCTCCTCTCCAAAACAAACAGTGACGTAAAGGTAAGGTGTTTTAAACCAGTAAAACATTGAATAAAGCAGCTTCATGTTAAAAAAATCAGTGTTGTACGACATACTCATCACAGAGGTCCTGCTAACCATGGTGACCAATACCAACGGCCCTGTCTAAAGTAAGTGTTTGGTTTGTACATTCTAGGGCAATGTAGAAACACAGCAATGCAACATGGCAATCTCCAGACCCGCTCCCTATGCAGATTTAAAGGGCTCATTCTAAGATAACAAAACACAACAGTTTTTTATTTTCAGGTGATTATACACTGGACAGGATCTCAAGGTGCAGGCTTTGGAGAACGGTGTCCAGTTCAGTGACCTCAGAGTTGCATCTTTGCTGTTTGCAGATGATGTGATCCTGTTGGCTTCATCACACTGTGACTTCCAGCATGCACTGGGGCAGTTTGCAGCCAAGTGTAAGGTGGGCAGGATCAGAGTCAGCACCTCCAAGTCTGACGCCATAGTTCTCTGCCAGAAAACAGTAGACTGCCCCCTCTGGATTGGGAGTGAGCTACTGCCCCAAGCAAGGGGGTTCAAATATCTCGGGGTCTTGTTCATGATGAAGGGAGAATGAAGCATGGGATGGATCAGCAGTTTGGTGTGGCGTCTGCAGCGATGCAGGCTCTTTGCTCCGCCTGCTGCCTCTGCAACCCGGCTTCAGATAATCAACTGAAAAAGGATGGATGGAAGGTGATTATACATTAAAGAAAACATGCTTGTTTCTGTCAATACATCCCCTCAAGTCCTGCACACTGGACCTTTAACTTACCTACTGAGGCTGTGCTTATAGCCATGGGAACTCAAGCATTAGCTGCAGCCGTAGCACTGTGCAGATGAATTGTTTTCCAAAAACATATATAAAAGCTTTTTGATTGACTGAGGAGAGAAGGAAACAACACCAGCAGCAGGTAATACAACCAGTGAAGGTCAAAGCTCTCAGAAAGAGAGACCAGGTTTTAGAATTGTTCCCTCAGTCTATTCGCCCCTTGTCAGGGACCAAACCTCCCAAAACACAACAGAATGCTTTTAAGGGAAGCCCTCAGGGCTTTGGTACTCTTTGCAGTATTGCAAGCAGCCTAAAATAAACCCAATCTGACCTTATCACTGGGCAGACAAGGTCCAGGCAGGGGGAGGGAAGGAGGGAGAGGGATAATTCTTTATTCCAACGGGTCATTTTAGAAAAAAGAAAAAAAAAAAGAGCTCAGAAATGCGGCTGGTATGTCCGGATTGTTCCATATTTGATAAATAATTTCAGAAGGTCTGGAGACTATCAGCAGCACAGGCAGAACCCCTGACCCCTGAGCTTCACCAGCACAATGCGTGTGTACGTATTGTGCATGACCGTGTGTGTTTGTGCGTGTGTATTTACGCCCGTTGAACCCATTGTCTCCGCGTCTGTTATCATTATGCAGCAGTTTCCTCTGGCTGGGGTGAGGGAGACACAGAGAAGTAGGAATACACTCAATCATCAGATGCTCAACAATGAAGAGTCTATAAAGTTGACAAGCTCGTCACTCCTGAGGCCAATTCCACCGACTTTCAACAGAACATTTCTTATGCACTCTTTCATGTCTGGCATTTCCCTCCTCTCTTCTTTTCAACACACACACACACACACACACACACACACATGTAGACGCCCTCCCTGCTTATCTACCAAGCTGGTGCCCCAGACACAACCACAGTATGCAAACAAACAGCTGACGTCATGGGCACACACACACACACACACACACACACAAGCTTTCCCATTTCTGGCCTGAAGTCACTGGGTTGGAATGCAATCAAAAATAGAGTGAGAGTGAAATGTGTGTATGTGGGGGCTGTTTGTTTTTGCGACCAAGAGTGTGACACAGGGAGGGTGGGTAAAGGGACACGAAGAAGGAGGGAAGAGAGGGGCGCACAGTGGGGGGGCAACAGGAGTGTCAGAGAGAGTGAAATCTTCTTACAGACACGGGGGCACACCTTTAGACGGTGACACACTCTGTCCACGCTCACAGACATACACACACTCAGACTGTCTGAGTCATCCCCGGCAATCTCTTATCAAGGCCAAATAGGTAGCACATAGTAAATGCAGCAGTCACACACTGTACTGCAGGTGTGTACACTGCATATGCAGTGTTGATTATTTACATATGATAACTTTTATTTACAATCTGATGAGACCCAGGTTTGTTTTGCTCCTGGGTGAACAAGAAAGTTTATTCAGTCAGCTTATATGGAAAAGACTTTTAATGTCAATACAGCATGTTTAAAGTTGATATTTGGCATCTTTTTTCCTTCTCATCACTTCCTGTTAACATACATCAAACTCAGCAAAGCAGAAACTAGGGAGTGACAATAAGTAATAATAAATCCCCCTGAGGAACACTCAAGCTCTTTACCTACCTGCATACTAATTATAGTATATACTTAAACTGTCATACTACATACTTTTCAGTGTATACACTATATTATTTTTAGTCACACTGGTAATATGGCTCGGGGGATAGCAGCGTCAGTCAGTCCACCACTTTGCTCCAGACAGAGGTGTCTTGAAAACTACTGGATAGATCGCCATGAAACTTTACAGACTGAATCACTGTGATGTCGCGCCATATCGCTATATCCTGTTGATCCCCTAATTTTCTCCGTAGTGACACTACAAGGTTGACTTTTTTTTTTTTTTTTTAATTAAAATATCTTAAAAAGTGGATGGATTGCCATAAAATATGAGAAGATGACTTGAATCCACTGACCTTTCATCTGATGTCACAGTAAGGTCAAAGTTCAATTTGTCCAAAACTAATTGATCTCATCAGCCTCAGTTGTACTTTTGATTTAGTGCTAACTGGCAAATGTTCAGACACTAACAAGCTGAACTAAGATGGTGAACATGGTGAACACTACACCTGCTAAAGGTACGAATGCCTGCAAACTCTGAGTCTTGTTCACACTATATACACAATCAAACCTGCATTACAATACTCCATAAACAAAGAGAGAATTTTGTTATTTTTTCGTTTGTTTTTTGACCTTTCTGAATCCTTTTTAAAATGTAAGTTGTTCTTCTGTTTTCTTCATTGTTCTGTAGTATAGAAGTGGGACGTGGCTTTCAACTCCGAACCTACAGGTGGAGTGAAGGGTGGAGGGGGGACATGTAAAATGCTTTATGAGCTGCAGCAGCTGTAAACTCTGCAATGTTACAGCACAGTGGTCAGATCATAAACAGATTAAATAGACAACCCTATTGCAAAGGGTGTGTCAGATATATGTTGCAGCGCATAGAGCGTGTCGTGTGAGTGTCTGACTCAGGCTCTCTGTCCGCCTGATCTGGCTCGCAGGCTTTGCTTCATTTATTCTAGGTCACATTCACTAAATATTTTATGGTGCAAGTCTGGTGAGAAGCTTAAATTTAGATGGTTAAATCTGGGATGGAGTCCAGACATCTACAGTTACCACCTGACGAGTGTTTACACTGTAACCAGCGAACCAAATACCCCCACAACAATCATGCGGCCTGCTGAGGTATTCTCTAGCAGGCTCTTGCAACTCTCAGTGTTCAGTTAAATTTTATTTATAAAACCCAATATCACAAATCACAATATGCAGCAGAGGGCTTTAGAGCATGCTATGACAAAACTCTTGAATGAAGCTACCTGGATACGAGAATAAAAGTTAGGCTGCCTTCTAAACAGTCAGCTTGACCTTTTAAAATGAGAAAGAGGCCGACACCCCCCACCACAGCCGCCATCTGCAAAGTAGTGCACAGATCAGCCAAAAGCCTTTTGATGTTTCATGAGGTTAATTATCAGAGGAAGGCAAGAGGCTGAAATCTTGTCAGTACTCACATAAAAAATGTAAATAAAGGAAAATAATAATAAAAAACAACAGACATGTTGATTAATTGGTATGATAGCAGTATTTTTTCCTGTCCAATCAACTATCTTATGACTTACAAAATCTACCTCGTCACACTCGGTCACTATGATGACCGTAGAGCGTCAGTGGGATTTCCCTAATAGAGGAAATAAAGCAAGTTCCAGTGCAGTGTTGATAAAGTTACCATGTTAACAGCTGCTTTTGTTTTTTTGTTCTTTTTTTCTCAGTAAAGAACGCCCAAGGTACAGTCTTGCATGAGAAAGCTGAGGGGCATTTCCAGCCTTAAAATCTGTTTTCCTGTAGGGACGATGACACAGTGTGACCTTTGTAATTTTTGGAATGTGCAGGATGGAATAAACAGGATGGATTTTCCTTCCATAGAAGCCAACAGGCATTTTCAGCAGCATAGTTTACTTAACGGGGGGGTTCACCTGAATTACGTAAAGAACTTCCCCCTAATGACTGTTTGCTGTGAACTGTTTTCATTGGAACTACATTCTACTGTAAAGTGTTGAAAACATGTTGTGAAATAGATACAGTGTTTCTGGAAAGAGATGATGCTGTTTTAAAGGTCCAGTGTGTAGGATTTAGGGAAACATATGGGCAGAAATGGAATATAATATAAGTATGTTTTATTAAGTTTATAATCACCTAAAGGTAATAACTGTCATGTTTTTGTTACCTCAGACTGAGCCGTTTATATCAACCTGATGTCTCTCCAGAATCGAGGTAATGGGGTTCCAAAAAAGAAAAGAAAGAAGGAAAGTGAAGGGAAAGAAACTGCCTGGCAAAAGGTGCGTGAAAGGGACATGGATCAAGAGCAACCTGGTCTCACCCTGAAGTCGAAATCCCCTTTAACGTTGGCATGATACGCAGCTGGTTGCTGTTATAGTTTAACAGTGATCATCAGCATCAGAGGGAAATGCAGCTGGACAAGAATGAAAGTTAAGGTGGCGAAAGTCTGAGTAGGGTGGGCGGGAGGAGTGGTGAATGGTGGTGGTGGTAAATTTCTTGTGAAAGCTGAAGTGTATTTTGAAAGAGATGATGCATGTAGATGCATGTAACAGGGATAACTTGACACCCAGAACAGTCAAACCAAACACTGGCTCTTGATAGAGTCATTTGCGTTTTTGCATCAGCCACCGTAGTTAGCAGCCCCTCCATGACGACCCAAGCAGCACCACAAAAACATTGATTTTTAACATGGCACTGCATTTTTCAGTGTTTTTACCAGTTTAAATCACTGAGTCCACTTGTTTTTGAGAAGAAGAGACCTCTGCTGATAATTCAGTTCCCGATATAAACCTCCCAAACTCCCAGATCTTAAGTTATCAGAGAAATAATTTAAGCACAGATTAGCAGGTGCTACATTAGCGGCCTGTCTCTGACATGCCAAACAACTTCAGACAAACACTGATTTGTAACGTGAAACTGCTTTATTCAGTGTTTATACTGGTTTAAATCACCGGGTCTGTTTGTTTCGCAGAGGAAGAGCTCCCTAAAGATAATTCGGCTCCGGTAAAAACCTCCTGATGGTCTGGATCTTGAGTTATCAGAGGTTAAAGGTGAGCACACATAAGCAGGCGCTGGGCTAGCAGCCTGTCTGCAATTAGCCAAACAGCATTAGACAAACACTGATTTGTAACCTGAAACTACTTTTACTGGTTTAAATCACTTGGTCTGCTTGTTTTAAGAAGAAGAAGAGACCTCTGCGGAAAATTCAGCTCCCAGTAAAAATCTCCTGAACATTTAACACTGAAGGAACTGGGAGCTCACGCTTGGCACATGGGAGAAGTTTAAACTTGTTGCAATCTGTGATCCTCACTGCTAGGTGCCATTAAATCATACACACTGGTCCTTTAAATGTTGTGCGCATCACAAACAAACTCCTTCATATCAAATAGATATCTCAAATTTTGAACATATTATACATGTTTTCATAATTAGTGAACTAACTCTCTACCATATTAAGTATTTTCTGAAGAAGAGGAAGACAGTGGAGTCTGTGTGAAAAGCACAGAAAAAAAGGGATGATGCACAATATAGGCCATGAGCGGGGCTCAAAATCATGACATCACCCGCATCGTGGCACACATATTAATCTGCTGAGCCACACAGAGTGGCCCCGGCCGTGTGGTCAAGCTTAAGCTACCAGTGTGACAGCAGAGTTAATCCTCTCTCTGTCGAACAGGACACTGACCTCACTGCAGTGATGTCATCAAGGTGAGTCAGAGACGTCTGTAAGAGGAGGAGTATTATGGTAACAGACACACACTGTGTCGCAATGCCACAGAGACTGTGTAATTGTATTATGATCCTGTGGAGACATACAGTAAATCTGTAAATCTGTTAACACAATCACATTACGGGAACTCACTTCCCACTTGAAGACAGAAAGATGGCACCCAAAAGATAAACCATGAGAATTCCTAGTAAAGCTGCACTAATCACTATTATTATATTAACAATGGGTATAATGACTATGTGTATGTGAGAGGGGTGCCGATAGTGACCACAGAGAATTATTATCTGACTCCGCAGTTGGCTTTACAAAGAATTTAAGCGTCATTTTACTTAAGTGCTTTAAATTGGTCCCACTGCTCCCATCAGCCTCATTATCAGCTGCTGTTGTCAGCCAAAGACTTCCGATCAGTCCCTCCAGGATCTCGCTAGCTTTTTTGGCATTGTTACGGCCTAAAATTCCTGATTTTTTTTTTCTTCAATGATGCACTGGGTCAAAGGGCAGCACGTTTTTAACACTATTTTTCTGTGACTAATTAATCAAAATTAACATGTTATTTTGACAGCCCGAATTTATACTATACTAATGTTTCCTCTAATCAGGCATATTTAATCTACCTAAACTTGATTCTCTCAGCAAGTCCAAGACATATTGATGCAACAGCCTCTGTTGTGGTGAGTTGTTTTGTCTGTTGTCCATGTGTTCAAGTCATTTTCTGAGTGTATTTTGAGGTAGGTGAGTAAGTGTTTGTCAGTTGACATTTGTAGTTCACCAAAACATTGCATGTGGTGCAAAACAGTGTACACCCACATTAATGCAGAACATTCAGGAAAATGTAGCCAGTTTGAGCTCTTGAGCTCTGGGAGGTGCTGTAGAGTCCCCTCTGGCAACTGAAAATGTATTTAAGAAGTCTTTTATCCTGAGTGCCGTCAGTATCCTTGACTCAACAAAGTGACTGATGAGGTTTAAACCACCCACAGACATTGAGCTGATTTAATGTGTAATGACTTCATATGCTTGTCTTGCTGAATATTTGTCTGCTTTTTACAATGTTATCTTTTGTGTTTGGTGAGCTGAAGACAAATTTCCAGCCCTGGTGGACAATAACGCTCTGCTCTGTCCTGTCCTGTCACCTTGTGCAGACTTTAGCAGTAATTTTTGTCGATAAATGTGAGATGTTCGTGCCACACATGTCTGCATCTTCACAACCACAAACAACAAAGAATATTTGATATCGTCATGTGGGGACTGCTATGATTAGCAGACTCACAGCAAACTATGATGATTGGTCAAATTAGCAGAAAACTTGTGGCGACTGGACAAAATTGCAAGGGTAAGCAGAATTCATGTGGATTAGTTGACTTTGCACTAGTTGCTGTGATCTCAACACTGCAACACCCTGGAGGGGCGATTTGATGAACCCAAAACAGGTGAAAGAGAAGACATGGAGTCATATCACGTCATACCAATGGGGTACGACACATGCGCAGTGACATCCGGTCTGCAGTGACATCCGGTCTGCACTCCATGCTCCATAGCTGGCGCAGTAACATAGGACGTGGGGGTTGATTGATTCGTTTCACGGATATGTCACAGTCAGCCTTAGGCTGAAATATTTTTGTATAAAATATAAATATATGGGTGAGAATAACAATTTTGTATTGCTGAAAAAGTCCTAGATGTATTGCAAACATTGTATTGCATATGGGCTGCCATCCAGTTGAGTGTACCCAGAGGTTCTGTCAGGCTGAATGCAACCAAAAAGCGCCTGAGCGGAGAGTGCCCCTTTATTTCTAGTGCCGTCTGCTGTAACTCTCCAACATCGCAGCTCCAGTTACATTGGTGTCATAACGCATAGCTCCCATTGGATCAAAGAGTGTGTCCCAGCCTTGATTCCTGTCCAGCATCAAATAGCACGCAGACAAACTCAGCAACTCGCTGTTCAACATGAAGCAATTAGAAGAGAGGTGTGAGATATTTACCTTAGGATTGGTGGAGACCAAAAACAGAGCTAAAAGAAGAGTAAATGTTGAACTGAAATTCATCAGGTGGCCAGGAATATGACTCTAGATGAATGCTAACATTGCTCTGAGTCTGCTGGATGTTTAAACTCACAACTGTTTACTAAAACGTTCCCCATAACAACTTTATAAGGTGATAATATGCCAGTGTTGTGTTTATAGCTCATTGGCGCTGCCCACAAGTGGCTTCATCGTTATGCAATGACATAAACATGTGTGTGTGTGTGTGTGTGTGTGTGTGTGTGTGTGTGAGTACACAATAGGCAATGGGACAAGCAGAGCATGGCATAAAATATCAGACATTACACACTGTTAAGTGATTTTATGTTTCTGTCAGTGTGTCTGTGAGAGACAGACTGAGAGACAAAAATGAGACAGTGTCTGTGTGTGTGTGTTTTTGTGTGAAACAAGGCCAGTAAGTCCTTGTTAGATATTGTCACTTATTAACTAAAGCCTCCCTGCAGTCTCGCCAGTGGGGAATTCTTTATCAGTGACATCACAGGTAGTGGACAGACAGAGGGAGAGAAAGAAGGAGGCACAGAGGGTTTCAGGCAGCCAGCGGAAAGACTCCTTAAAAGGAGATTTATGTTGTTTTTCGTTTCGGTCCACCTGCGGTCAAACAACATCATCTCCACTTCCTTGGATTGTCCTGAGGATGAGTACACCGGTAGATGAGTGCCGGTCACCTCCGTGTTATTCCAAAGCCACTGACTGTGAGATTAATTAGCCACATGTGCCTCAGTAGTTTTTTATACTACGTGAGTGGGTGTCAGTGTTTTGTCCAAGTTTGACTTCTTTCACAAGCCACCACACGCATTTGTCCTCAAGCTACTCTGTCAAGAATAGCACCATTAAATTAATTACTGCATCAATCATATTAGATTATCATTTTACATCTCAGGTAAGGTGAAGTTTGAGGGGGTTTTGGCAGTCATGCCTCAGTGTCACTTGATATGGTAATAATAATGAAATTTAACTCCTTTTTGGAAGGTTAACTGACCAAAATGACTTAAAAAAAAATCTGATTTAAATTGAAAAGGTCCTCATTTTTCCTGATTATAAACTGAAATGATGTGTAACCCCAGTTAATTATCATTTCATGCAAGATAAGTGGGTGGTTGGAAGGCTAATCCGGGGTTTTGGAGTATTATTATTGAATTGGAAGGGATAATGCAATTATAGAGCAGTGATGGAAATGTGAATCACTAGATAGAGAGATATGCAATGAAGGCTTTGAAGGTTTTTAGCAAAGTTTAAATGATGGAGGAGAGAGTAAGGACCATGGTATACTTGTAATGATGCAAATTAAACACATCTCATGAAACTCTGTTTAGAAATGATATTTATATACTATTAATTTACGACAGCAAATGGATTCTAAGAGAAATGTAAGGCCGCCAATGACAATTTTTTATAAGTATATTATATTTATATTTTATATCTGTAGAATGATCCTCAAGACATGGTGACCCTGAATAAGGTTAAAACTATGGTGAAATCTATTGAGTCCAGGCTATCTGTGTGGAAATGTTCGATCTGGTCATTTTATTGTTATAAAATCTATGGGTTTTTTTATGTAATTTTATGTTACTTGTTAAAACTGTATTGCTGTTTTTCTTGGTCAGGTCTCCTGTAAAGGAGATCTTTGATCTCAGTGGGACAAACCTGGTTAAATAAAGGCAAAAAAAAAAAAAAAAAAAGAAATGTTGGTATTGAACAAATCAATGTTAACATTAAACATATTTGCAAAATGTTCTCTGACAACATACTTTATTTGTTTTTCCTACAATATCCACTAATAAAAAATGTGCCCATATATGGCAACTAAATCATGGTTATCATTTTCTGTGGGTATGTTTAGGCTCTTACAACACTAGGTTAAGGTCAGGGAAAAATGGTCTTGGTTAAATATTGAAAAGTGACTCAGCACGAGACGTGATGCATTTCCTTTATTAACATTTAACTGAAACTATGAAACTGAAACACATTTTTTTTTCTAACTTTAACCACATTGCTTTTGTTGCCTTTGACCTAACCTCGGCCTCCAGTGTTCTCTTTATATTCTTTTACTTCAGACCAGGGGCGTAGCACCAAATTCTGTGCCCTATGCATAAGCAGTCTCTGTGGCCCCCCCGTCCTTCTTCTCTCGATCCATGTCCTTCTCACACACCTTTTGTTAGTCAGTTTTCTTTCTTTCCCTTTACTTTCCTTCATTCTTTTCGTTTTTGAAACCAAGATTTTGCCGTCTTAGGGAAAGACATTACAGCGTACGTTGGTGCTCCAGCCAACATACTGTCACTCCGACCGCGTCACATATTGACGTTTTGGTCATGGACTTTCCACGCCGTATGTTGGTTGTTGACATTCTGGGACACCGTGTCAAGTTCGCCTCTTTCAAGATACACTTCCATTTTCACAGGAAATTTACTGGTCACACACAGTCTCTTTCAAAATAAATGCACTACATCGATACAACACCGCAAACTCGGCTGACAGTCGGTGTTTGTTGGGCTCATCCACCACCCCTCCCACCAACCTCACTCCGACTTTCACAGCCTTAACTTTCATCCTTCTCCTGCCACCGCACCATTAAACTGTAACAGCTACCGACCGTGTATCCTGCCGATGTTAAAGTGCCGTTTTTCGTTGGTTTCTGATGCTGTTAGTCACTACCCAAGCGCTGGATTTTCATTCATTCAGCTCTAGCTACATGTACAGACAATGACAATGAAAAACTGACTGACTGATTGTTGGGTATAATTTAGTTCCAATGCAGATACCATAGACCTACATACATTTGTATCATCAAGTTAGACAGACAATGGTATGAGCATGAATCCAGTGAGTCAGATTTGAGACCTGTCTATCACCCGTTGTAAACAGTACAGGTGAAAGCCTTATTCAGCTCATTTTACCATCTTAACTCATCATTTCTGTGGGTGCAACTGGGTGAATCACTGCAGGTAATGACAAGCTGTGAAGAAGGAATGCATTATAATGAGACTGTTTTAGTCTATAAATAGTAAGGGGCCTGAATAGTGTGTAACGATGGATACGGCCACATCAATAGGCGTACACACAGACGGTGATTTAGACTTATCAGGGGGAACAATAGGTTGTAAAGTGTGTTCAGACAATACGAAGGGAAAATGTGACATGTGTCTGATGGGTCCTCGTGTGAGAACTTCATTTAACCAGACAAGCTGACTCAGCGAAGATTCTTTTTTACAGCGATGACCCGAGGGAGCAGATAAATTACATTCATTTTCTGGTGAAACAAAAAACAAAAAACACTCTTCTGCTGTTGGACACTGGCTAGCTGTAGGGTTTGGTGTCTTGCTTAATGGCTTGAGTCTTTGAACAAGCAGTGGCTACTCATCATTAACTCCTCCGCTCCACTTTTTTAAGCGTTCAGAGGATTTGATCCATCACCCCTCCGGTCATACATCTGAGTGAGTGCACATTAAGTGTTTTTAAGGATGAATGCACAGTGTGCAAGTGTGTGCATGAATAAATGTGGATGGGTGTGTTTCTGAGCATTTGTGTACAGGTATGATGCTACATGCATTTAGAAAACCGTGCGTCCCCACCTGGGTGCTGCAGACACCACAAATCTTCACCCCTCACCCCCCCACCACACCAAAGGGAGTCTCCCTGTGAGGTCATGTCTGGAGCTCTGCCCACCTCCTGTCTGAAGCACGATAACACAGCAACACTGTTTTGTTTGTCATTTATGTGTGGGCAGCATCTCTTAAATAAACTCACTATAAAGGTTAATTCACTTTTAGTTGGTGACCATTTAGATAAGAGAGTGAACATTTTCAGTCACTGTTATTTTTATAATTAGTAGTAGCAGACTCATTTCTTCAATCTGAGCTTTATTATTCTTATTTTATTGTGATTTTATTTTCTATCTATCTCTCTCAGTCTATATTTCCCTCCTTCTTGATGCCTCTATGGCTAGAAATATGCAGATTGATGTCTGACGTATTGATAGCTCTGTTTTGGGTATGCACACTACCATCAATAGGTTCCATCTCATGTCAGATCATGTTCTGAACACTCTTCGCAGGGCATGCACTTCTCTTCTCTGTTGGTATGTGCTGTGCATGTAGTTATCACATTGTTAGCTCAGGGTGTTTTATTGTTGACCATTAAAATGGACAAATCACGATGTCGTTTTTTTTTAAATATCAAAATTGATGCAACAGAAACCGTTGTTTTTATTCCACATTTTTCTTCCTTCTCAAAACCATTGACTGTATGAAAATAATGGCGGCAGCTACTGTAACATCACCCATTGGTTTTGGTTCTGTTTTGAAGCCTCGAGTTCAGCATGTCAGCCGTCGCCATCTTGTTTTTCTGGAACCAGAAGTGACCATATTTCAATGAGAGGTTGGAGCTATGAAAGGGTGAGAGGCAGATCTGACTCACTGACTGTAGCGACATCCCGCAGCCTGTCACTCAAGCTGCCCAGCACTTAAATATGCGTAACTTTAAGTCTTAAAAAAATGTCAACAGCCGAGTTGTAAAAAAAAAATCACTAACCGTACAGTTGTCATGAATGTTGAAATTAGCTATAGAGACCAAAACAGTTTTTTTGTACCAGGCTGTAAACATGTTTTTTTCTCCTGTAAAGTTGGGAACTTTGACATGGTGGTCTGTGGGGATTGGCTCACTCTTGGAGCCAGCCTCAAGTGGCCATTTGATGAACTGCAGTTTTTGACACTACCACATTGGCTTCATTTTTTTAACTTTGGAGGTTGCTGCATGTGTTACGTTGACCTGCATCTTACATATTATTCAATTAACCTGCTGTTTTAAGGCTTTTAACAGAGCATTTGCAGGCTTCGAGTTAAAATGGGTACTTTTTATCCCTTTAAGTATAAAACCTTACAACTTTCACCATAACTAAAAATGTAGTGTAATGTTCAAGTAGTGTAAAACTCCTTAAAATGTACAGGATACCATCACATTTTAATTTATACCTTACCTTTGTCAAAACCCGGTTCCAACATTACCCACAGTGCAACTCAACCATCTTATATTAGTAACGACTAACACAAGCTGACCTCTTTTCAACTCTACATCCCAAGATTTGTTTTTCATAATCTAACATGTAGTCTTCAGCTGATGATGCCGACTTGTGACATAATGCGAGGCAATTTATCAGCTGGATGATCTAGCACTCTGGATGATCTAGCACTACTCTCACACAGCCACCAACATATGCAAGAGAAATCCCAACTCCTAGAAACAACAGCAGCCGGACTTGGGCTCAAAATAAACGGACCAAAAAGCAAAATAATGCGGATAAACAACAAAAGCATGAATCCTATAACCATCGGGGACCAGACACTGGAAGAGGTCGACAAATTTACATACCTGGGAAGTGTGATAGCAATGGACGGTGGGACAGAAGAGGATGTGAAGGCAAGAATAGGGAAAGCAAAAACCACATTCAGCATACTAAATAAGATCTGGAAAACCAAAAACATCTCACTCAATACCAAGCTCAAAATCTTAAACGCCAACGTCAAATCCGTACTGCTGTATGGATCTGAAACCTGGAGGACCACCAGTAACATCACCAATAAACTGCAGACTTTCATTAACCACTGCCGAAGACGCGTCCTCAGGATCTTCTGGCCAAACCGTATAAATAACATCAACCTGTGGAAACGCACCAAACAAGAAACGGTAGAGATACAGCTAATACAGAGAAAGTGGAGCTGGATTGGTCACACACTAAGAAAAAGCAAAACGTCAATAACCAAACAGGCATTAACATGGAACCCACAAGGCAAACGGAGCAGAGGAAGACCCAAAAACACCTGGAGAAGGAGCATAGAGCTAGAAGTTAAAGAGAAGGGACTGACGTGGAACCAGCTGGAGAGGATGGCCCAAGACAGATGAAGGTGGAAACGACTCATCAATGGCCTATGTTGCGAAAGGAATATAAAGGCCTAAGTAAGTAAGTAAGTAATTTATCATCTTCCCTAAGAGCAAGAAAAGCCTTATAATTTATCACATAGACTATCACATATGTATTAGACCTGTAAACATACATAAGTACATGGAGTAACATTTATTTATTTCAAGGCTGACAAATATGACTGAAGTACAAATACAGTCAAGAGCACAATTCCACATATTTGGAAGGCTGGCCATAATATAAGCAGAATAATCCATCTACCCATGAACTTCAAAGCATAATTCATTTCTCCATTGTTCGTGACATTTTCACATCTGTAATATTACAGTCTGGCCCAGAAATGAAGCTCACATCACCTAAATGGCTAAAAATGACCATATAAGGAAAACCCAATTCATTAATTTACACTGATTTATTTATTTGTTTTTGTATTCGTGCATGACTACGAGCATGTGTGTATGTGTGTGGAAACTAAGGGTCAGGATGTCTAATGGATGGCTAAAGCCCCAGAGCAGGATCCACCCAGAGAGACTCACGCAAGCCTATCAATGGAGCCATTGATACATGAAAGACCGCGATGGATGGAGGGAGTGTGTGAGAGAGCGCAAGTGTCTGAGTGTGTTAGAGTGAGTGTGTGTCTGAGTGTGTGAGGGGAAGAGATTTACGAGAACAAATCCGCCAGATGTAGAGTGTGAAGCAAGCTTCAGACATTCATGTTTGCCCGGGTCAAGACCTCGGAGAGAGTTTGATTTTTCCATGACCTGCAGACATTAGGTGAATGTTTTCCTGCTGCCAAAACCATCTTATCATCTTTCTTTTCCTTGACCCTTTTTTTTAACTTTCATCCTTTAATGCAGTATCATTCAGTTTTTGTTCAAGTCACTAAAGTGGATAACAGACCTAAGGGTTCTTCATGTATTCATTTGCAGTGATCAATATCACAGTGAGACCCATGGAAACAGCGTGTTGTGTTTTGACTCAGCATCACACACCTGAGTCTGGCTGCCAAACACTGTGATAAATTAGGCTATTAGCCAATGGTGCAAGAACTTTGCTTAGGCAGAAGTTTTCACAGTGTCTCAGCAGTTTCTGAAACACTTTCTTGTTAGTGAGGAGCACTTTAGAGTGAAGTCTACAGTCAGTAAATTGAATTGATATCGATTCATTTAAAACTCTATTTGAAAATGAGCCAGCGACTCACATACAACACCACTGTTATTGATTATATACATTCTCAAAGAAAAGCAGGTAGGTAAAGTTGACCCACCCTATGTTACGTTGAATTCGTGAAGAAAAGTTTGTTTTTCTCACGTGCCTCAACAGTGTATGGAGAATCCAAAAATTAAGAAAATTCTCGATGAATTGAAGTAAATGGAGTTCACATTCAACAACAGGAAAACTGTATCAAACCACCCGTTTACAAACTCTTATACAATTTGTGCAGTGTAATCCAAGTCTCAGTTATCCAGTCATATGATCAGCAGTCTGCCTTTTATGAAAGGGAACTGAATAGAAGCGATGCTCTCTACACAACCATTAACAAAAACAATCATTTTACCTCACTGAACATGGGGGCTGCTGGTCTACCACTGCTTCGATCTGTAGTTTGTTTGTGTTATTGTGTGACTTTGGTGGATCTAAACTAACCTTTTAAAACACCAAAGTCACACAATAACCCAAACTACCTCACTGATCAAGGCAGCAGTAGACCAGCAGCTTCCATGTTCAGCAAGGTAAAATTATTGTTTTTGTCAGTGGAGTCTGGCTTTGAAATGAGCACAGATAAGTTTTACTTTTGTTTAGTTCCCCATCAAAAATGGCTGTTTATTTGGGAAGTACTGAGCCTAGGACCGGATAATTTAGACTTGGATTATACTGTGTCAATCACATTTGCACACTGAGTCTGAAACTTTCATCTGTCATAAACATTTTTGGTACATGTTTGATTTTCCGTGACGGGGAGGAAGTGGTGACAGCCAGATGGGTAACTCAAGTACAGAGAGGCAAAGGAGGGAATGTGTCTTTTCAATAACAAAACATCAGAATCAGTGTGCAAGGTTTCTGTGCGTTTTGGATGACGGAATTAAAAACCGCATCCGCACAACCAGACTCAGTGTGCAAAGGCCTTAAGATTTAATAAATGGATGTTTTGATGAAGTTTTGCTGTTGTGAAATGTGGACCCTTATGACTTCAAGTCATCAATTTGCTGGATTTTTTGGGATTCTTTGTTTATTGTGGAGGCATTCAAGAAAAACAAAGTTTTCTTCACAAATTAAACACAACACAAGGTGGATAATTGAAATACAATTTATCATTTTGTGGGTGAAGTATTCCTTTAATGTCAACTGCCACGCAACTCAAATAACAGCCAGTTTGTGTTGCATGGCCCATAAAATAAATGCTCATCATGAATAATAAAACTCATCATTTCAGGTAGACAGCCAGGTGGGTAGGTGGGTAGGAACATGGGCAGGTACTTTATTAATCCACAGGGAAAGTACAATGTTAACAGTTGTATTACTTCAAGAAGCATAAATAAACATCACTTACTGTATGCCAGTAAAGACGGACCCGACACAGAGTGTTTACAATAACTGATTTACTCTAACTTAACTTTTAAGACTTGGATCAACTGGGCTGAATGAGTGAATCATTATTTCCCTTTTGTGTGTATCAGGAAGAGACAGTTGTGAAACAGTATTGGTGTTAAGAAAACACGGTGGCTAATCACATCAAAGACTTGTTATTTCACTGCTGCTTTAGTTCCACCGTCACAATCGATGGAAATGAATCGGGTTTACAGAAGCTATCAAGTCCTTCTATGAAATCTTTCCTGCCCTGTCTGTCACCTCTTCATATCTGTCTCATCTGTGCGCCTTCTCAGTTTCTATTTGTCAGCGCTAACTCTTCCACAGTAAACCCTCCAGCCGGTGTGTGCGCCCAGCTGTCCATGTTTTGATTTTCACTTGTTGGTCTGTGTTTCAGTGCTACCTGAACTGTGGCTGACACTCCATTTTCATCCGGCGCAGCTCAGCACACGCACACACAAAGAGATGCTGCCAGCGATCATAAACATCACTGACACGCCACATAAAAGAAAAGGCAATATGATCGATGTCGGCTGAGACTTCTCTGTATAGGTCAGAGCGTGTTTTACGATCTCTAAATCTAGAAATACACTTAATGCCAAGAGTGCTCAAGTAATTGCCTGTGTAGAGTGTATTGTGAATTGTGTGTGAGCGCGTGTGTTTATAGAAAGTGTCCTCAAAGTGCAGATAATTAGAGAGACAGAGATTTACTTTTGTTCCTATTCCCCAACAGATTAAAAATATTGTTGTAGTTTATTTCCCCAAATTGACTTGACTTTTCCACAGTCAATATGTGAAGACAATTCTAAAATCACTGTGTGTGTGTGTGTGTGTGCATATTTTTTGTATAATAATTAACTATAATTTAAAGCTAGGGTAGGCAGGTTTGTTTTTGTTTTAATAACCATTCAGCACACTGTAATTCAAATAGACAAAGAGAACACTAGACGTCTGCACCTCATCTTGGCTCTGTTTTCAGGCTTTCGAAAATTTAGCCCAGGACATGACATTTTGGTCAATCACAGCTCATTTCAGAGAGAAGCTGTTCCTATTGGCTGTTCTTGAAATGTATTTGCACAGACATGTCCCTCCAGATGGTGAAAGCCTGATTCAGTAGCGAAATATCCTGCAGATAAAAGTTGCAATTCCAGCGTTGGCAACATTTGCCTACGCTGCAAAGCAACCCCCCCAAAGGAAGACTGACTTATCAAAAAGAGTCTAAAAGAGAGTCTGACAATGAGTTAAAGAGAAACACGTCAATATCAGTGAGGGGCTTCAGAGATGGAGAGAAGATGTTGCTAATAGTTTAGCCCTCTGCCAACCATAGCCAAAGGCTCACAGCCATCTTAAAGTAACCAATGTAGCTTTACGCTATGTATGTAACTTCATGTTAAATATGTAACGTAATTCATGGGGCACTGATTTGTTAGATATGTTATCACACAAACAATTGTATGTGTATTTTTTAGTCCATCTAGCCTTGTTCCAGTAGCCCATTTCTCTTCAGGTCACCCTGGTTCCTCAACACTTGACACAGACCTTGTTGACGTCCGAGTTGGTATGACTCTTGCCTTTGCACTTTTGTTCAATCAGAGGTAGGCTTGCAGCATTAACAACCTTGCCTAAGGGTCCACACTGGATATGTGTTACCCTACTGAACCCCATCTTCCGTACCAAAGTCAGCAGCCTTAACCAGCTGCTAACCAAGCTAAGATCCTGTGACACTTCCAGATCCAGACTGACAAACTGGTGACAAACTGGACATCGTGTTGATCAACAAACAACAGAGGAAGGCAGTGGTGATAGATGTACAGTAGTAATCCCGAGCGACAGCAACATCAGGAAGAAGGAACACGAGAAGCTAGCAAAATACCAAGGGCTGAAAGAGGAGCTAGAAAAGATGTGGAGAGTAAAGGTAACAGTGGTGCCAGTGGTAATCGGAGCACTCAGGGCTGTGACCCACAGACTGGGAGAGGGGCTCCAGCAGATTCCAGGTACAACGTCTGAGGTCTCTGTCCAGAAGAGTGCAGTCCTAGGAACAGCTAAGGTACTGCACAGAACCCTCAAACTCGCACCCTTAAATACATTCAGTTTTGGGGTGCATCTTGGACAAATTCAGCGACTTGACCGCAGTGTTTTGGTCCTGTTTGTTCCAACAAATCATTCTGAATTTGCTGCTGCTATGATTAGCAGAGACTGTCCGTAGCAGAGAATGACAACATGGTGTTTGTTCAAACACTTTAAATAACCCATGTTTGCAGTTTCCTGACAAAGACCTGCTACAGCCATGGGAGCAATTACCAACCTGTAAATTGTGAATTACACGCTCACCCTGCTCATTTTGTTACTGATGGAGACAATATGAGAAAGACAGAGGAACTCACTGCGTTCACAGAAACCAAACAGTCGTGGAGGAGGAGGAAGCAGGTGAGGAGGAAGAGGTTAACCCTTAATCTGAAAGCAATGGTCCTGATGTGTGTACAGTAGGTGTATGTGTGTGTGTGTGTGTGTGTGTGTGTGTGTGTGTGTGTGTGTGTGTGTGTGTTGTTCCGTAAGCACCAGGAATGGATAGCAAACGGAAATTACTTTTTTTTGCCCATATCTGTGTTTGTGTGAGGAATGATAATAGAGTCTCACTCAACATCAAACAGCGGGGACTTTGGCCACCACAACAAACTACATAAACTTTTGTTAAAGCCTTTATTCATGAAATTAGAGGTAACATGAAACTTTAATGATCCCCATAAAGGAATTAGGCTGTTGCAACAGCAAACAGAAACAGGCTACATCAAAGTACACTAGAATAATGCACTGCATACTGTAAGACCACAGCAAGGGAAGGTAATTTCAACATATATCAGTTCCAACATTCCTAATTCTTCCTTTCTTCCTTTCTTTCTTTCTTGATCCCGCCATCTATCACCAAGCACCCATTTCAGTGGTCATTTATTTTGATAGAGATCCTGAAGGTAATTATTTTACACCTAGATGAATCTATGTTGTAAAGGTCATTGTCATCATTCCTCTGCTAGAGACATTGGAGCAAAAATTTATACTGTAATAAAGATCCTGTAAATACTTCCTATTTGTTAACCCAGTATCTTAATGGAAGGGGATGTTTGTCATTTCAAAAGGTGTGGGGGGGTCAAGGGGTACAAAGGACCCCAGTCCAAAGCCAAGGGGGACCCATGCAAAGGTCAATGGTTGACCCTTAAATTGGATTAAGTATAATTTGCTTACTGACTTAAGTTACTGACAATTCAAGTAATATGTATTTACATGCTAAATAAATATATTTTTATCATTAATACACATTTCAATGTGTTATCTAATACTCTCACCCCCTGCAGGTTTTGTGAAATGGTGCGGTCCATCTGACAGGGGTCAGATGTGCGATGCGTGGAAATCGCAAGAGCTGATAATGCAACCATGAGGTGAACTGCAGCCTGATTGGCAGTCAGAATGCCTCACCAAACATCAGTGACCACAAAAGGAAAATCCAGAGTACAGAGAAAACAAGACAATGAAAGGAGCACAGAGGTGATGGAAAAATGTCTGACAAATAAAAAGTGAAGAAGCAGCAGGTATGACGGGCGGAGCTGAAGGTGAGAGGTGAGGCAGACTAATGTCAGCAAATAAAACCTGCTGCATCGGCTCAGTTTTAAAGCTCCTGTGAGGACAGGTATCATATTAAACTAGAGGACCTGAGGCATCCACTGGTATTAACCATGTTCTGCTATCTTGGCAGAAAAGTGGCCAAAGTTATGCTAAATTTTGGCAAGGGAAAAAGGAACGTTGCCATTTTTCAAAATGGTGTATATAAATATTTCTGCATACTGGGGTCCCTAAACAGTTTTGGAATTACATATATTGGGTTTGAGTGGAAAACTGAGAGTTGACAACCATATACTCTTTACACTAGTTTACTTCAGCACACAATTTAACCAATATCTGATTAAAGCAGCTTCAACACTGAATAAATAGATAATGAAAAATGTTAGGCGTAGTTGTTTGGTTACGATATTGAATCACAGTGTAGGAGGGGCAGGACAAATACCACAAAGACCAACTTAAGCCCTCCCTTCATCCAGAGAAAGAGCCAGAGCAAGTACTCTACTTTGTGCCAATATTTTTACCTCCGTGGATATTCCATATCATAGCACCTGGATGCAACCAAATAGTCTCAGCCGAAGACAACACTACACTGCAGAGGTGTTCTCAAGCATTCCAAGCTGGGTGTTTTAAGAAGAGCGCTTGGCATTTTCAGCTGGAGAAAAAGAAAAAAAAAACGCTCTGAAGTAACATTAGTCATTGTCTAACTAATGAGAATTTGTTCAGACAAGAGCATATCAACCAACTAATCAACGAACCGACCTGCGGGTTAGTGTAAATTGTCATAAACACTCTTGTGAGCTGGCAAGGTCCAAGGAGTGGCTGAGGTTAGACATAAACTCTAACTTCAGCAGACACTGTGTATGTGCGGACGGGTTTATATGTCAGCAATGACGACATCCTTTTTTGGATTTAAATCAAACAGCTCACTGATGGTGGAAGAAGTGTTGGATTATTTATTCTGTGCTTGGTGATCACAGGAATAGACTTGGGGATGTATGCATGGATGGATGGTGTAATATAAGCAAGGGTCAGGGATTAGGTTAGCAGAGTGAAGGATTTCCAGATGAGAGAGTAATCTAGACGTGTCGATATTCATCCTCTAGGGGAAAAAAAAAATACCGGGCCAAGGAGATTATCCTGATGGTGATTGCGTAATCTCGGTGTGTGTTCGCGTGTGTGTGTCATGGCGAGCAGACGGCACAATTAGTCACTCACTCAGTCATGCCCTCGGGCTACGATCAGACACATACGCACACGTCACGTCAGGCATGCAGCTACAGAGCTGCATGCACACTTTTACACACGGAAACACGCACCAAACCATTGATGAAAGAGCTGTGGTGTTACTTTCTCAGCTGAGGGTTTAATGAGGAACTTGGATTTTCCCTTTTCACACCATCCCTCTCTCCTTGACCCTTCTTTCCTTCTTTCTCCCCTCTCTTTTACTCCTTTCCATAGGTACTCCCTGTCTTCTCTCCAGTTTTTTTCATTCTTTCCCAGTCTGCTTCACTGGTCCCTCTTTACTTTCTCATCCCTGCTTTCATCCATCGCTCCACCATTTCTTCCCTCAGTCTCTCTTTTTCTCCTCCTCTCCCTTCTTTCCTTCCTTATCCCCTTCACTTCCTCTTTACCTCCTTTCCTCCTTTCATCCACCTCCCTGTCGCTACCTTCTTTGCTAGGTCATTCCTTTTCTTTGCACACTGTCCTCCCACCATCTCCAAATTTTTTGTAATCATCAATCCTACCCTCTTCTTTCAGTTTTCCTACCTTTGTCATCTTCCCCCCTTTTCCTCCCCAGTCTTCCCTTCCCTTGGCTCTTTCACCCCTCTTTATCTCTTTTCCTCACCTTCTCTTCTTCCCTCCTTTCCTTTCCCAGTCCTTCTTTCTCCTGGCATTTTCCCTTCTTTCTTCCTTTCCCCTAATTTCTCTTCTTCCCACAGTTCTTCCACTTTCATCCTCCCTCTTTCCGTAATGTCAAACCCAGTCATGTTTCTTAATCTCAACCACTACAATCCAGTTAAAGGAATTATCATATTATCCTGCTAGACTTATGATGTCATTCGTTTTTAGCATCTCTTTCCCAGTATTCAGCTTCTCCTCCTCCTTCCTCTCTCCTTCTTTCACATGTTCACACACTTCCCAGAGGTTTAGTTAGTGATGTCAGAGCCTTTGAATTTCTCCTTTTCTTCCATTGTCTCAGTGCTGTAAATTCCCCCCATCTGTTACATTGGAATAGTGTTTTCCATGAGCGACAATGGGCCATTAAACACTAGTGTCTCTGTGAGTGTGTGTGTGTAAATGATATGAGATGACTCTCTGAAAATATTATTTTAAGATAATAATTGAGACTTGTGGGAAACATGTCCTTGTAACTTGGTTAAATGCCAATGACAAAGAAATTTTTGGGGGAAAAAAGTGCTCCTCATAGTTATACGCACCTTTTTTTGTCTCATCTAACCTTTTTTCTGCTTTTAATTAAGGCATGAAATATTCACATGAAGCCACCATAGATCAGCAAAGCTGGCCCTCATTCCCAGGGCATCAAGTGAGGCAGCCTGGTCAGTACCTTCTGTTACTGTTCTGGCTTCTGTTACCAACGTAAAGGCACCTCACGGTGACTGTGTGACAAAGCCCAGACTTTCAATCAATTCCAATGTGATCTTGTGTGCAGCAATAATGAAGTAGAAAGAGCAAAAAAGTCAGAGTAAGGTGGGATGGAGGATTGGTGGGTGGGTTGGTTTGGTAAGGGGTGGTGGATGGGTTAAACATACACTGGACTTTCACCCACAAGATCAGTGTTCATGTCCGTGTGAAAACCAAAAGTCAACTTGAGTTTTCAACCAAGTGACAAATGACTGGGTTGCATCACATGACGTAATCATCAAGCGACATACTCGATCATTTTACCCAAGTAGTTCTGCTGCCCAAACTTAAAGTAGTTTTGGTGGCAAAACCTACGTTTCCTGTGAAGAGGGAAGTTTATGAAAGACAGTGTAGCATTTAACGTGCAGAAATTGACATGGAGACAGACACATTCAAAAGTGATGCTAAGGCTGAAGGCTGTACCTAGAACGCAAATGGACTGCTCATGTATAGTGCCTTTCTAGTCTTGCAACCACTCAAAGGGCTTTTGAAACTATGAGTCACATTCACCCATTCACATACACATTCATGCACTGGTGGCCGAGGCTGCCATACAAGGTGCCACCTGCTACTCATATTTCCTTTAACACACTCACACACCAATGTAGCAGCCATCAGAAGCAATTTGGGGTTCAGTATCTTGCTTGACATGCAGACTAGAGGAGCTGGGGATCGAATCACACGCTCTACCTCCTGAGACACAGCTGCCCCCGAAACGTCTTAACTTAAAGCTCAGAGCCACTGATGAAGCTGCCGTTTTTGAAGATGTTGGGTCCTGTTTTCATCAAGATACAGGTGAGTGAAAATGAGCTGTTTTGTTCAGAAGCAATGCCTGCCCTGCAGTCCTAAAGAAAATGCTTGTTTTTTAGATCCTGGTAAAAAACTCTAAAGGTACCTTCAATTTCTGAGATCTGGAAATGCGATGATTTTGTTAACAAGAAGTCCAACGGAGCAAGAAATGCAAGGAGTCTGGAGATCACATGAGATTTAAACAAACTTCCACTTCAGCTAAACTTCTTTTTTAAAAAAAAACCAACAAATTGTTTGTTGTAAACATCCATCACAGTCTGCAGACTGAGTTCTGGGTTCAGTTTTGACCAGCTGAGGCTGAAGTTCGGCTCACATCAGTCCCCATATCTCTTACTGGACTGACTGGTGCCACTACAGTACAGTATATATTCCTTAATGTGTGTATATGTGTATACTCATGTGTACCTGCCTGTTAATCTGTACGCACGCACCACAGCTGCTCCATTGATCTCGATGGGATCGTATGAAGATCAGGATTGCCATTATTATTGGATTTAGAAGATTAGCAGATTAGCACACACCTGCATGGCAGGACATTAGAGAGCTCCCAGAATGGTGTTTCTATGTGTGTGTGTAGGTGTGTGTGTTTATGTGTATTACGCTCTAAACCATCTTGAAAGGGAGAGAGATGAAAGAAAATTTGGCCATTTGAGCCGCTTCAGCATTCAGCTTCCGGCCATTACTCGCCACGATTGATCGATTCCTTCAGAGGGACAAAAGAGGAGCAAAGAAGCCAGTGTTACTTTTTTCATCCGCCTCTGGTTTGTTTATGACCTTCTCTGCAGAGAGAGAGGACAGGTCTGTGGCCGCTTGGTGTGTTGTCGGTGTGCAGAGGAAGTCGTCTCATGTAAACAGGAAACACTGAGGACAGTGGATGTGACAGTAACCGGGGGGAGTGGAAGTCAATCCAACATCCAACATCAAATACACACGCACACTCACTCCACACTCATCCAAACACAAAACACACAACATTTCAATTAAATTCTTTACACTTTTTGTTTAAAGAAATGTAAAGTAAAATAAAACAGCAGCTGTTCCAAATCATTTGCCATTTTCAATAGAGGACTAAACTGTTCATCTTATTCTCATGTCACTGTTTGACATGTGAATTTAAGACATCAGCACCATTTAACATTTGGGGGACTTACCATATTTGTATTTTTCTCTGAAAGTGGAAGCTAGTAAGCCAAGCTTGCTAAAGTTAGCACCAGTTCCCACTAATCCTCCCACACTGTATGACACCACTGTATGACACATAACTGAAAACTAACTAACTTTTATACTTATATAAAGCCTGCTGAAACACATCGATCATAATATTATATTTAAAGGGACAGTTCACCCCACAATTAAAAATACATATTGAAACGGACTGGGTGACGTGATGTTAACTGAATGGATTCTGTCACTGTTAAGAATGTGTTATGCTCACCTACAGTAAAAATGTCTGTTATGGCAGCTACTGAGTTTTCTGTAATGTCAGTGAACGTGTTATCCCCAGAGACGTTGTATGTTTTTAGATGCTGTGAAGCCTGTCAGTCAGTACTAGCACCTATGACAGTGATCTGTGTGAGATACCCACCTATGAATGGCAGAGGTTTGAGGAGGGAGGGCTGTTGGTATTACTGCTAGTTTGAGGGTGTGTGTGTGTGTGTGTGTGTGTGTGTGTTGTTGAAGTAGCCACAATTGCAGAGAACACTTTGTAAAGCAGACAGGTTTGTTGTCTCAGCGTTAGCTATGGCCCACGATAACCTGTGTTAAAGTTAAGGAATAAAAAGCCAGCAAAACAAGTTCATGCCTCGCAGCCTCATTGTTAAGAGATGCTACAATTTTTCCTTCATACTTGTAGTGTCTGTTTATCTAGATTGTTTTGGTGTGAGCTGCTGAGTGTTGGAGATATTGGCCGCAGAGATGTCTGCCTTCTCTCCAATATAAAGGAACTAGATGGCACTTGGCTTGTGGTGCTCAAAGTGCCAAAAAAATGCATTTGAAAAACTCAACAGCAATGTCTCTTTCTAGAAATCATGAGCCGAATACTCAAGATAATCCACAAACCTTGCTGTGGGCAGTTTTATGTAGGAACTATTTTCTCTTTTCTTAACTACACCCGCCAAGTTTACCACCGTGCAGAAGGAAGCCTGCGTCTACTACTAGCTAATCTAGCACCACTGAGCTGGCTAACGTTACAGGTCAGCCAAGGGGGACGCCATTAATGTTGACATCACTCACTGTGGCGGCACGATGTGCATTGGTTAGCATTGTGGCCTCACAGTAAGAGGGTTCCTAGTTTCGAACCTAAGGTGGGGGAGCCCCTCTGTGTGAAGACTTCATGCTCTCCCTGTGTCAGTGTGGGTTTTCCCGGGGTACTCCAGCTTCCTCCCACAGTCCAAAGACATGCAGGTTAACTGGCCGTAGGTGTGAATGTGAGTGTGAATGGTTGTCTGTTTCTATGTGTCAGCCCTGTGATAGTCTGGAGACATGTCCAGGGTGAACCCTGCCTCTCGCCCAGTGTCAGCTGGGATAGGCTCCTTCTGCCTGATGATTCGGTTGGCGGGTGTAGTTCAGTAGAAAGAAAGTAGTTCCTACATAAAAACAGCGTAACCGAGTAACAGAGTAACCAGGTCATGATTCCTGGAGAGAGACATTACTAATAGGGTTTCCATCCACCTATTCTTATTCGACTTTTCCAAAATAGTGAAAATAAACATCAATGGAAACGCTAGAAATTCGAAAAAAGGCCAAAAATTCGCAAAAAAGTTTTTACGCTTGGAGGGGGTGGATTTGTCTGCGTATCGATAAAAGGAAAGTACGACTTTTTGCTATGGAAACAGGTTTTGCAGATAAACGATGACTGGACCGGAATATATTTGTATAATTGAGTGTATGAAATACGTTTAATCCTGTTAATCTGGGGTAATTGATTAGAGAACTGACACTTGAGAGCCGATTACTACAGGACAGGTGAGTGTAATTCACGATTTCCCATACACATGGAGAACGACGCGGTGGTCTCCTTCCAGCTATTTCCGACAGTACTCTTAACATTAAAATTCTTCCTTGTCGTCTCTTCTTCAGGATGGCTCAGGTACGCGGTGAATGCTGACAAAATGGTGACCAGAGTTCTTCCAAACGCCGACAGGTCGATCAGGAATCTGTCCATGATCAGTTGTTGACTGTCAGCCAAGTGTGTTGTTTGTTTGGTGGCAGAGAGACGCTCTCTGATGACGTCATCTCATGGCGCACTCTCCTCTCAATAATCGCAAAATAATAACAAATGGAAACGGGCATAAAGTCGCATTTTCTTTTTGCACATTTTCACTAAATTCGCTCAAAAATTTCGAGACATTCGGATGGAAACCTGACTACTGTTACGTTTTTCAAATGTAATTTTATTTGGCACTTTGAGCACCACCACCTGAGTGCCAGCTAGTTCTGTTATAACAAAGATAAGGTAGACATCTCTACGGCCGATATCTCCAACTGTCCGCAGCTCGCACCACAACAATCTGGACTGATAAATAGCACTGCAGGTAAGAAGAAAATATGTATTTTTGATTCTGGGGTGACCTGTTCTTTTAAGGTAACATACAAAATGTCAAAGTAACAGATGAAAGAAAGAAACGCACAATAGCCTACAGTTGTAAAAATACATACACATACACACAGACACACCCTAAAGCTGGATTGACATTTCTAAGGTGTATATGGTTCCTGGCATGAGCACACACACATGAAGCAGCACGCACTAGGAAGTATTAATATCAAAGAATGAAGGGAGCAGGCAGGGGAGAGAGAGCAGGAAGTCCCCTAAATCAGATAGTGTTTTCTGGAGAAAGAGTGGAAACCCAATGCCCCTATTAGCTTATCATATACTGTAGAAACGGGTTCAGTTGTCACCGTGAGTGTGTGTGTGTGTTGCCTGGTTAGACTTTAAGTGAAGGTGCATTCCAGAAATAGTTTTACCTCGCAGTCATTTTCTCCTTCAGTCTCTCTCTGTCGTTCTTTCCCCCGTTCCTTCCTCCATCCCTCTTACATCTTTTATTAACCCCCTCACCTGCCCTACAGTTGTGACCCATTTTTATCTTCCCTTTATTTCCAGGAATCATGAGAGCTCTCTGTGTTTGGTGATTTCATTTTTTTTTCAGAAACTTTCCTTAAGCACGCGAGGCCTGGCCTGGTGCTGTGCTACATTTACTTCATATTGGTCTATGATTTTAATAGAGGATATGTCAGTGTAAAAAGAGTGTTCCATGTTACAGTATTCACCGGTTTCCCCAGTCTGATCCTCATTCAAAATGGTAAGACAATGACCCTGGCTAGACGGGGTCATGCTCACCCTTATACACAGACCCATTACACTGTAATCTGTGTGTGAATGGATGAGTTTGTCCTGAGAGGTTAGTATTCCTCCTCCGTTGACGCATTTCCTCTGCTCCAAATGTCCATGAAGGCTGTTCTTAGCAGCTCTGTAAAAACCACAACTGTGCAAATTTACACTGAAAAACCACCAAAACTTCCCCAGATGGCAAGTTTGGGGAAGTGGCTTTCCTTCGAGCATGTGTGATATGTGTATTTGCGTGTGGCGTACGTGCCTCTCAAGCCCCGGTTGTGTGCGTACGCATGTGCGTTAATCTTTCACACCAGCTTGTGCTTTTTCTGTGACACTTATGACGCTTTGTTCCAAAATTAAGAACTTGGGTCCGAGTTCGTTTTTGTCTGTTTGCCCTCGTGTCGGGAAAATTACCCCGGCTGGAAAGAGCTGTGGTCGTGCCTCACTGAAAGTCGTTCATCTTGAAAGGTTAACTGCTGGAGTCGGAGAGATGGGAAACACAGGTGCAGGAAAGTTTTGAGTTATTTCAGATCTCTGAGCGTGCAGTCTTTTTGGTTTGGTGAAGAATAAAGAGAGGAAAGAAGCTCAACTGCAGCAGTTTTCAGATGCAGGTACAGTACAGCGTCTTCTTCAGGACAGTTTAGCGCTACATGACGGCTGCAGCTGTGACATTTCAGTTACACAATAGTCTCTCTAACCACAACCCTGTCACCTCATCTTAACCCTGATTCTTGCTATGTAAGCGTTTAGTCTGATGTTCAACAGGATCTCATGTAAAGTTCAAATACGGGGTTCAGTTTCTTAAATGCGTCGCAGCCCATTTGCCAGAAGAAAATGTTGGTATTGTATGTTTCTGCAAACCGCAAATATGTTACATTTGCACTCTTCATAGGTATCACATCAACTTTCTAAAGTGACATAAAATATGAGTTGAATTTGTCATCGAAAGGTGGAGGGAATGGCAGGGTGGCGTGTTACCTAGGTTAGATGGCTACCAAGCTACAGACAGGCATCTTCCCAGATGTCTTCAAGAAAGCCATGACCATGGCATCTTAATCAATCCTTTTAAAAGTTGGTTGGTCTCTCTGACTCTGTTAAACTGGTTCAAAACATACCTCAAAGGGATGAAGTTTTATGTCAGTCTTAGAGATCATGTGACAAACATGACCTCTGTTTTGGGGTTGCACAAGGGAGCTACCTTGGTCCATTATTATTCTCACTTTACACGCTGTCTCTTACATGCTGTGACATCATTACAGAACACAATGTTGGTTTCCAAAGTTACGCAGATGACATGCAACTGTAAATCTCAGCTGAACCAAACAATGCTGCAGCCATAAACTCCATTACTGCCTGTCTTTTGGCAATAAATAAATGGATGAGCAATCATTTCTAAAAGTAAATTGAAGACAAAACTGAAATCCTGCTTGTCAGCCCAAAAACAAATAGAGAAGGGCTGCTTAATAATCTGGGGAATTTAAAGGGGGGGTCTGGAATCATTGAAAATAACGCTCGCAAGCTAGCTTTAGAAAATCTACAATCAAAAAGGTCCTACCCTTTTCCCCAAGGAGTCTCATCTCCAAAGAACATGAATACGCATTGCTTGTTCACAGAGGCACGTGAGCGAACGAGTGTGAGCAAACGAGGATAGTGCATGGACTCAAGTGCCATTGCCAAGCGACTGAATGTTTAGTAGAATCAAATAAAATAATAAAATAAAATAATCCTACCTGTCCAGCAGAAAAAGGGTGACCATTGCATCACTTGGAAGACCTTTCTGATCTTTAAGTTGACGCCGATGTTAAAAAGCCACACCGATGCTGACTCGTGTTTTGGCTCTTTCTGCATCTGCCTTTTTTTTAGCAGTAGCTGTCTCGTATACTGATTTCCTTTTTCGATTAGAACTAACGGCTGGTGTTGGTGCCTTCTCTGCCATTTTACATGAATTGGTTCACAACACTTCACATTCAGCATTCAGCTAGCTGGCTAGCTAGCTAGCTTATGTTATCCGTGTACTAGCTGAGAGCGCAGTCAACTTGACGGTCACACGCATTAACCGTGTGCACTGTGCACTAAACAGTACACGCAGAGAGGGAGGGGTAGGTGACAGTTTGATTGACCTATCACTGTCCATTTGTTGTATGCAGAGTGGTCAGGATGATTGGCTGGGGTTTTTAGAACCCACATTTTTTATTTTTATATCAGTGCATGCAATTCAGTGACCGTGATTGGGCTGTAACGTGGATTTCAAGTAATTTTACAAAAAATGGCCTCAGAAAAGAATTCCATACCATGCCTTTAAGTCCCTGGGTTAAATGTAAGGTGACAAGTCTTGGTGTGATCCTTGATTAGGATCGAAGCTTCTAGTCCCACATTAACAAGGTGACGAAAACATAATTTTTCCACCTTAGAAACATAGCTGAGGTTCGACCATTGCATTGAAAAAGATGCTGAGAAATTGCCTTTATATAAAGCCGCCTCAACTACTGTAATACACTTTTTT
Source organism: Cephalopholis sonnerati (assembly GCA_019142605.1). Taxonomy (NCBI): domain Eukaryota; kingdom Metazoa; phylum Chordata; class Actinopteri; order Perciformes; family Serranidae; genus Cephalopholis; species Cephalopholis sonnerati. The sequence continues at coordinate 40,713,356 of JAGQAX010000003.1, read as the reverse complement.
TCTTTTTTATTATAAAGGTTCACTGACAAAGTGGCATATTTGACAAAGGAGAATGGGAATGTGTTGAAATGTGACATATCTGTGGTTTGCAGAAATATTTAATTCTAACATATTTGTGCAAAAACATCTTAAAATGATCTACAAGTAAAACTTTGCTTTTAAAAACTGGGTTCCAGTTGTTTACATCTAATTAACTTGAAAATGGGTAGACAGGTGCAGGGGGAGTGTGCTAAAATTTGAGAGGGGACTTATTCTAATTTAAAATATAATAAATCTAATTTTGTTGTTCCCTGTGCATCCTCCAGTTCCCAGGGGGATGGTGTTGAAACCAGAGCAGAAAATTAAAACTTCGCCCCTGAGGGGAGCAGAGAGGTGGGGGGCCTGGGCGAAGGAGGTGCTTCCCCGTTTCAAGGCCATCATTTGTTTTTACAACGGAAAATCCTGCCAAAGCTTCTCTGCGCTAATTTCCAGACAAGGTAAACCAACATTTCTCCACGCTCCAATGAAAGTCTCAATCAGTCCTTCTTTCTTTTTCTTTTTTACACCCTAATAAGTCACTTGAAAGATGGAGGAGGAAAAACAGGGACCCTCATTCAGACTTGGCAGCTCTCCTTCTTCCTATAAGCTCTTGTCAGCAACACAGTGAACATGTTAGGAAAGTGCATGAAGGGCCTGTTTGATGTGTGACACCAAGACCTTATAGGAGACCTATGGAAAAGGCTTGGTGGCCTGGTTGTGAAGGGATCACAGGGCGACGAACAACGGGAGGATTGAGTCTAAGTGGAAGGAGGAGGAGAAGAGGAAGAAAAAAGGGAGTGAGGAAGAGGAGGAGCTTGCGTGGCTTCCAACCCCAAAGGGCAAGCATCATGAAGCTTCAGAGGACTTGGAGGAAGAAGAAATAGAGCTTTTTTTTTTCTTTTTTGGAAGGTAGAGGAAGGAGACCCTCCTTCAGCTATACAAGGGGAAATTCCCACCAACTGAACGAACCACCGCTCAGATCAAAGTATGTGTATATATGTGTGTGTGCAGTCAGTGTTACACCTGTGAGCCGAGCCACCCGCACCTTAAGAGGCGAGGAGAAGAGGAGCTCAAAGGTGATAAGGAATGCAGGCGTTAAAAACAGCTTGGAAATATGATACTGTCATGTTGCAGCATAACCAAGCAGACCCAGACACTGTTTTACTGTTTTCATGGTAATAACACACATGCTTACATACTGTATACACCTGTTAGAGCAGGCTGTAATTCAGTGCTGAAGCATTTCTGTGTCCGAGCAGTGACAGTAATTTGAACAGTTTTATTGTGCTATGTTTTAAATGGCACCAGCAGAGAGTCTTGTAACACGCAGGGCAGCCTATATGACACTGCATTACATTTTCTCCACCACAGGGGCACCCTAGAGGGCACTTGATCACTTTACTTCCCCACTGGGCCTCCACAGAGGGCACTTGATCATATTTTAACTGCCATAGGGGCATCCAAGAGGGCACTTTTGTGGCATCGTTTTCAAACGTGGGGCACAAGTGCAACAGTGACCTGTATCCTGTACATTTTGATAAGCATTTCCCTTTTAAAAGGTGGCATTAAAGGAGCAGTGTGTAGGATTTAGTGGCATATAGCAGTGAGAACTGCAGATAGCAACCAGCTGAAACTTCTCCCAATTAGAAGTCTTAAAGTGCTCAGTGTTCAGGAGGTTTTTATCCAGAGCTAAATTATGTGCAGAGGTCTCTTCCTCTCCAAAACAACAGATCCAATGAGTCAAACCAGTAAAAAACACTGAATAAAGTAGTTTCAGGTTACAAAGCAATGTTTCTTCTATGCTGTTCAGCTTGTCAGAGATGGGCCGCTTGCCTAGCACCTGCTAATGTGCGCTCACTTTGTTTCTGATCCAGATATTCTTTTAAAGATTTTTTGGGGGAGGCTTTATTAGATAGGATAGACCAAGCGTGAAATGGGGAGAGAGAGGGGATAACATGCAGCAAGGGGCCGCAGGCTGCGGCAAGGTGAGTTCATTCACACATGGGGTGCCTGCTCTACCCACTGTGCTACTACACACCCCATTCAGAAGGCTTTTACCAGGGAGCTGAATAATCCACAGGTCTCCTCCTCTCCAAAACAATCAGATCTGGTGATTTAAACTAGTATAAATGATGAATAAATTGGTCTCACTTTATAAACCAGTGTTTCTGTGACGCTGTATGGTATATTGGAGACAGGCCACTAGCATAGCACCTGCTTATGGGTGTTCATCCTTTTCTTCTGGTAACTTAAGATCCAGCTGTTCAGGAGGTTTTTGCTGGGAGCGTAATTATCTGCAGAGGTCTCTTCCTCTCCAAAGCAAACAGACCTGGTGATCGAAACAATTCAAGTCATAGTCCAGGTTAGTTGTAAGATAGCGTGGGGTGAAATGAGACATGAGATGAGGATTATGACAAAAACTTAAGAGGTTGAAAGCTTTTTTAATCAACATTTAAATGACCTTTTAACATTAGTATTGATCATCAGCATAAAAAAACATTAAAAAACATTGAATTAAGCAGTTTAATGGTTAAAAAAAAAATCTAATGTAATAAATGGCTCATTTTAAGGTAACCCAAAACACAACAATTCTCCTTTTCAGGTGATTACAGCAGGGGGTATAGCTCAGTGGTAGAGCATTTGACTGCAGATCAAGAGGTCCCCAGTTCAACTCTGGGTGCCCCCTATAATGGCATTGAATTTAAATTGTTTCTGCACTTGTTAAAAGCACAACCTGTGATCCGTGTTCTCAAGATTTGATGCCGAATTACAGTGATCAGATTGTGTATAAACATGCGGAGAGGTGGCTTATGCTTTCAGAAGGTCAGAGACCATGAATCATGGGGGAGACCAGGCATGGTTGTAACAGTTGTGTCTGTATCTTGGAGCTCTTTTAAGCCGGTGCATCCGGTGATACATGTGTGCCGGTATACTAGTTAATGGTGTAACTGTTACCGCTGTTACACAAGCATGGTTTAGTCTCAAACACAAGGAGTGAAATGTTATAATTCATGTCATAGTCCAGGTTAGTTGTAACATAGCCTGGGGTGAAATGAGACATGAGATAAGGATTATGACAAAAACTTAAGAGGTTGAAAGCTTTTTTAATCAACATTTAAATGACCTTTTAACATTAGTATTGATCATCAGCATAAAAAAAACATTAAAAAACATTGAATTAAGCAGTTTAATGGTAAAAAAAAAATCTAATGTAACATTTTAAGGTAACTAAAACACAACAATTCTCATTTTCAGGTGATTATTCACTAAAGAAAACATACTTATTACAGTTTATTCCATTTCTGCCAACATACCACCTTAAATCATGCACACTGAACCTTTAGTGTTTGGTACATTATGGGATTGTCATTCAGATAATTCATACATATACCCATATGTGGAAAGGTAAGATCCGCTCAAAATCATAGACAGAAGAAAACAACATCTTTTGAAGATTTTTTAAAAACCCTTAAACTGGGGAGATAAACAATTAAAACCCAATCAGTTCACTAATTAACACAGAATTTGAAACTTATTTGAAAAATTCAGGTCATGAAAGGTACATGTTAAGGTGTTACCTGTAATGTTATTTTGTACACTTAAAAAGGTTTTTACACCTTAAAATCATCTTAATAAATTTTCCATTTAAGTAAAAGGTTTTACATTTCAATAGATTGTAAGATGAATCCATTTTACATTCAGCCCATTCAATATTCATTTTAATCCATTACTGACAGCGTGCATATGATCCATTAAATGCCTTAATAAGGCCGGTTCACTGTAGAAAATACCATGCGTGAAGGTCACATGATCAAATCAGGTGAACAGCCTGCTGAATAAAACACAGCAGATAATGTAAAGAAATATATTTTAAAAAAGCATCCAAAATGCCACTCAAGCTAGCATGCTAAGCTAGCTAGCTTGACCTCCTGAAGTTACATGTTCTCTGTTCCCTCCTTGGTGGTTAATGCTGGAAATTCACAAGTTGAAATTGACGCAACATCACAACACGACTGTTGCTTTTTTTTTAGTAGTCACACACATTCATCACACACACCTGAGTGGCGTACCTCAGCTCCTTTGAGTTAGGATAGAACCCCCATCTCCAGCTGGTGTCCTTCCCCACTGGACTGACTGGGGGATCAGCAGCATAAAGACCCAGAGAGAGAGAGATCAGACTGAAGCTGCAGTAACTTCACCTTCATCAACCTGCAGAAAAAAACGTTTACAGACTGAAATATGTTTACACTGAGACAGATTTACACTGACAAGATAATTTTTTTGTGTGAGGTTAATTTCACTGCACAGGCCCCTCAGAGAGCTCAGCAGGTGGAGGATATGCTTTACAGTTTGGGTTTTCCTTCGGTCAATCCTCTGCTTCATGAAGAAGTCTCTTATTGTGAAAAGCCTTGAATGCCATGTATCACATTGTGTCTGCCTCATTGCATTATATGTTTTCCATCACATTGCATCACGTTACCTTGTATCCCTCTGCATTACATCAAATCTTATGACATATTGTACAGCATGGCATCATTCTTTAATTTATCCTCTTGTAAAATGAGTGTTAGTGTCTGTGTTGTATATTTCTCTCTTTTTTCCTAACCCTCTATAACAACAATGAACATCCACCTTCACCTCATTAAATTGAATCACGATCATTAACACCAGACAGTCACTCCCACACCCTGTAGGCAGTTTATCACAGCACAAGACAGTGTGTCAGAGTTGCATGTTTTCCCTACAGCTCTTCATGCATTATAGTCTGTTGTTGCCCGTGGAATATTTAAGTATCAGTTGAGCTCGTGACTGATGCCGTTGGTGCTGTATCTGCTTTGGTCCCCTCGCTTGTCATTGGTGTTTTATGTGTGTTCATGTGTGTTCTTGCAGGCACATGTGTTTGTATATGTGGGTGGCTGTGGGAGTTGCTGCCTTCCTATTATGTGTGTCAGGTCCTTTTCTTCTTTCATGTCAGATGTTATGAGACACTAAAGGAGGTCAAAAGTCAAACGTTTCTCTGGCTCACACACATATTTGCTGTCTCTCTTAATCTCTCTTCCAACAGTCATGAAACGCTGGGGATTCCTGAACTCTTCTGGTGACAATAACATTGGAATGTTTTCTGTACTCATTCAGATGAAGCAAATAGGCTGTAACGTGCAACTCCTGCCAGGTCAGATTTTTGCTATGCTATAACTTCTCCTGGATTTCATGGAAAAACAGAATGTCTGCAGCAGGGGGTATAGCTCAGTGGTAGAGCATTTGACTGCAGCTCAAGAGGTCCCCAGTTCAACTCTGGGTGCCCCCTGTAATGGCATTGAATTTAAATTGTTTCTGCACTTGTTAAAAGCACAACCTGTGATCCCTACTCTCAAGATTTGATGCTGAACTACAGTGATCAGATTGTGTATAAACATGCAGAGAGGTGGCTTATGCTTTCAGAAGGTCAGAGACCATGAATAATGGGGGAGACCAGGCATGGTTGTAACATTTTTGACAGTTGTGTCTGTATCTTGGAGCTCTTTTAAGCCGGTGCATCTGGTGATACATGTGTACCGGCATACTAGTTAATGGTGTAACTGTTACCGCTGTTACACAAGCATGGTTTAGTCTCAAACACAAGGAGTGAAATGTTATAATTCATGTCATAGTCTAGGTTAGTTGTAGCATAGCCTGGGGTGCAATGAGACATGAGATAAGGATTATGACAAATTCATAGCCGAGACCAGAGATGGTTGTAGCATGGTGTATATTGACGCCCTTTAAAGCCAATGGTGTAGCTGTTACCTCTGTAACACACACAGAAAATGCATGGTCTAGTCTTAGACAGTTCATGTCATAGTCTGAGTTACATGTATCATAGCCTGAGATGGAATGTAACATTATGAAATAAGGATTACGACAAAAATCTAACACACTAAAAGCCATTTCTCACATGTAGCTACAACTAACCCAGACTCTTAAATAGCCATGAACTAGCTTACTTTACAGCCAACAGAAGATTATTAGCACAAATAACTTCCATGAAAGATATCACATAACTAACACGAGTTGAGCTTGATGAATCTAACTACAAAGCAGGCAATGCTATCACAAAAGTAAATAAAGTAAAAAAAAAGTACTTTCTTACCTCAAAATTAGTTTCTTTTTTCCTTATAAATTTGTCTCTGTCAGCCACAGGGTGCTACTTCCTCACATGAGGCATAAGGACAAAACTAAGCATGTGCAGAGTGAATCAGGTGATCCGTAACTTGTTCCTGATTGGAGAACTTCAAAGTGTTACAACCATCCCCTGTCTCCCCTAGTGGAAGATTGTGCCCAACAGGGGAGGAGAAAATCTGTTTTAACATAACTCAGGTGATTGTATTCATGTAGTAAAACAGTTCCTCATGAATAGGTCTGAGAATGTAGCAGGTGTGTGGGGGTATAGCTCAGTGGTAGAGCATTTGACTGCAGATCAAGAGGTCCCCAGTTCAACTCTGGGTGCCCCCTGTAATGGCATTGATTTTAAATTGTTTCTGCACTTGTTAAAAGCACAACCTGTGATCCCTGTTCTCAAGATTGATGCTGAATTACAGTGATCAGATTGTGTATAAACATGCAGAGAGGTGGCTTATGCTTTCAGAAGGTCAGAGACCATGAATAATGGGGGAGACCAGGCATGGTTGTAACATTTTTGACCGTTGTGTCTGTATCTTGGAGCTCTTTTAAGCTGGTGCATCCGGTGATACATGTGTACCGGTATACTAGTTAATGGTGTAACTGTTACCTCTGTTACACAAGCATGGTTTAGTCTCAAACACACGGAGTGAAATGTTACAATTCAAGTCATAGTCCAGGTTAGTTGTAAGATAGCCTGGGGTGCAATGAGACATGAGATAAGGATTATGACAAAAACTTAAGAGGTTGAAAGCTTTTTAAATCAACATTTAAATGATCTTTTAACATTAGTATTGTTAAAGGTTTGCTTGGGGTAGATCATAACATTTTTTCACGTGTTTTAACAACTAACCCAGGCTCTAACATTATGAAATAAGGATTATGACAAAAATCTAACACACTAAAAGCCTTTAATCAACATTTAAATTGCCTTTTAATATTATTGTTGTGTGTGTGTGTGTATCAGTCAGTCCCAAGTTTGCTTGGGGTAGATCATAACATTTCTCACATGTTGCTACAACTAACCTAGCCATGATCTAGCTTACTTTACAGCCAACAGAAGACATTATTAGCACAAACAACTTGCGTGAAAGATATCACATAACTAACACGAGTTGAGCTTGATGAATCTAACTACAAAGCAGGCAATGCTATCACAAAAATAAAACGTACTTTCTTACCTCAAAATTAGTTTCTTTTTTCCTTATAAATTTGTCTCTGTCAGCCACAGGGTGCTACTTCCTCACATGAGGCATAAGGACAAAACTAAGCATGTGCAGAGTGAATCAGGTGATCCGTAACTTGTTCCTGATTGGAGAACTTCAAAGTGTTACAACCATCCCCTGTCTCCCCTAGTGGAAGATTGTGCCCAACAGGGGAGGAGCAAATCTGTTTTAACATAACTCAGGTGATTGTATTCATGTAGTAAAACAGTTCCTCATGAATAGGTCTGAGAATGTAGCAGGTGTGTGGGGGTATAGCTCAGTGGTAGAGCATTTGACTGCAGATCAAGAGGTCCCCAGTTCAACTCTGGGTGCCCCCTGTAATGGCATTGATTTTAAATTGTTTCTGCACTTGTTAAAAGCACAACCTGTGATCCCTGTTCTCAAGATTGATGCTGAATTACAGTGATCAGATGGTGTATAAACATGCAGAGAGGTGGCTTATGCTTTCAGAAGGTCAGAGACCATGAATCGTGGGGGAGACCAGGCATGGGTTTAACATTTTTGACAGTTGTGTCTGTATCTTGGAGCTCTTTTAAGCCGGTGCATCTGGTGATACATGTGTACCGGTATACTAGTTAATGGTGTAACTGCTACCTCTGTTACACAAGCATGGTTTAAGCCTCTTTTACACAGGAATTGTGTAAATTTGCAGGAAAGCACAATCCCTCTTCTTTCAGCATTGGCAGTATAAAAACAAAATCGGGGAGTGCGGCAAATTGCCGCCTGCCTACTTTTGTTTATACAGAATGTGCCTTTTTCGGGGCAATGGGGGGCGTGAGCAAGTAACAGAACGTGTAGCTCAGCGTGTGACGTAAACGGTGACGTACCGAGGAAAGCCGTGGCTGGTCAGTCCTTCGGCGATTCTCTCGTGCATCGGCCCGTCCTTCACGGTTCCCGTCATCTGACGGTTAATGGCCTTCTTGTTAGCGAGGGCAAGGAGGGCGCGCCATTCTTTATCTCCCCAGTTGCTCATCTTCTGCTTTGCGTCTCCTTAGTGCTGCTAGATACTCATTCCTGCTATCAGCTGTTTCCTGGTTTGAAGTCCACGCCAGTGGGTCAAACGCGCTGCGTCATCAACAGCCCCTCCCGAGGCATAAGGCCGCCTCGCTCTGTTTAAACTAAAACCGTTCCACCAGTATGACTACCCTACGAGGCGGAAAAGTGGGCGCCTCAGATCAACTCGCCAATCTGGCTCTGTGTGTGTAAACGCTTGCAGCTGGCCGGCAAATCGGCCGAACATTCGCAAAAATTCTGGCAGTGTAAAAGGGGCTATAGCCTTGGGTGAAATGAGACATGAGATAAGGATTATGACAAAAACTTAAGAGGTTGAAAGCTTTTTTAATCAACATTTAAATGACCTTGTTAAAGGTTTGCTTGGGGTAGATCATAACATTTTTTTTTTTTTATGAAATAAGGATTATGACAAAAATCAAACATACTTAAAACCTTTAATCGACATTTAAATGGCCTTTTAACATTATTGTTGTTTGTGTGTATCAGTCAGTCACACGTTTGCTTGGGGTAGATCATAACATTTCTCACGTTGCTACAGCTAACCAAGACTCTTGTAGCCATGATCTAGCTTACTTTACAGCCAACAGAAGATTATTAGCACTTCCATGAAAGATATCACATAACTAACATGAGTTGAGCTTGATGAATCTAACCACAAAGCAGGCAATGCTATCACAAAAGTAAATAAAGTAAAAAAATGTACTTTCTTACCTCAAAATTAGTTTCTTTTTTCCTTATTAATGTGCAGAGTGAATCAGGTGATCCGTAACTTGTTCCTGATTGGAGAAATTGAAAGTGTTACAACCATCCCCTGTCTCCCCTAGTGGAAGAGTGTGCCCAACAGGGGAGGAGCAAATCTGTTTTAACATAACTCAGGTGATTGTATTCGTGTAGTAAAACAGTTCCTCATCAATAGGTCTGACATAATTGTTCATGTGTGGGGGTATAGCTCAGTGGTAGAGCATTTGACTGCAGATCAAGAGGTCCCCAGTTCAACTCTGGGTGCCCCCTACACTGATACTGGATGCAAACACATGTCTGCAAAAAGTCACCTTTAACTGAGCTGCTTAGAGTTTTTGTAGATAAGCAAAAATGGTTACTGTTGAATTCACTATAACTTACATGGCTTCAGGTTGACCACAGCAGGTGTGCTCTATCGAATATAAAAATGCATACTTCTTGCAAACACCTTTGAGGGCTTATTATACTTCCTTTACATTTAAAAATACACCTGTTGACATAGATACATCCACTTGATCACACTAGAGCACAGAGTCAAAAGTTTCTGACAACAAACATGGCAACTCTGAAAGAGGTCATAATGATGTACCTTTTAACAGAGGCAGCGTTGTAACAACAGTGGTCTCTCACGCCATTAAATACATCACAACCTGGGGAACGAGAACTCTTTTCACTATATTAATAATGCGTTGTTTTTAGCTATTTTAAAAATGTCTTTGTCATGTCCTTTGGTCGTGTCATGCTTGAAATACTCCACACTGACCCCACGATTTGCAGCCCAATTGCTCTGTTTCATCCGTGTTCACAACCTTTCAGAAAACGTGCACAAATAAGGACAAAATGAAGTATGAACACAAGGCTCCATCCACGTCCATATACGTATCAAACGTTTAGCATGAATGAATGAGCCTTTGAGCCTACAGGGAGTTTTTGATGTGTTAAAAGCATGTAGTATGTGGGGGTATAGCTCAGTGGTAGAGCATTTGACTGCAGATCAAGAGGTCCCCAGTTCAAATCTGGGTGCCCCCTACATTGTGGCTTCATGTTTACTTCAGGCACAGCAGCTCCACTGGTCTGATTTAGGAGCCATGTCCAGAACATGCTGACCACATAAATGCCATTTGACAATGGATACCACTGTAATAGACATGTCTATAGTGTCTGAATGCATTTGATTCTCAAAAGGATGATTGCTGGGAGTGGAATACTTCAACTTGTTGCACAGGGTAGTTGTTTGTGGGTGTTGATTTTTCAGGAAAACTTTCACATTCTGTGGATTCATATGTTGTTAAACCCATAGAGCTAGCACGAATGGCCAGTCAGCCCAGTTCAGAACACATTTTGAGATCAAAGTCACCACTTCCTGAACCACAGATACAAACATAGCCAGGGGACACCCAGGGTTGAGATGGGGAGTCTCTTGATCTGCAGCCAAACACTTGTCCTCAGAGCTATACCCGCTAACACATCTCTACATCATCCGACTCAAGTTCCATCAAACTGTTCCCAATGGAGCCATGGTATGATTGTTATATAGCAAACAAAGCTAATACATATCGGTGTTGACACAACAAGCATCATTTGGGGATATCAGATCCAATCCATCTGATCCGATACACAGTCCATTCACTTTAGTTCAGCATCAAATCTTGAGGGCAGGGATCACAGGTTGTGCTCAAAACATGCGCATATTTTTTATGCCACCTTAGGGGGCACCCAGAGTTGAACTGGGGACCTCTTGATCTGCAGTCAAATGCTCTACCACTGAGCTATACCCCCTCATATTATGGTTTGAAGCATTGATGACATTTAGCAAAACACAAACTGCTTGGTTCAACTAGTCCCAGTTCAACTCATATGCTTCAACATTGGGAGAGTTTATGCTTTGACGAAAAATCAAAGAAGCCACACAACCAGATCAGATAGACCCCTTGCTCTATCACTGAGTTATGGACCCTGATATGGAAGAAAATAGAGTTTGATACCATTCACAATCAATTAATCCAGCAATGGAGTACTTGTTTAGCAGTTTTATACTTAAATATGACAAAGTGCCCTCTATCGTGGCCCAGTGTTCAAGACAACAGGTAAACCCTTAAATGGACTTCAACTCGATTGTCTTATGACACAGACTGGTCCTGGTTCAGTTTGTTAAGCTCATTCAAGAAAGGCTTTTCACAATAAGAGACACCTTTATAAAACAGTTATCTTAGGACTGACAGAAGGAAAACTCAAAACAACCAGGTGGGATTTACATGTACCACCTTCAGACTGAAAAACACCTGCTCTACCAGCCAGAGTTCTCAGGAGCCTGTGAGGCAAACTGAGTCTCACGCAGAGAGGAAATTAACTTTGTCAGTGTGAACCTGTTTCAGTCTGTACACTTTGTTTCTGTGCAGGTTGAGGGAGGTGAAGTTTCTGCAGCTTCAGGCTGATCTTCTTTCTCTCTTTGCTTCTTATTCACTGCCTGGCGGAGATGATCCAGTGGGGAAGGACACCACTGCAGAAACTGCAGATATGGGTTCAGTCCTGATTGAAAGGACCTGTTGTATGTCACTCAGCTCTGTCTTTTGTATGTGTGTGTCTGCTCAAAATCAAACACTTATGTTGTGATTTCACATCAATCTCAACTTGCAAATTTGCAAATTTGCAAAAACTTGCAAATTTCGATCAACCAACGAGGATGCAACAGAGTACATGTAAGTCCATGGGAACCCATATGGTTGAGCTAGCTAGCTTAGATAGCTAGCTTAATGGGCATTTTGGCTACGTTTTTTTTTTCTTCTTCACTTTCTGCAGTGTTTTTAGTCTGCAGAATGTGACCTCATAGTCTGTATTAATAGTGGAGGTAGCATCTGTGACATCACCCACTGGTTTGTGGACTGCTGTTCGGCATTTCAACCATCGCCATCTTGGTTTTTTGGAGCCAATGTTGACCATATTTGGACGAGACAGTGGAGCTGTAGAGCAGCAAGGGGTGGATCTGACTCATAGACTGTAATGGCTCTCAGACAGCCTGTCATTCAAGTGGCTTGGGAGTTAACTTTGGAGGTTAATAAATAGGTAAGTTATAAAAAATTCACCCCCTGCACAGTTGTCATGAATGATGAAATTAGCTATACAGACCAAAACCATTGTTGTACCAGGCTGTAAACATGCTTATTTCTCCATTTTTCAGCCTCAGAGATTGCCGCTTGTCTGTCCTTCACCTGCATATTGCATATTATACAATAAACCTGTTGTATTAAGGGTTTTATTAGATTATCTACAGACTTTCAGTTAAAATGGGTACATTGTATCCCTTAGAGTGTAAAACCTTACCTCCATCTTAATTTAAAAATGGATTCAAATAAGTGTAAAATACCAAAAAATGTACAAAATAATATTACGCTTTAAATTGTGTTACAGTAGGTAGGTTAATAAGGTAGGTTTGGTACTCAGAAAGACAATCAATGAAAGCAAACAAATGCAGTAGGGATGAGGCAGAGTCAACCAACAGGTTAAATCCAAAAAACAAGAAAAGGACACTGGGAAACAAAAGACTGGAACACTAGACACACAGAGCTAAGACAAACTGGCACTGAAGGAAAACAATGCCCCGTTTACACGTACATGGGTATTTTTAGAAACGGAGATATAAACCTTCGTTTGCACCCTTCGTTTACATGCAAACTGAGAATTCGCCTCTGAAAACGATTCATTCAAAAAACTCCGGCCAGAGTGGAGATCTTGGAAAACTCTGGTTGCACGTTTGCATGTAAACTGAGCAAAACGGAGAAAACACAGGCAGCAGACGTCACATTATGCGACAGAACTTGCAGTCGCCTCAAAAGTGCGACCTGTGTTTACATGTTGCTATGGTGATCATGGATGCCTTCAGAGTAGCAGCCCCATTTATGCTGGTGCAAGCCCTCTTCGTATGTTTGCATTTGCAAATACAGCTGCTCTTTTATATCAAGGAGCAGAGACGGATGAGTGCTTGGAGGTCAGCAAGTTTGTAGCAACAACTTCTCCTCCCTCCAACACGAAGAGCCAGTCCGCGGCGGTTTTGGGTCCGTCCTGGGAGAACTGCTGTCTGGTGGGCGAACTTCGAAAATGAAGTGGTTGTCCCGGAGGAGTGGTGTGAAAATTTTAGGATGTTGCGGTCATCACTGCTGTCACTCTCGGAATTGCTGCGTCCCTACATCGAGGGTGAGATGACCGTCATGCGGTCTCCTGTCAGTGTCATAAAAAAAGTTTCCTGCACTCTGTATTACCTGTCCAACGAGGGTAGACTGCGTAAGACGGCATACACGGGCTGGTGTAAACGCAAAGATTTCTGAAAACACGACACGTGTCCACGAAATTATTTTTGAAAACGGAGAGGGTGAAATGAAAATGAAAATAGCCGGCTACGTGTAAACGTAGTGTAAATATACTCTGGTGAGGAGAAGGCTAACGAGACACAGGTGAGGCTAACCAGGGCGGGACAGACAATCAGACACAGGTGAAGTCATCAAAAGGGAGGGAATACACACAGGGTGAGGAAGTGACGTGATCTGAAATGAGAGGAGATGTGAGTTTCAAAATAAAACAGGAAACCACATGAATGACAGAAATTAAAAACACACCCAAAGAAACTTGGGCTGTGACAGTTTGTACCGTAAGGGCCTGAATTCTTCAATTAAGATGCAAATTGCAAAAGGTTAATTAATGGATTGATGTATATAAGATAGTTTTAATTGTTAACCTCCATAATGTAAGGTGACTTTAGTGTCTTCTGTCTTTTATTTTGAGCTGAACTCACTGTTCCTCATATGGGTTTATTTGTGGATTATCTGAATACCACAAAAACACCCTGTTGGATGTTCCTATGAAAAAAATATGATAATACGTGTCATATAGGCTGCCATCCATGCTAGAAAACTCTGCACACTGGTGCTCAACTGCATGCAGGTGGTGCCCTTTTTATTGTTTTATGCCCCTGTCCCTCAGACAACCTCAGTCTGCCACTGGATGCCGGTGACGTGGACCCGTGCTGCTCGGCCTCCTGTGCTGGAAATTGTGCACACTCATGCTGCAGTCAGGTGTTGTGGACAACAATGTCCTTTAAATGGCACATATATGTCAGTACAGATGAAGGTGATGCTGTCCAGTCATGCTGTCATGTGTTTATCACTAATCCAGTCATGCTACTGTACAGGTCCAAATAAAGTCATAACAACTGCATCCGCTGTTGCCACAGTAATGAGGAAAAAACGTCTGCTGCATTTCTTCCTGTTTTTTCCCGTGGCCAAGAGGTCCAATTCCCACATGACCTGGACAGGGGGAAACCGGACACACACACACACACACCCACACACAGCTTAGTAAGGCACATGAAGTCTAGACGTTTCCTACTATTCCAGGGTGCAGGGTATCCTTTCACTTTGAAATGATTACATCCAGTGTGTACTGTGTGTCTGAAAGTGTATGGAAGCAAATAAAAGTCATAAATCTTCTTGTACCTGTCACATGAGTTCAGACAGGTGGTTTTCAAAGTAAAGTACTTGAGGGCTTTAAACGTAATGGTATTTATATGTCAACATTAAGTTTTCGGTCGTGATTAAATTTCATAATTCAAGCTTTTCAGCTGCTTATGAGATTCTAACTTTATGGCCATTATTAGTTTTCATAAAAACACACCTGCCTGTATTGTGTGCTTTTCCATGTGGCTACATTTTAGTTTATCACATATAAAAGAGCATTCATCTGTAATATTGTACGTGACAGTTTTACGATGTAATATTTTACATTTTACGTGACACTGTAACATCCTGTATGTTTCTTAATGTAACTGAATAATGAACAAAATTCAAATGTGTCAGAGGGAAACATTGAGGACAAACTGAGAATATTTGTACATTATTCTTTTTATCAATTTTGTGTCCCCTGAGTTCATCACCGTCACAATGTACCTTGTGAATGCAAAGCATTTTCAGCAGGTGTTTCCCAAATGTTGTGTCTCAGAACTTAATGTACAGACAAGGAATGTATTTTCGTAACATTGCCTGCGTTAACATACAACCAAAATGTAGTTTTCCAACACCCCAACAATAACTGACACACTGAATAACAAGGAATTAATGGTAACCTGGAAGGAAGATAATAGATTGTGTATATATGACATACATACATATATATAACAATCTTTCTTTTCTTTATGTGGCAGCAGCATGAGTACACAGGATATCCTCATAGCTTATGGTGGACAGTATAGTGGGTTGTATGATAGTTTTTCTGTTTTCAAAGGAGAAGGAAGCCCTATTGCGGTATGAGAATCCAAATTGTTTTTTTTAGTTATATGCTTTATATGAGTTTTGTATGATAATTTGCTGTCTAACCAGATTTCAAGATATTTATAGTGCTGAACTGTTTCAATTATATCACCATTTAAGGTGCAGATGGAATTAGGGGTGTCTATGGATGGATTATGCTTTTCTGAAATAACCAAATTTGGTCTTTTTGGAGTTTTGAACCAGTTTTGAGTTTGATGAAGATGACTGTAAAAGCAATCTGTAAGTGGGAGAATGCTTGGTTTGCGGTGGAGCCGACAGCATACAGGATGGTGTCATCAGCATAAAGGCAGCACAGTGTGGGGCTGGAGAATAGATATGGTTTATATGCAGGGTTTAAACATAAACTGAAAGTGATAACAAAGTTAAAGTTTCTCTTTGTGACAAGGAAGTGGTCAATAACAAGCTTTGAGTCTGCAGACTCAACATGTTGATTATGTTATGCTGCTATTCTTAACCTGGCTCATAAAACTGCATCAACTAAGGCTAGCAAGCCCGTAACTTAGTGCCTCTCCCTATGTGTTGCATTCGCCATGAGACATGTGCCTGGACTTCCCTGGGTGAGTGTGACCTCTCCTATCCGGGGGTGTGTGTAGTTGACTCACTGCTAGGCCACCATTCTTGCTCTTCGGGACCAACTTGCTCGGACCAGACGATTGGACCTGGACACCGCTCAGGTGCTGTGCGATTGGACCAATCGGCCAACCAGCTCACTCTTCTTCGTGGTTGTTCAGAGTGAATGTGTATTTACATGGATAATTTGTGGTGGCATGTCAAACATTTTCTCGGTCTCTTTTGTCTTCAGAATATCTTGCCCCCAATGTCTCCCTCGTTGCGTGCACACTCAGCTCAAAGGCCACTCCAGCTCTCCCTCACAGTGCGACTAATAGCAGCTAATGAGTCAATACCACCAACTGCCGAGTGTGACGTCAGTGCTGACCCTGCCTCCTACCACCTTCCCAGAGTGTCAATTCCTGTTTCTTTGTCACGCCCCTATGTGTGTGATATTAACACCAAAGGTGCCCTTTAGCGTCCTCATAAGATGCACTGGGCTTTCAGCTAATGAATTTACTTTAACCAAAAACATGATTTTTTTTTTAAACCTAATCAAGGAATCTTGTTGCCTAAATCTAACAGCAGGCCGTTTCACAACATTAATCACTTGTTACAATGTTTTTCAGTTGTGCATCACGTAGATACATTGGTCGCCTTGTGCGTCACAACGCAAGGCCGAGGGGTGTGATAAAGCTTAGGTATCTGATGACTCTGGGATGAAAACAGGTTGATTAGTGTACTGAAATCAATGGAAACTAAAGGCTGCCTTTTGGATAGTAAATCTAAAACTAATTTGTGGGCAGTAATAAAGTATATGTGACTTGAAGTTAATGGGCTTTATGTAAAGTTGATATGTTCATCCTAACCTTTACTCACTGTGGTTGTACTGTGAAACTGAGGTATATGAGCCTGTGTTGACTGTCTGGATGTGGGAGTGTATCTGCGAGGCAGCGTGTACCCTCAGTCAGCTCTTCCTGTATAAATAAAAGGTGGCCCTCAGTGTTTCACACTCCTGAACTTGGTGACGGCCATGTTCCACAGCTGCTCCACGCTCGCTGCCTCATTGTGCTGTTTGTATATTTAGCTGCTCCATTGCACTTCCTCTGCTGTTGACGCTGGGAAAACACACAACAATACAGCCATGATTCTGCCCATCCTCTCTCTCCTTTCCTCCCCCCTCAGCATCCTACCTCCCTCCTCCCTTACGCCTTCCCCTGACTCAATGTTCCCTCATTCGTTCTCCATCTCATCAAAGCGTTCTTTGAGAAAGAAACTGTGAAGTGATTCACAGAGCCGCAACAATGCCAATGGGCAGCCATGTTTTTCCGCATCACATAAAGTATTTAATTAACAGCAGTTCAAATACAATATGAGGGCTGAAAATGGAATAAGACGCTGGAAAATCTAAATCCAGACCTGGGAGGGAAACACCACCAGATATTACTCATACACACAATTTGGCACAGTTGCATGTTTGAACTTTACCCTTCTTGGTTCCATTATAGTTACTCCATTGTTTACCTCAAGTCATTTTCACACTGCTCATATTTGCTGGTAAATTCCAAAGCTTACTACTCACTTTATTTTTGAAAGTTTTCATATTCTTGGGGATGTACATGCTCAGATCACCGACTGATGTTGGATCAGTGAGTTTGAACTTCACACACTCTCCCCAGGACGACCCATATGGGACTGATCAGACCCCTGCCAGGGAATGTACTTAAAGTAAAACTTTTTTGATCTAAGTTTACCCAACTTCCTCTTACATAACTTTGTGACATAAATATTTATAGATGGATACGTTATTGATGTCTCCTTTCAATAAATCAGTCAGTTTCACCCTTTGCTGATGTGATGATGATAAAGTTTCTCCCTGACAACAGCTGCAAGTCGAGACAATGCAGAATGAAATTGTATTTTCTTTGCCCAGCTATTCATTTCATCATACGATTACGTTTCCTCCATGAATTTATTACCCTTTCTCTGTAAAGGCCAACTGTATCTCAGACACCGCCTATTCAGTGTTTGTGTCTCCAAACACTGAATCGACGGGGGTGTCTGCATTTTGCAGCTGGTAATCATGAAAGAATTTCATTAGTCTGACTTTCAGTGAGAGATGTGTAGTGTCTTGTGATCGTCTAAATGCTGTTTCAGACCGCAAACAAGAATGAAGTGAATACATGATTTTGTTTTAATTTGAAAAATGTTGAATTTTGGCACCAAAACTCTAAATCTAAATGTCACTGCTGTCTGAACATATCAGCAGCAGCAGCTTTCAAAATAAATCAGCTGCAAAGAGCTGCAAAGATCAGTCGATTAGTCAAGATAGGAAATTACTTGGCAGCTACAACTTTATTTTGATAATCGAACAATTGTTCAGTAATTTGTTAAGGCAAAAAAGCCACAAATGTGCTGGTTGGATGCTTTTTGAATATGAACATTTTAGGTATTTCTTTGTCATACATGATGATAAACTGAATAACTTTGGATTTTTGGATAAAGCATACTATTTGAAAATGTCACCTTGGGCTCTGGAAAATTGAAGTAGTCCTGTTGCACATGACAGCATCTTTATCCATCAGTCCATCATGTGGGAGAAACTTTTGTCCAAAGTGAATTACAATCAGTGCATTCACTATCAGAGACACAAGAGCTAGATGTTGAAAAAAATTTAAGTGCATCAGAATATTTCACTAGATTTTATTTGTTTCAAAGGTATAATTTAAGAGATTATAGAGATGCAATTAGCCATGCAATTGGCTGACAAACTGTCTAAGGTGTAGCTCAGTGGTTTTCAAACTTTTTGTGCCCATGGCACACCAAAGGGCAAACCAAACTCTCAAGGCACACCTGTATTTATATCTGTGCACAACAGATTCTTTAATGTGTGTCATCACTCTTATCACAACATAAGACAATAAAAATAAGAAAAAATAAGACAGGTAACAGTTTTTTTTCTCTTTTCAGTAGGTCGTCTTTGCTGATGCTTTGTTGTAATTTGCTCCGTAAAATAAAACAATCCATTGTCCCGCTCACAGCGTTCTCCTTTTAAATGTTATCATCCCTCACACTGGTTGCCAATCGGGGCTTTTGATGTGTCACACACTTATAATTCCCAAGCATGAACGGCCACAAATAGGTTTCCCGTGAAGGTTTTTTAATTTAAATTAAAGTACATTTTTTAGCTAGAGTTTGCCTTTTTATTAGGAAATGATGCACACAACATGCTGATGCAATTAATTAAAAAATGGTTTATAACTTTTTGTATAGGTCCAGTTGAATATTACAGTAATAATGTGTGGTTATCACAAAATTCCACGGCACACCTGGACTGGCATTTGAGAAACACTGGTGTAGCCTAACTCATCTTATGTCCAGTATCAGCTGGGCTCGGCTCCAAACACTCACGACCCTCAAACAATAAGCAGTTACAGATAATAGATGGATAGAAAATATGCTATTTCAAAATAAAGTGACTTTTATTTGTTGGTTTGTTTTAAAGAAATTCAAATCTTGCAAAGGTGGGGTAATATCCCCCCCCAAAATTTCTAAGATTAATAAAATAAATTTACAAGAAAGACTGAAAATGTATTTATTTAAGTAAAATATTGGGCAAAGGGCAAAGTTTCCCTGTGTTTTTGTTTCATCATGACATCACTGGCCTCAAACGTTCCCCTACTTTGCTGTGTAAACAAAAGTCGAATTCTAACATGATAACTGTTTCCTGCCAAAGTGGTTAGTTGAGTGTAAATAAACCTAACAGCTAAAACCAAAGGTCCTCTGCTATTGTTCCTGCGGGATTTATCAGGGATAATCTTCACTGGAGGATCCACTACAGATCTAATATGCCCTGATTTAGACGGACTGACTAGACGGCAGCAGAATCGTGTGTTGAGCTCGTGACCTGCGTTTGAACTGTGGTGGGAGTGCAGCGGCTGTTTTTGCTTCATCCTGCAACTGGCGGCGGTGACAGAGGAAGTTGGCAAGAGGAGAGGAGGAAAGAAACTCACTGTATTAATTAGATCAGGATATTGGACAGGAAGTTAATTAACACTCTCACACACATGCCCAGTGAGGTTCAAAAAGGGAAGTAGTGAAGTGAGAGGAGAGTGAAAAGAGAGGAGACAAAACAGAATAAGTGGAATGTAAACGAATAGGAGGACGCAGCCTTCAAAGGAACTAAAACAGACAGATAGTCTGACTTGAACTAACCCAATAGAAGCAGCTCTTAGCCTCCTCTAACTAAATGTGACCGTCTGAAACCTCCTTTGATTACATCTGTATTGGTTGTCTGGTCAGAGGAAAGATGTGTCTTTGTTTTTCTAAACTCATTACAGCCTCTGAAATAAGGTGAGTCTGAAACACATGAAAACCACATTTATCTGTCACATCTTAACACACTTACGAAGAGTGTGTCCACATTAGGCTGAGGTCAGTGTGTAAAAGCATCTTTTTCTCTCTGTTTAGGCCCTCGTTTTTTTATTTATAGAACATTTAAAGGTCCAAAAATTCGTCCCTCTGTGGGAACTTTAATTTAAAGCTTGTGAGTTTGCAGACACAAATACAAGTCTTTCACAAACATAAATATACAAAATTCGATTATGTATGAAAATAGCTGAAATAAAAAAATATCCAACACCACATTATGTCAAAAACACGAAATTTGTGTATTTATCAAACTATACAGGGTAAACCGATCATCTCTACAAATGCTCTTGAGTCTTATGGCTCCTGGAATGAGAAAGAAAAATTGCTTCTATTTGTTTTACATGCAGGCAGTCTAAAGCACATTCCTTTCATATGGGTCATTTTGGATGTCATTGACAAAAGGCCTTCTTTGTTGGTCGTCAAACAGCCGCCTGTGGGCCAAATCTGGCCCTCTGACAAATTGTTTTTTCCCACAGATTAAAGCTGTTATTGTTTACATCAAAACTTTTACATGTTTTTTAAAATAAATATACTAAAGATTACAATTTAAACACACTGCTCATGAAACTCTGAGTGACAGCTACCTCATTGACTTGCTGTAGCTCACACACATGTGGTGTTCACACAGACAGCGTTGCTGCTGCAACGCTGCTACAGAGCTGCCTGCTGCTATACCTTCATTTTAAAACCATATACTGTAAAAAAAAAAAAAAAAAAAAAAAAAAATCAGTGTAGCTATGCTGATTTTGCCCATTGGTTTGTGGACTCCCGTTGTGAAGCCTTGAGTTCGGCATTTCAGTCGTCACCATCTTGATTTTTTGGAGCCCAGAAATAAGCATATCTGGGCAAGAGGCTGACACTGTGAGGGAAGATCTGACTGAGAAGCTGAGGACACTTTTGGCAGGCAGCGTGTCACTCAAAGAAGCCCACCCTTAATCATGCATAACTATAAGCCTTAACAGAATGTAAACAGATGAGTTATATAAATATTCATCCCCTGCACAGTTGTCATGATTGAGGAATTAGCTATAGAGGCCAAAACTGTTTTTTGTACCACGCTGTCAACATGTTTATTTCTGTTGCAACGTTGAGCATTTTAACGTGGGTATCTATAGGGGCTGACTCACTGTCGGAGCCAGCCTCAAGTGGCCATTTAAGGAACTGCGATTTCAGCACTACCCCATTTTTCAGCCCTGGAGGCTGCCGCTTGTTCAAAACGAAGTTTTAAAATGAAAATGTATCTTGAACCTGATGAAAACAACAATTTTACTGTGTATGTCCTTCCCATGGCTTTGCAATGGCACGAAAATAGAGTCTACGATATCACACACCTGTGACTTCCAGTGTCACAGACAGAACACACACACATTCACAGTTCACCTCCTTCCTCTCGGACATACTGGAAATTCCTTGTTGTACATCGAGGACTGACAGCAAGCAACACTGTAAACCCGATACCCTTTCAAGTTGTCACATACACACACATCCACACACATACTGTACATGTCCACTGCGGTCATTATTGTGATGAGGGGCCGCACGTCATCCTGTCAGTGACAGCAGTGTGTCCCCTCAGTCTGTCAGTCAGTCCATGCACTGTACACGAAGGTAAAAGGTCAGCATTTACATTGGTACGTGTGTGTGTGTGTGTGTGTGTGTGTGTGTGTGTAGTCCAGGAATAGCAGCACAGGGATGCCTGCTTCCTCTGTCTTGTCTCTGCAGGGAGGAAGAATCTGCCATGACCCCCAGCTTCCCTGGCGACCCCTCCAGCCGTGACCCTGAAATGAAACACTGAGCTTCATGGAAAACAGTTGCAGTCTACTCTGGAAATGTAGGCAAATTTGGCCTCTGGTCAGTGATCTCCTCAGTTCAAGACAAAACATATTCATGAGACATTTTGTTACAGAGTGTTGCGAAACTTTACAGACCAGCAAAGGAGAGAAATAGAGGTAAAAACTAAGGAGACAGCAAACCCATCAAAGATGTTTTGAGTTTGTGTGAATAAGGTCAGATGTGTGTGTCCAAATTTTTCAAACCTTTGCTCAATTAAAGACACTTTTTTCTTTTATAACACAGACTAATGTATATACAGACTAATATTAAGATCTTTGTTGTTGTAATATTATTGTACATCCCTGAGATGTCCTGGATAAGTTCTAAAGAACACTTTGAATCCTACAACACAAACACCTCTTGACAGTCTAATAATACCATCACTGCTTTTAGACATTCAAAGTATTGGCGTGTTATCCATCTGGGCATCTCACTGTGATGACCGTAATTTGCTTTTAGCATCAGTGCCCTTTGCAATCCAAATGACTTCTGAGCGTAGAAATGAAACAAACAAGATAAGAATCAGCGTGTCGTGATGTTTTGTTCTCTAGTTGTCACGTTAACATCTACGTATGACTGTAGCAGCAGTGTTTGTGTTTGCAGCACGAGAAAATTTGCATATTTGTACGGTACATCCTGTTGTTTATGAACACATCAAGACAAAAACACAGTAGTACTATTCAAAGCAGAGGATTGTCACATCTTAAATGTGTCTACAGGTGATCAATTGCCAGAATAAATGTTGACATTTAAAGAAGTTAAGTTTAGGCATAAAAATCACTCGGTTATGGTTAGGAAAAAATTATATTTTGGCTTAAAATACCTAGTTTTGGAGGCACAATACCCACAGAAAAAACAGCAATGTCTATGTAAAAAAACTGTTTTTCATGACACAGTTTCATCATGAAATGCAGGTGTTTTGGTTAAAAACAACAGCTTTTCTTGCTGAAAAAAACAGCAACAGGTCACTAAAAAAAACCACCTACATTTGGGGGCTAAAAAAGCAGGTGAAAACACAGCAACAGGTCCCTTAAAAACACTCACATTTGGAGGCTAAAACTGTTGGAAGAAAAGCCACAGGTTTCTAAGAAAACACCCAAGTTTGGTGGCTAAGAAGTCATTGGAAACACAGCGACAGGTCCCCTAAAAACATTCACGCTCACTGGCTACAAAAGCGCTGCAAACACACCAATTGGTCTCTTAAAAAAAAAAAAAAAAAAAAAAACACCCACATTCTGGTGCCTGAAATGCAACTGGAAAAACAACCACAGGTCGCCACGTTTAGGGGTTGAAAAGCTGCTGGAAACACAGTGACAGGTCCCTTAAAATCACCCACGTTTTGGAGCCTTAAAAGCAGATGGGAAAAACAGCCACAGGTTGCTAAAAAATACCCCTGTTTAGGCACTGAAAAGCAGCTGGAAACACAGTGACAGGTCCCTAAAAAACACTCACGTTCGGTGACTAAAAAGCAGCTAGAAACACAGCCATGGGTTGCTAAAAAACACCCATGTTTGGGGGCTAACAAGCCACTGGAAACACAGTGACAGTTTGCTTAAAAAGACCCATGTTCTGAAGCCTGAAAAGCAACTGGAAAAACAGCCATGATTCGCTAAAAAACACACCCATGTTCATTGGCTAAAAGGCAGCTGTAAACACGGTGATGGGCCCCCTTAAAAACACCCACATTCAGTGGCTGAAAAGCTGCTGGAAACATAGCGATGGAGCCTAAAAAAACACCCATGTTCTGGGGCCTAAAAAGCGGCTGGAAAAACAGCCACAGGGTGCTACAAAACAGCCATGTTTGGGAGCTTAAAAGCCCCTGGAACACACAGCAACATGTCATTAAAAACACCCATGTTTGAGGGCTGAAAAGCTGCTGGAAACACAGCAACAGGTCCCTAAAAAACACCCACACTGGGTGGGTAAAAAGCCTGTGGAAACACAGCACCAACTCGCTCAATAATTATGACTGGTTTCATTGTTCGTTGGTCCTTAACAGTGGTCTGCAGTGGTCTGCAGCTTGGCAGGTGTCTTGCTCTACATGTCGCGCCATCATCGTCCCCTTCACCTCCTGATTACAAAGTCAGCTCAAATATTTCATCACTTCAGAAATATTGAAATGTACAAAACATGCACATGTAATGTATTCATGGTTTGCAGAAATACAATACCAACATTTTCTCCTGGCGCCTGGGCTGCGGTACAGGCCGTCTTTAATAATTTTCAAAGCATATTCTTGGTTTCACATCTAACACTATCCCAAACTCCTCTGGTATTGTTTCTGTATAGCACTCTGTGTTTGATGTTTGAAAGACAAATCATTTTTGTATGTCACAGGCGGAGTTGACCCCGTTTGCACAATTGAAACAGCTGAGTGGTCACTGAGTGTAGTAAAGCGATTTCGAAATGCCGTCCTGGGATTGTCCAAACTTTCTGGTCCTCTTTGTTTTGCTCTGTTTGCCAGCCCCCGCCCTTCAAGAACAATAATCCAAACAGATTACTACAAATGGTAGTGTTTTTTTTTTTTTTTTGGAAAACCATTTTCCCAGGTCTGACTCATAATTTTGAAAAAAAAAAGAAAAAAAAGTTGGAATTAGTGATGATGTAATGCACTCTGTATTTTACATAATAGGGAGAGAAACAGACAAAGTGCTCTTTCACAACTACTATCATTGTGCTTTGAGAGGTCCTTAATGTCCCTCTTAATATTATAATCCCAAAAAGATTGCTCTTTGGTTTCTGGTATATTCAACAGTGTATTTAGAGACCTCATCCTAATGATGCTGTCTTTGATCCAAACGCAAACGACATGGCGGCACACCGACTGCTGTTACACACAGACTCACAAATGCAACACCTCATTTCACTTGGGAGAAAAAAGGAAAAATAATGAACCTTTTAATACCTTTTCAGTACATAAATTTCACATTATTATCATCATGCAGGTGGGGATTAATAATCCGTATCATGGCTCAAAGCTTTGCCTTTAAGAGCACCCATGGGCGCTCAGGTTTACTTGCTCCTAATAAGGAGGTGGTGAGCCCTGCCTTCAAGAGGAGAGGAGCAGGGGCCCTGGGTGCAAATTTGAGGACCAGAGTCAAGGCAGCGACATGTGAATTAACACTTCCAGTAGGGGGCTTTCAAAATAAAACTCTTAATGACTTAAAATTCCTCATTGTCAATGTCTTTCCATTACAAAAATGTAAATTGAAAATATTATCTGAGAAGCATAAAGTGATAAAAGAACGCCTTCCTTCAGGTTTTATTCCCATAATATCCATAATAATTCCAAGGCTTAAATTCTGAGCCATAAAATGGGGCTAAGTCAGACTCAGTCGTGAAATATTCAAGATTTAATTTACTGTTTTTATATCTGTGTAGTTTCTTTTAATGTGGCATATCCTTTGAATGTGTAGCGATTTTTTTTTGTCTTTTTACTTTTTTTTATTTCTACAAGTCACTTGACATCATGTAAATTTGGTGTAATTACCACACGCATTTCTCTCATCTTCAATTGTCGTACACATTTAATTAGTTTGTAAATGCACCGAGCCAGTTTCAGCACAGAGATCATTACATTTCCACGCAAAGTCCAGTCCATTCTCTTATTTTGAAAGCAAAATCACCTCGTTTCCGGTATGAGTCGACTTTTCTCTGTCTGGCTTGATGTTTGAAACTTCAGGAGGGAGGCCCTGTTTGTTATGTGGAAAAGCTGCTCACCGCTCGAGACGCAACCAGAGAGGAGAAGCGCGACGGGCGAGAACAACCTGACCCAGCGGAGCCGGTTAAACGGAGAAACACCGGGACAGGGAGCAGAGCCAGAGTGAGACATACACAGGGAGGAGCTATCGATAAGAGACACGCTTAAATAAGACAGGTAGCACGTTTGCAATCAAGTGCATCGCGCCAGGATGAGAGTAATGTGACTTTTGCAGCGGAGCTGAATTACGCACGAGCGCGCCATTCCAAGGTGAACCAACTTTTACGCACGGACCTTTGGAGATGTTTCACTCATGAGGAGAATGCTGCGTTACTGTCACATTTAACGGCAGATTTGGAACAGCAGCTCGTGATCTGATCATTTTGAGTGGAGTTTTGGCCGGACACTGGATGCATCGAGCACTTTGGCACATGTTGACGCACCATTTTTAAAAAAATCACACATTTGGAGACAGTCTTGGGATCACAGCAGGGGCTTACTGGGACTCTCTGTCACACTGCAGACTGTTATAGTAGGAACTGCGTGGCTGCAGCCTTCGTGTATTATAACACTCTGCATTACGCACCTGTCTGTCCCACAGTGTACCCTTGACGTCTCCTTTTGAGAGTTTTCAAAGCAGCGGTATGGACAGAGTCAGACGTCTAGCCTGCGTGTGAGTCACCGTGAGCAAACATTCGGACAAGCGGCGCTTATAGGCAGTGACACATTTGGGGATATTTAACAGTGCGTGCTTTGCACAAGCGGCAAGCACACGACACCGGGACGAGGCTCGGTGCAGCCGGGGGATTGGACGCCGAGGTGCTAAATGCCCAGCCGGTCGCTTGCGGCTCCTCAGGCTGGGCGGCAACATGAGGTCCTGGGTCCTGCTGCTGCTGTTAGCTGCGCTCTCAGCGGCTCGTCTGCGGCTCAGCAGCGCTGAGGTAAGACCGGGGAGATGTGCCGGTAAAACATATGACCTCTAGTCGGTGAGGGGAAACTAACAGACATTGATTAAAATGCATAATTGTCCTGAATGACAGTCAAATATTGTTTATAGGATAAAAGCATTATGATGTAGAGGTTAATACAAATGTGGTGATCATTATAAGGCAACCCAGCCTTGATTGGAATCTTAAATATCAGAAAAAAAAGTGTGCTCCTTGACCTTTCTTACCACATGTGAAGGTACATTTTGTCAAATTTGATTTGCAAATATCTGTGTCTGTCACCTCTATAATAATATATGCTGAGCCTCCACTACATCCATGGTTAAATTGGAGGAGAGATTTCAGTGTGTGAGACAAACTGAGAAGGAATAAATGGTCAGATTGTGGTTTTGGACCTGTCTGAAACTCTGTGCCTGGATCACTTCACTGAGCATTTACTAAACTGGCAGTGATGAGTAGCTCCAAAAAAAGCTCAGAAAGATTGATTACCAAAGAATGTAATAAAAAAAAAAGGTTGTACGTTCATGTTCTGACTCAGGTATGTGACAAAGACACTGATCGTTACGGCACGATGTGATTTGTTGACTGGTGAGAACTTGCCTCATTGTTCAGGAACATTTGCCATATACTATCCCCTGAGGTGATTCTACGAGCTGTGAGGTGGATGTTTTGTGTAACAGTTTTGCTAGAAGGCAAACATTGCACTGTCATGTGTGTGTGAGTGTGAGTGTGACAGCCCGAACATTAGTCTATCCAGTTTTCCCTCTGTGACACTGCGGCTTGTGGCGAATAAGGAATCTGTTTCTCTCTCTGTGGTTGCTTGTCATGTCTCATAATAGTGATTCCCCAGAAGTGTTACAAGAAACACTTCTGTCATAGACTGAAGGAGGAAGAGAGGGTGAGGCAGGGCCTTGGCTGGTGGCCCAGCAGCAGGAGTTCACCTACAGTAACTCCTGCTGCTGCTGCTGCTGGAATAGTGTCACAGCAACACCACATGAGGTCCTGTTGTCACTCCACCATTGAATTGATTCTCTCTGGGGTGTATTCTTTCACTGCTGTTACCTTATTCTGCTCAGTGTCTCCATTCTGACACCTGTTT
Organism: Cephalopholis sonnerati; assembly: GCA_019142605.1. Classification (NCBI taxonomy): domain Eukaryota; kingdom Metazoa; phylum Chordata; class Actinopteri; order Perciformes; family Serranidae; genus Cephalopholis; species Cephalopholis sonnerati. Next base: position 40,685,322 of record JAGQAX010000003.1, on the reverse strand, counting down.
CGGAAGTTTGCAGCCAGTAAACAGAAACATTATGGTAGAAAAGTCTGCACAGAACTCCAACAGAGCATCTTCTATTGGCTGAAATTGGTCAAAATGTCCAACAGCATTGTTCATTAATGAATTTGAATGGTTTTGCAGCATGTATTCATCCACCAGGTGGATGCTTATCCACTCGAGAACCTCATCTTGGCAAGCAGAGATAACATAACACACAATACTGTCTTTCTTAAAAACTAAAAGACGTAATTTTTGATATAAGGTGGCAAAATTTCTGACCAATCGAGCCCAGTCTTGGGCAGTGACTTGCAGCATCAGAAACCAACGAAAAAAGGTGTCTTTAACGTCGGCATGATACGCGGCCAGTTGCTGTTACAGTTTAATGGAGCCCGACGGCGTCAGGGGGAAACGCAATGGGACAAGGGCGAAAGTTAAGGCAGTGAGAGTCCAAGCCGGGCGAATGGGTCCAACAACCACCCGAGAGAGTGACAGTCACGTGTCATAAGATTCTAAAGCCAAACCTTGGAATTTTGTCTTAAACCTAACCACTTGCTTTTGTTGCCTGAACCCAACCATTTGTGTTTGTTTTTGAAGGAAAAAGACATAGTGTATTTACTTTGAAAGAGACTGGATGTAAACATTAAATTCCTGTGAAAATGGAAGTGTATCTCGAAAGAACAGAACTTGACACAGTGTAACAACCAACGCACCCAGGGTACCTTGCTCGTCATATGTAGACGTGGAAAGTCCATGACCAAAACGTTAATATGTGGTGAGGTCGGAGTGAGAATGCGTTGACCAATGCTGCCGTTCACACCCCAGTTTGGTCATGTCCCATCTCAACCCTTGTCTAATAAGACCTAGCTGTGTCTCTCGTTAGGTTTCGGCAACAAATACTACACAGTTAGATAAAGAACATCACTGTGTTAAAATGTAGACTTTTGTTAAGGGACAAGATATGATCCATGGTCTGCGGTGTCTCATGCTCTGTAAACCCAACCACCCACTCCGACCTGCGACGTTTTAAGATGACATACCAACATGTTGCTTCTTTGCCTTCTGCTTCTGACTTGTGTTACTCAGCACTTAAGTAGGAATCTCACAGCATCTCTTCCTCAAAGGCTCAACCTCCTAAAGCTGGTGGAACCAGAGCTTGGAGAGCTCTTTGACATTCACATGATTAGAGTTCACACGGTGCAAATATGATACTACAAACACTCTACGGTGCACATCGAGCTGCAGAGGGCGGGAGCTCGGCTCCATGCGCAGGGGCACTTTGGTTTGAAACTGGCTGTCGTTGGAGTGAAACCTGTGATCCTGCAGGATAATTACAGAAACTATTAGCATGCTCAGTTTAATGTGCATGATGAGTTATGACATCTTTTGGACATCTGGCATATTTTTATAGTTAAAAGAACACTGACCTGCCATGTGACCTGAGTGTGAGTCCAACTGAGACTCAGTGACACGCTAATCCTCTTCTTGTCACAATGTTCAGTCCAGTGATGGAAAAAAAGAGACATCTTAGCTCTGTCACATCTGTCTGTGGAAAAGACTTCAGTTTGCACAGTCTCACACACACATGCACGCGCACGCACACACTCTCACACACAGATTATTCAGCAAAGTCACCACAGGTTCACTGAGGTTGATGTAATAGCTACATCCAGAAAACATTATCATAGTTTATGAGGGAAAAATCCATTTCTATTTACTGTGCAGCTGTTGTGTCTGCGAGCAATCCAATCAAACCTAACTGCTTATACAATCTGTTTACAGAAACACACACAAGCAAGAATACACACACACACATACACACACACTGAGAGTGTAACGGTTCATTTTCAAATCCATTTATACAGAACTGGAGTCAGATACAAACACAAAAGCACTCGCACATCAGGTCAGACCTCGGCGCTTTCATCATCTGCTGTTCAAATGACAATTGTCACATCAACACACACTCACAATGACACACACACACACACACACACACACACACACACACACACACACACACACACACAGCTGATTGGTGGCTTTTGAACAGGTTGTAGTCTGACTATTGTCTCTGCGGGCGAGTTTGGATGATTCGCTGCTGCCCGGCTTGATCCATTTTACATAAGAACAACAACTAATCTGCCAGGGATTTCACGGACTTTGTGTAGCAGTGTGTGTTTTTGTGTTTGTGCACACATCTGGGCGCATGGCCGGGTGTAGCTGCACAAGTGTTAGTGGACATATGTGCTTGTGTTTTTGTGCGTGTGCAGCGGGGGTGCTGTGCCTCTGTGCATGCGTGCGTGTGTGTGTGTGTCAGATAGAAAAGCGCAGTGGCACATAAGAGTATTTGTTATTAAGCCCCGTGTGGTGCAGTATTAGAGGAAAAATCAAGTCAGAGAGGCCAGTGGACAGTTTCAAATGATAGGAATGATAATAATAAATGATGGAAGTCATTGCAGATTTGTGGATCACAGTTACTTATATTTTTTAAGAACAGAAAATAATAAAATCACTAGATGTAAAGGTTACAGTTATGACGTTTGTTAGAATAAGGGCTGTAGAGAGAAGAAGAAAACGTGTAATTTGTGTCAAATATAACATCGCAATGGTGACATGAATCAGGATAAATCAAATAAATGCAAATGGCTGCTGCTTCACAGTAAAAGCCCGTCAGCGATGGCTTTCAGACTCCCAGCAGCAGGAAGGCTTTTACTTTTAAGCAGCTGCAGACTCACAGTTAACACTGTCAGCTAGCCTGGGATGCTAATGTTGATATTGACTCTGTTTTAAAGATTGTACACGAAGACTGGACTTGAATACAGTGTAGAGAGGGCCCGAGGTACCTTCTGAATACTCCATCAAGTCCTCCAACCCAGACGACAACATAGTTCATATGTTACTGCCTCTCAATAGGACCCACAGGAGCATTATAAATTTCAGGCTTAAAATAATAACTTTTGATTAGGCCCAACCCACTTTCAATTATAACTCCACCCACATGCCACATGACGTACGTTGACATACTACGTTACTTTCTTAAAATAACTCTATATTCACATTTGGTTTTACACCGGACAATAGATGAAAGTTTGTTTGACCCATCCACCTCCCTCCCACCTGCAGAGGACTTTCTTGCTGTTTATACTGTCACCTGACTTCCTCCTTTGCTCGCATAATAATTATTCTGCCTTCAAATGGAGCCTGTGACCCCGCGGTTACCACATGGGAAGTGCTGTATGCAGTTTGCTTGACATTCAAGTAACAGTACCGCTGCTAGGCAACAGCAACACTGACACTACTGACATCTAGAGGTCACCAAGGCTAACAATTTAGCGAGCTAGCACATGGTCACATAATGCAGGGAATGCAAAAACAGAATGACAAAAAGATGAGGCCATTTGGGAATGTCATCATTTTCCTCTATAAGATTGCCAAAAAAGTATAATATTACAAATATATTATGATATGTTCACTCACCATCCACCAAAAATTAACGTTCATGATCTTTACCACCTCTAATTTTCCACTTATGAGGTTGTGAATATCACAAGATGGGGGCGTTCATATGAACTGAACACGGGAAACACAACCCCATTTGAAGGCAGCATTAGTACCACTAGTAGAGATCAGCGCCTAACACATAAACTTAAATATGGATCGGAATATCTGCCTGTAAAAACAACCTATGTGGTCATATTTTGGAGGATGTCACTCTCAAATTTTCACTGTTCTTTTAGAACAAGTATTTGTGTTGTGTAGAACTGGTTTGGTCTAAGAAACTCCACGACATATTAAAAAATGCCCACTATGATTTCCTAAAGGCCGAGGTTATGTCATCACATGGCTTGTTTTCCATTAGTCCAAAGATATTTATTTTATTATAAGAATAAAATAAGTAAATCATCACAATTCCGAAGATGGAGTTGTAGGGAACATTTGGCATTTTTGCTTTGTCTGTTATCAAAGTAACGTCAACTGACCAGTTGTGGAAATCCATACTGCCGTTGTATACCTAAAGAACTCCCTCAGGTTGTAGAGGCTTCTGGTGATTTTATGATGCACTGAGCAGATAGCGGGGTTTACTGCCTTGCTTGAGGACTCACAGTCTGCTCCATCATTTTTCCATCCATCATCTGTACCCTCATCCCTGCAGCCGGGTGGAATCTAACTGTTCTTCTGATGTGTGTGTGAGTGTGTGTGCGAGAGAGAGAGAGAGAGTGAGTACCCATCGAGCTCTGCAAGTCTGTCAAGTTTATGCGACAGTATGTTGGCCATGTGCCATACCTCTGATAAAAGAAGTGTGTTGTGACAGCGCGGTGTGATTGTGAGTCACTCGTCACACACTTGGATGCAGTGTTTTTCTGTGTGTCTGTTTACTTTTTCAAGTCTGCGTCTCTTGTTGATAGCATGTTTGTATATGTATGACTGTGTGTGTGTGTGTGTGTGTGTGTGTGTGTGTGTGTGTGTGTGTGTGTGCAGTCAGCTGGCCCCATAATTACATTCCATTACATTCACCTTTCTCCTCAAACATTCCGTACAATCTCTTTGCCTTCCAGGCTTCCTCCAAGGCCTCATGCTGTGTGTGTTTTTGCGTGAGTGTGTGACCTGCTTGTAGATCATGACATCCTACCAGACAGTCTTCTCGCCTCAAGAGCTTAGCTACGCACGCTCACGCAGTGTAAGATATGAAACATGCCAAACTTTCCATATTGAGCAGAGAAGGCATTCACAGGCTCCACAGAGACTAAAAACAACAAGAGAGGCCTATTTTGGTGTGTGTGTGTGTGTGTGTGTGTGTGTGTGTGTGTGTGTGTGTGTGTGTGTGTGTGCGCGTGCGTGCGTGCGTGCGTGTGTGTTAAATGGCAATTGAGGAACTTGTGTCAGATTTATTCTGGGTAATTTAGCTCTTCTGCGCAAACCACTATTATTAGGTTTTTGTCCAACTCTTGGCCTTTTTTTAACCAGCAGGTTGTTGTTTTGAGGAACTATTTCCTGTCTGTGTGTTCCACTCTCTAATTTCTGTGTGTGTGTGTGTGTGTGTGTGTGTGTGTGCTTGCGATTGGTGCTGTCACTGTAATGATAGCGTGTAACAGAGTGAAAACTGTCTCTGTGCGAGTGTGTGAGGCTCTCTGGACAAATTGGGCGGACAGTTAAGTGGTTAAGCATCTGTATGTGAACTGGAAAAGAGGGGGCGAGTGTGTGTTTGTGTGTTTGTGTGTGCGTGCATGTGTGTTTGCTTAACTAGGTCAGCCAATGGCTCGTGAAAGTCATCCAGGTGTCCTGAGCCACCGCCGCCCACAAAGCAGACAGACAGAGAAAGGGAGGGAGAAGGCTCGATGAAAAATGAACTTAGAGAGAGACACAAAATGAAAAGGAAAATGAAAGACATTTTTCAAATAACCTCTCTCAGAGAAACATCCAAAATATGAACAAAAATAAAATGAAACCTGCAGAAATATCAATATCTTCAGCTTTAAAGATTATATTTACTATCAGTTTGTTAGTATACTACAGGGTTTGACCACCAGTACTTTTATATCTGATGTATGTTAAGGATAAAATCTTATCTGACAGTATATTAAATTGCATTTTGCAAAACATTTCTGACAACTGCCACATTTATATCATCTCATAATATATGTAGTCATGTTGCCCAACTCCTCTGTGTAGTATTCTTGGTGATTTCATGCCAAAAAAGCAGCTGTATCAGTGTTTCTTATAGAATTATTTTTTTGTCTGTCATTTCTTATTTCAAAATCCTTTGGAACAGGAAGTGCGTTTCCTTCATTGTTCACCTCAGTGAAAATTCGTCTTTGGCGTCTCTCAAAAATCAAAAGCACAGACAGAAACACAACACAATACACCATTTAAAACGTACAGGTTTACAATGTATATGACACAATGTGCAAATAGGCAGGCAGGAGCAATAAATTACATAAATTGTGAAAGACAGCACATCTTATAAAAATAGTAGTGTTCCCTGTTCATTGCCTGTATGACATAGGGAATAAAGGACTCCTCATATTTGTTCCAACAGGCTCTAGGGACCCTAAATCTGAGTGGAAATGCCAGAAAAGTTAAAATATCAGCTGAACGCCCACTGAGTTTCCCGCCAATATTACATTTAAAGTTGAAATTCATTCATTCATTCATTTTCTGTAACCGCTTATCCTGTTCAGGGTTGCGGGGGGTTGCTGGAGCCTATTCCAGCTGTCATTGGGAGAGAGGTGGGTACACCCTGGACAGGCTGCCAGACTGTCACTATCAAGCACAAACTGGAGATGGACTCACTGAGCAGACTCACAGACTCAGATGACAGTTCAGGGTTTTTAATCAGGCAAAGGTCGGTACACGGGTTGTCAGTCACACACGCAAAAGTATCCAAAAACAACAGGCAAAAAGGGTGTTCACAAGCAAAAATGGTCAAAAACACACACAGAGGGAACACTAGGCAAACGCTAGAACTCTTACTCAAGCGTAAGGACGATCTGGCAACAAACAAGGCGAAGACAGGGACTTAAATAAACTAAGACAATGAGACACAGGTGAAACACATTAGGGCGGGGCAAGGTATCACAAAGAAGGAAAACCTGACAGGATGTGGGACCTGAAACGAGATGAGACAGTGGTTACCAAAATAAAACAGGAAACACAGGGATGACAAATGAACAGGAATCTAGGTAACTTGATGGGTCGTGACAATCACAGGGCTGACACATAGAGACAGACAACCATTCACGCTCACATTCACACCTACGGACAATTTAGAGTCACCAATTAACCTGCATGTCTTTGGACTGTGGGAGGAAGCTGGAGCACCCAGAGAAAACCCACACTGAGTTGGGGAGAACATGCAAACTCCGCACAGAAGGGCCCCAGTCAGTTAGTGGGTTCAAACCTGCTGTGAGGTGACAGGGCTAAAAACTGTGCGGTGGTGCAGTATTTTATGCACTATTAAATTTAATAGTGCATAAAACTCATAATGACATATTTCCATCTCATTTTCCACATAATTTTTTTTCCTTCAGTCGACATTTGACTAACGGTCTTTTAAATACTTCACTCGACTGGAGAATCAGATGAACATTGATACAGGATTAAGCAGGTGTTGCAGATCGTCCTTTTAATCTCATCACTATCATTTTATTTCATTAACTAAGCCGTATTTGTATTGTATGTCCAGTGTATTCACTCTCAATTATATCTGGATTTTACCCCTAAAATAATAACATTAGCTTTAACAGCTGGCTCTGTAGAGTTCAGATGAGGTTAAGCGGCCGTGCAGCTCATTCTCATTCTACCACTCTGGGTAAACAGTAACTACGTTGTGTGTTATCAGGGCAGGGTAAGTGCCTGCAGTAGAAACCAAGTTTGAATCTTTCAAGAAAGGAGGTTGTGTTTGGGTTGGCATTGTAGATTTTGTGTTGCATCAGGTCGAAAAAAAGTTGGATGTTCAGTCAAATAAATCACAAAGAGATATCAGAAAACTTTAATAAATGCAGAAAGAGCTCAGGCTGTTGATGCTTCTGATAATTTTAATGGAAAGTCATGTCACTAATAGAGTTGGCACATATCAGTAATATTTTTCCATTAAAATCAACAGGAGCATCTGCAGTGTGGGGACATTTGCATTCATGAATATTATTAACAAAACCCCAAGAGGAGAAATGGGAAAGTTCTGACAGATACTCCGATACCACAAAATGAAACTGTAAGGAAATTATTTTGCATTTAAATATATAAATCCTCTGACTGGCTGTTTGCTACATCAAGACTCGTTTAATCCCCGTCTTTGGGGGGCGAACGCTGCGTACATCATTAGAGGCGCTGCATGTTTACTTGTAGGACGCTGTAAACATGTTCTATGCATAGTCATAAATTTTGTATCATGATGGGAGTGAGGAAGTGAACGCTTTTACTTTTCTCTCATCCCAGAGAGTTATCCCAAAATATTTTCTCCTCGCATTCTTAACACACCCTAATTTGTTTTGGCATCTTTCTGGCATGTGACTGCATCAAGTGATATTCCAAGTGCTCCGAGATAGTATCAACTTACAGCCAACCAAAGCAAAATGTGACACAGAACGCTGAGTAATCTGCCTCTGATCTCAACAAAGAAACCACATGAGTCTTTCCCTAAAACCAACCACACTGGCTCCATAATGAATTACTGTGATGGCAGTCATTAAAAGTAAATTAAATGTCACATCCTTCTTCTTTTATCAAGGGATAATTAAATGACTCAGATTACTTAGTGATATCGATGATTTTACAATAACTTTCAATGAACAATCTCGACCAAATCTGGGACATAACACAATATATTGATCTTGTCTTCATGTCTGCTGCTAAAACTTAAACTGAAATAGCACTGAGAGGCTGATTGTGTGCGAGACGGAGAGAGTGAGAGGCTAATTTGCTGTGTTACACTGGGAGCAACTGCGGTGTTTGTGGGTAAACAGACAGGGAGAGAGTGACAACAGCAGCAACAAACACCAATCACAACCATCATTTCCTCTGCAGGAGGAAGTGAAACTGGAGCAAGTGTTGACTGGAGATGGAGAAATGAGATATTATACATCAGCCCTCTTTCTCTGCATCTCTCTCTTTCTCTTTCTTGCACTTTTTCTTTTGATTTTTCAGAATGATAAAAAAACAGATGAACTTTACAAAACAAGTCCTGCAAAGATTTATAAAAATATCCTCGTGTTTATGTAACTATTAAGAGATATTTGCATATAAGTTGATTCAGTGGCTGCTTTAGTGGCAAAAACAACGTGACGATGAGCACATTTACATGCACAAAATATTCTGATTTTTGCCCTTATGTCGAAAAAAGACAATATTCCTACTAAGCTGTTTACATGGCTAATAAAATGAATATTTCATTAGTAATCCTGTTTACATGCAGTCGTGCCTACTCGCATTAATGTTCCCTAACACATCGTTTATCACGTCAAAATATGGAAAAGTGGAACAGCTGGAGCTGCTTGTGTCATTTTGCTTCTTTGCGTCAAAATAGGATTCGTTCAGAGTTTTCCACCGGCAGCGGACTTGTTTGACGGTGCGATCACAGCCTCTTAAAAGGAATTGTCGCATTTGGAATAAGGCCTTGTTCGGAGTATCCAAACAGAATATGCTGTGTACATGACCTGTGTCAAAAAAAAATTATATACAGAATAATAATGAAAAACTTGTGTGCATGTAAATATAATCATTGTGATTTCATGAATTGATGTCCCATCAAACAAGTGATGGTGCACAATAGATTTCAGAATACTTTGGGCTTCAAAGATTGCTGTGCACTGGTTGTGTCCTCGAGATTCAGGCAGGAAATGGTTGCCATTTTTTGGCTGCTCAGGACGAGTCAGTCCATCATGATGTATTTGTTCTAGGGATGCAGCTATTCAATCTGTTCACTCTAATAACATCTCAAACTTTATTGGCATAGCTTTCAATAACAGTTGTCTTCAAGGTAAATGTTAAAAATGCATTACTGTTTGTCTGTGTGTCTGCGCAGGGTGATCCACTTCCCTCGTCGCTGGTCGACCTGGTGAGGAACTCTCCCATTTCCTCTGTGGACGACCTGAAGCTGCTGCTGCAGCAGGAGACCAATGCAATAGGTACTAATGACCACCACACACACACACACACACACACACATGCACACACTAATAACACAGACGTGGAGGAGGTGAGCATTTGGGTGTGTCTACAGAGGCCTGAAGAGATAGGAATGCAGTAAGGGAGAGCATCAGCGCACATGCCAGGCACCATGTTAAGGCAATATTTACCCGAGACAGCAGCAAGAATGATGAACCAGCTTGATGAGAGAGAGAGTGCGTGTGTGTGTGCATGTGTGTGTCAGTGTGACCTTGGTGTGTTTTGGACAAACTGAGACAGAGAGAGAGAAACTTCCAGCACAAGGTCACTGCATTGTTCTCTCGCTCTGGATTCCTCTCCATGTTGTGAAATATGGATGTGTGTGTGACAGAAAGAGACCACCAGCCCCCCCACCACCACCCCTCTACGCCTCCACCCCCCAAAACAGAGTCCAAACAAACAGAAACACGCAGCCAGGCGGGTGATTAAAAAATTCATTAATCTTATCCTTCTGAAGAACCAAGTCACACATACATATATTAATAGACAGCCCTTTGATCATTCCATATGCATAAATAACACGGTGACATAACAGCGACCACAGAGAGGAACCAACAGAGGGAAGGATTCTCAGAAACAGGGCACAAGGAAGTGACTCAAAGTGTGTGTTTTTATCAAGAAACTTTTTTTTTCTTTTGCTGATGCCTGTGAGATTTGGAGCTTTAAAAAGTTTAGGCAGTAGATGAGCGGCTTATTTTATGGATCTTTTTGTTTTAGTGTTCTGTTTAGGTCTAGATTTTGTCAGCATGAATATTGTGTTTTTAGCCGTGCTAGAAACATGCATGTATACCTCTTGAAGGTCCAGTGTGTAAGATTTCGGGGGATTTAGTGGCATCTAGTGGTGAGGACTACAGATTGCAACCAGCTGAAACTTTCTCCACTTTGAATTCCTTCAGTGTTCAGAGGTTTTTACCAAGAACCAAATTATCTACAGAGGTCTCTTCCTCGCCAAAACAAACAGACTCAGTGATTTAAACAAGTAAAAACATTGAATGAAGCAGTTTCATGTTACAAACCAGTGTTTCGTGGCGCTGTTTGGCATGTCGCACATGGGCTGCTAAGCTAGCTGACCTTTTTTCTCTGATAACTTGAGATCCAGATGTTCAGGAGGCTTTAACTGGGAGCTGAATTATCCACAGAGGTCTCTTCCTCTCCAAAACTAATGGACCCAGTGAAATAAATTGGTAAAAACAATGAATAAAGCAGTGTTGCATAAAAAAAATGGATGTTTTTCCAGTGCTTTTGGTGCAGCAAGCATGTTAACTATGGGGGTCTACTGGAAAACGTCCTATGGTCCTATGTAGAAACAGTGTTTGGTTTGTCCGTTCTGAGCTACTCTAGAAACGTGGTGGTGCTTGGCAGTCTCTGTAGATGAGGAACCGCTTCCTATGTAGATAAACGGCTCATTCTAACATAACAAAAACACAACGATTCTTATTTTTTAGCTGATTATACACTTAAGAAAACATACTCATTGTATTCTATTCCATTTCTGCCAGTATATTCCCTAAATCCTACACATTCGACCTTTAATTTAAAGCACCTATGTGCCTATGTGCAGCCTTGCAGAGCTACTAGCATGGCTGTGGACTCTTGTTACTTTAAGTTTCAGTTTTTCTCTTTCTTCAATTTGTAGTTTCCTCTGTCTGAGTCAACTTTTTTGCTCTCCCCTGCAGCCCTGCAGTTAAGTTTTTTTTTCTTGTGTTTTATCACCATGCAAACAAAAACATGACCATGCAAACTCAAAGCACACCTTTAAAAAAGATAAGATTCACTGTGAGTTGCTGTTATATCACAGTTCTTATTCGCCAGCTGGCTTTAACAGAATCAAATGGGTCACATGTTAATACATGAAAGAGGAAGAGAGGAACATTTCTTACAAAACATTCAGACACAGATAAATGCACAGATAAAATTAGAACATAGCTTCTGAGAACAATAAGAAAATGTTCTTTTTCTGCACCAGGCAGTTAATTAGGGCTAACAGGCAACCAAATAACACTTTGTGCATCTTGTGCACACTCACACACTCACACACACACAGTGACCAAAAGCAATCCACACCAGGGATATAATTAGGACTAAGGGGCAACAGTATGAAATAACGACATATGTAAGAGGGCAAACACACACTCACAGATCTGCACATGAGCTATATTTAACAACTCATATCTCTCCTCAACAGTATTCTTGACAGCGCGGGGACAAATTGTGGCAGAAAATAGCCTAATTGTTTTACCGGGAGGAGAAAAAATGGCTTCCTTTGTGCAGTGAACAATGAGCTTTGCTAAAAACTGCCCTAACAGCCTCACATGCTTTCAGATTTCTGTCGTCGCTTGTGAAAGTGCTGCTTGAATGTTGCCTTGTTTTCAGATAAAAGTTGAAAGATATTAAGTTGACTTTATTAACTCTTTGTTTGTGTTGTCGTCTCATTCTCACCTCTTATCTGTCCCACTTCTAATCTCCCCTCCTCCCCTGTCTTTTTTTGCAGAAGAGGAAGAAGACGAGCATGATATTCTCACAAACCACACCCATGGCCGATACACTAGAAGTCTTGGTAGGTTTCCGCATCTATTTGTGTCCCTTCCTGTGTCTTTTTCTATCCGTCTGCTTCTGCCATCTGTCTCTCAACTCTTCTCGTGCCATTTCTAACAAAAATCCCCTCTCTTATTCTTTTACTTTTCCCTCTTCTTTTTCCCAATCAGTGGAGGCGCAGCCGGCCCAGCAGGCAGCATGTAAAGTTCGGACGGAGGTGATGGAGGTGACGAGGTCCATGCTGGACCGCCGTAATGCCAACTTCATGTTATGGCCACCCTGCGTGGAGGTGCAGAGGTGTTCAGGCTGCTGCAACACCAGGATGCTGCAGTGTGTTCCCACCCTCACCTCCAGCAGATACCTGCAGGTACACAGTGCACACAGCTGTCATGAAGGAGCTTTAGAGGTGCTGTTACCATTGTTACCATTAGACAGAGCTGGTTAACTGTTTATCCGTGTTTCTAGTCTCACTGCTAAGCTAACAGGCTAATGGCTTGAGCTATGTATTTACCATACAGACATAAGAGTGGCAAAGAGTGTCATCTTGCATTTTAGCAACATGATAACACCATTAAAAATGGTTGATTTAACTTTAAAGAAGTATTTCACTGCTGGAAAGATGTTATTTTCATAAAACTGGGCTGTCTATGCAGTAGAAAGACGCAAACACTTTTGAAATCGATGCTATATGATCAGAGAAAACAAAGATAAAGTGCTGTGGGATTTGGCGCAAGAAATAGAAAACCTACAACTACCAACGTTCACTGCATCACACCTGGACCAATAAATGCTCCTACTGATGGGTGAAGGTCATGCAACTTGCCCATTTCTCACAGAAAACTATATTGCGGCCCACTGGTAACAGTCTTTTAACACAATCGTATAACAGTGAAACAGTACAGTAAAATGTTTCTGAAAGCATTTAGGAGAGAAATAGGCAACACAGCAACAGAATCTTGGTTCATATGTGCTCACCACTGCTTAGTGTTGCACTTTAATTTCAAGTTTTTTAGCCTCTGTTTTTAAGGAGGAACGAGCATGGTGCACAGTATTTCACAAATTCTCATATCACAGCAAAACAGTGCACTAAAGAACGTCTAAGAACGTTTTGATACAAAAATGCAGAAGTACAATCTGTAGTTTGAGTAACAGCCCCATGGATGTATAAATAAACCTGGATACAGCGTTGGAGCCCTATAAAGTTAGTCAGGGGCACATGAAGCTAAAAACATTTAACTGCCGCGTATTCAATTACCTTGATGAACGGCACTGCTTCTACTCTTCTCTTCTAGACTTTCCAAAAGTTATCGGACCTGAATGGATCAAATCCTGATAGTAAAACACAGCATTTTATAGAGGTTGTGACACTCAAAAAAATGTATCCACTGATTTAGAGATGTCTTTTTCCCAATGTAAGTCCATGGGGAAAAGTCTTTGTGGGCCCAGCAGCATCATGTGATGGCCATTATGAAAATTGGCTTCAAATTGGCTGGACAGCCCTAGAGGCTGAAAATTATTGAGATGAATCATTTTTATTGTATTTTATTCATTATTTGGGTGGCCTTTAGTTTTTTATTTAACAAGTTTCTATAATCATTAGTTGCAACTTTGTAATAGCAGCCAAACAATGTTTATAAATGGTTTACAAACCAATTATAAATTAATGAGTTAATTACTATTAACTAAAGGTTATTAACTTTAAGTTTACAATTAATTAATGATGGTTATTATAAAGTTAAAAGCAGTAGTTCTACACATGTGAAGAGTTTCATCTAATATAATGCATACCAGGAACCCAGTATATCATGATAGTGATTTTGATTGTCAGGTCAAATGAACAGAAAGGCTCAGAAAAGCTCTGTGTTGTCATCTTAATATGATTGCTTCAGGGGATGATTTGTACACTTGGGTAGACGCTGCAAAATAATAAGCAGAACCCAATTCTATATACATATACACATGATGTAACTTTGAGAACAAGTAATCAGACTCTTCTTTGTTCGGCAAATTATACAGTAGAGGTCTTGGCACAAAGCTGTCAGATTTCATGGAATTATTAGCTTGTCTGGAAACGTCTTCAACCAGTTGAATTTCTTTGCTGCTTGTTGCAACAGGCGTCACTGCACATGCACAGCTGCAGTATGTTTGTTTAAATGAAAGAAGCTGATTGAAGAAATTGATTTGTAGGAGTCTGCATAGTTTCTGTGGGATTTTCCATCATGTCTGCACCCAAAACGTCACCAGTGATTTGCACTTTATGTGAGTCAGATTTTGTGTGCTGATGTTTTTGTTTTTTCTTCCTCTTTCCCAGGTGATAAAGATCCAGTACATAAACAGGAAAGCTCACTATGACAAAGCCATCATCTCAGTGGAGGACCACGTCAGCTGCAGGTGCCAGCCTTCCTCATCTTCCTCGTCCTCCTCAACTGTTCCCATCACTCGCCCCTCCACTCAGAGCAACTCCAACCCTCCGCCACCTCCACCACAGCAGCAGCCTCCCCCATCATCCCACCTTCCCCAGCCCCACCCACGCACCGTCCACCCCGCTCCACCAAAGACTCATGCTTCTAAGGCCGACCTCCATCGCCATGACGACCTGAAGCATAACCAGCAGCGCTACCATGCTGAGGAGCGTGAGCCGGTGGCGAGGCAGTGGCAGCAGGGCAGCTACACCCAGCTGGTGCACTGGACACAGCCCAGGGTGCACCAGGCACCCACGCACATGCAGCCGGGGGGGCACCAGCCGATTGCTGGGGTGCTCGGGTCGGTCAGCAGCTGGCCATCTGAAGCGAGGGCTGAGCATAGCATCATGGGAAGTACACCGCAGGTCGGGCACGGGAGCGGGTACGAGGGGAGCAGGGAGGAAGGCGGTGCGCATGTAGCAAAGAGCGGCGGGGAAGTGCATCATCCAGATCACATGCAGAGGCAGCAACAGTTGCTCCAGCATCAGCAAAGACAGCAGTTTCAGCAGCAATATCAGTATCATCATCAGCCGCATTATCCACAGCAGTTCAACCACAGAGGGACGGAAGACCAAGAGCTGAGGACACAGTATCGACTCAACACTCCCCAATCAGACAGCGCCTCTCCACCTGACAGCCCAACACAGCCACCCCAGTTAGAACAACCCCCCACCCCTCCTATGACCACCATTCAGAAAGACTCAGTGACCAGCCAAAAAATTACAGAGGTCACAAAACACAAACAGACTGAGGCTGTAACAACCAGTCATAAAGAAGGGAACGAGAGGGAGGAGAGTGGGTCGGCCAATAGTGGGGACTCTGGCGGGGCCGAGCTGGCCAATCAAGGGAGTGAAAAAGACTCAAAACCGACCAGTGCGGTTAGTCATTTAACAGAGGAGGAGAGGAGACAGAAAGTTCTGGAGATGTTACAGAGGGAACCGGATCCACAGACTCATCTTCATCCGCATCATCCTCAGCAAAGACCAAAGCCAACATCACTTAAAACAGGTACGTCTCAGCTGTGTGAGAGTGTGGATGAAAGTTGGTTTTAAAGGTCATTGGTTTCTTTAACTAAATTTATTTTTCATCAGGTGGTCTAAAACATAAAGATTTGGCCTTCAGGTTGTGAAACAGGCAGCGCAGTATTTAGTATAGTAGTTAAAAATTAAGTCAACATATCCTGACTTATCCCTAGTATAGATCAAGCTCCACTGGATCCTACATTGCCCGTAATGCAAGTCAGTTAGACCCTCCCCAACACCAAAAACATTGCTATTTTATTAAAGGCCACAATCCATTGTGACCAAAAAGAGAGTACCACATTTGTAAAATTGTCATTTTTGCGACTATGAAGCCTGCAAACAACAGACTAGACTGATTCTGACCGAAATTAGTCCCGAATCAGGGACTAATTTTGTTACAAAGTCTATTATTGCCTAGAGTTGTTTTGTGTTCTCACGGCAGCATTTACAAATGGACCAGATAAAATGCCTTGTGTGAGAAAGCTGCTCTTGATTGGTCAGAATTTCCATGCAGGAAAAATCCAGGAAGTAAACAAAGCGTTGAAGAAGAGTACACTTGCAAGATAAATGTGACACTTTCTAATGTCACAATGGAGGGACAACTACGCAGGTTGATTTTAGTGCTGCTCATCGTGGACTATATTGCTGTCATTGTTCATTTGAGTCAAAGCATACAGTTTGAAAACGAGGCGCGGCTCCAACTAGAAAACAATGTGTTGATGCATTGGATGTGCTGAATGTGCATATTAAGGCAGTACAGGAGGAGGCGCACATTAATAATCCTCCAGGACTGAATTACCCGGCCTACAAATCATATTTCAGCTGTAAGGTAACTTGCTGGTTTGGTATAGCGCCCCAAAAAACACTCAAACATTTTTATGTATTTTTTTCCTCAGTGAAAATTAAATGCAAAAATTACCATTCCCATTAAAGTCTTGACTCATATCGCAGTTTGATTTTTTGCATATCGTAGCTACAGCTCTGTTTCAAACTCCACATCCTAAGTTAACAAAACATCCCAACAAAGGCTTTATATTACAAATATGACGTCTCAAGCCCAATCTGAGATGAGTCTGGTGACATAACCATGACATCATCAGGGTTGTTTCCTCAAACTAAAAAGAGCTCCTTTCAGATCCACAGAATACATTATGCAACTGCTTTCATAAATAGGAATCTTCATGACAAGCGGCCCTTTAAAACTACTAGCAGGAAGATGAGTTTGTTTTCATTCACAGTGCACAACTGTCTCTCCAAGATTACTAAAAGTTTGTGCAGCACTGGATGCACGACACAGAGATGCAGAGTAAAGGATGTGTATTACGATCGCTGCGCTTGTCAAATTTAATGCAAGTCAGACAGAGGAGTAACCACCTCCTCCACAGCTACACTCCAGTAGTCACGTTTGTATTGTTAGAGCGTCTCTTGTAATTTTAGCTTTTAATGTATGAGAGAATCAATGGGAGAGTTCCCCATGCAGGAAGCAGCCCCACTGTGCACGTATGACTAAACATCATGGCCACATGTGTCCTGCCATTCTTCCTCGACCCCCTGAGAGCTCTGCAGTGAGAGAGCATGATTTCCCACTGTTTCATGTTTGACTTAAACCTGCAGGCAGTCACAGGCTTTGTTACGCAGACTTCAAGGTTATCAGCTGCCCTTCGGAGTGCATTTAGAGCCACTACAGGAGCGACACCACCTGTGTTTATTCTTCACAGTGCTACACACTGCTCCCAATACCAAGATGAGACTGTTGTTCATGTGATGCATTTGTTACTTGGTTCCTTTTTTAATTTATTCTATGTTATTATGCGTTTTTCTTTTAGTTATTTTTGTTTTCTAGTGACAGTATCGAGTTCTCATATCTAAATGACAAAGACACAGCAGCATTTAACCAAGTTTGGCCTCAAGTACTTGGCCAAGTTAAGATTGTCCTCATGATAAAAAAGAAACCAGTATTGACTGTAGCTACACAGTGGGACACAGAAATCAGCCTCCAGGTCAAAGTCAGATGCTTGGTGACACACTTCCTCCTGCTTTGCTGTTTTTTTAATAACTGTTTGTACAAATGACCAGTGTTGTGAGCTTCCTGAGGACAGTCGTATTATTCATTTGCTAATCTGTCACACATGACATTTTAACACTTATCAGATTCCGGTGTACCTTTAAGGAAAGATGTGAGCTGCGTTTGAAGTTCCTCAAAAGAAAGACACACTGTTAACTTTTGTGTTAACAGTGTCCTCTGCCTTCTCTTTGTCTCTTTCAGTCCTCTCCACTGCGGCTCCCATCCCGCCCGCACCCCGTCGGGCCCCGTTCCGTCCAGCCTCCCCTCGCCGCAGGAGGAAACACCGCAAACGCATCAGCAAAGCAGCCATCAGAGCCATGATCATGTAGAGCTGCAGGTGAGAGGAGGGAGGGGTGATGATCCATACTGAGTAACCTGAGGCAGCATGGGGCTTAATGAGAGAAAATATTGAGCACAGCGTTAGTTCAGGCAGGACACGATGTCAAGCTCAGCTCACATCCCAGCTACATCAGCTGATCTCAGACAAGCTCAATCAACTGATAGATCACATGATTCCTTTCTATGCAACCAATTGGCGAATCTCATTCAGGGCACCTTATTTAAACTGCTGTGGCCTGCCTACTGTTGCTGCTTCCTCTGCAAGCTGCTTTGCAACCCGCCTCCACCCCAGCTCCTTATTTTCATGCTGTGTCTGACTTATCAATGTCATTTCTGTTTGTCACTGATGCTGCTCTCTTCTGTTCCTGTGGGGTCTTTGCTGCTGCTTTCCCTGTCTAGGCTTTCCATGTAGGCGCATGGAAGGGCAGGGAGGTTTGCCCTCTCTCTGCATCAGGCTTTCCTCATTTGCGCATGGAAGGGCAGAGAGGCCCCAGAACAGAGCCACACCACCAAATATAATACTGCATATAATACAGCTTAACAATAAGTTTCTTGCCGCAGTCAAACTCTGTGAGGCTGAATGCCAGAAAAAGAATATGATATTGCAGATACTAATCTTACAGATTTATGTTTTTCTGGCACGTGTTTGACTTAATTTCATTGATTAACATCTTTACCACTGCTTTAAAAGTGGCTTGCGCTGCTGAAAAAAAAAATCTGCATTTGCACAGAAGCATGGAGGTGAAATGAAAAATATATGTACAGAATTTGTCATTAAATCAGTTAATTTGGACCCTTTAATAAGACATCATAAGCAATACATTGGGGCAGATAAAACCAGTGACAACAGTCTTTTGTGAAAAAGTAAGATGAATTTATCTGTGTGTGTAGAAATAAATTGAAAATAACCTTATTATTTTCTCTTTTCCTGACAGGAAGTGGCAAAGCTAACCAAAAGCCAGACACATTGCACCAAAGGAACATGGAGAGACAAGAAACATGGGCTTCTTGAATGTGGGATGATTGACTCTGTGAACAGATGCTGAGAAATCAACAGAGGTGATGGGACAGCTTTAAAGAAAATCACCTTTCCTGCTCCAGAGCTGCCGCAGGGCGTTCAGCTTCATGGATATAATAAAAGTGCAATCTTATGAACTCTTTGGAATGGAGGATATCTGTCACACTAAACACTGGATTTCATTTGTATGAACCACAAATCCCATTAACCTGGATCAATGGAAGCTTATCAGATGCCCAAAGCTAGACTGGTGGTCTCTTCTTGCAGTTGGCAGCCATTGATTGGCCGCTTAAACACTTTTGACTTTGAGCTCGACTACTGATTGGCCCACAGTTGGAGAACTGGACTGTGACTTGGACTAAGAAGTCGTAATTAGGGGCTAAATGTGGAGCTCAAGACGAAACTGGAGACGTGGAGAACTGGATTTCTACACATGGGACGATAACTGGAAACTGGAGAGTGCAGCTCAGGCCTCAATGCCAAACATTACTGTTATCCTACAATGTCTGAATCTAACTTTATCTAACACTGGAGTAGCCATACACTGATCATACTACATTTACTAGAGAAGTGCTCGACCGTGTACTGTAGCTTAATGTACTGGAAAATATCGATAACTTGCATTTTGTACTACTGCCAGATCAAAATGGAATAACAACCGAATGCCTGCCTAGATAACATGCTATGAATATCCACATTAAAGCAAGTCTTAAAGACCTGGCTTTTAGAGATCGCTGTGAGCCAGCTATAGCCAACACTGTATGTATAAATGCTTTTAGAAAAATGATTCGGGGGGGAAAAAAGAAAAACTTTATTTCTTAACTTATTTAAAAAAAAAGGAGGATATGAAGTCCTCCAGTTCTCAAGTGTAATTATTGTTGCAGACATGTTTCAGATTATAATTATTGGTTGTACAACTGTTACTGTTATGAATGTTATTTTTAATAAAAAAATAAAAATGTTCAACAAATATAAAGTTTGTGTATCTGCCTGTTTCAGATCTTGTGTACATGTTTGAGTGTGCATGTATGTCATGTCTGTGTGACTTAAGGTCCAGTGTGTAAGATATAGGGGGATTTAGTGGAATCTAGCAGTAAGATTGAAGACGGCCCGCTAACCTAGCACATGCTAATATGTGGTCATCTTTGTTTTTTAAACTAAAGGAAAAGTATCCAGATGTTCAGGAAGTTCTTACCGGGAGCCAAATTATCTGCAGAGGTTTATCTGCAGTTTCACGTTAGTCAGTGTTTCTGTAATCTTGCGTGGCATGTTAGAGATGCTGTTAGCCTAGCCCATGCTAATGTGTGTTTACCTTATTTCTGATTAAGATGTTCAGTTGTTTTTTACTGCAGAGGTCTCTTCCTCTCCAAAACAAACAGACCTGTTGATTCAAACTGATAAAAAACACTGAATAAAGCAGTTTCTCATTAAAAATGTCAGTGTTTTTCCGACGCTGTCCTCTCAGAGGTGCCTCTAACTATGGTGGCCAATGCAAAAATGCTTAAAAATAAAATGGCCCTATTTAGACACAGTGTTAGGTTTGTCAGTTCTGGTGGTTGAACATGGTGATCTCTGTAGATGAGGACCTGTTCCCTATGTAAATATAAACGGCTCATTCTAGGGTAACAAAAACCCAACAATTCTAATTTTCAGGTGATTGTAGACTAAAGTAAACATACTCATTACATTATGTTCCATTCCTGCCAATATGTCCCCCTAAGTCCTCCACACTGGACCTTTAAATGTTAAAAGAACATGCACATGCATGCATATGACTGCATGTGCATGCACAGTGTGTGTGCGTTTGGCTGTGTATGTGCACTCATACAGTAGACTCCTCGGCTAGTCTCTGCCCTGTGACTGAACGCCCCTGCAGCTCTGTCACGCAAAGCAAGGCAGGGGTCAGCAGAAATGTCTGGTTGCTATAGGAACTCGCCGACGGACGTGTCAACACAGAAGTATCGTATGGTGAAAGAGAGACGAGGGAGTGGGGGGGTGTCAGTCCAGGAATGGACAGAAGATGAACGACGGAGAGGGAGAGGGAGGAAGACAGGGTGAAGGCCCAGTTAGGGGTGGAGTGAGATGAAACATCACCGTGAAGTGAGACGGAGAGAAAGACAGCAGGGACAGAAAAATTAAATGGAAATAAGAGTATTAAAATAAAAAGGCTATGAAAATATGCAAGGGAGTAGAGAGTGGAAGACAGAGGTCTGTGAGAAAGATCATTTAAGAAGGAGAGGCTGCTTAAATGTCATTCTGTTGTGTAACTAACAGGGTTTCCCCCTGCAAAGCTAATTCGGTCAGCAGATTCTCTTCTTTAAGAGTGATGACTCAGCGTGTACTTTACCAGGCCTCAAGGTACATAAACACACAAGCACACACACACTTTTAAGTCTGCCTGGATATGGCTTAAATTTGCCATGAAGATGAACTCTAAATCCAAGTCACTGTTGTCGTCTGAAAAACCCAAACCTGTGATTTTGGTCTGATTCCATTTAAAGGGACATTTTGACGGGACAGATTTGAGGAATGTCCCCGTTTTCAATACTGTAATTGTTACTATTTTTATAGCATCACAAGTCATGCCAGAGGGTGCAGCTCTGAGTCACAGTGAAAAAGACGGCACCAGTAAGAATCTTAATGTGATCTGATGTGAAATCTACCACAAACATAAACACCGACGCTAAAGTTACAGCTATTAATAAGTAGGAGGAAGAAATAATAGGAAGGAGATGACTTAGAGATGATCCAAGGCTGTTTTTAAAGCACTTAAAATTCAGAAGAGGCGCCAGTATGTTTGTTCCTAGAGTGAAACAAGAGAAGACAAGATAAGATAAGATAAGACTTAATTCACTGCCCATTTACATAGAAACTTGTCTTGCATCTAAACAATTAACAGAATGATATAAAAACATCTGTATGGTCACCCTACAGTAATCAGTCAAGGACTCTGGATGAAGAAATTTGTGTTTTTGAGCAACAGATGAGGAGTCTGGATGGAGAGGTGCAGCATTAGTGATAGTGATTCTATCACATTAATGCATTGATAATCATAATGTAAAACACATTATTCTTAACTGGCCATTCTGCATAGTGAGTGCTCTTACTTTTGATGCTTAAGGTATATTTTGATGCCAATACTACGCCTACGCAGAAAGCCTCCTCCATGCGCCTGCGTTGAAAGCCTAAGGCGGAATTAAGACATCTCTCCACCCCTCCACACGCTTATGTGGAAAGCCTTAAGGCAGAGAGAGCAAACCTCCCTGCCCTTCCATGCGCCTACATGGAAAGCCTACAGCAGCAGCAAAGACCCCTCGAGAAATAGAAAGGGGCCAGCATCAATGACAACAGAATGACACTGATAAGTCAGAGACAACATGAAAAGAGGTGGAGGTGTGTTGCAAAGCTTCTTACAGAGCAACAGTAGGCAGGCCAGAGCAGTTTAAATAGGGTGCACGGAGTGATATTTGCCGATCAGTTGCATAGACGGGAATCGTGTGATCTATCAGCTGCTTCATCAGTTGATTGGGCTGTTTGAGATCAGCTGATGTAGCTGGGATGTGAGCTGAGCTTGACATCGTGTCCTACCTGAACTAACGCTATGCTTTATTTAAGTACTTTAAGCACTTGTTCCTCCATAGATATGGTACAAATTTGGACTGAAAGCTTTTTGGTTGAAGCCCAGTGTGAGGCTATTTTGGGGTAAGAAATCAGTCATATGGCCACAAACAGACTTACTCTTTGCTCAGAGTATACTGCAGTTTATTCAGGAATTGTTTTTGTTGCTCTGACCCTTCTTTATCAGTTATGATGACATTGTACTCACCAAAGTAACTGCTTTCTTCTGGGAATGCATCCCTTTGACAAAGTCCAATAAAACACAAGCAGTGAGACAATGAGACAGGCATGTAAACTAGCTGACAGTGTTGTCATGTTCTCAGAGTTTGAGAGTTTACTCTGTGAGTATAACGGTGTCATTGATGACAGGAATTAAAATATGATTGATGTTTCATTTAACGGGAATCATACATTAACAGTCATTGATTGGCTGCTTCTTCCCTCTTCTCTCCTAAGATGCTCTTTTGTGGGTTGAGAAAATTCTCCAGTTTTGCTGACAAAACTCTTTCAGGCACCAAATGGACTAAATGAAAAATACACTGTCATCAAGATAAAATCAAGACCGTTTTTCTTAGTTCCTCTAAAGTGGCCATTTTTTCGGATTTCAACCAAAAATCTTTTTTCTTCTGCTTTCTTCCCTCAGTTATCTTTCTCGTTGAAATTATTTTCCTCCGCTCCTCTTCTGTCCCCTTTTTTTTTTACTCCTCTTTCCTAAAAATTTCCATCTTCCACCAAATTTTTCCTTCTTGAATTCTCCGTCTCTTCTCCTCTCCTCCTGTAAGTCATGACCCTGCAGTTTGGTCCACCAGCCAATAGGCATCTAGGTGTGAGGTTGTGTGGTGTAATGAACCAACGAGGGTGAGCCAAAGTTCAGACAGGTCACCGAGGCCAGACAGACTCTCTGCTACTGATGAACTCTGCTGTGTGTGTGTGCATAGGCAGGAGTGGGCATGTGCAAGTGGCTGCCTGCCATACCTGTGGTGTCCCTCTGACGGGTGTGTGTGACTGTGTCCGTGTGTTGTGAAACAAATGGAGAGTGTGTCCTCTGGCACGGTGTCCCCATGTGAGCGGCTTAATGAGCTGGTAGCTGGCAGCCAATCACGGTCACCGGCAACCTCCGAGGTCGCACCATGGCGTCGTGTGTAAACAGTGCGGTCGTCCCGCCTACATTTGACGCACACCTGACAAGGCGCACTCACACACTTAGTGGCGAGGTCACAGCGGTTAGGGCACAGTTTTAGCAGATAAACAGACACAGATGCTTACATGCATATATGTAGACGGGATACAGTCACACACACACACACACACACACAGAGACACACACACACACACACACACACACACACACACACACACACACACACACACACACACAGACACACACACACACACACACACACACACACACAGACACACACACACACACACACACACACACACACACACGCACAGACACACCTTCCTGACTCACCGCTGTGTGTTTGTGTTTATGTGTGTGTGAGATGTCATCCCTTTCACCTGAGGGGAGACACAGTATGATTCCCCTGAGAATGACTCACTATGAGCTGACTCCAGCTGAGTGTGCTTTTACAACACACACACACACACACACACACACACACACACACACACACACACACACACTGTTCTGTGTCATATCTTATTCACATTTCTGCACAATTATCTGAGGTTTCAACAGCAGATTGATCAGCAGGGTTAAAAAAAGGACTGAAGCAACAAAAAGGCTGAGGTTTCCATTTAAAACACAATGTTTGACCAGTTTTCACATCAGAAATGACCAAATACACAGGTTGAGTTAAGACCAATAAGCACCAGGAGGTCCGTTTGTATAAAGTCTATTTAGATTAATACAGTAATAAATAAAGTTAACATTATCAGGTCTTAAAATCTTCATTTACTGAGTTCAATCTGGGTCATGTCAACAAACAATGGGAATTTTCCAACCAGTGTCCACACTGTGTTGAATATTATAATATATTTTTTAAGACCCATAATGATCATGTTGCACAATTATACAAGTCTTGTGAAGGAAAATTAAACATTCACAGGCAAATTCACAAAGAACAGATTGCGGCCGCTGATAGCTCCATGAATAGCACATCACTTGCATCCACTATCTTGTCCATCTCAAAAGATTCTGTGCTAATAATATCACAGTGCAAACACAACCATAAAATGTTGCAGCTGAGAGCAGTCTGCCCTTTTTGATTCTGTTTGTGTTGTTCCAACAAATTTTGCCTTTGCAGAAAAAAAACAAAAACAAAACAAAGGCAGAGTGAAAAGAAAACAGGAATTTTTCACACTGTAAACTACAGGTCCTGGCTGATTAGGAGCAGAGGCATTCCTCAAAACCTCAGGCTAGAAACTGGAAACTGGAAATTCTGGGTGTTACACCGCTTATAAAAATGATTCACTACCATGACACTGACAATGCTGATAATTTCAGTGTAACTGTGTGTGCCTATTAGCGCTGATGTTTGTGAATTCAACTGTTTTTGTAATGAGGCTCATTTGCCTAAAAAAAAGTGCAATTCTGCAGCTAATGTATGCATATTACCTAATTACTATTACCTATTACCTTTAAATATGTACAAAAGTTTAGGAGCACCAAGTCACAATTTGCTTGGCAGCGCAGTTAGGGGTGCATTTCACTCTTTACAGGTGCTTTGAAAAATACACGGTTTCTTTTATTCTTATTTGTGCAGGTCCAGCAGCTGCAAAAGCCACTCACTTTTTTGTAACTTCACCCCTCAGTTTCTGTGCAGCCATGAGGGTCAATATAATGTAAATTCTGTCAACTGCACATGACTGCAGGTAACCGTGTCCACGTGTGCCAACATCCAATGTAGAATAAACAGAACCACATACAAACTCGTGCAGTTGTCTATCTGAATTCATTTTGAGTATATCAATGTGTCAGAGCTTTAACCTGCTCTATGACATAGAGCTTGGCTACCCCTGGTTTACGATAATTCAATGTAGCAATGAGCCATTAAAAGAAATATTCTTTATATGATTTTAAAAAATCCAGTGTAAGGAGTTTAAAATAGGAATAAAGTGACACCATTCCTTAATTTCAGGTAAATTCTTGCATAATGTACTATTCCAAAAATTAAATAGCTCTCTGCCTCCCCTGAAAAAGACATTGTTGATCTCAACGGGACATACCTGGTTAAAAATGGGTTAAATTAAAATAATAAGCGAAAGATTTCGTTCAGGCTAAATCACCACGAGGCTCATCATTAAATTCCTGAATGCAAGGCTGAACTAACCAAACATTCTGATATCCAAAATTGAAAGCACAGGTGCTAATTTTGTCTTTGTGCCCAATACCTTCCCACATTTTCCACAACATCCAAAATTGTTTTGAAAGTCAAGGAGTAAAACTACATTTTAGCATTTAGTAGCATTAATTAGGACCTTTATCAATATTTCTGTGAGGAAGTGTACTTCCTCTACACAGTCATTCAGGTAGTTTAGCAGCCAGTAGCAAGTTTGTTAGCTTTATTGGAGGATGAATAGGTGGGTTTCATCAGCATACAGTGGTAAACAACCTTTGCATTCTGCTGTCTGACAAAAATCTGTTTTTGTAAGAGTGAGATCACAATTTTAAATTTAATTTGATGCCAATTTAATCTTGATTGTTTGTTTATTTATTTAATTAATACAAGGAAAATCATGTAAATAAAAAGCCACGTGGACTCAGATTTAATTCATTTGTTGGTCAGACTTTCAGAAAGCGCTTCATGCCAGCGAGTTAGAAAATTTGGCTCAGTCTGCCTCTTATTGTGACAGACTGTGTCAATATTATCTGTCTGTCCCAATGGGGAAGTGAATCTCCCTCACTCCGTTTGTTTCACTCTCTGGAGGAAACCCAGATGACCACCCCACCCGACCGACAACACACACATACACAGACACACAGTCTCCCTCGGCCACAATAGTGTTGTCATGTGGTGAGAGTGTGTTTGTATGGGCAGGGCTGGTAGTTTGGTCTCCCTGTTGTTTGCTGTGGGGGTGTTGTGGCTCCATGTGCAGCCGTGTCTAAACCCCTACGCTTTGTCCTCAGTCCACTCTCTGTCACAGGACACACACATGCACACCCATGTGCACGTTATTCTGAACACACATTTGCAAATTTGACTCTCAAACACCAAGTAAACTGGAAAACACATTCTGGCTTTGCTCTGGACGTAAACTGAGAAGCTGGAATTGACTGTAGGGAGCTGTTGTGTTCTTCATCTCAAATCTGTCTTCTGTCCTCTGTGTTTGTCAAACTTATGACTACATACTCAAGGACCTTTCATCTATTGACTGATCTATTTTATACAGTCATTAACTGCTGACGCCTCACTCCTCTTAAGCAGCCAGTATGGACCACAAGTGATGAACAAATTCACAAGGCAAGGCTAAATCCAAAAAGCCTGGGCCTTCGTCCTCGCTCAAAAGCTGATACCCCTGGAAAAGTTGGGTCTCATTTTGCACTGGAGCATCTGCTAATTAATTTCATATCTGATCTGTTATGATCCAGTACAGTTAGGCATGATATGAGATGAATAAATCCCTGTTTTGGTTATCTTCACTGCCATCTTGTCTCTAGGGGAGCCAGGAGAGACAACTGAGTGAGATTCAGCTGTTCTGTGTTTAGGAGAGGAGAGGGAGGTAGTGAGGTATTTAATTAAACATTTTGTCCAGCTCATACTAATTCCTCAACTTATCAGATACCGCCGCTTTGTCAGTGATTTCAGTGTCAGACACTAACATAAAGAGGTACCTTTCGTGGTGGTACCATATGCCAGACAGTGTCAGTTTGAAAGGTCGCCAGTAACAATGTCATATATAGAGCCCGAAAGTCCCTATAGGGCAGGCGTGAGGGGAGATGGATGGGTCCAACAAGCTCCGCACTTTCATCCGAGAGCCCACTGTTAGCTTCCCATGTGACTGCTGAACCAAATCATGTTTTTTTCTAAACCTAACTGCCTGTTTTTGTTGCCTAAACCTAAACACCTGCCCTTGTTGTGAAAAGAAATAAACTTAAGTACAAGGTGATTTACTGACGTTGTAAGCATCTTTTTAGAGAAGAATATATGCATGTAAGGAGCAGAAACTGTATATTTCCTGTTAAAACTAAAGCGTATTTTTATGTGAGGATAAGTAGCGTATCATATGTAGACGTTAAGGTCCAGCGACAAAGCGGCAATATCAGACAAGCTGGGATGAGAATGCATTGATGTGCCCAAGGTTTGTCAACATAACCTGTCCACTCTGGTTACATCTTGATAATGTACCCTGCATATCTCCTCCCCTTCATTCCTGTACTGTCATGCATATACACACTGGACACACAGCCTGCCCTGTACCCACATGTTCCCAGACACACCTGGCAGAGATCTGCACTCTACTGAGTGCATTTTTTTAGTTTTTTTTTTTTAAGTAATAATTTCTATGTATTCAGTCTACCTAATTTTGTACTATAACAGCTTTGAAAAAAAGCTCAAATTGAAAATGGCTGCCAAAAGCGTCATCAGATTCCTGATATTTAGATGGTCAGGTCCCAAGTAAGTCAAGTCTCACAGAAGTCAAAGTCCAATTCAAGTCTCAAGTCAATGATTTATGTGACTTAAATCTGGCGTCCAACTCCTAAAACCAAATCTTAACCGCCTAAACATTCTTTTAAAGAAGTGAAAACCACCCAAAATGACCTCACTTGCCAAAAATGTCCAAATTCAAGAAGTACAAAGGCTCACATACAAAGTCATCGCTCCGTATTTGTCATCATTTTAGCTCTACACACAATAGCTTGATACTCAGTCTTCCCGCACATCATCCTGCACAGTTTCCTGTTATTATCTTATAAGAGCTGAAGTCATAATTACTGGGCGGTATGGGTGTGTAAGGGAAAATCAATAGATAGTGCCTGTCTAGCATCTATCTGTCATACTTAGAATCAGTTTTCTCTCCCACAAACAGAAGTTACACTTTCTTGCTATTTCTGCACCTTGTTGGACCTGGATCTTTTAACCTGTCTATATACTGGCGACAATTGTACAGGGTTTCATAATTAATATATTTTTGTCCAAAGGGAAATTAACTTCACTCCACTGGTTGCTCAGTTCACAGGGTCTGAACAGGGTTTTCGACCATGCCCTCATCCTTGGTCTGAAAATACCTGAAGAGAGTTTATTTGCTCAGGGACCCTAAGCCAGTTGTTCATTAACCCTGATTTCAGTCCTTGGAAATAAAGCTGGAGTGGCACTAGAGCCAGCAGATCCCAGGACAGCTAGAAGTATTTTAAGAACAAGTTTATTTGTCCCAGGGCTCTTGGTTACGGTAACCAGGCATTAGCTCATTTCCAGATATCCAGTGAGGTTTACAGAAGTGAAACGAGAAGTGCATGCTCGACCATTTCTTCTCTTCGTCCTTTTGTTCGCAAAGAAGTGCTAAGATCCATTTTTTCCCCTCCTATATTCCCTCTTTTTTTCATCACGCTGTTCTCATCACGCTGCTCTGCACTTGTTCCTCACATGAAAACTGGAGGGAAGCAACACAGAAAGAGGAAATGTTCTTTCTTTCTAACCAGAACTATATTTGTCCCTGGTTTCTTGTGGGGTGTGGTGTAATGTGGCCCCCCTGTTGCAACATTTTTGCATGTACTCACATCCTCAAAAGCACACATACACTTTTCCTGATGGACTGTTATGCAGAAGTCTCACCATTGAAAATATTTTGTGACTAAATAACCGAAAATAACCTCAATTCATGTTTACATCAGTCGTTTGGTTCCTTTACTTTCATAGAAACGTGCCTCGCTGTGTGAGTGTGCATTTGAAAGACCTGAAATTTGAGAAATGATATGAATAATAAATACTGCAGTGTAAAAAAGAAACACACAACAATAAGTAATAATCAAAACATAGTCAAAATTTTATTGATTCTATCTGGAAAATCCACAAATGTTCATGTCCCTGAAATTTTCAATTTAAGAACATGAATTCATGAAACTAAGACAGTGTATTATTACTATTAAATGAATAAATAAATGTTGCTATTTGCAACCCTGAACTGATTTATGAACTTGGACAAAAACGTTCTTACACTCTCATATACACAATATGGCCTAAAGTGGTTGGATGTCCACATACTTTGTTTTGGGGTGGTTTTCAGGATTTGGGTAAACCCTTTAGTTGCAATGATGGTAAGTCTCACTGCAGCGTACGTAAATATATACATACAATGATAATTTAGACAATAATGTGTTTATAACGTTGTGCAGCAGTTTGGGGAGGACCCTTCCCAACTCGGTCTCACTCTGAAGTCCTCGAAAACTGGCACTTGGTCAGTGACTTTCAGTGTCAGACACTGATGAAAAAAGCCATCCTTTCCATGTCAGCATGACACGCAGCTGGTTGCACTTATTGTTTAACGGCACCTGGCATCAGTGGGAAAACACGGCAGGACAACAACAAAAGGGCAGGTCCAGCAAGCCACCATCTTTCACCAAGGAGGCCAACGTTTGCTTCCCATAAGACTGTAAAGCCAAACCCTCTTCTTTTTAGTTTAACAGCACCCTGCAATGTCAGGGGGAAACACAGGGGGACGAGAACGAAACTTAAGGTGGCAGAAGTCCATGTAGCGTGGGTGGGAGGGGTGGTGGAAAGATCCAGTCACTGACTTTCACCCAGGAGAGGTGTTCACATCCCGTAAGATTGCAAAGCCAAGCCGTGTTCTTTTTGCATAAACCCAACCACGTGTGTTAGTTGTTGGAGGAAAAAAAACGTCAATTCACCAACGTAGTGCCTTTATTTTGAGAGAGACTGTATGTAAATGGTCAATTTCCTGTGAAAACAGAGATGTATTTTGACAGAAGACAATGCATGTAACAGGCAGAACTTTATACGGCATCCCAGAACGCCAACAACCAACGCACTCAGGGTACCTTGCACGTTGTACCTGGACGTGGGAGGTCCATGACCAAGCGTCGATGTGTGACGAGGTTGGAGTGAAAATGTGTTGGTCCAGAGCATCACTCATAACTTTATGTAAACTCCGCCATCCTTATATCGAAGGAGAATAAACAGTGATGAGATCTCCAGTAGGTGTTTTGCTAAACGTAACGTTATCTTGTACACTTTATTATCTTTGTGACAAGAGGGGACAGTGGAGGACAGCTAATGCCTGAGAGTTTTTGGAGTCTTTTTTGCGTTCTAGTGTGGACAGAGATTTGTAAAAATGAAAAGGGGGGAAAATATGTTTTCAGAAATAAGTGTATACCTGCAGAAAGGGGCTCAAAACATTTTCTTTTCTGATTTCCTAAATCAGAGTACCTTACCTTGAAGTAACTCCGCTGCAGTTTTGCTTCTTTAACTTTGTTTCGTTTTACCCTCTCACCTTCTCGTCACTCACTCTTTGGTTTTGTTATCAGTCCTACCTCACACTCAGCACTCTCACTCTGTAATGACCCTGATCTCTCTCTCACTCTGTCACTCTCTAATCCGCTGTTGTCCTCACTGGCCCAGTGGTTATTATGCTGTAGCTCAGTTGCCCTGTCATAGCCTTTCCTTATAGGACGTGTGTGTGCATGTGGTGTCCCATTTTCTGTGCAAGTGTGTTTTCTCTCTGATTAAAAAGTGCTCAGTGCTGATTCAGCGCGTCTACTCGGTTAAACCATCAACAATCGAGTCACACACTATTAAACACACGAAATTACACACACATCCAAATAACAAGAGGCTGCAGCTCTTTATCCGATATTGAAGGAGCTTGTGTACACAGTGTGTGTGTGTGTGTGTGTGTGTGTGTGTGTGTGTGTGTGTGTGTGTGTGTGTGTGTGTGTGTGTGTGTGTAAAAACAAAGCTGTGTTTGTGTGTGTGTGTTTTACGATTTTGGTGATGTGCATTTAGTATTTGAGTGAAACCCTACATTATGTGTGTGTGTGTTTACTGTACCTATATGTGTGTGTGTGTATTTGTGCCCACGCTGGTGAATTTGTGGGCACGTGTCTGTGTGTGCCATGTGCTTGTTTGTACAGCACGACTGTTTGTTCCCTGTACTGTATTTGCATGTGTGTGCATGTTTGTGTGTCTGAGCGTGTGTGTACGTTTGTGCATGTGCCTGCATATCAGTGCGAGTTCAGTACAGTGGAAACTCTGACAGCGGAGGTGTGCCGCAGCCTTGGAGGCTTTAGCTTATGTAAGAGGCCAGGTGTATCTGTTTATTATACACGCCCAATGACCAAACACACATAAACACACATTAATAGGTTTATCAAACACACTGGGTGATACAAGACAAAGACTGACAAACACCTTATCACTTTTGGTGAATGACTGTTGCCCTGGAAAAAGATTTTTGAATGAGTGAGAAATCACGCAGCTGCACGAAGTGTCAAATACAGAGGAAGCTGCTAAGATACTGGGCCAGATAAATGAAACTCTGGAAGAAATATGCATGTGCATTCTTCAGATTTATAAAGCCGTGTGTACGCCTGATTCTGTTTTATAAATGTCAATTATTGTGGCGCTGGGCACACATGCCTCACTTCCACACCCACGGTTTGCCATAAATGGATGTAGAAATGCCCTTAAACATATGTTTACATGTCGATACTTGTACCCTGCACCATTGCTTAGACCGGTCAATAAAAACAGAACAACAAAGATGGAATGCAGTTGGACATGTTTTTACATTTAGTTTTTCTAACTGATATTTACTTGTCTTGAACATGTTATTATCAAAATTTTTACGAGATTTTTATTTTGAACTCGTCTTGAACACATTCTTACTGAGACTTTTTATGTGTGTATGTTCTGTTTTATGATTGTTTTGTTGTGTGTGGACCTCAAGAAGGGTGGCTGCTGCCTTGAGCCCTGTTTCCACCAAGCAGTACAGTACAGTTCAGTTCAGTACGCTTTTTTTCCATCTCCACTGTGAAAAGTCATGGATGGTACCAATGAAACCCAATCCCCCTCTGTTGGGGTACCTAGCACACAGATCTGGTACTAAAAGGTGGAGCTGTGAACACTGCAGTCTGTGATTGGTCAGTAGAGGACGGTCACTCTGCTCAGGGCTGAGTTGTGTCTGGTTTTGAGGCTCATGTAACCACTGTTCATACTGTGGAGAGTTTTATTAGTAAACTGTAACTATAAAATGAAAGGATGTTTTGCTGCCTCTCACAGCAGCTGGAGTCGGAGAAAAAAATAACTTAATTCACTGGGCCGACTGCTGGCGACTTTTAAGGTGGAACGTTAACTGTAATTTTACTCAATGCATGAGTTGACGACATGAATCCATCAACACACCTTAAATTTCACTGTGACAGCTTTGACCATCACTTTAGTTTTTATATGACAGACACTTTCAGTAATAAGTGGATCATTCCTGTGGGCTACAGCAACACTAAACCCCTGAGCTTGCCTGAGAAGGACTAAATGCACAAACATGCTATTTTTAAATATCCCATAGAGAGAGACTCTCACTGCAGCCTGTTTTACTTTGTTCTGAAAATGTCGGCGTGCAGTCTCGTTCTGTGGACGACAAACGAGGTGCAGACTGATAAAGGAGGAAACACAGTGAGTGCTGGACGGAGCAGTGAGTGACAACAACCCCGCCCACATTTAGAGGTACTGTTTGCAGTGGAAACACTAGGATCTAGGTACCATGTCTGAAGGTTACTTTTGATTCCAAAATACCGAAAGTGTTTGGTGGAAATGGGGCTTCAGTGGCAGTTAACAGGGATCCGAGTGAAGAATAAAGAATGACAAAAATATAGTAAAGAAAGTGCGATGACGCTGCCTGTGTCGCATCAGCGAGGTTCTCCAACCTTGCCAGAGCAGTAGTCAATACACACAGCTGTGGATATTTGTTGCGTCTGTACCACTAATTCATCACATTTCTGTAAACCATCATCTGCTAATATTCCAATCATCACTATTATTAAATGTCAGAGGGATGGTAAATGACTCATTCATGTCCAAAACTGACTTTACAAAGTGCTTTATAGGACAAAATTAAATGATTACTAACAGGGAGATGAATATAAATTAAATTTATCACTCATAGATAGTTTTAAATTAACATTATAAATGCACCTTTGATTGACATTTTACAGAATGCCTTATAGCTGGCAAAAAATAATAAGACAATCAGTGAAATTGGCACAACTGAAAACAATGTTAGCCATCTCTCATCTTAGCCTGTACTTAATCTCGTCAGTGTTCCATCACCTGCAGCTGTCTCAGTCTGAAGAATGCATGAGGTGCACACACTCTCACTGCACATTCTTCTATTGTAAATACCAGTTGGAGTGTGGTAAAAGGCGAACACATGGGTTTTGTGCATACATATCATTTAATCATCTGCCCCAAGTTCTTTTAAAATGTTCCCAATTTTTCTCATGCTTGTTGTCAGCCCCATTTTTTACCTGCCATTAGGAATCTTCCCCGGGGGGGTGTAACACATGGGATTACAGAAAAATAAGACTAAATGTCCAACAGGTCAGACCAATTCATTTTTCTGTACAGAGGAAAACACCATCTACTTGTCAGTTCTCTCCCAAACATGAACTAAAAGAGGACATTTCCTCAATCTCACAAATGCCTCACTTCAAACAGATCATCAGCTGTTCAACACTCCACCACTACACTTATCAGCCCTTTCTCCCTTCAGTTCTTATCTCTCTGTCTCGCTCCTTCGATGACAGCTGAAAAAATACGACGACAGGCTTTTCAAAAAGTCACAAGTCAACACTCAACATCCTCTCTTTCTTTTTACCCCCCCCCTGCAGCAGTATACCACCGCACCCCCCTCTGTCTGTTTCTCTGGATGTTGACAATGGCATTTTCTGTGACCAAGTGACTAAGACTCAAAGAATGTGAGTCTGTGTGTGACTTAGTGTGTGTGTCCCCCTCTCCGTACTGTCACAGGCTGTCAGGGCCAGAGAGAGACAGAGAGATGAGTCTGACAAAATGACAGCAGGACTGTATTTCAGTCCCCCATTGTGACCAAGCTGGGGTCATGGACCTGGTGTGACTGAAAAAGGAGAGGGTGGGGAGAGAAGACAATGCAAGGCTACTTTGAATGCTGTCGAGTGTGAGACAGCATTTCACAAAGGCTCATTCAAGAAAGTCACATCTTATTTTATATCCCTGAATAAATGTAGTTTTTCTTGTCAAAATAAATTGAAGTGTCAAGCAGCTATTTGTGTTATTTTATGAAAATATTTCAAGGCTAACAGGTCTTCATTTTCCAAAGTAATGAATATTTTTCTCTGTTTTCATTTTCAGCAGACAAACAGCAAGTCTTAAAGTGAATCACATGGTTCATCAGAGTACAGCTGCAACAATTGATTTTTCAGCCTTACGGTGGCAGTAAAACAATTTGACATATCAGGTTAGGTTAGCAAACTCAGTGTCTTTGTTTAAAACAATGCCCGAAACATATTTATTTATTTTTATTACACACTCATATTTATCTGGTCTTAGCCTATGTTCAATGTTTTTACTGCTGTTTTTATCTCGATGGTGTATACTATTATATTTGTCATAAAGCACTTTGTAACTGGGTTTTGAAAAGTGCTATACAAATAAAGTCTATTATTATTATTATTATTATTATTATTATTATTATTATTATTATTATTATTATTATTATTATTGTTGTTATTATTGTATAGCTATCACCCAACCCATTCTCACACTATGGTCTCCTCGGTGAAAGTCCTATTTTGTTTGATCCATCCACCTCCCCTCCCTCCCATCCTACGTGGAAGTCAGTTGCTCGCAGCATCAAATATTGTCGTGGATGGGTTAACACTGGAGTTAGTTAAAAGCCCAGTGCATCTCAAAAAGACACTAAAGGGTGCCTTTGGCGATGATATCACACAAAATCAGAGAACAGGCTGTATCACCTTACAAAGCTGTAATGATGAACTTGGTAGAAAACAGCTGCCCACGTTCACATGCAACAGATGCAGTGCAACATTAACATTATTTTGGAGTCTTGTTTCAGTCCAATATGAATTCTGCTTTTAGCTCTGTTTTAGTCTCAAACTAAGTCTGAAGAAATATCTTGGTCTTCAGCTACCAGATGTTCCACTTTTTTCATAACTTTGTCAGCTATTTGGTGAAGGTATGAAGGTAGAGCGAATTGGATTTGGCAAGGCTTATTTGCTGAAAACAGCAATCCTGAAAGGCTGGCTGTTGATCAGTATATCGGAATATCGGTAGTTTGATTCCCGACTCCTCCAGCCCGCATGTCAAGGTATCCTTGAGCAAAATACTGAACCCCAAGTTGCTCCCGATGGCTGCTCCATCGGTATGTGAGTGCGAGTGAAAGGTTACTGCGTAGCAGGTGGCACCCTGTACCGTAGTGTGTGTATGGCTGAATGTGACATGTACTTACTTACTTATCATTTGACTTTAGCTCATGTTGCCAAAGACTGATTCAATATAGTTTTTCTGAAGGAACTTTTTTTTTCCTTTTTGTTACCTGGATAAAGTAATACACAATTTTATTCCTTTTCTATTTTTATTTTTGGAATATTTTTGTGGCATTGTACCTTTTTTGGACAGAAACAGTATAAGTGGCAAACAAGAAACAGACAGGAAGAGGCATGACAAACACATCTAGAAGAAATCAATCTACAGTCATTTTTAAAGAAATCACATTTCATTGCATCTATTTTAAACTTTTAAACTAGATTCAAGGTCAGACAGTGTTTTTCAGAGGCCTGATTTTGTGGTAATTATTTTTGCGTACCACACTGGCAGAGAGAGAAAAATATCTCTCTATAGATTACACAATATCTTGCTTGTTTATATAAAAGGGATGATTCTCTAAAGATGTTTAGAAGGAGAGAATAATTATGTTTTAGCATCTGCATGCTATTTCATTTTACTGCCACGACATATTAACACCTGCGCAGTGACAGTTTGTTTGTATAGTGGGCATGTGTGAATGTGTGTTTGGGTGCACGTGTGTTTTGCATCGGAGCAGTGTTTTCCAGCTCCTGAGACAGGAAGTGCTACCTTAGCGACATGAGGAAAACACAGGAAGTACAAACTGCATGCTTCGAATTCCAGCAAACTCTTACAGCAGTGATGGAGCGAGAGCCTGAACCAGACAGAGAGCCAGAGAGAGAGACAGAGAACAATGAGCAGCACACAGTTTCACCAAAAAGACACAAATGTTCAAACTGGAGTCACACAGATGGCTAGACACACACAAAAGGTCAATTATGAAGCCGTGGAAAGAAAAGACAATTATGGCAGATATGGGCGAACATGCACGTATCTCCAGAAACAGTCGCAGGAATGTTACTCGTGTCTCACAGCAATAATAAACTCAGTGCACAAATACATCCACCTGTGGGCCAACAGTTCAGACAGAAATTTAAACACAGAAAAACAAAAACAAAAAAAAAAACTATCCTCTCAATTTTGACAGCCAGAGATAGACTGAGTTTGTTAAACTGATGAATTTGTATATAATGGAAGACCAACCATTGTTACATGAAGAAATAATAATGATTTTACCTTTCACATTTATAATAGAGGTAACTGTTCATGCTTTGAACATAGAGGGATAAAGCTGTTCTGTACACGAGTTGCTGGAGTTTGACCTTTTCAGACTTTTTCACTTCTCTATGCATCTTGAAAGTAGGTGAAGTTGTGCCGGAAATCCCTACTCTGCTTCTACATCCTTTGAAGGGAACTCAAAAAATTTTTAGGAACTTTGCCCAGATGGTCAGCTTGAGTGATGAGAGTACTTATGTTAAAGTCCTCTGTGTGTCCCTGGTGTAGAATTTACAGAAATGTGTGCAGTAATAGCATTCTGTGTTGGATTACTGTTTCGAGGGTGTGTGTGAAAAATTACTGCAGATGATTCGCCCCTGTGACAAGACCTAATGTTAGCTTTAAAGAGCTCTATATTTGCATTGATCTGTAGGTCTATTCATCTTTTTAATCAAGAATTTAAACACAGGAATGTAAGAAACTGTAAGATACTGTAATTAAAGTAGATATAAGGACACAAAAAGGTAAATTAATGATATTCTGATATTTGTGTCACAACTGCATAAGTCACTCAGCTCAAAAAAACTCCAGTTCCCCTGACCATTTGTAGTTGGATTATTCTTCCCCATCAGCCCAATCTCACTCAGGGCGTCAAAAACAGTGGTTGTTCAGTGACCCTTGGCGTCTGATTCCAACACACAAGGCAACCTTTTGTGTCTGTATGAGACATACTGGGCTTTCAGCTCATCCCAATGTAAACCTATAATGATGTAGTATAAAGAATGAGAAAGTCTAAGTAGGTTGGGAGGTAGGGGTGGTGGAGGGGTCAAACAAACACAGGAGTTTTACCCAGGACGCCGGTGTTTGTGTTCTGTGTGAAACAGTGAGTTTTTTTAATCACATAGTAACACATTCTCCCTCCAACCTCATCCAGAAACGACGTGCAAGGTACCCTGGGTGCATTGGTTATTGACGTTCTGGGACACCATGTCACGTTCTTTCTGTTACATGCATTGTCTTCTTTTCACAGGAAATATACTGTTTACATAGAGTCTCTTTCAAAATAAAAGCACTACATTGGTACAACACCATAAACTGACATTTGGTTTTTTTTTCCTTCAACAGCTAACGCATGTGGTTGGGTTTAGGCATTAACACTGCTCTCCCAGGTGAAAGCCGGTGTTTGTTGGACCCATCCACCACCTCTCTCACCCACCCTACACAGACTTTTGCCACCTTAACCTTCATTCTTGCCCCGCCCATTTCCCCCTTACGCCATCGGGCAGCGTTAAACTATAACAGTGACCAACTGCATGTCATGCTGATGCTAAAGGATGACTTTTTTCATCGGTGTCTGACGCTGCAAGTCACTGCCCAAGTGTCATATTTCAACGAGTGACACTGGGTTCTACATGGTTAACGTGACATGTGTGTCATTTGGCAAACATCACATAATTATGGAAGTTACATGACAAACACGTATTTTAGCCCAGACAATGATCTTTTCTCTAAGCCTAACCAAGTACCTTTGCTGCCTAAAGCTTAAGTATTTTTGGTGAACAAACCTTTTTTCCTGTGAACACGGAAGTTCATATTGAAAAGACATTATGCATGTCATAAGCAGAAATTGACACACCCACCCTGAGCGTGCAAATCTGATGGTAGAGAGGTACCTAGAGCATCATAGCTTGCAGCATAAGGCCACTGACTAAGCTGCCATATTTGATGAGTTGGGAGTAAGAACATGTTGTCCCCTTTAACACTTCACACTTCAGAACATTCTTACAGTATGTAGCTATCTCTCAATCTTGGCTTCCACAAGGTGAGCTTGTCCCTTCAAGGTGTTAAATCATAACTCAAGTTCAAGCTATAAAAGTAAACTTTCCTCAACCTTATAAATAAAGATGCTTGTTTTCACCATTTTTCCAAGTTTTTAAAAGTCATTTTCTTCCTTGCTTCATGGATGCATATGTAATTCTACTTGGATATGATCCAGTGTTTCAGGGAACGTACGTGTTCATACACTACACTACAAAGTGGCCACAGGCATTTCTGACCACTTCCAAATGTGCTTTGGGTGATCAGATTCTCAGTGCGTCTTTGGTGCATTTACACCTGTATTTTTAGCTGTTTGTAATCTGATTTTAAAGGCAGGTCTAAAACAGTGTCCGTGTTCATCACTAAGCTGGCTGACATGCTGATCTCCCAAAAACCTGCTCTATTGTTCGTAAAGTCCTCTTCTCTAAAGTTCTCCCTCATCTTCTCTCAGTGCTATGTTCCTACCTCCTCCTCCTCCTCCTCTTCTTCCATGTGGCCTTGTATCACCTCTCTCACCCGTCTTCTGTCTCTCACTCCATTGCTCTTTCCCTCGTCCTCCTCCTCCTCTCTCTGCTCTCTCAGCCTCGCTGTTTGTCAGCCGAGCTTGTGGGTGACGTTATTATGTTGGCATAGATTATGCCGGGCCAAACACTGGCTGGATTTACTCCTCTGCTGCTCTCGCTCCCCTCCCTTTCTCCATTCTTATCCTTCCCCTCAATTTGAGCTGCCTCCCTTCCTTCCTCTGCACCTTTCTCCCCCAGTTTTTATACCTCTTTATGTCTCCTTGTCTTCCTCCCTGCTTTTCTATCTATTTCTCTCACTACACTCCCTCGTTAGTCAGCCCTCTTGCTCCTCCATTAACTTATTCCCCCCTTGTCCCCTCTTGACCTCCTCTGTACCTGTTTTTCTATTCTGTCCTCCCTCTCTCCTGACTCCCTTCCTTTCCTCATCTTCCTTGACTGCTCGTGACACCTTTCACCTCCTTTTACCTCTCCCTCCTCCCATTTCTCTCTCTCAATTTTTCCTCTGTCGTTCCATCTGCATCCTTCTCTGCACAACATGGTTAAAAGTATGTGGACACATAAACATTACAACCACATGTGATTGTTAAACATCTAATTCCAACACCATGGGCATTACAGTAATGGCACAGAGAAAAGAAGATTTTCTTTTTAGGAAATTACATTTAAAAAGCCGGGAATATATTTTATTAGAGGAGCAGATGATTTTGTATCAGTTTAATTCTGTCCAGTTTAACCTACAGGAGTTTGTTGTGTAATGTATTTTGCTGTCACAGAGGAAATATACTCCTGATAAGTGAAACAAGTGGAAAGTGTCTCCTGGTGTCTTCACTGCAGAAGAGCACCAAGGACAAAATCATCCATCAAGCTGCCAAGAATTTTTGCAATATCTCAAAATGTCATGGACCTCAAAAAGACTGACAAGCGAATTTACAAAAATGGATTGCAGCAGCCGACAGCACCCTGAACTGACCATCACTTGTGACCGCTACCTGAGCCATCTAGAGCTCCGATTCACAGAGGACACTAATGTTATCAAAGCACAACCAAACAGTTAATGTTTAAAGCTGAGTGCACTTTGCCCCTTTTTTTGCTTCTGATTGTAATAATCAATGTGGCAAAGTATTCTGCCTCGACAATTATAATGGCAGAGGCAAAAAGAAAACTGGCATTTTCAGACTGTTCGCTACTGTACAAGTTTAGTCATCACTAACTCTCTAAAGATGCTAATAATTTAACCAACACATTCTTACTGTGACCTCGTCACACAGATGTTTGGTCATGGACTTTCCACATGGACATATAACCTGCAAGATACCCTGGGTGCATTGGTTGTGGACATTCTGGGACACCGTGTCAATTTCAGCCTATTACATGCATCAGAACATCCTACCGTTTTCACAGGAAATGTACAGTTTGCATACAGTCTCTTTCAAAATAAAGACTATGGCAGTACAACACTACAAACTGACATTTTTTTTTCCTTCAACAACAAACGCACGTGGTTATGTTTAGCCAGCACACACACTTGGTTGGGTTTAGGCAACAAAAGCACGTGGTTGGGTTTAGGAAAGAAGAACAGGGTTTGGTTTTACAATCTTACAGGAAGCAAATATCAGCCTCTCCTGGGTGAAAGTCAGTGGTTGGTGGATCCAGCCACGACCCCTCTAACCCACCCCACTTGGACTTTTTTGCCCTTTTAACTTACGTTGTTGTTCTGCTGTGTTTCTCCCTGACGCCGCCGGGCATAGTTGCACAACAACGGCAACAGGCCTTGTATCATGCCGACTTGAAAGGACAGCTTTTTCGTCAGCGTCTGACACCAGAAGTCACTGCCCAAATGCTGATATTCGACGAGTTCGGAGTGAAATCTGGTTGATTTAATGGATACCGTGTGTGGCTAGTGCCGATCTTCGTGAATCTGACTGTTTTGAAATGAGCCTCATTTGCATAGAAAGGGGACAATCGACCCAGATGTGTGTATATTACCTCATTAAAATGTGTGCAAATAACAGTTCGGGGTGCATGTCACACTTTGCAGATGCTCTAAGAATTACACAATTTCTTTTTGTTTTATTTGTGCAGGTTTAGCGGCCGCAAAAGCCGTGCAATCCTTTTTGTGAAATCACTCATGAGAATCTTTTTTGAAAACATCCAGAAAAAGTCCTGATCGCCTCCAACTGTCTGACAACAGAATCTAAGTATGTGGCTGATAGACAAGCTTTAACGGAAATGTTTCCCACATGAGTTTTCAAAAGAAAAGGCTTAAAGGCTGAGGACTCACTTCTTTGGGACTAATATTATCTCAGAGAACCCATTCAACGACAAGAGCGTTAGTAAGGTCAGCCTCTGACGTTGGGGATATAGCCTGCCTT
This sequence comes from Cephalopholis sonnerati, assembly GCA_019142605.1. Classification (NCBI taxonomy): domain Eukaryota; kingdom Metazoa; phylum Chordata; class Actinopteri; order Perciformes; family Serranidae; genus Cephalopholis; species Cephalopholis sonnerati. The sequence goes on along the minus strand of JAGQAX010000003.1, from coordinate 40,643,355 downwards.
GCAGTTTGTGTTCCACTTCATCACAAAGGCCTTGGATGGGGTTGAGGTCAGGGCTCTGTGCAGGCCAGTAAAAACAGCCCCAGTGTCCACATACTCATGGCTATACAGTCTGTTTTTACCTTTAATATCCTTCTCTTTCATTATCCCTCCATCTTGTTCACTCATTATCCTCTCTTCCCCTTCTTTATCCATGCACCGTGCACTTAAAAACTCTGAGAAAAGTTTCACTCCTCGGCCTGTTCTCCGTACCTGCATCCCTCTCTCCCCTGTCTTCCTCCCCTACCCCACCCCTCCCTCGCTCTCCGTCTCTCTCTGTTCTGACAGTGTGATCCATGGGGGCATTATCTTTCCATTATCTGTCCATCCCATAATCGTTTCCCTCACCTCGCCCGGCGTCTCTGGAGAATATTAATCAGCTCACAGACAAGTCTAATCACTGCTCTGGGGCTATAACGGGAGCTGCAGTCCATCAGGCACTAACCACACACACACAAAGACACACATGCAAGCACCGTATCCAATTAGTCTGTTACTCTCTCCTGCTTCCTCTCCCACTGTGTTCACGTAAATCATAAAATAAAAAGTTTAGCACATATGGATGAGGCTATTATCAAAACTGAGATACACAAGCACCTGCGATTTGTCAGGTAAACGCCTTAACTTCACACAGAATGTACATTCCAACAGGTTATATATTACCTTACCATGGTGTGTGGTATCAGTCAGGCAGACAAGCCTTAGTAGCATCAGTTAAAGCTTAAACAGGCAAAACATGTGACCTTCAAGACACTGAAGATAGCATAATGGTTGTGCTAGGCATAGCATCTTCCAAACAGCTGTCATCTTGGGCTTTTCGTGCTGTATTAAGGGTTTACCGAGAATAATGAGAAAAGCAAACAACTTAAGAATCACTTTAAGAGATGGATGGAAACTGCTTCTGGATTTGAGGAGGCAAAAAGGGAACATTTATGCAAGCAGTCTGGCCACAACCAGGCAAAACACATCCAGATTTAACACGAAAACATAAGAATTCAACATGGGGACACATATTACAACTCACTAAGCCCCGCACCATTGTGATGGCCTGTTTAGCTGTACATGGAGCTCACACTGTCAAACTGCAAGCCCTGAAGAAATGCTTTCAATTTTGGGGAGAAAAACAAAAAATGAATTTTAGAGATAAGTGGACAGAAGGGTCTACAATGTAAAGGATATATCCAGGAAGCAGTGGAAAAAAAGGTTAAAATTGATTGCAGATTGCAGTGTAAAAGTGAACCAAACCACCACATCTTTTACTAAAGTAGGTTAGGTCTTATTCACTGTCATAATCACAAAAAAAGCAAAAGCAATGTGTATGCACATTCAGTAGACTATACCCTCAGCTAACCCGCTGGCTAGCTAACCCTACACTTTTCAGGGTTTGAGAAACGTATATCTCCTTACAACCTTATAACCTTGGTGTCATTATTGCACGTACCCCGGGCACAATGTTTAGCCCAGTGGTTCCCAGCTGGTGGGATGTGGGTCCATTGTGAACACACCGCAAGTGCATGCTAGTGCATCAAGTTTGTAAAAAACACAGAATTTATTTGACCCTGAATGTTTGAAACTATGTGGACCTTCAACTGATGATTAAAAAGAAATCTGGACCCTGTTGCTGGAAAAGTTGGGAAGTACTGGTTTAGCTCAAAATCCACAAAACCAGCCTGAAAATTATGGAAATCTGAAATGATTGCATAAGAGTCTGTATAGCACAGCCATGTAGTTGTTGAGCCCTTGCCAGAGCTGGCTGATGCTACACTATGAATGGCCATTCTGCCATCGAGGGGTGGGACTTAGCAAAAGGTCAATTGACCGATCCAAAGTCCCAGCCCACCTTAGTTACTGTTGCTAGGTCAGACGAGCTTGACAAAAGAAATAGTGCCAATTTTGTTTAGCTGGGTGCCACAGAATATATGAGACAGATAGCTTCAAGAAGTTGGCAGCAAAGACTGCAGTCTACAATGGAAGGAGGTATTCACAATGGGCTGCAACACCTCATGTATACCCAAATAAATAACACCTAAAGTTACTTCAGGGTAGCCTTACGGAGATAATATAAACAAAGGAATATTAGCCTTGAAATTTTGTTGTCTTTTCAACATACAGCATTTTCATGTACAACAGGAAAGGGAAAAGCTGACAAAGGTTCTGTCAGTTGCTCAGTTGTTACTGAAAATACAGAGAGAAAAGAGGCAGCGCTTACTAAGGGTCAGTTGTTGGGCCATTCATTGTTATGATCTGACCAAGTTTGACCAGTATGTTTGTCGAAATAGTTGTGATGCATGGGGTTATTAGTGAAGTGTCAAGTATTTATAATTGTAAGAACAGTGTCTTGACTGAACTACAACCAAAAACAAGTCAGGTGCTGATTCTGTCAGCTAATAACCAGAAAATGACTCTCTCCTTGGCACAGTAACAACAATGCTGGACGGCTGAGGAACAAAAAGAAAAGTGGTCTTGCTTGACTTCCTTATCTTTTTGCATTATGTAGAGAGGCAACATAAGAGAGGCCCTGTTTGGTGTCAGCAGTACAGGAGATCTGATGGTTTGGGAAATGTTTTACTGGCCCCTGAAACCCACTGAATACCATCTGCACTGTATCTTTACCATGTTCATTCATTCATTCATTCATGACTATAGTTTTTCCAAACTAAGATGAACATATCAATGTTTTTTCTGAGTCTCAATCAGAGGGTGTATCACGTGTCGTACATATAGAAAGCTTTCTGAGACAAATGAGTGAGTTTATAAAATATAAACTTGACTTGATGAAACAGCAGCTTAAGGGATGTGTAGTTTCTAAATGGTTCCAGGGACGTTACAGCAACTTTTACTGCCATTTCACTGGTTTTATTTCAGTGATTTTTACTGCGCCAGGATCTCAACCCCAATCAGCACCCACGGGATGAGGTAGAAAGGGGTTACAGCTAAACTGTGCAGCTGTCCAATTTGCAGAAATGCATTCATTTTGCATCTGGCATCTTGTAGAATCTACGTCCGCACAGATTCATGTTTCTCTAAAGGCCAAAGGGGATGCAATACAGCCTATTAGAAACAAGACAGATGAACCAAATAAACTGTTACAAACTATAATATCAAGGACGGACTAACATCAGCACTTTCTCTGTGATGGCAACCTAACTCAGACTTATTGTATTTGATTTCTCTCTTTTCTTTTAATTTTTAAGTCACTGGATATCTTAGTGTACACACACACACTGTTAGTATTACACTGAATCCACCAAGGCATCAAGCCATGTTTTATCCCATAAATCCTTCTGCAGCACATTTTAATCCAAATGGCAGAAGGAGAAAAGGGCAAAAGATGAAAGAATAGAGTGTTTTTTCCCCCCAACAGACCTCTTTTCTTCCAGAATGATCTTGATTATGAATGGCTGCCCTGAGGAGGACGAGAGGAGGAGGAGGAGAGCAGAGAAGAGGAGGAGAGAGAGGGAGGGATGAAAGGAGGAGAGGAGTGGAAGATCAGAAGCTGAGGAATGTTCGCCATGGGAGCGCACGGGCACTAAACACACATGAAACCACGAATGTCCACATGCATGTGCATGCAGATATGTACCCATAAACAGGCAGTAAAGGAGTGATGCAATTAAATACCGCTCACACACGCCATGTAAAGATGTGGTGTGCAGAGGCAACTGAAAGGCTCCAAATTCTCCCCTTTAAACAGGTTGAGGGAGGTGGAGGATGAGTTAGGGAGGAGTGTAGCGTGAGGTGGGATGTTGTGGAAAGATAAGGGATGAGGGGTTACGTGAGGAAGTATTTGAATGTGTGTGTATGTGTGTGTGTAGATAGGCTATAAATCCCAAGGGGGACTGCAGCAGACACAGCTGTTTCCCACCCGTCCAGATGTCGGAGGAGAAAGAGAGACGGAGGAACATACAGAGGGAGAGAGACATGCACAGACCTATACTGTACACATCAAAGACAGTAGAGTAACACACATGCATACCCAAACACACACACATACACATTGCAGATGGTGTTAGGACTCAATGAGAGCATCAGCAAAAGCTTTGAACTCTGTGAACAAGCTTTTCTGCTTCACTGCAGTAATCGTGTTGGAGACACAAACGTCGGCTCCAACATACAGCAACTGCTGATGGAGGCTGCTGGAGGACAGTAAGAAGAGAGTGATGTAGGTCTGAATGGTCGGCCATGTTACAGTAGCAGCTGGCCGGCCTGGTAATCTTGGCTGTGATAACACAAAATGTTCATTCGGTTCCATGTGTTAAAGGGAGAGTTCTGATTTTTTAAGTAGGGCTGTATGACTTATTTATCCATATTCCATACATCCATATATATCCATATTATTTATATCAATACAGATTTAAGTGTATCCTATATGTACAATATTCCAGCCACTTTACCTGCTGTCAGACAACCCTTTCCAACAGGGAACTGAAAATGTTATATTGCTCTTTTCAAAGCCACCAGACTGCACTGACAAAAATAGAAATTTTACTTCACTGAACACAGGAGTTGCTGGTCTTCTGCTGCCTTGATTGGCTGTTTGTGTCATTGTGTGACTTGAGTGAACCCTTTAAAACAGGGGTATTAAACATATGGCCCCTGGGTCCAATCCAGCCCCCCTAAATGACTTTGCACACAGGTTGATGCACTTGTCAAGGCTGAGAGGTGCCAGGTTTCAGGAGCAAGTTAGGCTTTTCCACCCTGAATACAGTTCTCTGAAAAAACAATAAATACTTACTGTAGTCATATTTAAAAAATAGTGAACATTGTACAAACTATTGTCAACCAGCAGCTTCAATACAAAAGAATCTGTATCAGACTTCTGTCGTAAAACGATACAGGTAGAACCCTGCTGCTGAGGCACTGACAAAGTTCCAGATTGTAAATAGTTTGTAAGGCAGGGGATGATGTAACCTGCCACTTCAATAGCTTCAACTTTAGGGTAAAATTGTAAAAGAAATAAAAAATGCACATTTAGTAAAAGTGAGTAGTAAATTGACTGACTGCAGAAAAACTGAGACATATTGTTGAAATTGCACATAATTTTCTTAGTATATCTCAGGCTGCCCATCAAATATTTAGTAAATGGATGAATGTTTTCAGGACATTTTTTCCTTACACTAAAAAAGGACACATTTGAAGGGGTTGTTATTTATAAATTATGATGGAATGGTTTTACTGGTCCAGCCCACTTGAGCTTAAATTGGACTGTATGTGGCCCATGAACTTAAATGAGTTTGACACCCCTGCTTCAAAACATCAAAGTCACACAATAACACAAAGAAACTAACTGATCGAGGAAGTGGTAGACCAGCAGCTCCCGTATTCTGTGAAATAAATTAATATTTTTGTCATTGCAATACTAAATATAGCATACATTTAAACTGACATTGATTTTTTTTCAGCCAACCCTCACCTTACACTGACCACGGATAAGCTTCCTTTCTTATTGCTTAGATAGTTCATCATTTTGAAATCTGTTAACTTGCTGAGAATCAAAATTGGTTTAATATTTATCATGTGTTAAAGATGACCAGTGGAGCTCATCGTGTTTTGATTAGTAGGTCCTTGTGTTATTTGTATTCTGTGCTCTATGAGCACGAGAAATCACATGTAGGGACATGAGCATGTGAATAAGATGCTTCAGTGTTAACCTGGTCCTGCTTTCTTTTCAAGTTGTCATTAGATACAAACATTAGATAATGTTTATCACAAAGTCTTGTGCAATAGAGCATGCCTCCCTTCAGGTTTGAGCATGTGAAATGCAAATACAATCCATGAGGGACTTTTCCAGAACACACTGAAAAATAAACCACAATAATGTGTCTTGTGCTAATATTGTGTCATCAATCATTGTTTTAAGACACAATGAAAAACTATTCAGTTTACTTAGGCAAAGCATTGATCTGGTGCTGTCTTTCTATCTTAACTTTAATGTTTTAAGTCACTATTTGAAACAAAAATTAATATATTTATAAGCAAAATAACACACAGAGGTTCTTCTGGTTCTGCTGAAGAGAGAAAGCTCTGTTGTATTTTATGATGGCGACACATCAGCTCTATAGCAAGGCGTAACAGCTCTGTTTCCCCAGAGTCTGACACCAAAATGGAGCAAAATATTCACTACTATCTACTCACTGTACCACTATGTTCCATCCAAACACTCAGACTACATGTTTTAGTCCAGCAAGTGTCCATAAACTTTTTGTAAAGAAAAAAGAAGCATGACACCAATAATCACACCTGAAAAAATAAATGCTTTCATAATTATTTTCAAGTGTTGGCAAGATTGCTTTTCGGATGATGATCTGCCTTTGATAAGATTAATGCAAACCATGAAATGGAGTTTTATACAAAATTTAAACCGTCTCATCTTCACATTTGTCATGAGGAGTGGAGCTGGTGAACTTAAACACAGATTACAGGCAACAGCAGCTCACAGAAACAGCTTAGGTAGTGCAGGTAAGGCAAAACTGAGCAGAACAGAACAAAACCAAGATCTTAAATACAAACTAATCTGACGAGGGAATGAAGTGCAGGTGAAGAGACTGATGGAGCAGCTCAGCTGAGGGGAATGAGGTGATTAGGCAGGAGCAGGGCGCGACTGTGGCCATGACAATGTTGAGAAAAAACTGTGACGCAAAGCAACATCCACTATTAGTCTGCATACGACAATATTTCAAATTTGATACAGGTCATGTGAACACCGCAGTTTTACCGTCTGTTTACGGCCAGCTTTATGTGTTGGCATGGGTATATTGGACACAAAACAGACATGCATGCCCAAAGAAAAAGCCCATATTTGTGGGCGACACGAGAATCACGCCCACTAATAAACAATATGAAAAACTTGGATATCAACAGGTTTTTGGATATGCAACCTTTTAAGAAGATGGTTGAAGGAATGAAAGAGGAGGGCTGTTTCCGCACGGTCGAGTCTGCCACGGATGGACAACTTAAAAAAAAATCCTGGCACAAGCAACAGCTGTTCCACTTTTCCTTATTTTGAACTGATAAAAGACGTGTTAGGGCACATCAATGGAAGTATGCACTGCTGCATGTGAGCTGGAATATTAGTGGAATGTTCGTTATTATTTGCCATGTAAACAGCTTAGTGGAAATATTGCCTTTTGCAGAATAAGGGAAAAAAAACTAAATATTTTGTCCACGTAAACATAGTCAGTGTTGCAGGAGGACACCAGCTAACCGTCCCATCTAATGTCTGTCCAATGCATCTGTCTTCTTTTAAGTGTACAACATCTCATTTATTTTCCCTGAAAGGTGTCAAACCAATTTCCCAGAGTACAACGTGATCACAGGGAGGAAGGGACAGGGCAGACAGTAGGTAAACACTCAAATAAAAAAACTGGCAAAAAATCTTGGGCTGAATGCTCACACCTAACATACTATTTTGGTAATTTAACCTCCCGTGATCCTGTGTCCTAATATGAGGACATTACATCTTGGGTTTGCTGCACCTTATACGTCATTCTTCTAAGTTAAGACCTGTTGTCCTCACCTGTGGACACTTTAACGTGTCATCTATTGGTAGCAAAAGCACAATACACTAATCAGTGTAAAAACAAGATGGCTGCCAACTCTGCCAGGTTAGTTTACAGCTGATTCCAACACAAAAGTGGACAAGATACAAAACCTGATCAGATGTTATGGTTGACACTTGTTTATTTATGCAAAATAATATTCATAGTTTTATTCAGCATACAAATTTGACTAATTTTAGCAACAGTAACAAGTTAAAACCCTTTTAATTACATGGATAAGTCACACACTTTGAAATTTACTTGGTTTAAATTTATAACAGTACAAATAATGTACAAAGCAAGAAATAATTTCTTTCCAGGCAATATTCAAAAAATGTTTTATGACAGGGAGGGGGGATATAATTTAAGAGGAAAACTAAATCTGAAAAAAACATTGTGTTCATACAACTTTTAAAAGTGTGTGTATTTCAGTGTGTGGGGTGGATTTATGCAACATGTTAGATGAGGAGTCAAAGGGAAGCACAACTATAGAGCACTTTAAAAAGATGTACAGACAGTATATTTAGGAGGTATGCAAACGAAGAGGGGTGATGCTGATGGGTTGGTTTATTTATTTATCTGGGCTTAGTTGAGATGGGGTTTGTATATTCAATATCTAAGACTGTTTACTTATCTATATTAATGATTGTACATAACTGAGGGATAGTTGTTGACAATTTCATTTTTAAATGAGACATGCATACTGAGAAGCAGGTAGGATTATGTAAGTGTACACTTCTGACTACTCCTTTTCATGCATGCCTGTTGATGTTTTGTTTTGTTTGTTTTTATCAAAACAAAGTAATTCATTCATTCATTCATAATTAGGAAGCTTGTTTGAGGACATTGGGACTCTATTATTATTTTATTGCAGCATTTCACATGGGGCAAAGAGATGTGACAGACTGTTCCTGTATCAGAGAAGGACATTCCTTGAAGCAAGGAAAATCCATACAGAGTTTCAAAACAAACAAATCACAAGGCTTTCAGATTTGCTGCATGATATGCAATTTTGTTTTACATAGCCATGCCCAGGCATTAAAATGATCAGCTTGTAAAAGTTTAAGACTTGAACTGTGACCTCTAATACATAGAGTTACAAAATATTGAACAAATGTTATATTGCTTGCAATTTTGTTTTTGCACAACAATGTTCAGGCATTGAAATAAACAGTTGTATACTTTATGACACACTTGTGACTATTGAAAAAACTTGTCCCCATGTGAGGACATCATTTTCTTTTCAAAAACTACTTCCTGTTTAAAGACAGTGCTTAGTTTCTTTTAACTTATCAGGTCCTACTTATCAAGAATGGCTAGGAGATATTAAAACATGCATACCAAACAAAAGCTGGGGTCTCAAGAGGTTAATGTAGATGACTATTACAGCTTGACTGCTGAGATACAACTCCAATTAGATGCAGCCCTCTCACCCAGCTTTGTCATTTGGGATCTAAATTGCGACAGCCATGGAAAGAAGCAGTAAACTGTGTTTGGCTTGACAGCATGATTGATCTGGTGTCAGCGAAGCCTGTCGGCCTTGCAGCATATCGTCTGGCTGTACCTGAAGACAGGCTGAAACACAGAAGCGAGGCGGATTGGTTTTAGTTCATAGATCTCAGTCTTGTTTTTTTTTTTCTCCAAAGACTTCACTCACCAGCAGTCTCTCTGTGTAATGTTTCACCAGGTGATATTTCTCATTTACTGTGAATCTGAGATGGAAAGATGTGATGCAAAAAATAAATGATTACACAGGTAGCTGTGATGATAAGGTTAACAACATAGAATGAAGATTAAATGATCACTATCTATTCGTGAAGACCCTGCTCCTGTGAAAAATGAAATCAGTTTTGTCAACCCTGTGTATGCAGGGCCTACGTGTCAGTGAGTCCTAATCAAAGTGTTAAAAGCTGTAGTGGTAGTGGAAGCGGTTTGTGAGTGAAAGCGGATCCTTCTACCATCAAGTCAAGTTGATGATAGGGGATGAATGCACTTTGGCTAACTCCTATCCTCCCCACACAGTGAGGGTATCACTGAAGAACGACTGTATCTATTTCCTCTTCAGGATGTTTTGGAAGTGAAAGTGGAGCCTTTTCTGTCTTTGTTCTTGTGTGTATGCGGGTACACGAACACTCAGACACACACAAACACACCGGCATCTTAACCTGCATCTGTCGCCTCTTTAAGTGGATATGTTAATATGGTGCAAGCACAGCTGCGTGTTGATGGTTGTGGGAGAAGACACAACACAGAACAGACAAAGGTGAAAACAGAGAGTCTCCTCCCTGAACCACAACTGACATTTTTAAAGAGCGTGTAGCACTTTTTATATTTTAGATAAAGGACAGAAAACAGTCCCTTTTGTATTGTTATACGCTGACAGCGGCTGAGTGACTATAGCGGGGAATATTTCTCAAGCAAACCTTTCCAAAGCACGCTGCTGAGATGGGATATATTAGACTGCTCTTTAGTTTAGACTGAGTGTATTTTACTGCCTTCCAGGAAGCCATTTGTTTCTTTTCACCTCTGTACAACACATAAAAAAGCTTGTAGGTACATAAAACAGGCGGGTCAAGTAAAACGCAAAAAAAAAACAACAACATATTTTCCTACTTTCCTCTAGTTGTATTAAGCCATACCGATAGTTTCTGGATTAATTTTCCTAGGTTTAGAGATATCCATCGCTAAGATTTTGGCTGCTGTTTCAATATGATGGAGGCAAATGTCATTTCATTCATTTATCTTATGTCAGAGTTAGATTAAAAACTTGTTGCTTGGCATAATGAAACTGTGCTGGGTTCCCACTGACAATTCTTGCCCGCTGCCTCTTAATACGCCTTTTACACCAACCCAAACTTCAGAGCAAATGTCGGCATTGTATGTTTCTGCAAACTGTGGATATGTTACATTTGTACGTTATTATGTATTATTTAACTTATGAATTAATGACTTACCACAGTCATGTGTTGGAGAAGGTATTCAGATGTATGCAGATGATACAGTCATACATGTATCTGCTGTATGACTTTGAAAATCACATCTCTCACTTAACGTTAAGAAAACAAAATTTAAATCTAAATATTAATGGACAGCATATCGAACAGGTCTCAGAGGTAAAATACCTCACCCTCATATTAGAATAGCAGCTAAAATTCAAAAAGTGTGTCAAGATGGTGAGCAGGGTTGCAACTACAAACTTACAAACATTTAGACTTGTCAGAGACCTTTAAATTAAAGGTCAGGATGCAGCTTATTCCTCCCTTACAATCTGATTGTACGCTGATGATGAGAATATGTTCATGAACAAAGTTTTCACCTCAGCCTGGTCAAAGGAAAACAGAGTCAACTTGTAGCTTTTCTGGTCATCAAATGGCAATAAAAGGATTACAAAATTATTGTCTCGCGCAGCTAAGTCAAGATGCACAATTTTACTTCTACATCAGTGTGTTCTGATGTCTATAATGTGAAATAGAAGTTGCTACTCTTTTTTTCTTCTGTTTTCCTTTCATCGTTATCTTATGATATTGTTTGTATATCATGTGCGCCATTTTTTTTTGTCTGTTTGGCTTTTCTTATCTGAAAATCACCTTGCAGAAGGGGACTGCATCAGTCAAGTTTACTATTACATGATTAGTGTTGTGCATGGCAGTTTACACACCAAAGAGCTCCATCATAGCCTGATAAAAGACGTTGTGGATTCAGCTGTGTCACTGTGAGGTGAACCACAGAAACCAACTCAAACACATCGCGGTCACTGGGGCGCAGATACTCAGCCGCCCCCAAACAACACTGGAGGTGTGAGTCTCTCAGTAGTTTATCCACACAAGGCCCATCAAGGGCAGCAGCTTTTGTATGGGCAAACCCTAATTACAGTTTGGACCGTCATGAAAAAGCTTCCGCTCTGACATCAAATACAAAGTCACTGAAGTACAAAGGCTTTCATTTTTTCCTTTGTTTCAGATGCCAGCGCAGCAGAAGGAGCGGAGGACCGAAGGGGAAGCAGCGGAAAGATAACGGGATTTCGAAAGAGCTGGCAGAGAAAGAGAATTGGACAGAGACAATAGCAGAGACAAAAATGGCAGAGCGAGACCAGGAGACAGACAAGAATGAACAAAAAATGGAAACATGATAAGAATGATGGAAGCAGAGAGAAAGAACTATATACACACACACACACACACACACATCAGACCACTGGGAATGCCATTAAGTTTGGATGTGGATGAAGTGCTAAGAGATGAAGCAGATCAGAACAATGAAACACAAAGAGATAATTCCCAAACTTCATGAGCAAATTCTCCCAGTTTCCACTTTAGCAGACTGTATCAGTCATACAGTGTGTGCGTAATTTTAAGGGACTTTTCCTAATTGTTTTCCTTTCTCCGTCAGTTAAGTTTTAACAATGGTCTATTCTGTGTTGCAGTGGACAGGAGACTGAGACACCCACACCCATGTCTGAACACGATCCAAAGTGTGTGTGTGTGTGTGTGTGTGTGTGTGTGTGTGTGTGTGTTGGATATTTTTGGGCAGGTTATTCTGATGACAGTGATGGTATGTGATGATGATAACAGTTTATTCTTGTGTTTGTGACAAAGAAATTTGGCGTGTGTGTGTGTGTTCCTGTTTGTCAGTAGATTGGACGGACAGTTTATACTGAAGATCCTGGGGAGGTGAGGGTGTGTGTGCTTTTGAGTGTGTATGTGTGAGTGTGTTTAGATAATTGCCTGTGTGTTTATGGGTGTGTTTCTGTACGTGTGTGCATTTCTTCCACATAATATCCGCTTCTACCTTTGAACTTTCCTCCAAATTCGTCTCTGTTTTGTCTCCAAAGATGGAAATTTTAATGGTTGAGAAAAAGATGATGGATGTCTGTCTCATTGTTGTGCGTTGACTGACATTTTGTGTTGTATCTTGTCCATGTAAAGTAAATGTAAAAGCAAAATAAGCTTGAAGGAATCCTTCACCTCCCCCAAATGGTCTTATATATAAATTACTCACCCTGTGTTCCGTTGAATTTGTGAAGAAAACTTCTCAAATGTCTCTGGTGAACAGAGACTCAAACCATTTGTTTACAAGCTCTCACACAACTTGTGCAGTATAATCCAAGTCTCATTTATCCAGTCCGATGCTCAGTACTTTCCAGACAGCAGGCCCTATGCGATAGGGAACTGAACGGAAAGAAAAACACATCGATGCTCTCCTTAAAGCCAAACTCCACTGACAACAACAGTCATTTTACCTCTCTGAACACGGTAGCTGCTGGTCTACCTCTGCCTCAGTCAGTTAGTTTGTATATTGCGTGACTTTGATGTTTAAAGGGTTAGTTTGGATTCATCAAAGTCACACAATCACAAAAAACAAAGTAACTGATTGAGGCAGTGGCTGATCAGCAGCTCCCGTCTTCATTCATTCTTTTATATTTTGTCGCAAAGGGGCTGGAGCCTATCCCAGCTGACGTTGGGAGAGAGAGGCAGGGTAGACCCTGGACAGGTAAGACAAACATTCACACTCACATTCACACCTACAGACAATTTAGAGTCACCAATTAACCTAAACTGTGTGCCCTTGGACTGTGGGAGGAATCTGGAGTACCCAGAGAAAGCCCATGCTGATGCAGGGAGAGCATGCAGGCTCCACACGTAAGGGCTCCCCCACCCCGATTTAGAGCCAGGAACCCGCTTGCTGTGAGGCGACAGTGCCAACCACTGTACCACTGTGCCGCCAGCTCCTGTGTTCAGTGAGGTAAAATGACTGTTTTTGTCAATGGAGTTTGGCTTTGAAAGAAACATGGATAAGTTTCACTTTCAGTTCAGTTACCTGGTGGAAAGAGCTGTCTGTCTGATAGATACTGAGCATACAACTACGTGAAAGTAAACTTTGCTTGCAAAGAACTGAAAAAAAAAAAAAAATAGAAATAGAAAAATAGAAAGCCCCGCCCCCCAAAAATTGACAAGATTGGTTCTTTAGATATGTGGCTGTCTGAATCCATGTTTTTGAGCCAGTCATTGGTGCATTGCAGGTCCAAGGCAAAAATGTTCAGCCATGGCGTTATATCATTATTAATACAGCTTATTTCACTCATGATGTGTCTTGTAACATATAAAAATACAACATGTAGCTCAGACTGGGGACGAAGGTAAATACTGAAAAGCTGCTAAAGTAGGTTTCCTCTTAAACATACACTCGTTTTAGACTCATGCATCTGAACAGTATATGTCCAGGAACTGCAGATTTTAAACCTGAGACATGACTCAGTCTAGATTTGACTCTCGCAAGAGAGTTCCTTAGAGTTTGCATGTTGTCCCTGTGTCAGCCTGGGTTTTCTTTGAGTACTCCAGCTTCCTCTCACAGTCTAAAGAGGTTAGGTTAAGGGGTAAGTTAGAGGTCAGGTTAATTGGTGACTCTAAATTGTCCGTAGGTGTGAATGTGAGTGTGAATGGTTGTCTGTCTCTGTGTGTCAGCCCTGTGATAGTCTGGTGACCTGTCCAGGGTGTACCCTGCCTCTCGCCCAGTGTTAGCTGGGATCGGCTCCACTACGCCACGACCCCCAGCAGTATAAGCAGTTACGGAAAATGAATTAATGAATACTTACTTTGAGACTTGATCGACAAAACATTCAGGTCTCAAATTTTGAGTAGAATCACAGAATAATGATAAATAAATGTAGGACAGCAACAGGTTTTCATTGAGGGGGTTCTTTAAATTCATGAAAAAAAAAACAGAAGAATCACTTTTTGTGATCACGTTTGTGTAGAGTCATTTTAATCATCCAGTTGGTACAATGTCAAAAAACAAACAGAAACTAAACTTCTGATGTTAGGTGACAACATTTTACACTTCCTCCAGACTTCAAAACAAAACTCTGATGATTAGTTTGTTTCAGGTTGACTCTTCTGGTATGTTTTCCTTCTCCGGAAAGCCAAATTGTAGACACTCATGTGACAAAACAAAAGCTGGGACAGATGATAATAAAAGCCAGGAAAACAGCAATATCCCCCTTTGTGACAGGAAGCAACAAGGTTTATGGGAAATGTGGTCTGAAACTGGAGCAAAACTAAAAGCAACACTTAACATGAGCAACAGTTACCAGAAAGTAATGACACTCATTCTCAGCACCTTGCTCATATCTTACATGTAGATCAGCCAGAGCATGAATGCTAACGTGAGTGGCTAATAACCAAGAGCAAAGAGGTCAAAGGTCAGAGCCAGACTTGCCCTCACAGTATAAATCTGTGATCCTCATGGATGGAGAAATGAGCAACAGGAGATGGTTTTTTTTTCTTACTAAGTAGTTTTCCCGGATTTTAATCATTTTGCCTCTTTTTTTTTTTTTGCTGTTTCATTTCTTGTCAGAGGTTGACCTTTTTATAAAAAAAAAAAATCCCCACCACCTCTTTCACTCATGCACCCATACACACTCACACACATACACAAAATAAACAATTTGCCCGGCTTACTGTAATCCAGGAAAACAGATTTGTTACTGTAAATCTCCTGGCGCAGCCTCTTTTTATTGTTGTCTTGTTTCATCAAAAGTCTCTGTGTTGCTTTTTTAACCCTCCATCCTGTCTCGACCTCTCACTCTATTTCTGCTCATTTCTCTCCCTCCTCCCACTTGTCTCAATCCCTTACCAACTTGTCTTGTCCCCCTTTCATATCTAAGAAGGAGACAGATTTAAGATTCATGCAGAGACAAAAACACACCCCCTGACACCAAAACACACACACACACACACACACGCACACACACACAGTATCCTCACACCAACATCTCAGGCCAAGTTCTTGACAACAGACTCCCAGCAGTCTCTGCCTCCTCCACAGCTTCATAATTGACCTTCTGTGTGTGTCTGGCCATCTGTGTGACTCCAGCCGCCCTGTTTGAACATTTTCTCTGTGAGTGCTGCTCACTGGTCCATCTCCACTTATTTTCTTTGCCCTCTCTTTCTCCTTTCCTGTCTGCCTATCCCTTCAAACCCTGCAGGCCTAAATGGAGATGACAGTATCGACCAATTTCTCCATCAAAACTCCCCTCGTCTCCTCCTCTCTCCTCTGATGGAAAATTCACTGCAGTGTTGTGCAGTTTTATCCTGTCATGCTCCTGTCCTGACTGCAATATGCTGTCAGTCATAGATGATTTTCATTTTGGTATCCAAAACTGAGAGATATAAAGTATAAGAAGACATAGTTTCAGTTGCTTTATCACAAACAGTCATGAGGCATAGAGGAGTCTGTGCTGTGTCCTGTAATTTCCTGACTGTATCTCTTTTGCCAAACTCCTGGAGACCCAAATAAAGCAGTATGCAGAGCGGTAAAGGGTAATTTTGTTTTCTTTCCTCAGAATTAAATTTGCAGGAAGCTGCTAATGTTGATGATGATAATGGTCCTGATGCTGACGACCTTGATGATGATGATTATGTTGATGAAGATGTAATGTGCCTTTGCAGCATGCAGTCATATGACAGCTGCAGAGAGTAGATCAACAGCGCCCCTCTGTGGAGAGGAGCAAAAAGTCAAACTGAGAGAAAATCATGCTGCAAAACATCCTCACTGCAGGATCTTACATTTTTCTTGTTTTAACTATTTACAACCATACATACATACTTATGTTTTTAATTTATTGAATAATTGGATCTGCTGATCACAAAGTTATTAAACAAGAAAATATTCTCCCTCTGACTAAAAAATAAATAAATATATCCAATCAGGTCTCCTTTTTTTAAACCTAGTTTTGCTGGTCACTTAAGGTCTAGAGATACTTGCATTTATTTTACAAACACCTACTTTAAATATCATTTTTAAACCCAATAACGGGCATTTAATGGTTTTAAACTGTAAGACCATCTTTAATCTGAGAGTCGATTTAATAATAGTCTGACTCACTGGATGTAGACTGTGGCTATAAGGCTGCCATTGGACGGTTGATTTTGGTGGGCATTATACCTTCCCTCCACTATCTACATTGTTACCGTTTCCAAATCTCCTTTACTACTGGGAACAACGATAACCCCCAAACTGACAACATACATGCTAAAAATGGCATGCTTTGACAAAGATTTGGATCATGCAATAAGGCACAATTGCTTTGTTGTTTCAGTATGTTCTTGTAAAGATCTACAATGACTAAAACAACTTGTAATCACACCTCAGAAAAGCCCACACTTTGTCTCTCAGGACTCTGATGCCCAATGTTGATCCATTTTCTGACACGGACAGACAGAGTTGATTTGCAGCATCTTTAAACTCTGGCAGCAGCAGCATGCACCAGTGACACTGACTTCACTAATGTATCAATCTGTTTACTTCACACGAGCCTCTGTGATACTGTGGTAATAATTTTCTGCTCGAGCCACATACAGCTGGCAAATCATCTGAGGTTTTCAGAGGTCCAGTCAGTTCCTTTTTTATTACTAAAAGTTGAGTCACACAGTGACGTACGATAGTAATGCTTTTTGTGGCGTTTTCTTTTGCTGAATCATGTTAATGACAGAGCTCAGCTGCCCCCAAGACGACTGTGATTGGTTTAAAGAAACAAAAACAAGCCAGACAATTGTTGCCCCCTACAGCAGACAGATAATCAGTGATTCTAGACCTTTGTCTCGTGCTGACACAGCACTGTGGAGTTAGATCTGGTTACGCAAGACTAATTTGATAACAAATTTAAAAAAAATCTTGTGGTATCTCAATCTATTTAAATGATACATGCATCAAAGATGATGATGATGGTGAGAGTGATGATGATCCCTGTTAACCCCACATATTTGTCACACATAGCCCAGAGCAGTTAAAGCTGCAGTAGGTAATTTATTTTATTTTTTAATTTTTTTTTAGCCATTTATTTTTTTTAATTTTACTACATCCTAAACGTTGGCTCTGTCTCCTAAAAAAATTACATTTCTGTACAACTGATTTGAAACAGCAAATACATTTTAAAGGGAGAGCCGAGAAAGTTTTGTTTTCTATTACCATAAAGAGGAAATGTTGCCAATTCATGTATCTGGCAAGTCACAAAAATGTTAGTACAGGACATGTCAGTAAAATGTTCACTGAAAAGCTTAACCAAAGTGCATTTGTTGCCTAAACCTAAAACAGGAGTCTTGATATGTACCCAAATGTTCTGGTGTCACAGACCTACACTCTACACGTCCTCCAGCCTCTTACGAAGTGTAAGTGCTACATGAATCAAGTGTTTTATTATCTGAAAGAAACATTTCTGAATGTAATCCAGGCAGCGGTACCATTGCCACAAGAGCATAGTTAAAAAAGCAGTTTAATAATATACAGACCAAATTTCCAGGAGACAGGGTTGTGACAGTAGTACATGAGGCTGGTAATCTTTAAAAAGACATCATGTTTATTTGTCTCGTCATAGAGCTCCTAATGGCATTTGGAAGAATCACAAAAACAATCAATCAATCAGAGCCAAGGAGTCTCTAACACAGCTGTCTGAACTGCGATCGAACTGTCATCTAGGCAGCGCCGACCAAATATGAATTAAGATGCTATTACTGCGCTGCCTATTTGTTGCCTCAAATGTATTTTAGTGCACTGTTTGGCTGAAAAATGAGAAATTTTGCTCCAGCTGGTCAGCGATGTTTCGTTTTGGCTCGACTGTTTTCGGCCAGGTCACACACTTTCTCATCTTACAGCTAAACAGTACACTAAAATATGTTTCTGAGAACATCTGAAGTGAGAAATAGGCAATGCAGTAACACAGCCTTGTTCAGTGCTGCCTGGTTTGACAGTTTGATCAGTTCACGAGCAGTGAAAAAAAACTTAAAAAACCTGAAAAGAGCTGAGTCAAGCTGAGGAGCAGTCTAGTGTGCTCTCAGACCACTTGAATTACAATATTATTACAGGTTATTATGGGTTTTTGCCCAGTGACGGCAAAATTAAACTGCCTAAGCAAGTTTTAAATAAAGTTTCATTGTGTCATAAAAAGAAAACATCAAGCTAAGCTCACAGAGTCAATTAAGTTAAGTTTATCTGTGAAAATAATGAAGCAAATATCAGTGGGACTGGATGAAAGAATTAAAAATAATAAGTCAGTGAGCTTTTTTATGTGGCAGGATCGTTATACTGTGTGTACTATCTTGATCTCTTATTACTTCCACATGTTCCGGATCCCCTCGTCTGCTCACTGAATGTTAAATGCACTCGTGTTTTATATCAGTCCTGAAGCATTGGCTCATGTGTTTGTGTGCATGTGTGTGTGTGCTCTTTGTATGACAGATCTCTACATGATCATAAATGTGGATGAAGAGGGCGAACGTCCGCTGTCTGCAGCAGAATGAGATAAAGATGGATTGAACTCATCGCCGAAAACCAGGAGCAGACGGACAGATCCATCTCTCACCAGCCTGTGACTGTGTGAGTGTGTGTGTGTGTAGTCATACTGTACATTTCCAAATTTAGAGACTAAAAGAAAACATATATAACCAACAGCTACTGATTTGTCTTAGTTTGAGCCCCGATGTCACCTTCAGCAATCATTCATCACTGTCACCGTCAGCAGAAATACAACACAGCACCGTGCTGCTCTCCTGTAACCTGTGAAATCTCCCTAACATGAAATCCTGTGAACTATGAATCAGAAAAGGTTACTGCAGCAATTAACAGCAACACTTATACTCTGTGCTCTCAGCCGACTGCAGTACCTCATCAAGTCCAATAAGTGGCAGCACTTCACAGCACTACAGCTGATCTGTGAGAGGTTCAATGCAGAGGAGGGGGGTTATGTTCTGGTCAAAGTACTGAGACTCCTACTTATCAGATAAAAGATAAGGACGAAGGAAATATACACATCTGTCACACTCTGGGCGATATATCAGCAGGTGATGTAACTCAGGGAGTTTCTAAACTGAGACTACAAGAAATACTGGCCTCAGTGTGTTTCAAACAAAGAGCTTGCCAGATGTATTACTACTCCTAAAACCCCTCTTAGAATTTTTATAACTGTCTGAATCACAGTCTGTTAAGTACACCGCACTTTGCACTGCGATTGGCCAGGTGTGCTGCAGAGGCCCAGAGGCAAAGAATCATTTAAATCTCTTTCTTAATATCTCTTTCTTTATTCTTCACACAACCACTTTCATCACAATTTGTGAGCTCAACTAAATGCAACACTGTGAATGTTTTTCAGGGCAGACGGTCCGAAAGTGAACACCATTAGCCTTATTTGCACAATCCTTTGCATCTCACCCTTCTCTATGATGGCAGACTTTTTGCTTCTATCTTTGAGGGCAGCCATTTAGAAGAGGTATAAATGCTTTAAGCCCAGTATACACTGTGCGATTTTGGGCCTGTCCCAGACCAAAGATGATCACTGTGAAGGAAACGTGGTGACGTCTTTGGTCGTGGTTCTAAAACGGTGGTCCTATGTTGCACAGTGAGAGAGGTTCAAAGATGGCCGTTGTCATGGTCTTGCAATCAAAGACAGCCTGGGATAAAATTCAGTGTCAGAAATTTGGGATGACCATCTCACTGTGTGACTGCTGTTACCACCTGTGTCTACTAACCAGCCAATAGAAATGCAGCATGAAATGGCGCACTGGTGCTAAACCCAAACAAACAGATGAACAGCAGCTCGCAATGGAGGCAAAACACACTTAAAGTAATGTGTGGGACTCCAGCAAAGAGGAAAATCTTGTAGAGTTGTGGCAGCAGAAGCCTTGCCTGTATGATGTGTCCACCAGCTCTTACAGTGATCGTGTTAAGAAGGACGAAGCATGACAGGAAATAGAGGTGGTGTTGCAGCTGCTAGGTGACCAACCTAACAGCTAGCAGACACACACACAGACACACCGCAGTATATCGTGCCCACAATATTCTTACCACTCTTATTCTCTATGTTGTGCTTTAAGGTTGGAGAAGTAATAGACCCAAGATTAGATCCATGTCACACAGCATAGCTGCGCTAAACTTATAAGATTTCTAAAATCTGGAGGCTTTAGATGTAGAATGTTGTACAATCCACTTCTTTTGTAGCACACTCAGTCCTTAAAGAGGTGCACTTTTATAAAGCTGAGGCATCTATGAAAGGTAGATTGATAAAAGAATGGTCAACATCAGTGTGGCAGAGGCATTTTCAAACAAAAATAATCTTGTACACCCAAGCGTTTTAGCAACGTTTCATTAATGCACTTTAAAATGCACGACCATTCATGTGCACCAGGCATGTGTGTACGGGTGTAAACAGAAAGCAGATTGCTCTCTGTGGTTAGTTGCTTAGTTACAGAAAATACTATGAAGACAGCAAAAAAATATGACCAGAGATTTCTTTGCTTGGACCGACAAGGAGGTCGAACTGTTCCTGCAAGTAACACACGAGTATAAGGTGGTCAAGGCAACAGAAAACAGACTGGGAGTCGCTGCAAAGAAAATACAGTGACATATTACAGCAGTCCAGGGAGCATTATGCATCGCCAGAGGAAGCCGTGGCAATGGGATAGGAGTTCACACACGAGAAGAACAAAATCACAAAAGGTGTGAGGACCTTGCTATAATAATTTGGCTTGACAAAGTGAACGTGGCTGTGTCTCCGTTTCCACCCTGTCCAGACTAAAACACAAGCCCAGAGTTTTCAAACGTACATGGAATCAGCAAGGTTTCTGTTTTAGGGGTTTTTCACTCACTCTACAGCTGGAAACAGCTCTTCAAAATAAAACCTCTACGTAAGAAATTCACTGGATTTCAAAATAAAGATTGTTTTTTAACCAACTTGACACGTTTGTGAGTCACTTGTGATCTACTCAGAATGGACCTGCTACCCACTTGTGGACCACAGCCCTTATTATTGTTCTCAGGGCACTGTTATGTCAGTGAGTGTGTAAAAAGTCAGTGTATCATTTTGTACTAACAGAAATTGATGCGCACATAGACCCATCATTAATGAAACTGTGGCTGTGTCTGAAATCACTCCCCATTTAGGGAGATTTATCCACCACACAGTGCCGTCAAAAATGTCCCACAATGGAACAAAAGGAAACACTTTCTTTTAACAACACCACAGTGCAATGCTCTGGATTTTATAGATATGAAATTACCACTGTGCAACTCAACTGCTGTCAGTGATAACATAAAATGATGATTCATAAGCGTTTGAAATCTCTCTGCTCACTATGGAGTAAAGCACGCAGTGTCTATAGGGAGTAGTGAATGAGTAAATGAGGGAGTGATTTTGGACACAGCTTGAGATCTTAGTGCCAACTGCCAATTTTATACTTTTACAAACAGCAAACAGAAATAATCCCGCTGGATTCATCGCCTCTTGTAATTCATTTTCAGAGCTGTTGCTGGAGCCATCATTCCACCGTCCTAGATACGCACCACCCAAGTATCCATCAACAAGGCACTCAAATGAAAGCGATTCTTCAAGTATGCTGGCATTTTAATTCTGCCCTTTTCCCCAGTAATACTCAAAACATGCTCAAAATAATCCGCTACTCATGTGGGACAAAGCTAAACACTTATCGAAACGTGCCTCTGTAAAGGTACATGTTCAACAAATGTTCCGCCCACCTTCTACGAAAAGGTCCAGAAAACTATTTTAAAAAACTACATGACTCAAACTAATGGTGAGATTTGCCTTATCAGGAAACTTTAAATGGATATTCTCCTCTCTGCAAAGCTCTTCCAAAAGCAATTTGGATGGGAGAATAATGTGATTTTGAAAAAGGCAATCTCCCAAAACAACTGCGGTGAAAAACAGCCAGTGGAGGAGCAGTAACTTATCAGGATGTGATTTAACTACCCTTTGTGCTATTCTGAGTGGGTACAAACTGTAAGTGGAAAACTGTTATTCCACCAAGTGAAGATTTATATTTCTAGAGTTGCCAAATGGGAGATATAAGTGAGAGAGAAGAAGAGAAGGTGAAAGGAAGGTCAGGGAGGTAAAGGAGACACAGACAAAATGGAGGGAGTCAGAAGGCACACAGGAACCAGTGTGGGGAAATTAACACCGTCCGCCAACCACATGTTGGTAAATTTAGGCCGAGTCTGTTACATTTGTCTATTTCACCAGTCACTTAGGAAGGTGAACGACCACTTTTAAGGTCAACAAGATGAATTTTCCCCCTCAGGCTTGTTGGGTTTTACACAAAATAGTGTCAGTTGCTGTGATCAAGGGGTGTGTACAGTCGACCTAAATTCCCTGAACCAAATCATCTCTGTTGTGTTTCTGCAACAGCATTTGAGCAGATTCTTCACTCCTGTTGTCTAGTACCTGTTAGTCTCTTACCTGGCTGAAACATTTACTCATTGGACAGATGAGATACAATCCAAGCCACAAAAGATCAAGGAGAAACCATTGAGTATAATACCTCAACATTCAGTTTCAAATTCATCCCGGCATAAGTTCCTCAAGGTCACCAGTGCATGCAAAACGACAAAAGCAGGTCTTTGAGTACGTTTTGTAAATAGCCTACAAAGGCAAAAGATCCTAACTCAGCCAACCCAATCGCCAGGACAAAAATGTTGGCATTCTACGTTTCTGCAAACCATGGATACATTACATTTGCACAGTACTATGTAGCAGATACATTATTGTTTGGATTGATGGCTGAATGTATGGAGAATGTGTTTTTTTTTTACTGTCAGCACCTTGCATGAGACGCACTCCCTAATTTTGTTGCTGTTCTTTAATGATACAGTGACAATAAAAGGCATTCTGATTCTGATTTTGACACTGCATGTTTCAGCAACACTGTGGTTATGTTTAGGCACAAAAACCACTTGGTTATAGTTTGGAAAAGATGGTGTTTTTGGTTAAAATGCCCAGTTTTGGGGGCACAATCACGGCTGGAAAGGCTGCCAATCTTTCGCTAAAAAAACATATGCTTTCCCTGGCACTATCTTAGCTGGATAAACAGTAACAGTTGCTACAAAATATCCACATTTGTTGCCTAAAAATCCACTGGAAAAACAGAGATGGGTTGCTGAAAAAGCCAACATTGTCCTTAAAAAACAGCTGGAAAGACGAAAAAAATATTTAGCGAGTCACTGCTGTTGGTCTTGAACACTGGTCTGCAGCTTGACAAACATCATGCCCTCCGCTTCCTAGTGACAGTCAGCTCGATCTTATCATCACTTTAGAAATGTTGATATGACATGTATGAAACATAAAAATGTAACTTATGTGGTTTAGAACTGGGAAAAATGTCTTTGAACGGTTCTTTTGCTGTCGAGCGAAATGAAATGTGGGCATGCTACTGGAAAATGTGTCAATTCTTTATTTTTTAATATCTATGTAAACATTTTTAAGCTCAAACTTGACCTTTGACCCCTTAAGGTACTCTACCTTTACTGTCATTGCAAAATAATTAGGTGTAATGCCAAAGCAAAAGGCATAAACTAACATTTGATCTCTCACTTTGTTGTTGACCTACAGTTAGCAACATACTGTATGATAATAACTGACTTAGATATATACATCATGACTCTATCCATTTAATATAATACAAATAAACCAGTAACAATGGTGGGTTGATTTAAGAGCAGTGAAACAAAGCCAGAAAACTTAAGTGAAGTTTAGAAATCCCTAAACTTCACTTTGTTTCTCCAGAACTTTTCATAGTTAAGGCAACACAACACAAAACTGGCATAAAGTCATTTTCAACCAAAGTGAAGTTAAGGGTTTTTCCCTTTGAGGGACCACACAGGAGAAGAGTTTGGGCTGAGGTTTCCTGCCTTGGTACGACTAGCCTTTGTAACCTTTCATCCTGTTGCCTGTCTGTTATTTCCTGCTGTCCTGCCTCAGATTTGTTTGACTTCTGCCTTCTGTTGCTGACTATTAGCCTGTTTGTTTTACAAAACAGACCCAGAGTGGGCACAGAAGACATGACAGTACAGCAGCTCTCGCAGCACTCCAGCTGGTGTCCTTTGAACCCTGGTTTCTTTTTGGCTTTGCAGAGACTTTGACTTGTCTTCCAGCTCCTGGTGGTGATTTCTAGTGTTTTACCATCAGCTAGCCCTCTGTCTTGTTCCTGATACACAAGCTACCTCTGGCTTTTTTTCCTTGGTGGCACCTCCACTGGGTAACATCCCATCAGCTTCACTATCAGCTCAACTCGTTGCCTGTGTCCTCACAACCTCTGAAGTCCTTTTTACAGAGTCTGAAACCCTGCAGATTCCTGAGTTTCTTTGTCCACTATCAGCCAGGTGCTCATGTCAACAGGCCTTCAATTTACCAGTCAAACATTCCAAGCACCAGCAGATGTCATTCATGGGTTTTCAGCTTGTCATCCTCTAGTTTGTTTACTTTGACATGTAAGGTCCAGATGTATCACATGACCAAACCAGCCAGTATCTATCCATCTATTGGGCTGATACCTTAAATAATATGTGCATGTCCCTGTCATGCATATATCATTGCATACAATAACTAATCCAAACTACAAATTGAATTTCATTCCTTTATTTCCGGCTTTCTCCTACTTGAGCATTTGCCCCACGTTTCATTGACGGTTCATGGTACACGGCTAGTTCGCAGGCTGACATGACTTTGGCCCTAATGACATTCATTATGAGCATAATTAGATGTACAACAGGCCGTCGTGGAAGCAAAGACGAATGTTGATAATTAAATTCCGGGCAAAGGTTGACTGGAGAACATGCTACGTAGATAGAGCCTGCCCTTTCTCACTGATTAGGTTATGAGCCATAGAGACAATGAGGATGACAGACAGTGAGTTATACAGAGCGTGAAAGTGACAGAATGTCAAACAGACAGACTGGGTTAGATTGACGGACAATACACAGACATGCATTAATAAAATGTTCTCCAACAGACCATCAGTCACCTTCAGTAATTAGATTAATCATTTCTCAAGTTATTATTGAGATGGACAGGCGGTTTGGTGCTGCGTCAGCAGTGATGTGGGCGATGGTGTGACAGACTGTTGTGGGAAGGAGAGAGCTGAGCCAGAAGGCCAAGCTCTCAATTTACCAGTCAATCTACACTTTGACCCTCATCTATGGTCATGAGCTCTGGGCAGTGACCGAAAGAGTGAGATTGCTGATGCGAGAGGCCAAAATGAGTTTCCCCCATCGAGTGGCTGGGCTCAGCCTTACAGGAGCTCGGACATGCGGAACTTGGAGTAAAGCCAGTGCTACTTGGCGTTGAAAGGGGCCAGCTGAGGTGGTTCAGGGGTCTGATCAGGCATGCCTCCTAGGCGCCTCCTGTGAGAGGTTTTACGGGCTCATCCAACTGGTAAGGGGCCCAGAGATCTAGAGACCTAGAACACACTGGAGGGATTATATAATTCATCTAACCTGAGAATGCCTCGGGATCCTCCAGAAGGAGCTTGAAGACATCGCTGGGAAGAGGGATGTCTCTAGTACCTTGCTTTGCCTGCTGCCTCTGCGACCCTGCCCTGAATAAGTGGATGAAAATAGGTGGATGGATAGATGGATGGATGTTTATTCTTGCAGCTGTGTATTTAAGTGTTTCGATCAGACCAATCAATTTACGTTGATGTCAGAAAACACTGCTAAAGCATAACATGCCTCCAAATCTGCCTATTCAGGCCAGTAGAGAACTACCTTTGATAAACAGTCAATAAAATGCAATCAATAAAATTTATCCATAAATGTAAGTTAGCAAGTTAACCTACTGAATACGCAGATTTGAAGTATAAAAGCATACAGCTGGCTAGCCTCCTAACTTGATGAATGGAGTAACTGCAACCTTGGCTATTTATTTAGGCACTTATTTAAATACTGATATGGTATGATATGACTTGCCAGATAGCAAAGTGTCAGTTTTAAAAATGATCTGCCAAGACTTATATGAAATATGAAGCTACAATACCAAGCTACCACCTGTAGCTAATTAGCTTAGCTTAGCTTAGCACAAAGACAGTAAGCGGAGAAACGTTCTATCTCAGGTGTGTGCAGGCTACTCCTTGACAGGGCACAATGACTCCTTGGATTCTCTGTCAGTATCTGGACAGAGCTAGGCTAGCTGATGCCGGTCTTCATGCTAAGCTACGCTAACTGGCTGCTGGCAGCAGCTTCATATTTACCGGACCCCAAATTTATGTTCCTAGGTTGGCAAAGGCATGACCCACCTTACTTTTTCTCTAATTAGCAAGTGCATGTTGCCGTTGTTGGTTGGATTGGTTAGGTTTAGGCATGAGGAGTGAGACTGGGTAGGATCAGGGTAAGAAAATCAGGGTAAGCCAATCAGAGTAAGACAGAGTAGGGCGGAAAATCGCACCAAAAGATGGACTGAAGAAGCCTCTTGGATGAGAAGTTAAACGTCTTTAAGAAACTCAGTCAATTTCCAGTTGCCTACGAGACAGCACTTAAGATCACCATGACCTGGATGACTGAGAATCTTCACTACCAAACAGATGACAACAACATTGTGAGGTTTGACATTTGCACTGTTGTTTTGCAGCACCAACTGTCTTTTGCTTTTGATGTGACCACAAAAGCATTGCCAATATCAACAGACATTTCTCGGTAGCAGAGTATGAAGAGCATTTCCAATCACAGCTTCACTTAGAATTAATAATAATGGTTACACTGATTATGTTTCAATAAATAACATCTATCCTAATCCTAATAAGCTTTATCTAAACAAAGGGATTATTTCTCACTCCAGAGAAACCCCATAACAACAACTCCGATCCGCCACATTGCCCATCAGTAAGCCGTGTCCTTGAACAGGACCTGGAGCCTCGCATCCTCACTCAGTGCTAGGTTGCCATGGATGAAAGCATCAGCTAAATGTAAGTGGAAAATGTGACAACAGGTTACCTCCACGGTGGCGGTGATGGGCTCTTCCTTTTAGCACAACAAAAACAAAGCAGTGACTGAAAGCGATCACAAAGCCTCACGCAGGAGAAGCATTAACACATGCAGTAATAAGTGATTGGCTGCCTTTTGAGTGCCATCACAAAGCAGAGTACTTATTTTGCTCCAGCTCTGCCAAGGTTAAACCAAAGTCACCGTGCTTGTCGATCACTGGGAACAGAGGAATCTCACCCGCTCTTCAGAAATGAAAAAGGCAATAGATGTAATTGGAAACAGAGTAATGTGTACATAAAGTTATCAGGGATACAGGACAAACTGGTTCAACAAGGACATGCCCCTTTTGTCCATTTAATTCCCCCTGGACTTTTATTTACACTCTGATAAATCAAAGTGTGTGTTCACTTGTGTGTCTTTACGTGAGTGTGTGTGGTGCTTATCTCAGGGTTTGCTTCTTCTGTTTCTAATGTCCACAAACATCATTACAATCATAACACTTTTGTATAAAGTATACCAACGTAACAACTGGGTGAGAGCAAATTTTAGTGATGTGCATCCCTGTCAGCACGCCATCAACAAAAAACCCATTAACACCTGAAAAAACACCATTTACACCAACATGTGTCCAGGGATCCCAGCTGTATTTTAAGATAGAGAATAGATCATGCTGTTCCAAAATAAGTGTTGCTTTGGAAGTTGGATTTCTCCCCAAACTGACAATAAAATGTCTCAAACAAAAAGTTCTTGGTATGAAAAGCATAAAAAATATGTAAATTTGCTGTCAACTCCAGTCCATCACAGAATCAACACACATATTTATCTTCTGGGTTTGTCATTTTTCCAATAATGCTTACTCCTAGAAAAACAACACAATGCACACCTGAATGTTCAATAGAATAAGGCTGTTTACACTTAAGTATGGGCAACTATCAGTCGCCTCTGGTGCGATAAGCAACTTTTAAAGATGCATAACTTCCACAGTGCCTGGGAGAGGTTGTTAAAGAGGAATATGAGGGGAATAACTTTGCATTAAAGATGAGGAAAAACTGTCCTGCCAGCAAAGGCAATATCGTTTCTGAATTTCCTGAGGCGAGTGTGAATGAAATGCAGACACATGGATAAAATGAGAATGCAGGGTGCGCGCGGGACGGAGCCATGAAAGATACAGTTGTGCTTTTTGAGACACACAAATGAACATATATGAAAACTTTACACTTTTTCACGACCTCTAAAAGGGTCCAATTTTAAGTGAAGATTTTTCCATTATCATTAATTATCACGAAATATCTGTAGCCTGTTCACAAGGTTGAATAGTTGTCAGTATTTTTTTTTGTTGTTTTTTTTTTGAAAACTCAAATTTGGAATCCTGTTCGTGTCGTGAAAGGTGTAGAGAATGATCTGGCAAGAAGCAGCTTGACAGTTTGTTAAAACGTGATTTCAGCTTTAACCAAAAAAGAGAAGATGCTGGTGGGATGCTTCAAATTAAGTGGAGAATAGTTTGAGAATCTGTCAGGAAAGAGGTGGAAAGATTTACCTTCAACATCTAGAATGACAGCACAAGCTCGTCAAGTTTACCCAAGGTACGTCCGTTCCTGCATCTCTGAGATCTGCAAATGGGGTTTATCTCCCTGAGTTGAGGCTCCCAGGCGAAGACTGTGACTACATTTAAAAGCGCAAAATATTCCAGTTTTTGCCCTTATTCCAAAAAAGACAATATTCATTCTAAGCTGTTTTCATGGCTAATGAAAATTAAGATTAAGGTGGCCTAACAGGACATTTATCACATCAAAATATGGAAAAGTGGAACAGCGGGAGCTTAAGTTTCCCAGCAGTGAACTGGTGAACTCTCTTTCATTCCTTCAATCACCTTCTTGACAAGTCAGTATTGCGAAATTTGCTCATATCAAAAATCCTGCTGATATCCAAGTCTGTCATAACATTTAAAAGTAGGTGTGCTACTGTGTGGGCTTTTCTTTTGGCCATGTGTCTCTACCCCACAGCCTTGAAAACTGTTGGTTTGTGTACAAGACAGGCAGTGTGTTGTAAACTGCAGTGAAAACCCAGACTGAGACACATATTCCAAATGAGCTGTATACATGTCCTTATTTGGAATATCCAAACAGAATACATTGTTTACATAACTTTCATCAAATTCAGAATATTGTCATATTCAGAATAATGGTGAAATATTAGTGTGCATGTAAGTGTAGTCACTGCATACAAAGCTGTGTATGTTACAATCAACAAGGTGAACCCAATCCCAGAATACAGACTCAGAGAGTGGTAAAAAAAAAAAATGGCGTTTCATTGCCGGGATATTGAATGTGGCTGTAGGGGAGAATCAAGGGGACAGAAGCTGATGGCAGGGAAGCAAAACAAGGTTGGAGGGGTTTAGCAGGGAGGCAGGTAGGAAGGAAGGTGGTGATCCATGACGGAGGAAAACTATCAATGAAAAAATACACAAGCAAAAGTCTAAGTTGAATTCACAATTCAACAGAGGCCTGAAACACGACTATACCACAGCGGCAGACACAATGATCTCGGGAGGACTGGAGAAAAGAGCCGGTGTTTTATTCTGCAGGGTTGATTACTGGATGGTTCTCAGGTGAGCGGCTGGGAGCAGGTGAGTTGAATGAATGTAATCAGGAACCCAGGAGAGTGAGGGAGTTGCCACGCCCACAGCACAGACACACAGAAAGACAGACAGCGGGAGGCGAAACAGAGGACGAGGAAAAACACAGGCAAGCTAGTGACACAGCCGGGGCTGTGACAGTGTATAGCTTTACTACAGCAACAACTTCCAACAAGAAAAAAAAATTAAAGTATGCAAAATGTAAAACTGTTATTAAATTAGTTTATTACTAAGTGAAATGTTTCAGCCATAAACTTGAACAGCAACAATATTTGTAACATGAGTGAGGCTCTGAACAAAAAGACAAACCACACACAGGCTGTATCAGCAACAATATTCACTTGGTCAAGTTCATTGTTCTGATGTAAGAATACTAAACATCTCCTCCGCTTCCCTTGACCTTCACTCTCTCTCAGGCCTCGGAATTGTAAACAGAAAGGTCGGAGGCCAAGGTCACGTGCAGCTCCCACGGAAACTGATTGACAGGTCTCTTGACTTTCCCCTGCTGACCTCTGCTCTCCCTGATCATCAGCTGGACGTCCTCATTGTCGAGGATGCGGATGAGGTCGCCCTCGGGGTCGCGGTAGTTCAGGGCGATGTCGTCCACTTTGAAGACGTTCCTAAAGAGAGACAAGAACATTGAAAGAATGATTTTAGCCTCTGGGTGTTTTCAGACTTTTAAAACCACAGACATGTTTCCCTTTTTACACTTATTCATTTGTGTATAGTACAGCGCAGGAGTCACACTCAGGTTCAAACCAAAACAATCCTACTGAGACTGAAGAATTCTGAAAAATATCTCAAGAAAAGGAAAAACAAAAGGACGTTAAAGTTGTTGTAGCTTCAATAAACAATGATCATATGTTGTAATAATTACATGTAGTAAATTAATTAGATCTAAGTTTCTCCATGACTTCATGTCATGTTAGATCATTGACTGTGCCACTGTGACTCCACACACTGGTTTATGGACTCTCAGTTTGAAGCCCTGAGTTTGGCATTTTGGCTCTCACCACCTTGGAACTTTGAAGCCAGAAGTGACTATTTTTGGAGAAGAGGTTGGAGCTCTGAAAAAGCGAGGGGTAGGTTTGACTCAGAGACTGTAGTGGCACCTCACAGACAGCCTTGCTGTGTCCGATATTCCATACTTCCATGCTATTTAGTGGGCTAAAACAGTTGTAGGAGTTCTTTTAGTTTGTCGAAACCTTAGTATAAAACCAACAGGACGTGACACTGGACAATATACCAGCATTAATATCCCACAATGCAATATAATGTAATAATATTACAATAAATTATAAATTGATATATCTTAAAATTATTTTTTAATTGCCGATAGATGATGGCAGGGGTCAGCTGCATTTTTAAAGACACATCATTCGTGTTTAAGATGGGAGGTTGCAAATGTTATAAAATATCAGTTGTTTATGGCAACTGCACCAAAAAAACATAACGTAACGACATTTTGACGCACTGATTCAAATGGTTATTCAGTTCTTTGAGGACGATAGAAGATACACAATCCAGGGCACACAGAAGTGCAGTGCTGTATTCCTTTTTAGTTCTCTTTTCTATTTCTATTTTATTTGGTCTTACTTTTATTTCTTTTATTAGGATTTGTATTATATTATTATTACTTTGTAATTATTGTGTGGAGGTTCTTATTCAGACTATGAGAATAAATATGATTTTTTTTTATGTTTCTTTCATATTAAGTGCTTGTTTACTTTAATGTTAAAAGCAATTAAGTTTTATTTAATGAAGACATTACAAGAGAACCCTGCACCATTCTTCCAGTGAAGGAAATGACTGCCCCCACATGGCTTTTGTTGATATATTACAGTTTAATTAAAATTTTGCTATGGGAATTATCACCAAGAAAAAACATGTGCTGGACCAAAGAAAATGGGTAAGAAGTGCAGATAGGAAGTTACCACCTTTGCTACAGTATATTCACTTTTCTTTGCATTGGCAGACAGTATTGTTTGTGTCCAGGAATTAAAGAGAGACAGACAGAGAAAAAACAGAAAGAGAAAGACACTGTGTATGAGGGTTTCTACAGGATTCCTGGAGGCACAGCATGATGGAGTATAATATCTAATGAAGGACATGCAAAGAGACATTCAAAGTCACTTCCTGCCACCAGCCATGAAAAGACAAGTGGTATTTTGTCTTTAAAGGACACACATTCCCAATCTGAGTTTGTAGATATATAAATTAACAAGGTCTCTTTCTTTCAGTAGTAGTACGGTCACGATGTATACAATCACACACTATACACACCCACATATAAGAATAGTATCGGTGGTGTGGGTAGTATCACCAGCAGCAGCATTGCTGTAGTCTCTCTCTGCTTGAATCAGCTGATATAACACTGGTAGTGTGAGTGTGATGAAATGTGTTAGAACATGTTGATGATAATCCTGCAATCTTAAAATCACACAACAAACAAAATCAGCAATAATCACAAGTTAATGTGATGTGACAGCTTATTAAATTCACTGGTTGTATTCCATTTTAGACTCATTTGTACCTGAGCTAACTTATTATATTTTAATTTATTTCATTATTCAGGAGTTTAGCAACATTTCCAGTTGCTACAGCCCTTCCTTTATGTTTCTTTGATTCTTCCTCTTTCTTGTTAAACACAACGAAATTCTCTTCTCTTTTCCTCTTTACTATCTCCTCATACCTCCACCACCACCACCCTCTCCTCCACCTCATTCTCTTCACTCCCCCCCTCCCTTTATCAGTGCCAAGCCATATTAAAACTCAAGACCAGGGTCTCATCCATCCTTCTCCAGGGCACAATAGGCCCGAACACAGAAAAACAATAATGAGCAGATAAGCGGAAGAAATGAACTGATTATGAATGGGGAGGGCTAATCATCGTAGCGCTCACCTATCTAAATTACCAGATAATGAGAGATAGAGGGAGAGGGAGAATGAAAGAGAAAAAGACAGAGAAGAACAGATATGATAGTGTAATGAGCATATGCATCCGGTGATGGTGGTGCTAAGGGAAGGGAAGGGAAGGGGGGGGCGGTCTGCTGTCCCACAGGAACTAATTTGACGTGTGGAGATGATGGGCAACTGGCAATTTGCTGGTTTGCAGGTGCAGAACAGTTAAATATGCTGCTCCCCAGGGCAGGGCCGATGAATTAATGGACTTTAACTCAACCTTGTTTGTTCTGGAATTAGCGACAGGGAGAAACTGTGGTCACAAAGGTCAGCAATCACACAGGTTCATCAGTGCACTCAGTACGCAGGGCTCGAAATGACACGTGCATATCCACTGCAGTGCAGGTAAAATTTAAGATGTGCACATCATTCTGAGCTCTGCATGCAGCGGTGCACGTAACTTGGTAAACCTGACAACTCATGCACTGACCATAAGTAGACTTGCGATTGACATTTTTACATGCTCTGTGCACGCTGCACATCTATTATCTCATGAGTGAAAAAAACATTTATAACTGGTAACATCGAAAAAAGAGGACACTGACAGTGCACAGACAGATGAGAGAAGGCAGCACAAAAGCGGCATCAAAAAACACAGCAGTCAAGCCAGCCACAGCTGCCACACTACGGTGAAGTTAGTGTTAAATTTGATATTCGACAGATAATCACTCCAGACCCAGCTTCAACGAAAAAAGTCAGTCAGTTCTTACTCAGTTTCGACAAATGCTGGCAAAGAGGATGGATAGCTAATCTTCCAATCCTCCGTTTAACTGCTGGGGGCTGATTAAAGGGCCATCAATATATTACCATTTAGATACAAAACTGATGTTTTGTCAATACTTTCATGCTGACTTGTGTCACAAACTGGCTCAGTGATTGTGACAAGTCAAGAGTCCACACAACAGATTAAGTTAAAACAAGTATAATTTATTAAACTAAGATTAACTTAACTAACCAATGGAGTGTGTACATCAGAAAAGTCAGTAATGAAAGCAATGCATGGATGTGTGTCAGGTGTGATGTGGAGGTGTTGAAGGTGCAAACCAAAAACAATGATGCAGAGTGAATGTCTGGCTGTAGGGAGGGAGAGAGAGTGAAAACATGAGGCAGCTTCTATAGCCTGGAGGGCCCAGGTGAGCTCCATCAAGACAGCGACCATCCCCTCATGTCGGCCAGCCGCCTGATGAGGTTGGCTGGAACATTCACCAAGACAGTGGGAGGGGCGTCACACTTGCCTGTATTATTGCCAGCAAAAAATAATGTGGCACCGTTTTTTTCATTATAAATGTGTTTTTCATTTATTTTATTTATTTTTTGCAATAACTATTGCAACATGTCCCGGCGATTCAAACTTGATATCAAAACTTATAACTATATTTGAGACAGGAAACACCTCTTACATGGGGTGTTATTGCTTCTTCTATTTTTTAATATATTTTTTTTAAATCCTGATTTTTTTTTTTTTTTTTTACAAAAACTTCCAGTGTCACATTTAGTTTTATTCATATTTACAAACAACATTAAAAGCTGTTGTAATCAGTTGGTAGCTGAAGTGTAGAGGTCAATATTCAGTGGGTAATTATTAAAATGAATCAATATTCATATAAAAAAAAACACAAAAAAAGTCACCAAAGAAGTCTGAACAAGATTTTTAAAAAAGGTTTCCACATTAGTTTTGCTGAGAAGCTGCTCAAAATATTCCTATGACCAAAGTTTGGAGTAGTTTTACTGTACATTACTGTAGTTTTGGTCAGATGCGGGCCCGGCTGTGAAGGAGGGGCTGATTAAAAAGGACAAATACACCAAAAATTGCAGGAGAGAAAATTTTGGTGCCAGTAAAAACAAAATGTGGCTCATCTAATTCTTAAATATTTCAAGCTTCATTTGCTTTGCTGTGCAACAATTTCAGAACAAATCAATTCTTCAATAAAATGCGCTTAACACTACATAAATGTTTTACAAAGCGAGTCAGCGATTGAATCGTTTTCACTGATGTAACTCTAGTAGGAAAGTCGTGGTATGAGTTGGCAAACTAGGAAAAGCCTTAAAAAAGATTGTAAATGTGATTATGATGAAAATTTGAAGATTTTCATGCAGAAACAGAGTGATTGTCACACGCTTCACTGCCTCCACTTCAGGCTTTCATCGAATATGTCAGTTTAATGTTCCATTATCACGTTTGTTGGAAGCTGCTGTAATTCACTGGCAGGTGTGATGTTGTGTACAATCGTTTTCTCCTCTACAGTTAAACAACAGTCGGCTCTTAACACCCACAAAATTGATCCTCACGTTTCTCTCAATCACCGTTTCACACATGGGTGTAAATGAAATAAAAACATGACATAAAAGACACACTTTTAAATGTCCATCACATCCTTTGTTTTCACCTAAAAATGGCTCCAGTGCTAAACAAACAACAAAAGCAAATTACAAAAGGTTGTAGAATTCAGTACCTCATACGAGACAGTAGGTCCTTGTACGTCGGCTGGATGGTGAGGTCCTCTTGTACACACACATCTCTGTAAGAAGGAACACACAATCAGCTTAGAAAATTAGACTGGCCACTATTTCAAAGGCTGAAACATTCACTCCCAAAGGTTTAATTACCAGATATGAAACAATAAATTCAACAAGCACACAAGCAGAATGCTCTGTGCTCAGCATTCATAAGAACATCTTCACACAGTCGCGCTTGTTCTTTTATAAACATCAACTATTCTGTAAATAAATATGGACTGATGTGGAATAATATTTCTAAGGGATTAAAGAAACATTCAAGTTACAATCTAAACTTTTGGAGGCCTTTTAATGACAGTTTGGATAAAACTGCACAGTAGATCATATCAAACCTGAAGTCTGGGGTCAACTTGATTATCTGTCCCGTTACTTATGACATCTACACAGTAGCGGTGTAACAATCCATCAGTCTGGATCAATATATTAATTTTAGTGATCAATGATCTAGTATCATGTCTGTGTCTCCGTCAAACAGCAGCAGGCAGATGATGTCGAGCAACCAAGGAAAGGACAATGAGGATATTTACTCCCCTCTCAGGGATACATAAGCAGTATACAAACATTAGGGATTTCTCTCTTGGATTTTAAGCACATGCCTTATGCAAACAATGCTGTTACAAGATAAAGTACTCGGACATACTTTTGGGCAAAAGCAAAAAAGACAGAGGTGGCAACTCCCTCTTTTTCCATCAATTTCCCTCCAAGCAGCACTTAACTTTTGTTTAAAACTAGTGCAGTGCCCGTAGGAAGTATGTATTTCTATAGAAAAGTGGAAGCTTAAGTAGATTTTTCATGTATGGCCAAATGAGGCTGTGTTTGATGGCTGGATGTACAAAGAGGTGTACATACTCTTACATAGTGTTAATAGACAAATTGTATGTTGGGTAAGACATGGACGTACATTGAGATACGGAGAGACACGCAAATACAGTTATTCTGCGCGACATGCAAGACTCCATGCTGCAGAAACTGAGGAAGAGCGCCGTAATCGCCTGGCAGACAACACTGCGCTCCAGGCAAGGCTCCGTGATGCTGAGTCACCTGAAGTCCGAGCTTTTGGGTGACGCAGAGCAGTATAGCAGTAGGATACTTTGATCTTTTATTCCGTGAGGCGTGGCTACAGCTGTGAGTGAGAGCGCGATAGGCCAGATTGGTTACACGGAGGTCTATGGGATTTTAACTTTTAATGATAGTGTTTTGAATATTAATCCAAAAAACTTCAAAATAAAGGATGCACACCTTCGTGCCATGCGCAAGCCATATCCGAAAGCTCAGGTCGATCTGACAAACAGTCAGAGAGATATGCGAGTCACAGACACACAGACGTTTCTTGCTTTATAGAGTCAGTACCATGGTTAGAAAAGAGTGACTAATTACATTAAAGATTAAAAAAACGTAACCACCATAACATTTTCACTGGTCTCCATGCTGCTTTTTATTGTTCACTAGTATGTCTGTTGACGTGTTTGTGACGCCGAATGTGACACGCCATTAAAAAAAAAAAAAAAAGACGAAAGCCATGCAAATCTACTGTGGAGCCATGTGTTCAATGCTCTGGTCTGCTGATAAAAAACACAAATTTTACTGTCAAAGTTCAACAGCTTCTTCTACAATTTTTATGACGTTTATTTATTTTATCAGAACCATCTAACGATTCACATACCATCATCCATATCACGTAAGTAATCACTCTCATACACACACACACACACACTCACTCAGTGTTGGGGAGTAACCAGCAACAAATTACTAATTATATGAAACTAGTTTAATGTAATTAAATTACAAAATAAACTGAAATAATCACTAAGAGTTACTGATCAAAATGTGTACAGAGTAAACCATTGATTCTGTTGCTTTGCATCTTTCTTTTAAAAATCAGTTAGTGCAGAGCAGCTCAGACTGGCCTGATGTACTCTCTCAGAGTGGTGCTCTCTGGGAGGCCAGTAAAAAGTGCATTACAGTAGTCGAGGCAGTTTGAAATACAGGCATGAATCAATTTCTTGGCATGTTTTTCATTTAGAAATGGTCGTACCTTGGCTATGTTTCTGAGGTGGAAAAACGTCATGGTCACCTTGTTAATGTGGGACTTGAAGCTTAGATCTAAATCAAGGATCACGCAAAGACATGTAACCTCAGATTAAATCTGGGGAGTTAAATTCCCTAGATTATTAAGCAGCATTTCTCTTTTTGTTTTAGGGCTGACAAACAGGATTTCAGTTTTGTCTTCATTTAATTTTTAGACATCATTGCTCATCCATTTATTTATTGCCAAAAGACAGGTAGTGATGGAGTTTACGGCTGCAGCATCAGAAAAGTAATCAAAATATTTACATTACTTATCACATTTCAACAGGGTAACTAGTGATGTGTAATCTATTCCATTTCAAAAGTAACCTTTCCAACACTGCACACACTTGGTCACTCTTCTAAACAGACCTGGTTTGGACTCCAGATGGGGTGAGCAGGAGGCAGTGCAGACAGCTGTAGGTGGAGCCTCCACTTTCACCTTCTGAGTCACTCTCTGGGAGGGGCTTGATGATCTTCACAAAGGATTGTGGGAAAATACCCGTTTGATTGTTCACTGTGCCCTGAGGGGAAGACAGAAGGACAGAAAACAGAGACGAGGAGAAGGATAAAGAGGGGATGAGAAACAGCAAATGAGCAGAGACTCAGAGGATGGAGTGATGAGGGTCTGCTGATGAGATGAGTTGATGATTGAAAGGAGAGAAACACAATGAAGCACGTGGGACGTGCATCTAGAGAGAGGTTTCCTGGAATAATTAGCCTGTTCATAATATGCTGCTGTTGTTACAAGCACTCAACAGCAACCATACAGCCTTTTAACTGCACCTCTGGTGTCTGATTGTGTGTGTGTGTATCTACAGAGACACACACACACAGCAGCGCAAGGCAACAGTGTTATGTAAAAAAAGATCCATGTGATCGCAACAGTAAAATATATTATAATTTGGGGCCAGTGTGTAGGATTTAAGGGGCTATATTGTCAGAATTTGAATATAATGAGTATGTTTTCATTAGTTTACAATCACCTGAAAATAAGAATCGTTGTGTTTTTGTTACCTTAGAATGAGCTGTTTATATCTACACAGGGAGCAGGTCCTCGTCTACGGAGATTGCAATGCTGCACTGCCATGTTTCCACAGTAGCCCAGAATAGACAAACCAAGCACTGGCTCTAGATGAAGCCATTCATGTTTTCGTGCCTGCTACCATAGTTTGCAACCACACCACAATGAGAGCGTCAGAAACACACTTGTTTTTCCAACATGAAATTACTTTTTCAGTGTTTTTGTCCATTTGTTTTAGAGAGGCAGAGACCTCTGTGGAAAATTTAGCTCACAGTAAAAACCTCCTGGACAATAAACACTGAAGGAATTCTAACCAGGAGAAGTTTCAGATGGTTGCAATCTGCAATCCTCACTGCTAGACACCACTAAATTAACGCATTAAATCTTACACACTGGACCTTTAAATAAGAACATTTAGAATAAAGAAATTCAATTTTTTACCAAGGGTGCTTTCACACCTGCCCTGTTTGGTTCGGTTTATCAAACACAAGTTTGTTTGCTCCCTATATGCGGTTTGTTTGGGCAGGTGTGAACACAGCCATCACTCTCGGGTGTGCACCAAAACAGCTGGACCAAGACCTTCTCAAAGAGGTGGTCTCGGTCCCGTTACAAACAAACTCTGGTGCGTTAGTTTGTGGTGAGAACGTGTTCCGACCTGGATCTGAACCAACTGCAGTCACACGACTCATTGTTTGGGTTAAACATGAGCATGTTACAGTCCTGGAGGATTATTCATGTGCGCCTCCTCCTGTACTGCCTTAATATGCACATTCAGCACATCCAATGCATCAAAACATTGTTTTCTAGTTGGAGCCGCGCCTCGTTTTCAAACTGTATGCTTTGACTCAAATGAACAATGACAGCAATATAGTCCACGATGAGCAGCGCTAAAATCAACCTGCGTAGTTGTCCCTCCATTGTGACATTATAAAGTGTCACATTTATCTTGCAAGTGTACTCTTCTTCAACGTTTTCTTTACTTCCTGGATTTTTCCCACATGGAAATTCTGACCAATCAAGAGCAGCTTTCTCAGCACAAGGCATTTGATCTGGTCTGCTTGTAAATGCTGCCGTGAGAACACAAACCAACACGAGGCAATTATACAACTTTGATTACAAAATGAGTCCCTGACTCGGACTAAAGCAAGCCAACACTAGGTCTGCAAAGTTTCTCATTTCTACATCTATCATGTTGTAAGCATAGATTTATAATACATAGATACTGGATCCCCATCCCTACTCATTCCAATGGAGCTGCTTATTTCTGGCTTCTGGGTTTACTTTCACAGTATGCAGCTCACTAAATATGCGCAGTAGTGCTTCTCATGTTGGCCCCGCCTGCAAGTTCCCACTCAGCTTATTGATTATATATTGTGATGACGTCACAGTTTTAAAGTGCCTGTCTCAGCTCAAGGAAAGTTTTACAAGTATAAAACCTCAATGGATCAAAAAATCATAACAGAAAGAGTCCTTGTTTGCAGTTTGACGTGTCCTGTCATCAATTTTACAGATGTCTAGTTTGTAATGGTGGTATGGGGAAAATACTTTTTTGGTCTGAAGGGAATTTTTTGCTGCAATATCATGCATTGCCACTGGTAAACTGGCTGCAAGGCTGAGCAGCGTTCCTCAGGGCCTGGTTGTTGGCTGGTTGATCATTTTAATGAGGTCTGAGATTGAAATTATACCTTTTTGGGGAGGGAGCGCCACCACGCGCCACCCGCTCTTGCCCCACCCCTGAACTTTCCAGAAGACGCTCATCAAATACAAAGTATTTTTCATTTTCTCTGGGAACCCTGAAACTGTTCAGGTTTCTCTCCACTGGTGTGTTTAAAACATTCACCTTGATGCACCAGTCTGCCAGTTGGATTTGTCACGTTTTCCACCCACAGCCGCTCTGTCCACTGACTAAATCAAAGGCACTCAGTCAACTTTTCACAAGTTCTAAGTGTTGCATTAACCTCACCCACCCCCAAAAAACAAAACGCTTACTACAAGCATGGATGCAAAGTTGCCAAAAAAGAACAAGGAGATTGTGTTTTGCAGTGTTGCAAAAAGGATTAATAGATTATCAGTGTTTTCTGTTACAATTTTTGGATCTCTGTAGAAAGCCAGAGGCAAGATAAGTGCACCGTCCTCCTCCTCCATGTTGATTCTCACTCTCTCTCTCTCTCCCACCATATCAGCTTCCACCTCCTCCCTCTCTCTCCCACTCACCCACTCTCTGCTTCTCTCTCACACTCTATCTCAACACCTTACACATTTTTTCATCAGGCACGTTTCCTGACCTTTTTTAACTATTTGCCGGCACCAGTGTTCCAGTGTTGCGTTTCTTTGTTGAGCAGCTAATTAAAATGTCCCACATCCCGTTTTTGGACGCCGGCGACTTACACGTGACGCCCGCAGTGTGTAATCAGGACATTTCGTTCATTAAGTAATTGTTCCTCTAAAGGAAACTAGAGCAGGGCACCTCCAGTCACATCTGTGCAGATACTTTGTGGTCACTGTACTCAGCTGCTGCCGTGTCGGGATGACACTATTTTTAATCTTTCCTCTGTCTTTAAGTTTTATTATGTTCTGTAATTAACTTTCTGATTGCTGCAACTTGTGAAGGGACCTTGCATCATTTGGCAAGATAACCAAAAACAAATCATTAAATAAAGCAAAATGGAAATATACGCTCCATGGCCAAAAATATGTGGACACCCACACAAAGTATGTGGATACATCATGAGATTTTTTTAGATATGTCATCCCAAAACCATTGGCATTCATGTGCTGCTCAGCCTCCACTCTTCCAGGAAGGATTTCTACAAGATTTGGGGACCTGTCTGGGATTTGCTCAAATTAAAATTCCTACAAAATTAAAAATATACTGTATTTTCAGAGTTTAAATCCTGGGTCCCCGTGTTAAATGATCATTTGTCTCGTTATATGCCAAACGTATGTCAGAAAATCTGCATCAGAGCATTTTTACATAAAAATCCCTGTCCTTTCTCTTCCAGGTAAAACCAAGTAAAGTGGTTCCAAATGTCTGATGACTCACCCTGCACTCAGGGGCATTACAAAAGTTCATCCAGTAAAATGAGACTTTGGGCGACTAGCTAACCACAGTTATATAAAACCACAGCTAGCTAACAGAGCAATATGGAGAGAGACAGGAGATGTGTGTTTGGATATCAGTGGGCAGAACTTTTGTTTGTTTGTTTTCATTTCCAAAACCATGCAGCAGACATGTAATTCATTCAATGTTCCCTTGTTCTTCTTCGGATCGAATAGTAGGGAAGGTGTGTAGAAGCAACAGACCGCTCTGCAGCGGACTCCGTATCTCACTAAAATCTAAGCCTGTCTGCTTTTTAGCAGTCAAATCAAATACAAACCATTTGAGTAAAGTCTTGTAACTGTGAACCGATGATTCCATTTCACAAGGGAAATATGTCACAGCACAGAAGCTAAGGGCGCTCTAACTTCTGTTTCACAGGAACTTTCAGTCATAAGAGCATCAGTGAGGCTGTGCACTGATGCTGACTTGTCAGACCTCACTCACTTTGGGTTGGATTGGGTGGAGATCACGTCTCTGTGCAGGTAATGTAAAAATAATGGGCGTAGCCACCGTGCTGTCACCCATTGGTTCGTGGACTCCAGTTTTGAATCCTCGAGTTCGGCTTTGCAGCCGTCGCCATCTTAGTTTTTTTGGAGCCAGATGTGACCATATTTGGGCAAGAGGTTGGCGCTTTGAAGAAGCAAGGGTTGGATGTGACTGAGAAGTCGAGGACGCCATCAACAGACCTTCATTATGCCTAACTTTAAGTCTTAATAAAATGTTGACGGGTGAGTTATATATAAAAAGAAATAAAAATTCACCCTCTGTACAGTGTCACAAATGTTTACATTAGCTAGAGAGACCAAAACTGTTTTTAGTACCAGGCCGTAAACATGTTTATTTCTGCTGTTAAGACATTTTTACACAGGCACCTTCGGGGATTGACTGGCCTCTGAAGCCAGCCTCAAGAGGCCATTCAAAGAAATTGAGCATAGCCTAGAGCCTTGAGCCTAGCTTTCTGCGTAGGCCCGAGGAAAGGCAGAGAGGCCCCAGAACAGAGCCATACTGCCAAACACAATACTTCAAATGGAAATTAAGTTTTCTTTGACTTAAGTGTTCCTGACTGATCTGCAGTTTTTGGCACTTCTGGCTTCTTTTTTCAGCCCTGGAGGTTACCGCTTGGTGCAGACCAGTACAAGTTCTTCCACACCATGCTGGGACATTATTGACGGATCATTATAACACCATAACCTTTCTGTTGATGTTTATCATATACTTTTGACAATCTTTTGGAAGACATGTAGAGGAGGTGGTTGTGTATCCACTCATTCAGGTAGCAGCAAAATGTCCCCCTCATCCTCATGCTTTCTATTTCTGTTTTCCTTCAGCCTCTATTACGTTATCTTCTCACTTTTCATCTTTCTGTTTCCCTCCATCTCTCTCATATTTCATTCTGCATCTCTACTCTTTCTCTTCTCATCTCTCTTTTAGAATCTGTCCCTTTCTCCCCCCTTTCCCATCTGTTTTCATCCCTCCTTGCCTCCCTATCATTTTCTCCATCTCTTGCCATTACTTGGTCTCTTCTTCCATCACTCTTTTTTCCTCCTCCGTTCTTTCTTTCTTCTTATTCCTCTCCTCCACCGTCCCAATAAAGATACCTCCTTC
This sequence comes from Cephalopholis sonnerati, assembly GCA_019142605.1. Lineage (NCBI taxonomy): Eukaryota > Metazoa > Chordata > Actinopteri > Perciformes > Serranidae > Cephalopholis > Cephalopholis sonnerati. Next base: position 40,600,120 of record JAGQAX010000003.1, on the reverse strand, counting down.
TTTTTCTTCTTGGCTTATGTCTTCTCTCCCCCTCCACCTCTTCTATATATCTTTCCCATCCCTCTCATCCATCTTTCACTGCCTTCCACTCTCCCACTCTTTCTCTCCATCTCTCCCTCCCTCCCTCCCTCACTCTTTCTCTTTCTCTCCCCCCTCCCTCTCACACTCTCTCTTTCTCTCTCCGTTCTTACCTCCAGCCAGTCTGCGTTGACTCGTTGCAGCAGGAAGATCACATCTCCCTTCTTCAGGTTCAACTCCGCCTTGCCGTTGCCGCGAAAGTCAAACATCACCTGGGACACGCACGCATACACACACACAGAGAAGACACACACACACACACACACACACACATACACACACAAGTCAGTGAGAGGAGAGAGGAACGAGAGAGGAGGGAGACGGACACATTCAACACAAAGAGAGAAGAGACGGTGAGAGCGGACAGGTAAAAGACACTTTCTGCTGATGGAGAGTAACGTGAGTGTGTAAGTTAGAGAATGACAGAGAGGCAGGCAGCGGGAGAAGAGATGCTGTGCATTTTTACAGTTTGACAAAGTTAAGATTCTGAATTAGAGAATTGATGCACAAAAGGAGTGAAGTTTGGAGCGTGAGAAGACCCGTGTGTTTGCAAGTGTGTGTTAATGAGAGAGTGAAGGGATGCGAGAGAGGATGAATTTATCCACTTGAAGTAAAGATTTGCGAGGGAGACAACTGATACGAGGAGGACGGATCCTGTGAGATGTGTGTGTGAGTGTGTGAATGGGTGAGTGAGAGGGAATGACAGCCAGACAATGAGATGGGATGCTAGAGAAGAATCACTTCATGTGCTCAGTTAAGCAGCTGTTCTTTCTGTGTTAGTGTGGAGCAGATACTGTCTTTGCAAGTAAGATGTTACAGTTTTTATTAGTGTTAGATGTTTGAAAGTGTGTGTTAGGGCTGCAACTGATGATTATTGTCATGATCAATAGACATGTAGATCATTTTATGAACTTTTGAATGTATAAAGAGTATCTTGTTTGGCTCAACCAGCAGCCCAAAACCCAAATATGTTAAATTTAAAATGACATAAAACAAGGGAAGCAACCATTTCTTACATTTGAGAAGCTGTAACCAGTTAAGCATGTTTGTTTAATTAATGACTTAAGTGATTAATGAACTGTCGATGACTCTTGCACTTGCATTTTTGTTCATATGTACAAAATGTACCAGACTTGCTAGTAGTAGCTTTGTGCACCTGTGTAAGTGTGTGAGTGAGTGTAAGTCTGTGGGAGACGAAGTAAAAAGCATGTAAGTTTGTGTAAGTGGTACAGCCAAAGAGCTGCCCCGCTGCAATGCAAGGGTGTGTGTGTGAGTGTGCGTGCGTCCGTGTGATTGGGAGGCGTTGGATGCTCGACCGTCCTGGTTAGCAGCAGTGCGTCTGGACTAAAAGCCTGCCAAAGTTGAATTTGCATTTAAAGTAGAACTCAGTAGAGTCATTACAGATGCTTTAAACCTGCTCCTGTCCTTTTGCAAAAGAGAATCCTCGAACAGACAGATGATAAAGTAGCCTATTACAAACACACACACACACACACACACACACACACACACACACACACACACACACACATTTTTTTTTCACAAAGACACAACTACACACACACAAAAGCTACAATCATCTCTTCACCATAATAGCACTTGTACCCTGCACGCTACTGCCGCTATTCACCCACACACACACACAAGTAAGCAGCTTTTGTGTTATCAATATCAACTGAAGCATACAGAGAGAGCCGTGCATACAACGCTGACAAGAAAGAGAAAGAAAGAAAGAAAGAAAGAAATTATATTGGACTAAGAAACTGAGGAGAGAATTACAACCACAGTAGGAGAGAAATCGCTAGAGACGCTGAAACTAAAAGAGAGTTGGAGATTCAGGAGAGGTACAGCGAGACCAAAAAAGAACGAGGAGCGGTTAAAGCAGTGGGAGGGAGGTGAAGAAGAGGAGGAGGAAGAGGAGGAAGAGGAGGAGGAGGAGGAGGAGGGGGAGGAGGAGGAGGTGGAGGAGGAGATAAGAAAAGTGAAAGTTAAACAGAGGTGCAGGGCTGCAGAGGGCTGATAGATCATTGCGGTTTTCATGTGGTTGTTTCGTATCGAGTGACTCTGTGTGATAAACCTCGCAGGGACAATCAGTGAGTGACCGAGTGACAGTGAATGCTTCCTTGTGCCATGAGAGAAGAGAGAATGAGCCAGATAAACTTGCTCAATCTTCGCTCGTGATCATGTATAGTGTTAAATGTTCATAGCAGCAACGAACCCACAGACAGGCATGATTTCCACAGCTCCCCTCAGCTCTGTGAAGTGTTTTAGAGTCATTTATCTCATTATTTTGGTTTTACAGCCCCCAGCTTTGCTGTGTGGTTCAGCCTTGTCACTCCCATCAACAGTTTCCAAACACAGCAGGCAGCACAGCAGTTTTCAGCAAAAAAGCTCTGATAAATGCACTGTGCACCACCCTCCCAGCACACAATGACATAAGACAAAGTTAACGACTACCTTGTGAATGTAGAACACTCAGAGGGTAACTGAGACCAAAACAGAGCTGAAAGGAGAATGAATATTGCACATCGTTTGCTCTGTGTTTGCTGCATGTGTGAATAGGCAACGGTTTGCTAACACGCTGGCTATAAAAACGTTACAGCTTGTTGCGCTGTCCTTGGTGGCCGGAAACTAATTAATGCAGGTTATTAATTTCAGTCCTGATGGATTGAGTTGTGTAGTGAGCTCTATGAACAGATATCTGCATATGTATGCAGAATCTGAGGCAACAGGACAATGTTTAGCTATTGGAAGTGTTCTGGTTACCATTTGTAGTCCAAGTAGTATCACACTTGAGTGGCAGTTATAGAGTCCACATTGAGAGGCAGAACAAATTGGTCGAGATGCAATCTCGGAACACATGCAGATATATGTTTATAGGGATTAGCCAAAATGATGGGTGCACAGGTAGCCTGGATATCTGCTGGCTACACTGGTATCCCGGAAAAACTGGCCGTAGCCCCCAGAGCTTATCGTCGCTAGATTGTTAGACTTTGGGTTACGAGATTTTGGTCTGTATACCAGCAAGTGTTCTTGAATAATACACTGTGGATGCAGCAAACACACTTTAAACAGCTTCTCAGAAATGTCGAAAACGCAACAGGGGAGCAACTCGTACATCCATTTACAATGCATCAAACACTGTTTTGACAAAAAACAAAGAGTGAACAGCGTTTTATCTTCCTCATCACATTCACTAACTGCATACACCCTGACCTTTCTGTGTAGGTACGCAACTTGAATCCTGCACAGGAAAAAGTAAAACTAGGGCTTATCTACTATATAGGGTAGGGTTGGGTACCATTTGCATTTGAATTGATACCAGTGCCCAATCAAACCATCATCTTTTTCCTACATCTAACCATGAAAAAGCTTTCTGGCAGAAAGCCCTGAAGGCAAACTCCTCCCAACATCTGTCTCTGTCTGTCCATCTGTCCGTCTATCTGCTCCTCTCTCTCATTCCGTATTTAGACACAACTGACAAATACGTGGTAGAAGTAAATGGTAAACGGACTGCACTTGTGCAGCGCCTTTCCAGTCTTCCATCCAATCGCAGCGCTTTTACACTGCGTCACATTCACCCATTCACACACACGCTCACACGCTGGTGGCCGAGGCTGCCGTACATGGGATCACTTGCTACTTAGTAAGCATTCACACACACTCACACACCAATGGAACAGCCATCGAAAGCAATTTCGGGTTCAGAATCTTGCCCGAGGAAACTGGAGGAGCAGGGGATTGATCCGCCAATGTTCCGATTGGTGGAGGACCCACTCTACCTGTGTGTGTGTGTGTGTGTGTGTGTGTGTGTGTGTGTGTGTGTGTGTGTGTGTGTGTAATTTACAAACACAGTCACACACACATAAAACAGAAAATAAAATAGAACAGATGCTAAAACTATCACTGCAGGTCGCCAGCAGGGTGCAGAGCTCTGTTGCGGAGCTGAGCCTTCACACAGATGTTCTCTCAGGTACTGGCATTTGGCACCAGTTGATTAAAAGAGAATCAGTACTCCGTAGCGCTGAAGTAATTCTATCAGCACCCTTAAAAGAAAATTCGGCACCCAACCCTAACAACGAGAGGCAGTTACTGACAGAAAGGCTACTGATGATAGAAAATGCTAAACACAGATCAAAATTGAGTTTGATGAGTTGAAAATCTAAAGGATTACACCTTTAAAGTATACGTACAAGTGTGTGTGTGTGTGTGTGTGTGTGTGTGTGTGTGTGTGTGTGTGTGTGTCTGTACGAGAATGAAAGACTGCATGTGAGAGTGTGTGTGTGTGTGTGTGTGTGTGTGTGTGTGTGTGTGTGTCTCCACAGAAAATGAGACAGAGGCTGGTGGCAGATTAATGAAGCTGGGGAGTGAGGGAGCTGGCTGGATTAACAATCCATTGAGATTATCCTGACCCTGAGGACACACACACACACCACAAATGCCAGCGCACACGCACACACACACACACTCTTTGAATTTGGGGCTGCTATTTTTAATGCATTATTCCAGACGCTGTTTTATTATAGTGTTGACCTGCCGCTGGCAGTAATTTATAGATGATGTGAAAATGTGTTGGAGGCGATAAGCTACGATCTCCAACACAAACACCAAATACGATGTGACAAAGCAATTCCCC